>OY292414.1:7700252-8900252 GCA_958496275.1 Zele albiditarsus | reverse complement strand
TTGAATTATTTTCATCAACTATACCATTAATTGAACTTCAAAAACACTGGGAATAATCTATTACATTGACATCACACCAAAGACGTATTTAAATCAAGTTTGGGAAAATATATTAGAGATTGGAGATTTATAAGCGTGAAATTAGTGAATAGGTCTTACACCACTGCCCAACTTGAACCCGGAGAAATTATCTAGATCTAATATTGGCATAAAACTACGCTCAGACAAAATTGTTTATACAAGTTTTTTTACTTGATTATATTCGCAAGTTACTGCGGCGCATCGAGAGTTTGTTAATTTCTTTTTCTCCTATCTTTCTTCTTTATTATTCATTCTTTAGCGACAGTTGCGCATAATCCTTCTATATATATATATATATATATATATATATATATATTCATTGTATACACCGTCATCTCGTCCATCCATTCCTTGTACAGTACCTTCTAAATCCTTCAATTCGGTTTCATTTTATGTAATCCGCAGTTTTAATTAAAATTTTTATTTGTCGACCACCCATATTGTGACCAATAAAAGACCACCGGGTTTGATGAATAGTTAAAGTTGCGAGATCTGTGAAGCGTTCTACCACTTTTATGGCGACTTCAAAGCCAATTAATTTTACATTAAACTCTTTCCCATGTTTCCAAGATTCATACATTTATTTTCCTCACTTTATCTCACATTTTGTTTCTAAATAACACCGTCCAACACTTACTATACATCCTCGACATTTCGAAAAACTTTACGCTGTGGAATAGTTGCAGCACAAACATTTTCAACAATTTTGTAATGAAGAATACGAGAAGTGTATGTAGCTGTAAATTCATCACTTAGAAAGTGCTTGACATGCTCATGTGCACACACGCGATGTTGCACCTTGAAGCAATTTTGCGAGGTACTTATTACTTAGCGTCAAGAATTATATATATATATACAATAACGTGCGTGTGTTAAACACAAATGCAGGAAGATGACAAGTTTGACGCCACAATTCACAATTAGTTGGCTGACACGTCGTTAAAAATTTGATGGAGACGATAACATCACTCGCATTTCATCAATGAAACATTTTTTAGATAATTGAAGAATTAATTTATTGGTGGAAATCGACAGATAAATAAGTAGATTAAAATCGGTAAAATCAGTTAGTATTTGAAAAAAATAATTTATTCAGCTTGAATATACTCATATATTTATATTTGACCCGATTTCCATTATCAGCAACCCGTGGAACCCACGCGCATCAAGTTATCCAGCATTTCGGTCAGAAAAATAAATATCCTCTGAAGGGTTAAATGTAAATAACATATGTATTCAGTTCTACGAATATATACGAATGTAATTTTGTTGAAATTTGAATGAATAGTGTATTTGAGGGGGAGAATTATAACAGAATGGGAAGATATTTAAGGTGCTTCCCTCCATACAAATATTTATGCGCATAACCAGATTGGTAGGGGAGATTATACATTTTACAAATAATACTAAAATTGAATGGTAAATATTTCCATAACATTTCTAACTCAATTCTAGATTTTGCATGGATATAAATGCAATAAGTTCGTCCGGTTGGAATTATTGGATAAATGGAATTGTCCAATTAACATTAAATATATCAAATTGAACAATTTTAATTTTGTATAATTTTAAGATGATAAAATTGTAAATATTTTTATCTTTAAAGTATTTTTTTTTATTTTTTTTCTATGATTATTGCTCACAGACCAGATATAAATATGATAAGGACACTTCCATCAGTGCCAGGATCAGTGAAAGCAACGCCATCAGTAGTATCACGAGTGGCTGCACAGGATGAAAGAGAATTACCACGTCAAGGTAGTCTAGTGGACGGTGAGGGAATTAAAATAGTCATTCACGATGTTGACAGCGATCTTGGTGAGTAATTTAAACTCCTTCTGCATGATTACGTCAATATTTATAAAGCACTTGTCAGTTTAATGTAAATTCATGTTCAAAGAAATTAATTCACACGCGATTCGTATAATTGAGCTTGGAAATTATTAATTATTTAAACAGACTGTAAACAAAAGCCACTGCTTTAACTCGACCCGGATGAATTTTCAAGTACCTGGATTTTCAACTAGTGCTTCTGAACGAACAAAATTCAACCCGTAGTAAGATTCAAATGGTTTAACATAGAACTGCTGTTGCTGTTAATTAATTCATTAATGTACGTTTCATCTTGCACGCCATATTTTCTGTAATTGTCACTGTAATTACATAACTACGTGAGTGAAATACATGAAAGAGATATCTCGTCCATTAATGTAAATAAAACTAATGAGACTGTGTTGTTGGTTATGGGACGAACAGAAATGAAAAGCACGGTATGTTTTATTAGTAAATGAACTTTTTTCTAAGTTCAAACTGAAGAAAAATCAAAAGCACTAGAAAATTACTGTTGTTTATACTATCAAACGTAACTATGTACACACCCAATAGTTCTTGAAGTATAACGACACGTATAGGAAAATCCCAAAGTCATAAAACATTTTATTCCACTGGATCAACCGAGTACGCGATGGTGAAGCGTTGGGGGGGGATGGGTATAATGTATTTTGTATCTGGAACGGTGGAAAGAATAGAGTATTACTTTCTCGTATGCGACAATCGAGTTGATTCAAGACGTGACAGTTAGTGAATTTTATTGGCTATAAAACTTGACAACAAATCCTCTTCTTTAAACACTTTTATTTCAAAATATATTATTGAAATTGTAATAAAATAAAAAATAATACAATTTAAAGTATAAATTATGGATATGGAATAATTTTTTTTATTGTCAATGCATTGTTTCGATAAAGTGAAAATTATATTTGTGATATTCTAGGATCTATGAAAAAATTCTGCACGCTTTAAAATCATCTTTCCACTTGATCAAGCATAAATCCATTGAAGTTAAAGTCACGTAAAACCTTGAACCCTCCAAATATTCATTCTTCACCAATGTTTATTACTCTCTATATATAACACTCCATATCTTTTCCTCTCACTCTACTTACGTTACCATTTTAATTCCACATTCTATGGAGAAAGTCATCACAGAACATTAAGAAGTCGAATAACAGGAGGGAGAAAAGCAGTACAAGTGTAAAACAAAAGATTGATATAAAACTAAATCTATCGTGGATAGAATTTAAAATATAAGAAAATCTTCTCAATTTCAAAATCTTCGTGTAATCGTCTATTACCTAAGAAAATTTACCCTTCAATTTTGTTTCAGTACCAAGGGTGAATGCCAAACGAAGGGTAGTACTCAGAAGAGATCCGCAGCTCATGGATAAAGGACACAGGAGTGAGTATAAAACTATTTACTATTAATTTATTGATTACAAAAATTCCAAATGTAATTTCATAAATAACAGTGAATCAGGGTAGTTCCAATAGATATTCCCTATTTGTAGAAAGGAATGAAGGATTCACTCGTTTTTCCTGATATAAGTGTCCATTGGGAATAAACGAGTGAATATTTCGTCAAAAAAAAAAAACCCCTCAGGGGTGAATGAAGAGTGATGATTCAACCGATTGTTATATGGAAGAAATCAAGTTTATTGCATCGACACTGATGGACATTGATTGTTAGATCTACCTTCGTCCATCTGAGATACTCATCGCGAATCGTAAACTGCCTGTGGGTGTTGAAGGGAAAGAAAGGGATTGTGGTGAGAGCATGGGTTGAATCAAAATGGATACATAACTGCTATAGAAGCAGACATCGTATAATATACGCAACAGGTTCGTGATTTTCTTCTGACATCGATGGATGAATGAGATTATCAAAGAGAAATAGAACGGAACAAAACGTCCATCAGCATCTTACACATAAATATTGAAGAATATATTAAAACTTTGTGTCATCCATCAATTTATAAATCGCCGTCTCTACAATATTTATCGTCAGTTGCGAAGAATTCTCTCAGGCATTATGAAAGGGTCTTAAAGTTGATCACCTTTGGTATTTAATTTTCTTTTCAAGTCTTCCATCATCTCCTTGTCAGTAATAATTTTTTTTGCTGCAAATAAACCAAGTTTCATCAACATCTGACGAAAACATAATTGTCCACGTTTGATATTTCCGTTCTTTTTTTTTTCTTTTTTCTGTTGAAAGAGTATTCAATATAAACGGAAATAGCAGGACACAAGCTCTGTATAGCACATCGAATAATTAAATGTCACTCAACTGAACTGGCATCTGCGGTTTGCCAGCACGTCGTATTTGCTGTGAAGTTCCATACATCCGCACGTACATAGATGTTATGTAGTTGTCCAGCTATCATTATAATGCATGTTTTAACACACATGTTCACACATAAATTCGACAAGGGAACGCCACTGACAGTGCTCCAACATTCATATGAATATGTGACTTTGTTATCGCATATAATCTCCTATATCTACTTTACTCTGATCTGGTTTTCTACTTCCCGTGTTAACATTTTACCCTTCCTCTAACACAACGTAAACTCCAACCACCAACCGTAACTTCCTCCACAATTAACCCCGGCTTGACTCCTCATTTCCCGCACATTTAAACTTTGCAACTAAAACTAAATTCATTAGGGGTTACTTTCCCATTTATTTTTATTCTTTTTAATAAAACGAGACATTTACAAAAAGAAACCAATTTTTTTTTCATTGCTCCAAGAATAGTAATAAAGAGTAATAGATTAATTTTTCAAATAAAACATATTACTTTTATTTCTTGCAGAAAATTTTTTTTCAAATCTCTCTATATATTCTTTATTTCTCTCGCTATTATACACATATTATGTTCTACAATTCATGTGTGCGTGCCACCAATACGATCAACAGGTACCCATCGTTTCAAATTACGAGGGTCATGCGATAGTCAACACTAGAATGAAGGCACTGAGGGGTGGAAAACGATACTGCACTTTTATTTATAAACAGAAGTGAATAAATAATTCGCTAAAACGTTCTCTGATAATGAGAGTATCGTGATACAATGACAGTATGAAAAGAAAGTATGATGGAAAGTGTAAATGAATGACAGCTGATTAATGTTGAAGAGGAAATCTATATCTGGGCTATCTCTGGAAAATATATATGTCTTACACATAAAATATTTAGCCACTTGGTCCGACGTTATAATAATATATTCACTGTATATATCTGTGTAAATGTAAAATTATACATACGCCCTTCATCACTTAAGAGCAAATTAGTACACGAAGTGAAGCTAAACCTCTTGCGGCTGACCCAGATCAGTGATGTTCATTTCCTCGCATAATTTGTATATGTTGGTAATGAATTAATTATCTGCATCATACGACCTACATATACAATATGATTGCATTGATATTTACCCACTGAATAAACCGAACTAATGAAAAATTCATGTGTCAATGTCAATTAATTATTATTAAAAATTTAATATGACAATTATGATAATTTTGTAGTAATTTGATTTGTGAATAAATTCTATTTTGTCAAAGTTCGATTGGTGAAAGAAATAAATGTTTGTAATCCACTTAGAATGAATAACAAAACTGTAGAGAATATTTCTAGGGTTTCGATTCTGCAACAGGTTTTATTGTGTGATTAATCACTCGCGAAATTTATTAAGAGGGAAGAGATGAAACAAAGAAACCTGGCTATTATATCCCACACTTCATTCTTGTTTGTAACAGTATTAATTTAATTCTTTATTTTTCTATTTTTACTCTACATGGAATTTTCTCTCCGATTTAATTCCATTAAATTTTAATTTTCATCATGATGATGATATTGAACATGATGCGACACTTCAAAATTTATCTCGTATATATATCCTCAACTAATGTTATCATATACTAAAATTCACATATAACTTCGCTCAAGATTAACAAGGTGAAACGATATATAAGATGATGTTAATAGTCTTGTATTGATTTTCAGAGATGCCCCAAACCCTCCAACATCCTGATCCAGATACATTGGCACGCCACAAGCTATATTGGAATTAATTCTAGCTTATAGTAGATAAAATTAAACTCCAAGGGTCACATTGTACAACAATAGCATTTAATCGAGACGAAATTATCTCTTTTCCTCTCACCAATTCCATCAGTACATTTATTCATATCAGTATCAGGGAAACACACTAGTTTAATATGTTGGTATTACAGATAATTTTTTTGTTTGAATAAACATATACTGTGGCACGCTCCTAATTAGAATTAATTTCATAATCCAAACTGACGATTGATATTCAACATTTGTAGCTGACAAACGATCACCAGGACTAGTCAAAGTCCTTCAATTATATAATAACAAATCTCGTTATACAAAATTGATTTTAGCTCAAGATAAATCGCCATTGATGACGAACATTTGTTTGTATTAAATCCGATTGATAGTCAGCATTCACATTCGTAACAGCTTTGTATCAATAATTAATCAGAATTATCATTCATGCTCTTAATATAAATTCAAAAATTTATAAAATTAAATATTTCCATTTTTTTTTTCACTTCAGGATTGAATTTCATGCCACAAGCTTCAAGCGGTTAACATAAAATAAAACATCATCAGGATTTGTGGTTCACATACGCATGAGCTTGTCTATTAAGAGTATATGTGCGTAGGTTTTAATGGTTTCAAGCTTGAGGGAAGAGCCAAGTCACATTTATATAGACGTAATGCATACGTGGGGAGGTGCTCGTGACAGCTCTGTGCGGTTTTTTCTAGGGGCAGTTTCATACCCATTATTTCAAGCATTGTTCAAACTCCACATTTGTTTTTGCCCACACACCCGTACTATAAACACTGGTACAGCTTTTTTTTTTTTTTTAAATAGAAAAAAAAAATATGACCAACCATTTACTTTTTACTCCATTTTTATTTTTTATTTTTCGTTCAACAATTAGTGCTATTACTTTTTTTCCATTATTTTCTTTCGCTGCGGGAAACAATATCAATGACGAGTATCTGAAGCTGTGGATTATTATTTTGTTGCAGCGCGGGGTTTTGGCATGAGAGTTGTCGGTGGAAAAACCAGCAACGACGGACGACTCTATGCTTCAATTGTGTGGACTGTTCCTGGGGGACCGGCTGACTTAGCAGGGCTACAGAAAGGCGATAAGGTATATATATATATATATATATATATATATTAATTTGAAGTTACTATATGTATGTATGAACGTTATATTCATTTTACTGCATCGCCCATTTACCCAACAAGCTCGTTCTCTCGGGTTTAATTAACTTATCGACAGTCGTGTGCTTTGTACAGATGGACTGGCTGATGACAGTGGGTTATTTCTCGTTATACGTATCACAAACAGCCATTCGTATTCCTTGAATAGAGCTTTATATATATATATATAAAAAACTAATAATAATAGTAAGGTTGATGATAAAAGGGGGAGAAAGAAATTTGTTTTTTGGCTTCAACAAAATTCTTTCCAAGTGAAATATACTTGTGTATATACTTGAGATAAAAATAAAAGTTTCAGGTTTGAAATTCAGAATATGGTGAAGAATTTTTAGCTCCGGAACTAAAAATACATTTCAGATAGCTGTTATCAGATGCCTGAAAGAATCTTTTCACTGAATACACGCTGGTAATTGAGTGTATCATGAAAATCGAAAGCGAGCAGAATATTGGAAATGGAGGAGAAAAAAAAAAACACATTACTTTTCCTTCTCTTTCTTTCGCCAAGGCAATTTTATATTGATAGATGTGATTTCATCGGTTCTCCAATGTCACGGTTGAGGAAAAAAAATAAAGATAAAAAGAATCATCAGTGAATCGGAGTAACAATGGAATGAGGGAATGGAAAAATACAAAAATGAATACAGAGTCGTGTGTCAATTTGTCTCTAAAAATTGTTTCAATTTCTATGAATGGTTTCTATCAATTTATTTTCAAGAACAATTTCTCATATAGAAAAGCTTGCTGTTATTGTTCTTTCGTCAGCATTGATGTTTGATAAGTTGTTATAATTGCGATTGGAAGTCTTGAAAACTCGGAAATAACAATGGCAAAAAACTTTGGATGACAATGAAAAAAAAAACTATGAGAGAAGAAAAAAAAAATTGGAGATGTCATTTTTGTTTCTCCTATTCCCATTTTATTTTCTTTCTTAATGTTGTTCGTTGTCGAGTAGATGAGAAGAAGGGGTTAGTGCTCGTTTGTGTCGCATTACTTTCTCTAATTGCCAGGAAATAATGGTTGCGGCCGTTGTTAATGGAGGAAAGTCCACTCGTCTCACTCTCTTTCTCTCTTCTTCAGTAATTAATTGCATGAAACTCTCTTCGCATGGCGTTATCGAACGCCCTCGGGCCTACACCTTTTCTCTTCCTTCCTCTCTAACCCACACGTTTGGCTTTTCGCATTATATAGATGCTCGTTACGTTACTATACACGATACAGAGCTTCTCGTTCTCATCGATAACAGGCTCGTGCTGTACCAATAATGAACTATGTACGTCAAACTATCGATAAAGGTCTCACGGGATTTGCTATAGAACCGCAGCACAAAAAGTTTTTTTCCTTTGTTCGCCTCCGGCGGAACGTTCTTCCGAGATTGTTATAATTCATTTCAAAACTATTTTTTCTGATATTATATTTCGTAAATATATCAAATTATTTTCAATTTTATTTTCACATCAACTGTGCAAAGAATGAAAATTAAATTGTGTATAGTTGAATGAAAGTTTCTGGTATTTTTGCTCTATTCAACCATTATATTTTCCTGATTTTAAATCCATCCCGGTTTTTGCTTTATATATTTAAACTTTATCTATAGTTGTATAATAGTTAATAGATTAAATATCTTATCACATCGATTTTTGATACAGTAAGGAGATACTTTTTTCTCCACTGACAAAGTGAAAAAAAATTTCACGTTTCAATTTTTTCAAGCAATATGTTTCGAGAAATTGTTTTTTTCTTATCACTATTCAGAGTTCATTCCCCTTCGAGTGAAACTAAAGAAAAATAATGGAGAACTGAATGCAGTGAGAGAAGTGAAAAGTAGTGATTTTAAATAATAGCGACAGAATATAAGGAAGAAAAATGCCTGTGGGAGTGCCCAAGAACGAGGAGAAATAACGTCAAAACTCCTTTCCGTTCTACACCTTCAGTGCAATTATATATATATATAGACCTGGAATAGTGAGAGTAAAAGAAAAATAAGAAGCTAAAAAATAAAAGGAAAACCTTCGGTAACGGCTCGACCGGATCAGATTTATGAATTTAAAGCTGCGATAAATTTTCCTTCTGGGTTTTAAAAATATTTCAGTACTCGGAATGCAAATTATATAGAACATATATATATTTAGTAACATGGCCGCGCCTTGATCGTCATTTTATGTAAACCTGGGTGCTTTGGATGTAGGTCGACTACTCGACCATGTCTCACGTTAAATGTTTACATGCAGATATACACACAAAGATTGTTGGAAAAAAAATAGCGGTGACACAATATGCGGGAAGGTAAACCACACTTACTGTGCGAGCATTTATTAAGCCTCTCTATAGATTATGTCGGCGCAACTATAACGCGTGCCTCAAGGCGTTCAATCCAAGAACAACAGAGTAAAATTACCGGCAACTCAAGCAGAAATGTGAATATATCAAAGAGAAATAGTAAACAAGGGATAGCAATATGTGAAAAAAAAAGTAGAAAAAATAACCTGGTACGACAATAGCTTCGAGTTTTTTGTTTTTTTTTTTAAATCTTGACTCTCCAGCAATGCGTTGTGATGACGTGAAGTGCTTGTATTCACATCAATGTCGCTCAAGGACATGCCTGCCTATTTATCTGTATATTTTTGTTCATTGTGATTGTCATAGGAAACAAAACCATTCAGTGCATTTCGATAGCATGAATAATTTGTTAAGGGATAATAACGATCACGTGGAATAAATATATATCTATTCAAGGACAGCATGATAATTCCAATTCAATAACAAATAATATTTCAATAATAAGCATAAGCAAATGATTCATCACGTGGAAAAATATCGGTTTACTTTTGGTATTATTAGTTATTTTATCGCATTACGAATTCTTAGCAATAAATGGTTGGAGGCTCAAGCGGCTTCTGTCAGAGAAAATATTCTTTATCCTGAGAGATGTGAGAACAGCCATTTATAAGGATCAAAGAGATCGAAACTGAGGAAACTTTATGCTCAGATATATAGTCATCTTGGTGAAAATATTTATGTCTTTGTGAAATGTTAATCTTGGCGATTAGGTTAATTGAAAGGATTTACATGTGATCGGAAATTCTCTGTGAATACTCCATCATCTTTCCATACATATATATTTAACCTTTGATGCGTCAACTATTGGAAAAGTCTTACAAGTCTGAATTTTGCATTAAAAGTTCAAAGTTTGTCTTTGTTGTGTCACATAGTAACTAAGTATAGATGATTGATGATTTTTTTTTTTAAAGCTATATTGGAATTGGTTCATGCATTTCTAGGTACTCGAGTGGTCGGGAGTGTCGCTGATCGATCGGAACTTTGAGGATGTGGCGCAAATAGTTGAACGTACTGGTGACGTTGCAGAAATACTAGTAGAGCACGTTGGTGATATGTGAGTGCTACTGCGAATAATACTGAACAAAAAACTCACAAATAAAAACACACAACGCGGTATTAAAAATAACAATTAACGATTATTTTATTTTTAAACTTTATCAAAAATTTAGGAGCGGTGATTCATTGGATGATCCGGGAATATTGCAGTCTTCTGGAAAAAGTTCAGGAAACCTCGGTCTTCAGTTAGGTAAGTTAATATATTCCATAAATATTTTTTCTATTGTCAGACACATATTTTTCGTAGTAAATCATCATCATCATGTGTTGTATGACCCTTTCCTGCACTCAAATCCACCACACGGATTAAAAGTGATGCCCATTAATTTTACAGACTCGGAAACGGATAAAACGCCCTCGTCACCAACTCGCAGGAAACTGCCAAAGACGCCGGTATAACGAGTTGATAAATTGACGCTACACATGTGACCTCTCTCTCTCTCTCTCCTTCTCTCTATCTTTCTCTCTATCATATTTATTACACTTCTGTTGAATTATCCCTTTTCAACGTTACTATCACTTCCTTTTAATTTTTCATACAATCTCTCTCACTCGTTTTAATATATTTTTCATCAACCAATATGTTTCTACTTTAATCATCTCATCATTCACTTTTGCTATAGCTTCTTTATTATATGTATATTTTACACGAGGATTGAGATAAAAAAGCTCTTATAGGTTTCACACAAATAAAAACGATATAATTTCAAATATCCGAAGAAGAAAATAATAGAGAAAAGAATATGAAAATAAAGTGGAAATTGAAGAAGAAAAACAAATGGAGAGGAAATATATTGAATTGAAATGTCTATATATTCAACGTTTTGTGGGCATTCTAATTTTTGTACATATTCAATGTCGGGTATTTTATTATGTACACAATGTATCGTAAATGGCAAAGGGAATGCAATGTGTGGCAAAAATAATCCAACGTACTTTCGTTTGCTTAACCTGTGTGTACGATGTGTACAGTTGTTGCGCGTTCATTCAATTTGTCAATGACATAGTATACTAATGAATGTATCTATCGATTGAAATGAACATATATATGCATATACATTTATACATGCGTAACATATATATTTCATCATATATGTGAATCTTTTTGTGTGACAATGAAAAACGCATTGAACTGCGAAAATGTGTCACGTTAAAAAAAAATTTCTGACAACAGTAATCTGTACATATTCATACATTGTGCACGAATATGTGTGTACCTACATACATATATATATATATATATATATATGTATGCATATCCATTAATTGATGTTATCATTAAATATTTGTGGATTTGATATGATCAATCAATTTCTCATATATATTCTCTCTTTTCCACTCTTTAACAAGATTACATACAATACCATTGCACATCCTTTGTTCACACAACGGCACAAATCTTCTTTACTATCTATACAAAGAATCAGTTTGTTTTTTTTTTCTCCTGTTATTATTTATACCTCGTGTTATATTCGATTATTATCTGTTTTTTTTTCCTATTCAGTGTATTTTATATTCGCCCGATTCACTGTGATAGCTACACGCGTCAGTGTGGAAATATCTCATAAGAGAATCATGAAAAATGATACAACAAAATATGGATATAAATCACGGGCTATAAAACAGAAGAATGAGACTAAGAATTTTGAAGGTCTAATCATTATAAGTGCCCAGGTGAAGTTATAAGATTAATAAAAATGCTTACGTACAATCAACAGTAGTGTTGCTGCAATCAGGTGGAAAACATTTTACGTCGTTGAGGATTAATTATGAGAAAGAAATGAATAAAATATATATGTGAAAATATTGATGATGATATTAATGTGAAACAGAAATATAAATGAATAGATATATGTATCAGTGAAATTCGACGTAAAAAGTAAAATCACGCGGCGCCAAATACTCTACGAGCTTTGACTTTTTCTGTCATTCAATATTTAATTGATATCGGAATAATAATCATTGAATAATATTTCAGTCCATTTGATGTTTTGATATAGAGACCCCTCTTGGTCGACTAATGAAAATGAAGCAAATGCAAACAGTAAATAATGATTGGTGATGGGAAAATGCACGAAAATATTTATATATAAATTTTTTCGTACAATCTATATGAACTTTGATTAGTGAATGAATAAAATGAACCAAAATAATATTTATAGTTGGTTTAACATCAATTCACGCAGATATATACTCGGACAAATTCATGTCTATTTGAATATATATTATACATATATATATATATCAATTCACTTTATCCATGTATATATATATTGTTTTTTCTCTTTTTCATTCTCTTTGAAATACATTTGAATTATTTTCCATATCATTGCCACTTTTCGGGTAATCAACGTTTATATAGCCTTGACATTCTCAAGGATAATTCACGACGGGCAATTCGTACGGCCAGTCAAATCAAGAAAATAAAAAAGAGTTGCGTTATTAATTATTTTTTATACTTTGAAATATTAAATTGCACAAAAAATACTACCAATTTAATCATCGTAGTCGTAGAAATAAAATGAGTTTATGGATGGATAATTATAATTAGTATCACTATATATATAAAAATAGGACAATCGAGTAATTTTAATCTATATCATTAGACAAAAATAAATAGTATAAATAGTATGTAAATTATTATTTTCTCCCATATTTTGTTTTAATTCTAACGGCATTTGAAAACTGCTTTCAATTTCTTATTTATCTCTTTCTTATTCTGAAGAAATTCACATAAACGAAAAATATTCAAAGAAGAATAATGGATTATTATTATTTAGAAAGACTGTTCCAGATCATAAGAGAAACTAAAGGAAATAAAAAATTATAAATGTGTCAGTTGGGGCGAGTTGCGTTGATATTTATAGCTTCATAATGTTATTTTCTTATTACCAATACTATATTTATTTATTTATTTTTTTTTTTTTTCATGAGTGTAAGTGTGTACAATTTTTGTAAAGCTATTGTCAAAGCTTTTCTCTTGGTCATTTCGACTCTGATTCTCTTGAAATGCGCAATGGAATTTCATCGTTATTAATGAAATATCAGTCATAATTTCTCGAACGATGAAAATCTATTTGTATTATCTCGAATATCTAAAAAATACTAGTTGTCTATCCTGTTCGCAATTATCATTGATGAACTGTAACAAAATGATCCTGAGAAAAAAAAAGCACAATGAATCGAATTTTATCTCGAAATAATCAATCAATCAATCAATCAATCGTGTCTAGATTTAGTGATTTTAGGTAAAAAACAAGAATTGATTTTAATTTACTTAACATAATAAAAAAAAAAAAAAATACACACGAAAATAAATCGATGTTTATCACTGAATGTAAGTTGAAAATAAATAAGAATATACGTAATGAAGTAACAAAAATGAATTGGAAATGAATTATAGAAAATATTAAATTAAGATGAAGCAGTTGATATAAAGTTCTTTCAAAATCCACATCTTATCGTTCACTCTAATATACTCTTGCTATCCAAACTATCTTCTTTGACATTAACACTTTGTGAAAACTTCCATTTTCTATACGCTATTAACTACCCGTTTCCCTCAGAAACTCATCACCACATGTCTTACTTCTTTGTTGTTTGCCTTTGGCGTTGTTTCTCTCTATATTCTTTGTATTTCAATTGTGTCTCCATCCTTCCCCCATGTTAATTCATAGATATACATATTCATCTATCTGTGTCCCATAAAAAAAAAAAAGAAAAAAAAAAGTTAACTGAAAATAAAACCGCAGACGAATGATGAAAAATGAAAAATGTAAGTCATGGCTATGATAAGAAAAAAGTTTAGCATAACTGGCCCTCACGCTACTATACTCTCTCCCAACTGGCACGACTATAGTATTTTTTTTTAGCATTTTCCTTCATTGTATTTCTTTGCGTTTTTATAATGTAACATAATTTTTTCATTATCATTTATTCTTGTCGAATGTGCTCACAGCAAGTCGTCGTGTATTTATAATCATTACATTTTTCCTATCCTCTGGGCACTTTGAAAACACACTAATTAATTTTCAAAGAAAAATATAAATAGTGGTGTTCAAAGTACCTGTCTGTTAGTATGTCTGTACGTGATGCGTCGAGGCAAGTAAACAGTGCCGAGAATGAGAATGTTTCATCACGGAAGTTTATTAATGAAGACGTTGTGCACAAAGGAGACCAAGCTGCCTGACAATTCCCTTCAATTTTGATAATTTATAATAAAATTGATGAATATGTGACAAGTTTTTAAATACAAATTGATATTATAAGGAAAAATTTTGAATAATTCAGCGCCTGGTCTTCGGAGAGGTATTTTCCCTAGTATAATTCTGAAATTAATAATAATATTGGAGAATTTTAAAAATACGTGGGAAATGCCTCCAACTATAGCGCAACTTTATCTTGATCTATTTTGTGTCTGAATCGAATGAAGATGACTCTCATCATGCTTGATACGTTTGTTCCATACCTCTTGTCTCTCTACTACCGATTCTTTCCTTTTTCCTTCTTCTACTTCTACTACTTCTTCTTCATTTGTTTTTTGTTTATTTTTATTTAAAGTTTTTTATCACATCATTTTCTACCACTGATTTGAATGGACTGTTGCGGCAAACAGTATAGTATTTATCCGATGGTTTTGCTTGCCCTCTACAAAGTAGTAACACCATCACACGAATGCGAAAGTTTCTATAGTCGATGAGCTCGTGTAAAAAACTCGGGGAAAACGAGAAGGCGTCAGCGTTGGTGCGATTTATGGGTGCCTGAACATACCCAGGAGAGTCAGAAAACGAGAATAGACGTGTAACATCAGGTGGGCGCGGTCAATGGTGGTAGAGAGAAAATATATATAAGAATACGTATGAACATATAGTGACATGTGAAGGAAAATCCGAATGAATATTTAATAATTGCCATAATTTATGAATATCTATTTGGACCATTCCTGATTGTATTCCAGTAGTATATGTTTTCTCTTTTTCTCTATCATTCGTACCATTTTTTTTTTTTTTTGCCTTGCCGTTTCACCTGAAGTGATGTATTGGTGGATGTAGGTGGTGGCAATACGTTGCCGCTTTAAAAATACTTTCACAAATCGTTTTGAGCTTTGCATGCCAAAAATGCATCCGCACTTATTCATTTTTCAGAATAAAAAAAAGAAAAAAAGGAACAAAACTCATTTCATTTTAATATACATATATTTTATATTTTCTTTTTCTATTCCCTCGATTTTCCTTTATATACTTCACTAGAATATGTCACAGAACATGGGCCAAGCGTTAATTCCTCACAGTATAATTCCGCGCAAACTACTTCTATGCAAAATATCACCGATTCATCTGGCTCGAGTCTTGCAAAAGGATATTAAATCAGCATATTTGATGAGGAACACATTTACACACGGAAAATTTGATGCAAGGAAAAAAGAATAGATAAACGTTTTGCTCATGCATACGTGACACCACTCTCTTTCCTCTTCACAATAAATAACTATATTTGCAAAGTTTGGATTTAGAATTTGAAAACGTATGTATATATTTTAGGAGCAAATTGCCAAGGAGCGACAAGTGAGTGGACGAATTCAAATTCATGTATGGTACGAAACAGACAGAAAAGAATTGGTCGTGTCAGTTCTTGCTGCGGATGACTTGTGCATGCGTGATGAATGTGTTCCACCTGAAGCCTTTGCCAAACTTGTTCTTGTACCACCATGGTAAGTCATTTCCTTTATAATTATTAATAAGATAATAATAATAATAATCATTCACAAATTATGAATGATATGAATACTCAGTATTAATGTACTAACATTTATTCCCGACAGTGGCGATCAGAGTTCTAATCAAACTGACGTGGCAGGTCCAACCCAGAATCCAATTTGGAACGCAAACCTGACGTTTCCCGGCATTGCTGGTGAGAAACTCATGGAAAGAACGATCGAGGTTACCCTGTGGGACTGTCAGCCCGATGGCGATAACGTTTACCTTGGGGAATGTGTTGTAAACCTGCAGAATGCCTTCGAGGCAGACCGAGAAGTCTGGTTAGGACAAGAATAAATTTGCTACATTTTTATCTTTCACCTACTCCTCCATATATTTCTTTCTTTTTTTTTTTTCTATATTTTTTTCATCTCGTCCAACGAATTCATACCATTTTCTTATACCCATTGCAATTTTCGATTGCGCAAATTCAATTTCTAAGCCAACATGAATTGAAGTTCAATATAAGATGACGACGTGAAATTTGATTTCAATAGATTTTATTTTTACTTCATTCTATATTTTTACTTCTTTTGTATATGTATATAGGTACAGATTGGAAGACCCACGTGGTATTCGCTCGGGTAAATCACCGTACGCTTCTCCTCGTAGCTCTCTATCGATTGATATTGCTCAACGATTATTACGAAGAGAGTTACGTGAGCGAAGTTACAGTGAAGACACACCAAGTGATAGCGGAAGTCCCGAACCATACTTCCTACATCCTGATCACGCTTGGCAAGCAAACTCACGTCGCGGATCATCGCAATCAGAGCAATTGGAGATTGAGCCATATGAATTGAGTAAAGACTACAGCAGATCGCTGCCAGGAAGTAGACGTAGTAGTTTTCAAAGTCAAGGTGGAACAGACAGTAAACGTACGTAATTTAATTCATTATACCTGTGTTCTCTTGTACTCTAGTTCAATTTTTAATTCTCTCATTTTATTACTATCATGTGAAAAGGAAGTAATAAAAAGTGAGAAATAAAAATTACACTAAAAATTAGATGAAAAGGTTACGATTGTATGTATTAATTAGACTTCAAAGTACAGCTCGATCTGGATGAATTGACCCAATAAAAGATTAAACTAAATTCCAGGCGGAAGTATTGGTGACGCAGATATGCCAGTTGTATACTACAATCGTGATCGTCGAAGGAGTTCAGTGGCAAGAAGTATGCGCGATCCTGAAGAGGTTATAAGATCATTGAAGAAAGCAGCAGCTAAAGCTGAACTTGGAAGGACAATGAGCTTATCGAATGACAAGAGACGCGGAAGCCGTGAGTAATATTATTACAAATGGTCACGAATTTTTGAAAGTCCATCATTTCATTTTATTCACTACTTTTTTCTTTTTTTTTTTCCATTTATCTTCTTTCACTTTTTTCATATAAATAGTCTTCACATTTATTTTTTTCTCTTCCAATTTTGCTTCACCACCGTATTCATCGTAGTACATTTTCTTTCATAAATAAAGTGCCAATTTCAACATCAACACAATGAATTCACGATACTATAAATTCATTGTCTGCTGTATCACTGCACTTCTTCATCCATAACTTTATCAATCACTTATTGCCATTATAAATATTATCATCAATTGCACCACATCGATTATCCCTTCTCGTGATGTATACAAACAACATATATGTATGTGATGTCTGTCTATATTTTCCTTTCACTATATATATTTATAAAACGAATTCATGTTTGGCTTGAAGTCAAACGTCAATTCTCTATAGTGCCTGTCCAAACATATAACCACTCTCCTATACTGCTACATTAATCTATTGTATTGTCTGCATATCGCTTCAACATCTCGACGTTTCAGCATTCACGTTCGTCGTAACTATATATATATATGCATATAACTATATACGATGTTTGCATTGAAACATTGTTTGTTGTATATCGATATATATGTATATCTATAACGCCATACAAATATAATATTGGCATCTCATTTTCAGTTTGCGCTCCATTCAAATTGAAACGACATGATAATATGTTGGCGTGTGTATGCGTGCAGTGCACATGTATATATGTATATAGGTGTAAATGAATGTGTGCGTGATTGATGTGTGTCTAGAGCATTTTGTAATTTAATCAATATCCATATTATTATTATTATTATTATTATTATTCAATATTTTTATCTCCTTAGGTATGATTATTATTAATATTGTTGCATTGTATTCTATTTTTTTTTTTTTTTTTTTTTCATTCCTTTTATCTTCACGCTTCGTTCAATCCGATGATAACTATACTATTCGACCGAGCGATGAGTATTGACTAATGGATGTTTCTCTTTAAATGAATTTGGGAAATTTTAATTAAATAAATTGCCGGGTAATTTTTTTTTTTCCTCCTTTGGCTATTTTTTTGTTTTTTTTTTTCTTCGTTTCATCGCACATGGGACACGACAAACGAGCAATTATTTCATTGTATTTCTAGTTGTCTGTGCTGTTACAATTAAAAGTTACAAATCGCGTGTGGCAGTTCAGTTAAATAATTTCACATGATATATGAAAAAGTTGGAGACATTTCCAAAAGTGTTAATTATTGTGTTTTACATTGTTAAAAGTTTTGGGTTTTATATTTATTATCATGTATAATCATGTCGAGCCATTTTATATACTTGCATTAATTGTTTCATGACAATTCAGTACACTCAACTTGATGTGCATTATTTTGACGTTTAGATGTCGGTGAATTTCATCATCAATCGTCTGTACTATTATTCAAATGTCTCTCTACACGTTCATAGTGTATAATTCACGTTCGCACGCATTCAATCATACCCAATGTCTTCCACGTACATGATGTGAATAATTAAATTCTCATTGTTCACAATTGAGAAAAGCACTCTCGTGAATTCAACAGTATACACAAATCATAACTTGAAAAGTAAAAACAAAAACCAATGTATGTTGTTCAATCTATCCATTCAATCAATGTCCATCTCCAGCAGCCTATATATATATGTTCTCTCTCTCTCTATGCTCATGTATATACATAAAAATGCTCGCATCACGACGGCAGTTTGCCATTGGTCCAGTTTTATTTCTCTTCTTTATATATTCTCCAATGCAATTCTACACTGTTGGGTGAATAAAATTTACTACTAGTTGATTGAATATTCAAACACAATATTCATATATAATAATTTGGTCCGAAGACATTCTGCCATCGGCAATTCCATATTCTTCAACACCAATCATATTCTCGTGGCTTTCCATATTGTGTGCTACAAAACAAAAAAAACACCATCTAATTTTTCTTCTTTTTTTTTTTTCCACAAATAAACATTGAATTCTAAATAAATATATATCCGTGTTTATTTTTCCGGCTGCCCGTTCTCCGACAATGCAATTGCAATGAAAAAAAAAAAAAAAAAAAACGTCTGTGTGTTATCAACCAATTGATGACGTGCTCGCTCGGTCGAAATTCGGAATCAAAAAAAAATAAATACAAATAAAATAAAAAAATCATCTAACATGAACCATACAACTGATATGCCACCAATTACACCATATGCAATTAAAATAATTACCATCACTATATTAAATAAAAAAAAAACCACCACTACTACTACCAATCACCATTATCACCATCACGAACCTCTCTACCAACCACCAACCTATGTTCGATTATCGGGCCACGCTTGAATCCCGGGCCCGACCAACCAGAGTGCGTAGTCCCAACAGTTACTGTGTGGCAGTGCGAGCCTGTGTCTCCGAGGACCGGTAATTCGGCCTCTCTATCACTACCGCACTCCACACCACCCCGATAATAAACGCAAGGCAATGTCGTCCACCAATTGAGGGCACCGGTAAGACTATACTCTGTCTCACTGTCTTTCTGTTTCTATCTGTCACTGTCACCACAATTATTTATCAAAACATCTATCTCCTAACTTTATTTCTTCTAATCCTATTCCTAGATCAATTGAAAATCCTAAATATATTAAAAATCAATTAAATTCTAAATAAATTCATTTAAGTTTTTATCCCCATCCAAATTCAATTCCCATCACTTTTTAATTGAATTCATAAATTTATATATGTATTATATACAATGATTAATATCCCTGTGTATTTTCCTGTTGCATTCCCGTAGTTGTACAATTGATCAACAAATCCTTGTCAATCTATTTCTACTTCCAATGTAATATGTAATATCACCACGTGTATCAATGAGCCCCTTTAGATAAATTATATGCTACCAGTTGATACTACTTTTGTAACCTGACTTAGGTAAGATTAATCAATCCGTGCCATTTATATCACGGTGATTAGAAAAACTTGTCAAGGGATCAAAAATTATTTGATATCTCGACAAATATCTATGGAATGTTTCTCTTTTTTCTATCCATACATTTATGTATATAACTTCGATGCAGATGGGATATATTGAAATAGTATTTTAAATGAATAATTAATTAATTATTCATATTCAACTTTTGATATACATCAATGTCCCAATGTCTATATCTTAGTTGAAACTTTCCATTTTTGCGTATTTATTTATTTTTATATAATAAATTATTATTATTCTTATTATTATTATTATATATATAAGTAGTACCTGCAAATTTGCACATTGTAATGAAAAAATATCTAGCGATTGGCACGAGTAGCAGTAGGAATGAAATTGATTATAGTGATTTGTCTAAATCTTTGAATGTATTTATTTAATTTTTATATATTTATACAATTAGATTAAAATTATTCAAGAAAATATTCAAAATTCTTAACATATTCAATCGTGTATTATATAAATGATATTTATCTAAAGGAAAAAAAAAAAGTGTTAAGGCAATTTTACTTTCAGTACTTATATCAGTGGCTTTTAACTTTTGACATTTCTTTTTTCTCGTATCGTCGTTACGGAAAATGTAAATGAATTTTCCCGTTTACTTTTTTGCTGTTCATAATAAAACCAATGGAAAGAAAATAAAAAATACGTTCACCCGGGACACGATATCAAATTGCCAGGGTGTATAGCACTCACGTTCGTATATGTTTTAATACCGAGCTGAGTCTCGAACGAGACAGCGATGTCAAAACTCATAAAAATAGTGAATGAGTTCGAAGGAAAAAAAAAAAAATTGTGAAAAATAAATTAAAGTTGAAGTTTTGTGGGGGTGAATAAAAATATAAAGAAAAAAAAAAAAAAAACACGAACTGGGGTTGCATACTGTTTAATACGAGAGGAAGGTTGTGATAGATGTGGATGGTGGCTCGCTAAACGAACGAGGTCGGTGAAAATTGGCGCACTCCCTTGAAGATGGGTCGAGGAGGATAAATTGGATTTGCGACTTTGCTCTCGACTAGTCGAACAGAGTATGAAACGAAGACGAAGATGTAAAAGTAAATGAGAAGGACAAAAAAAAATGAAAGAAAAAAAAAGAAAAAAGAATGAGATAGGAGTGTTGGAAACTTTGAAATTGGCCCAACTCGACCCTCAAACTTTCAATGGGTCCAAGTTGCACTTGGTATTAAAATACATTCTCTGTTCTAATACTAAATTGGGAAATTTAACTTTTTCATATTGATATTTGGCCACGTCCGGTGCATATACACTCAGGCAATATATCGCAAACCGAAGTGTGAATATTTTATTTGTGGGCAAGATCACAGCCTGCACTTTCTCATCGTGTCCGCCAACACTTTCTGCTTTTTCTCCCAGGATTTCAACGTCCCCTCGCCATCATCTTTTTTTTTTTTATTTATTTTCCCTGTGTTTATTTTTATTTCTATGAAAAATGTTAGCGAAGGCGATTTCAAAACTCACTGATTACGACACGAGTTTCTGGAACGTTCTTTCAAGAGGAAGTTTTTTGAATACACATTTAAACTCGCTTTGGTACGACCTTTGAAATATGCCTGGGAGGTAGAACTGCGGGATGATGGGGAGTGAGAAGCAGAATGTGGGCGGATATATACATATATACAATTGAAGGGGTTTCTTAACTTTAAGGAGAATATTTCACGAACAACTTGGACGACATTCTACAAGTCTATATTGAGAGCTTTTGTAAAATAAATATATACTTTTTGACAATACAAACTCTATACAATGGTTGAATAACATTAGATAGAGAAACTATGAATATTCAAATGTTTTAATGTCGTGTAAGATGGATCGTTGGAGTTTCAAATGAATGTTTCAAAATGATATATTGTAGGAAGCAAAAATGAAAAAATTAAAAAAAAAAAATAAATAAATAAAGTAAAGAATTTATTGAGATAATGTTTGAAATGAAATATCACAGGACGAGATGAGCGCAAAGACAGCATTGGAGGACGTGGCGACAGAAGAGACAGTATAGGACTAACAATGATAGGATTTCCTGAGAGACTTTACGATCGAAATAGTGAATCTGATGATGATGATAAATGGAGGTAAAATTTATGACTTTTCTTGGTTAATATATTTCAGAGTCTTATCGCGAATACCACTTGTCATACAGATTATAAACAAGGAGACTTTTTATAAATTCTAGTCAGGCGAGAGATGAAAATGGTGAGATGTTAAAGCTGGGTCCTGGCCAAGTGGCCCCAAGAGGATTCAAACTTATTGGAGGTGAAAGAAATATCTTAAAAACCACCAAAATTTACATTCTACATTATCATATCTATATATCTACATAAACGAAAGCATAATATGACTGTTTCATAATATAACAATAAATTTCAATGGATGTTGTAGGAGTACAAAATGGCGAAGTGAAGTTGACCCTGTTTCTCAGCAAGGGCACGCTCGACGTCGAGGTGATTTGCGCACGAGAAATTTGTCCGGGCGAACGAGAAGAACCAGGTAATGAGATGAAAATAAATTTGCTTTGACAATTGAAAAAGTTACAGATTGTTCATGAATTGAAGTATAGTACAATGATGAAAAATACGAGAAATAGAAGCAGATATATAACTTGTATTTTGCTAACATAAAAGTATTTTTATGCTTGAGTTTGAATTTTTTACAATTCATTACATTCATCAATAATTCAAATGCATAATTCAAATGAAAAATTCGGACTGTCAATTAAATTTTAATTATACAATTCTTATTTTTACTTTTATTTCCAATTTGTAGATACATATGTAAAGACCTATTTACGGGATGGTGATCGTTGGCTGCACAAAAGGAAGACCCGCGTTGTGCGTCATTCACGTAATCCCCAGTATCGGCAGACCCTAAAGTACAGCAGTTGTGACGCACTCGGGCGCAATCTACTAGTTATGTTGTGGGAGAAGAAGCAGGGCTTTGAGAGTAATCAGGGACTTGGCGGGGCTGAAGTTGACCTTGAATTATTGCCACTAACTAAACTTTCAGTTGGATGGTACCCACTATTTCCCATTCATACACTCGGCACCCAAAATGCTGACTCGCCATGATGGTTGCGGGAAAAATGGGCCCTTGAAGCTGGCGAACTTGATCTACGTTTGGGCTTACTGCTCAAAGACGAGACTGAGTCCGTTGTCAAAATAATCTCTTGATAGAAGAAACGTAATGTGACTTATATTCATTTTATTTGTTGTCGTAGGAATGACAAACATTTTATTTTATTCATATTTCTCACTGTCTTGGATTTTCAACAATGTTTCGTTTCATTGATACTCAATTTTTCTGCCTATTCACTTTGAATGACAATCAATTCTACATGAAAGAGAAAATGTGAATTTATCAAAAAAAATATTGGAAGAATAGAATAGTCTTCAATGTGTGTATATATACATTGTATTTCTCGACAATCAATTGACGCACTTCAATTGGAATCTTCGTGGAAAGAAAAATAAATAAATCAATATATACCTCTACAAACATATTTTCTTCAGAAAATACAGCGCTACATCAATGAGGCGGATACAGTGGAATGAAATGCCAAGACAAATTCATTCAGTCGAAAGTGTATTTTTCTAAAATGTGAAGGCAGTGAATGAGAGGATTCCTGCGAAAGTCTTTCGTATATTCGATTTCATGAAACACAGATAAAAAAAATTTCTAAAGCAATACGGCAGAACTACCGGAAAATGACATTTAGCAATAAAAGGAGTACCTGCTGGATCCCAATACAAGGGCAAACAGAAAACGAGTAAGAGATGTATTGAGGCAGAAAAAGAAGACGAGAATGAAATTAAAAAAAAAAAAAAAGACATGGAAGTTTATATTTTATGTTTGAAGAAATTTTGCAAAATGAATTGCCGTAATTGTATATTTTGGCAACAAGTCACTACGTTTTTAAAATTCAGAGATGGCTCATTTTTCCCAAGGATTTATGACATTTATGCCAATGATAGATATGAAGATGGATAAAGTAATCAGAGAAATGAAAAAGCACAAAGGAGGATATTTAAATAGTAAAGTGAGAGTCGATCGACATCTAAAATTCAAATTGTCAACTGGTTGATCCAGTTAAGGATTCGATCGAGTCTTACTGCAAGAAAAGACGCGCGCCACACATCGTCATACAGAGATAAATAATTTTGCCAATTTTCTGTCTATGCGATTCCGCCTCCAATGACCGATGATAAATTTTGAAGATGTTCTTGAACTCCTGCTCACTATATTTTATTCTCTCTCATCCTATTTGTATAATAGATATTGAGAAACGCGTGAACGTTGAACAATTATATTCACCAATAGTTAAGATATTTTACAAATAAACTCAAAAATATTAAATGAATCAATGAATTTACGGCCTAACTCTGTAGCGGATTCTATGAACGTTCAAAATTTATTCAATCGGTTTACTAAGTATATATTTAATGAAATGAAAAATTTTCTAGTCATAAAGATTTAAGTATATTTGCACTCTTCAATGGCTCGCTGGTCGAGTCAAAAACATTATGTTCTAAACGGAGGAGTGCTAGCGATGCAGACGAAAGTAACTTTTGACGGCTTATTTGAGTGGAAGGAAAAAAATTAGTTTGTAATAATATATATTTAAAAAATATATAACTAATAAATTGATGTTCAAAAAATTTATCGCGCACAATCATACAGCTTCCAACTGATGATGATTTATATACAAATAAATATCAAAATTGATTCTAGATCTGATTATTTACATAGTATGCCCAATTAGTGGAACAAATTTTAATTTTTTCCTTCAAATCAATAGATGAATACAATCCAAAACAATATATCACTGAAAATTATCATAATCGCAAGAAATAAATATTTTTCTGGCTGACACATAAAGTGTTTCTTCCAGTAACATATATCCATGTTGAACAAGAAATACATAAATAATATGCGGATTAGATGAACCGACAGTTGAATGTTCAAAGTTTAATAAAAACCAAAAATATTTAAAAATAAACAAAAATGCATATTGATAAATTTTTGATGAAGATAAGTTTAAAATTTTTGCGCTCATCTCATCCGATGACAGAATAATGACGAAAAAAATATGATCATAATTATAGGAACGATAAAACTTTGAACGTGATATAATTCGTGGTAATACGACACTGAAAAAAAATACAAGTATAAACAAAAATAAATGATAATAATTCGTGTATTCAAAGAATGGTCGTTGATGATAGACGACAAATACCAATCAATCAATATATATATTATGTCTGTATATGTACAGTAGATTTAGATATAAGCGTGAAAATCTACACCGAAAATTATCGAAATATTGTCGAATAAATATATTAAAAACGTATGATACGATTGGAATAAAATATACGGTATTTTATGGGAATCAAAACGGCCTAGTAAAAAAAAAAAAGAAACGAATGAAATGATATTTAGAAAAATATATTCATTTTTTTCAAGAGGAAAATCATCTGAAAAAAAAAAAAAATTCACTTTTCTATATCTATATAGTCTCTCCATTAATCTCAAATTTTTCTACCTTCAGCATCGAAAATTCTTGACCTTCGTATATTAAGATTTTGGATACTATAATGAATATAAAAAGCTAATTATTATATGAGTTATATTAAACAAAATTACTGTTCACTCAATCAACAGAATATCACGCATGTAAACGAACTACTTCAATGACTCTACGATTAAATAAAAAGTGTTGAAAAAATGTGAAAATATGAATGAATAACACATAATACATATAATGTTAACTTATTAATTGAAATACTCTCATACTCAACGCTTGACTAGATAAATAAATGTTTTCTACAAACAAATTTGCCTAGTTACTCTTATCAAATTGTATATACCTAAAAGTATATGTTTGAAATCTTTCTAAACAACTATAATTCTATAACTATCATACGAATATAATATCTAATAATAACTAAAGTTAAACATAAAACATTATACGAAGGGGGAACACAATACCGTATATCCATTTGACAATCGATTATATAAATAAATAAATATTCAACCCAATATTTATTTTAGTTTATCTATTATTTATTATATCGAAATATAATCAATTATTATACGGAAACGAAACAATAATGTTCGTTGATGAGAACAAAAAGAAAATATCGAAGCAACATTTTCTTCCCTAACATATCTGTAATGCATATTTATTCTAGGTGTGTGACAATCGTGCGATGGATGAATAGTTAAGACATACTCAAACGTTTTTGTGGAGGAAAAACAAATAATAAGTGAATATATAAGCCTCTAATTAAATTTATTCCTATTTATTATACCTATTTCTATCTGCCATATGATAAAATTCATTGGGAGTTCATTCAAAGTTTGTAGCAAAACTTGGGGAAAACAATACCCTTAAAACTTATATAATTAGGCAATATAAATATTTGATTTATGTATGTATATTGTCATAAAAATGTAATGAATTGATACATCTTATATTTATTAAAAGTTAATTGTTATGAAAGTCAAATTCTGAACGAACAAATACAAACAAGAACAACCGTTGCGTGGCGTTGAAATTATATTCGATTCAACGATGAAGTTTATTAATGTGGAACCACGAAAGTGGCTATCCCATCAATTGGAAAAATAAAGACGATGGCACTAATCATATTCATATATAACAATTATCGATTCTGAATAAAATCCTAATTATCATAGAGATTCGTTCCATGAAAAAAGTATAAGTTTTCTATTACATCAGTATGAAAAATTTTCTATTGTAACAATATTCTAATAATACCATTCAACTTATACATTCATCAATATCGCAGAGCACTTTATATTTGCTATCTACATAAACAAAAATTATGAACCAACAAGTTCTTCCGTATGATTCTCATCGAAAGGCTGTCCAGTATATATATATAAAAAAAAAAACCAATATATATATAAATCCAGCAGAAAAATAAAACTAAACCGAAAAGAAGATGAATACAAATAATATACACATACATATATATTGTATATTCATAGGAGTATGTTAAACATCTCATGAGACATTATAGCCCTTAAACATATAATGAATGAACAAAAAGGTAATGTGAATGAATTTTTGATTGGGAAGCAAGCTGACATGCACGAAAATTGTACACACAGAATTAATGAATGATGTAGAAGTAAAATGCGAAGATTGAAACTGAATAAAAGAAGTAAAATGAATGATATGTTTTTATGACAATTTTTCAAGAGATTTTGAAAAGAATAGGGGTGTATTATCCCTCTGTAGAATGATAAATGTGTGATTTGTAAATCAAGAGTTCGATGATGACTGATAATTGCATTGAACGAAAAATGTAAGCAAAAATACATCTGAAAATAAATTAAGAATTGCTTTTAGCAATGTTGAATGCTTGTGTGTGTACATGAATTCATGTGTATAATTATCAACGACACTATATATACATACATACATAAATATATATGTACGATATATGAACAAAGTACATGAGATGTATAATATAGTTGCGACAAAGGATTAAATAAAATCACTTCAATCGTCCAATTATTAATTGTTATCTTCTCGTTTTAATAATAATAGTGATAATTTTTAGCTCACCATTCCGATGATGTACTCGCACAGCAAAATACCATGACGCCAACCTTAAATTTCTCCGGAATTTTTTCACCAAATGTAGACCATCACATAACCTCTCACTACAATCACCAACCTATTAAACAAGAATATATATTATAATTCTACATTTATTAATTATATTATCCAGAATCGTTTAACGATTAGATATTGAAATAAAGCAAGCAATACGAACCAACAAAAGTTTTCAGCACAAATCCCAGCACCGACGCCCCGCGTAATACATTCGATTTAAAATATACTGTCGTAGTTGCCGGCGTCGCCGTCAGGCGGTTATGCATCAATTCGACTTTTTGGCGCCAATTTTTCCCGCCAAATCTACATCGATGATATATTTATTTGTAAGATTTTTGACTTCCTAAAAGGAAAGAATAAAATATTTATCTGAATATATGTAAATTTTGACATCATAAATAGGTCAAGTTTGCCATTTAGACTCTGTGAGTGATTATTAAATTAGAGGACGAATAATTGCAAAACTTTTACGTATTGATATGTTCATTAGTTCGCTTATTAATTGTGAGTAACATTTTTTCGGTATAATCTGGACTATCATAAAAATAATTCCGACAATCATAGCCGTGCTTTTGATTTAAATGTTTATCTGCTCAGCTACAATACTTAACCTCATTCTGTAGGTACAGCAGCGGAGTTGAAATATTGCGTGCAAACGAACGCGGCGCCACACTACACGCTACACATCAAGACAGAAATAAAAAAGGCGCCCAAGGTTCACGATATTTTTTTCCTGTTTCTCATTGTACGCCGATTGTGGGATCAGCTGGATTGCAATGGGTGACAATGGAGAATGGACAGTAGATCTGTCCGATTTTGTCAAAAATTCAACACAATTGTAAATTTTCTCATATTATTATACATTTTTCTATTGGATAATTGATTGAATTGAATTTAATTCAAGAGGAACAATGTCGAAAACAAAAGTATCAGCGGAATGGAAGAAACGTGTCAAGTCAGAGTATATGCGATTACGTCAAATGAAACGATATAAACGCGCTGATGAAGTGAAAATTGCGTGGAACCAGAACAGACGAATAATGAATGGTATTTATTATTTATTAATTCAGCATCATTTCAAGTTTTTCGACATTTCTAACTGTTGTTGATTTCCTTTTTCATATATGTCATGTTGATGAATTTTGGTTTATTATAGATCTACTGGTGACAGAACAAAAACGTTGGACTGATGGAAAAGCTATGTGGCTGGCAATGCAAGAGGTTCCATCTCATGTATCGTGCATGAAAAAAGCAGAGATAACAAGTTCCGATGGCGATGTACAAACTGGTCCTGTAAAAATAATCAATGCTGTAACACCAATTCCAACAATGTATACATGGGCACCGATTCAACAGAATTTTATGGTCGAAGATGAGACAGTTCTTCATAATATTCCGTACATGGGCGATGAGATTCTAGACCAAGATGGTACATTTATTGAGGAATTAATTAAAAATTATGATGGCAAGGTACTATCAGCACTCATATTGAATATCAATGACAATTATGTAGGGATAATTCTTTGAGTTAATTTATATCTTTCATTCTATCTAAGGTTCATGGCGACAGAGAATCAGGATTCATGGATGACTCTATCTTTGTTGATTTAGTGAGAGCTCTCTTGAGCTACGAAAAAGATGATAAAGACAAGGATTTGTCACGAAAATCTAAGGAATCGTCCAAGGAAAAAGATGAGAAAGAGAAAAAAGATGTTGATTCCAAAAGTGAAATAAAGGGTGAAGTATTGGAAGATGAAACAACAGAAGAAAAAGACATAACACGTTTTCCTTCAATGCAGATATTTAATGTGAGTTCAGATAGTCAATTTTTATTAATAATATTATGGGAATATTAAAAGGATTATAATATTCAATAACTAAATAATTCCAGGCAATATCATGTATGTTTCCTGACAAAGGCAGGCCCGAAGAGTTGAGGGAGAAATTCATAGAATTAACTGAACGATCCGATCCAAATGTTCTTCCACCGGAATGTACACCGAATATTGATGGCATCAATGCGAAAAGTGTGCCACGAGAACAGACAATGCATTCCTTCCACACATTATTCTGTCGACGTTGCTTCAAATATGACTGTTTTCTACACCGTAAGCTCGCTTAGTAATTTCATACCCAATCCAACAATTACAACCGATATTAAATGCATGGCAACTAATAATTTTAATATCCGCTTATTAATTGTGACAATTTATGATTCCCAATTCCTACCATAGCTGCCAGAGGAACGTCGCCGCAAGGTAAAAATCAATACTGTATAGTCAATTTCGATGACAGGATCATTCGTTTATGTAGCGCAGAGGCATTCACCGAGGACTCATCTACCAATCACAATATCATTCACCGTTCATCGTTCGCTAAAAAAAAATTGCTTCATGATAATAATTATCCTATTTTATTTTTTCTCTACGCTCTAGGTCTTCAAGTCTGCCATCCAGGTCCAAACTTACAAAAGAGGAAGGGCCCCGATCTCAAACCATTCTCTGAGCCCTGTGGAATGGAATGTTTTATGCATCTAGTACGTAAATATATATAATATTTGATTTTAACTCCGTCGATGGTTGGAATGGAATCTTATTACTCAATAACTGTGTTTCGTATTCAGGAAGGGGTGATTGAAAAATTGGCTGCTCAAGCTGCTGACAGTAAGGAAGAGGAGGGCGATGAGAAACGCGGGCCCCGTAAAGTGAGAAAACAGGCGAGTGTGGATTCAGGCAATGAAGCCAGCAGTGAAGACAGCAATGACAGCAATAAATACAGTCAAGGTGGAAGTTGTCAAGGTAAGTTATCTCCTTTTCATTATAATAATTAGATGTCTATGCGCCAAATTGGCGCAGGTTATTGCAAACACATTTTTGTTTATAATATAGACTTTAAGCAAAACGTTAATCAAGATTCTAAACCAGAAGATTTGGAGGAGGAGCAAGCGCAACCAGATCACCAGTCGCCATTTATGTTACTTGGGCTGGACAAACGCATCAAAATTGAAAGCAAATTTTCATGGACTGGATCGGAACAGAGTTTATTCCGTGCTCTGTACAAGGCTTTTCCTGGGAATCCATGTGCCCTTGCCCAAATAATGCTGACGAAATCGTGCCAGGAGGTATATGAATTTGCCCAGAAAGAAGAGCATGACATTCCAGCTATTGAGAGCCTCAAAGACTTCACACCACCACGTAAGAAGAAGAAGAAACATCGTTTATGGTCGATGCATTGCAGGAAAATACAATTGAAAAAAGATTCTGGAGCAAATCATGTTCACAATTTTGCGCCGTGTGATCATCCGGGACGTCAATGTGATAACTCCTGTCCATGTATACAAGCACAAAATTTCTGCGAGAAATTCTGTCAATGCAGTAGCGAGTGTCAGAATCGATTTCCAGGATGTCGATGCAAAGCGCAGTGCAATACTAAACAGTGTCCCTGTTATCTTGCTGTGCGTGAATGTGATCCAGATCTGTGTCAAACTTGTGGTGCTGATCAATTTCACATCACCAGAATTTCCTGCAAAAATGTCAGCGTTCAACGTGGCCTTCATAAACATCTTCTCATGGCACCGTCTGATGTAGCTGGATGGGGCATATTCCTCAAAGAATCCGCAGGGAAGAATGAATTTATATCAGAATACTGTGGAGAAATTATTAGCCAGGACGAGGCAGATAGGAGAGGAAAAGTTTACGACAAATACATGTGCAGTTTTTTATTCAATCTCAATAACGGTAAGAAAATCGAATATAGCTTCGCAACAAACACAAATAATTATTTTTATTCATGAGATAACATTTGTTCACAGACTTTGTGGTAGATGCAACGCGCAAAGGCAACAAAATACGGTTTGCTAACCATTCAATTAATCCCAACTGCTATGCGAAAGTGATGATGGTCAATGGTGATCATCGAATTGGAATTTTTGCCAAACGAGCAATCCAACCGGGCGAAGAATTATTTTTCGACTACAGGTATATTCATTGTCTTCAGGATAAATTAACAGCTTGAGCTTCATAATTTATATCTAATGACTACTTTGTTTATAGATATGGACCAACGGAGCAACTCAAGTTTGTCGGAATCGAACGAGAAATGGAGTTCCTCTGAGATCAACTATTCCCCCAGAAATAATGTAAATATCCATAACCCAGTAATTTTTTAACTAATATATATATATGTATATACATATGTATGTATATGTATAGTGGAGAAACAACACAAACGTATCTAAACATTTTTGATGGCAATTATTGTCATAAAAATACTTTAATAATAAGAATAAAAATCGGCGACTTTCTATATTAATAAGTAATTATGTTTCGCGGTTATTATGATTGCGAGAATAAAAACATTTTGTCACAATTGGTTATATCAGAATATTTTCACCATTCCAAACTTCAGACACTACCACCACATTTCACTATATATATAATATGCACAAGAACAAATGAGTGTGAGTGGGTAGGATGATTTGTCATCACGTGAATATATCAGCTAATAGGCGTCTTGGGTATTGTGAAGCTGTACAACAGGGATTAAAAGTAAGCAACTAAGTAACTGAGGACCCTTCACCTTATAATCAAATCTATCATCCGCGTTGCCTGGTCTAGGTATCGTCGGTAATTCTTATGAAAACGCCTTAGGGTCCCATCACCGAAGGTAGGATGCCTTGTACCTGGAATTGGTTGTAATAAAGTTTGTACTTAGAGTTTGCATTGATTGTATGTATGTGTGTGTGTGTGTGTGTGTTTGTGCACGAGTACGACTGTGTATGACCATTCAGAACGAATGACCATTGTGAATAAACCTTCGTTCGAAAATAATATTTTAGCACACAAAAATAATTCAAACAGTTTGTCCCTTGACTACGAACGAGGTTGATGTTATTCCTATACAAAATCTCAATACATCGATTATATAGCGCCAAAAATATTTCTCAATGTCAATTCTGGTGCTTATAAACAAATATAAACTCATGTATTTTACGTGATTGTGTGTTTACGAATAATGTTGTCTCATGCTCGCTCTTAGAATTATCGACGGATTATCAATTTTACAGTTTTAATTCATAGGGGAATAATTGTGAGTAACAATGTCGAATATTAAAGTGTCACCAGAGTGGAAGAAACGCGTGAAGATTGAGTACATGAAGTTGAGACAAATAAAGAGACGTAAACGTGCCGGTGAAGTGAAAAGTGCATGGAAACAAAATAAACAGAATATATTAAGTAATTTTTCCAATTTCATTGAGTATGAATACAAGCGCGCATACAAAATTTTCGCATGAGATATTATGTGTTACTTTTTTTTTTTATTTATTATTTTTAGATTTTAAAACAAATTATAATGAACGATGGCGACAGCGGAAAATTATTTGGGTGGCTGAGAAAAATCCGCCAGCTCACGTGAGTTGTATGAAAAAGACAACCACAACGAATTTAAATGAAGATGATGTACAAATTAGCCCGATACATACAATGCGCGCCGTTATACCACTCCCTACCATGTGTACATGGGCGCCCATTCAACAAAATTTTATGGTAGAAGATGAAACAGTGCTCCATAATATCCCTTATATGGGTGACGATATTCTCGACGAAGATGAAACTTTTATTGAAGAATTAATTAAAAATTATGACGGCAAGGTATTCAATATTTTATTACAACTACCCAGAATATGTATTTTGATCAACAATGTCTTTTAGGTGCATGGTGAATCAGGTTTTATGGATGATTCTTTGTTTGTCGAGTTGGTGAATGCTTTATTAATTTATAAAAAAGATACAACAGAAAAAAATGCACCCAGAAAATTGCGAAAAAATTCCAAAGAGAACGGAGACAATAAAAAAAATGATGCAGCTCTTAGAAGTAGTTTTGGAATCAATAAGACTGATAATTATAATAAGGATGAAAATAAAACACGAATGATTCCATCCATGCTGATATTTCATGCAATATCTAGTATATTTCCGGATAAAGGTGAACCTGATGAATTACGAGACAAATATATTGAATTAACTGAGCGATCAGATCCAAATTTAATGTCATCTAAATCGATACCAAATATTGATGGTATTGGTGCTACAAGTGTATCGAGAGAAAAAGTCTTGCACTCATTTCAATCATTATTTTGTCGACGATGTTTTAAATACGATTGTTTTGTTCATCGTCTTAACAATAATCCGGATCCAAACTCACAGCAGAAAAAAAGGCCCAATTTGAAATCATTTCCGGAGCCCTGCGGGACTGAATGTTACAAGCATCTCGAGGATGTGAAGCAAAAAATGGCAGCTATGAAGGAAAAAGAAGAGCGGGAGATACAGAATAGTTCACGAAAAATACGGAAGCAAGTGAGCATGGACTCGAGTAATGATGGAAGTAGCGAAGACAGTTTTCATAGCAGCAAATCCAGTGAAGATTCTAGTTTTCTTGATTCCAAACAAAATATCAATGAAAGTACGAAATCTGAAAATAATGATGAACAAAATCAACTGGATGAACCGTCACCATTTGCGTTGCTTGATCATGAAAAACGGGAAGGAAACAAAAATGCTGAATTATTGTGGACAGGATCAGAGCAGAGTTTATTCCGTGCGCTTTATAAAATATTTCCTGGCAATCCCTGCGCAATTGCTCAAATAATATTAACTAAATCATGTCGGGAGGTTTATAAATTTGCAGAGAAAGAGGGACATGACATTCCGATAATAGAGAAGGATGAAGATCACGCGCCACAACGTAAAACGAGAAAAAAACAACGTCTTTGGTCGATGCACTGTAAAAAGATACAATTAAAAAGAGAATCTGCTCCTATTCTCGTTCACAATTATGAACCCTGTAATCATCCTGGGCGTAAATGTGATCAGTCATGTCCGTGCATTGAGGATCAAAATTTTTGCGAGAAATTTTGTCAATGTAGCACCGACTGTCAAAATCGATTCCCAGGATGTCGATGCAAAGCGCAGTGTAACACCAAACAATGTCCCTGTTATCTCGCTGTTCGTGAATGTGATCCTGATCTCTGCCAAACTTGTGGTGCTCATCAATTTCAAATCAACAAAATTTCCTGTAAAAATGTCAGCGTACAACGTGGACTTCATAAACATCTTCTCATGGCACCGTCGGATGTTGCTGGCTGGGGCATATTCCTCAAGGAATCCGCAGCAAAAAATGAATTTATATCAGAATACTGTGGAGAAATTATTAGCCAGGACGAGGCAGACAGGAGGGGGAAAGTTTACGACAAATACATGTGCAGCTTTCTCTTCAATCTCAATAACGGTAAGAAAATCAAATATAACTTCGCAACAAACATAAATAATTTTTTTTATTCATGAGATAATAACGTGTTTACAGACTTTGTGGTAGATGCAACGCGCAAAGGCAACAAAATACGATTTGCTAATCATTCAATCAATCCCAACTGCTATGCAAAAGTAATGATGGTAAATGGTGATCATCGGATTGGAATTTTCGCCAAACGCGCAATCCAACCAGGAGAAGAATTATTTTTCGATTACAGGTACATATATTTTCGCCATTTAAAATATTGAACACTCTGGACCATAATTCATAATTATTGACGATATTTAAATTCAGGTATGGACCAACAGAGCAATTACGCTTTGTCGGAATTGAACGCGAGCCGGAAACTCTTTGACGCGCTGTGCTTCTTCTCAAAAATTCACGATTTACAAATATTTATGAGCATATCACAATAAACGCAGCTAACCATAAAAGTCTACAACTGGACGTCGACATCTGTAGAAAATCAACGCCGAAACCGTCATGCTCACCAAAATAAAAAAATGGAAAAAAAAAACATTGCGACTCGTATCCATCTACTTCAGTTGTCTCTGTAATTCAAAACGTCTCCATTCTTCACGAAATAGGAATCCGTCTCTATTTTACTTACAATCTTTCGTCGTGCGAGCAACAATAATCGGAGTAACAAGAAAAATATATATGTGAATGCGTATATATATATACAAAAGTGCGAATACACAAATACATATGTGCAGGTCTTTATATCATCAGACCACATACAATCCGCTAATTAATTAACTCCAATAATGAAAGTGGTAGCGGCGACGTCCAAACATATAATTTATAATGAAATAAAAAATATAAAGAAGAGCAATAAATTGAATTAAAAGTTTAGAGAAAATATGTTACGACTCGAGACAGAAAAGGCAAGAGAGAGTGCTAATGGTCCGATAAATAAATGTAAACTTGGAACAAAACTAAATGTATTATGTGTAGTCACATTCTCTGTACTCGTGCGCACACATTTCTCGGCCTCTTCAGTGTGGAGTTATAGTGAGTATACTGTATACGCGAAGCTTCAGATGCCTGTTGGTGAGCTTTCACGTAGTCTGCCACCAGTTGCGGGCGCCGCGGCCGAGAACGCGGTTGGATACAAGACCCTGAGCGCTAATTCTTTATCTCGCGCGACTCCTTACTTGAGATCTTTCATCATCTAATAATAATACAAAATTATTTACAGCAACATAAAATAAAATATCGGTGCCATGATCTCAATCGATTGTGAATCAATCGCATTCGTTATTAAACAGTATTTTTTTAATCATTTATGCAGGAAGATTCCCTCAATGTTCATCATGCCATACTGAAAAAAAAAAAAAAAGTTCAACGACCCTACCGCATAATTTACGATTTATTTTCGTGATGGACGAATACGAATAAGTCGGTCAACAGTCGCACAATCTTTGTGGTGGGTCATAGAGCAAATAAATAAAAATGAATCGAATTAAATAACAAGTGTCTTGAAGATAAATCGTGAAATTTGTTAAATGTCTGGGAAACCACTACATTGAAGTTATAATCGACGTGGTAAGGGAGGCGAAGGTGGTGAACGTGGTGAAAGCAGTGGACGACAACGACGAATTGCCAATACAAAGTGTCATCGAGTTTCGAAGAAGTTTGTCCCGCAGCAGTTTAGTTGGCTGAAGAGGCAAATAGAGTTTGTAACTTCAATAACAGAATGAACGAAGAAGGTATTTACTGAAAGAGAAAATTTATAATAATTGTAAAAATTCATAAAACGATCTCAATATCAAATAATAGTCATTCAAATATTTGTATTTGAATTGAAAAATTTTTGCTCTTTCATATCGTAAAAAATTATACAACTTTTCTCTCTGCCCATTAAATTGATAGAATATGGATTATATATATTTTTTATTTTATACAGCACAAATAACTTGTTCGAAATGTAAAACTATTTCAATACTCCACACTTCATTATTCAACAATTGTTGACACTTTCCTCATAAAAGGCCGGAGATATCTGAGCGACACAACGACAACGATTTCCTTTTTTGCATAATATTCTTCATTGCTGTATCATATCTGAAGCTGTCGTGTGTACGTGTTGAATGTTTCAAATCACTCTAGTATTTTTTCATTAAAGCCTATAAAGTAATGAAGAGAAAAAAATATATACTTCACCATTCAACTTTATTTCTACTTTTTCATCAATATTACACAAAATATTGTACGATATAAATCATAATCCGAACGCGAAATTAATGATGATAAAAACATATATAAATAAAACCACCCTTCGCTCGAGCAATACACCATCAGTGTCTGAGACAAAAGTTCTGACATACGAATTTATATCTCATGTTCGGCACACTCGACGGACACACAATCCCCTGGCGATTTTTCTTGACGTGATAACGATAGTCATAAATTCACGCAATCCCCCCCCTGTGTAACATTGATTGAACAATTTTTTTTTCTCTTTTTCTTCTAGCATATCCTAATTTACAAAAAAAAAAATTCACGACATGAATGAAGTATGTGAATCAGGCCTTCGGGGATTCTTAACAGAAGCCCTCTAGCATAAAATGAAAACTGTGCCGACGAGAGAAATGAATGAATGGTCCGTTAAATTTTCGCACCAAAAGACAAGTTTAGTTTGTGTTCATATAATAATTTTGGGAATATTTGTCGTCAACGGATTTCATATCTCTCGACATTTTCATTAGTTTCCCGCGTAAACCTTGTCATAAAATTGTGGTAAATAGAAGGTAGGATAAGCATTAGCATGAATTTCAAAATTAATCTGACAGTTGGATAAGGGAGTGCATCTTCCATTGTGAAATTTCAGACTAGTGAGCTTGGACTATTTTTCTTCTCTTTTCTTCATCTATTGACTTGAAAATTTCACTCTGAATTGTACATACTAAAAGCCCCTGACGTTCATATATTTCAAGGAGATATGATATAACAATTTTTGAACAATGAACAATTTTATAAAGAAAAACTAATAACAATGAAGGAAAAAAGTTGAATAACATTTTTATTAAAAAACATGACATTTTCAAGTACATACATTTCAGTACATATCTCGTCTATTAACTGAACTTGAACTGCAGTTAGAAACAATTGATGATTGACCTCACAGTCCCTCGTTACAAATTTATCAGCATTACCAATTATCGAATAATACAAAAAGACACGACGACAACTTGGTGTATAACATAACTATTAATAGTAATATGATTCTTTCAGTCAATTATTATCCAATTGAAACAGTGAAAAACGTCCACACTTTAAATTTCCTTTTATAAATAATTTTCTCGCTACACTTGCGGATTTTATTATTTTTTTTTTTTCACTACACCATTAAAAGAAATAAATTCAGAGTGGAAATAAATCCGACATACTGCATTAAATTCAATGCATCTTTCTTATCCCTCTCTCTCTCTCTCTCTCTCTCTCTACTTTACGTACTTTCCTCTTACTCCAGTACATCTGCAATATCTCCTCTGTTTCCGCGAAACTTTCAAACTCCGGAAGCTATATTCTCACACGTATATGCGTTTTAAATGATAAAATTACCCACAGACCCACACATAATACACCTCGCAAATGCGTCTTTATCCAAGATCGAAAATAAATAGTGGTTTATTATATCTATCGACTCATATATTGGCGAAGGGTATATATTACTTGTGGACCTTGACATGAAAGCGCCACGACGAATGATATACCGCCTGTAGAGTTTGTTTTCATTTGTCACCATCATTCAACGTTTTTTTTTTTTACTCCTGTCTTTCTGACGATGATAATATCGAATGAAAATAACTGGATATATTATCATAAACTTTTTTTTCTTTTCAACCCTCCCAAAAGCACCACGAATTTTACCTTTCTTTCTACAATATCCCCAGTTTTATATTCTTTTCATTCCTCCCTCACCCTATAAACTCAACTCCAACTCCACCCGCCCATGCACATATACCAGATGAGTTTATTTTGGTCTAAGCAATTTCTATTTTTAAAAGATAAAATGCGTGATTCTGACGACACTTTAAACTCTCATTATCTACATAAAACCTACCATTTTATATTTAAAATGAATATAATGGTTGTACACAAACATTGAAGACATATCCATCAAATTTTATCTTTCCACTAACGTGTCAATATTGCAGAAACATTATCATCCTACATTTGAATCAAATTAGTTTCATTATACATCAAACCACCATAATCCAAATAATTGCTCGCTTTAATTCGCATATAAATGAATCACAATAGATGATTAGTATAATTCTCATTGTGATACATGTAAAATAATTTAGCATACATGAATCCAGAATATTTCATCACATAACACAATGACAATATTTTTATACATACATAAAACATTCATCCACGTCAACAAACCCCATTCCTTCTCATTAGAAATTGCATCAACCTTCATTTACTTATGTATATATTTACATTTAGCTCATATCAATAATAAAATACAGTATAGCTTTCATTATTTTACCTCTTCCCTTCTCTCTTCGTCTCATTTCTCAAAGAAACAGTTACTGTGTCGTGTGCAGCAGCTGTCGTTGGTAGTCTGCCTAAAATATAACGACCAAAGTATACAATAAAAAGGTGTGTCACTCGTCTGCAATTCTAGACCACACATCTGATTCCATTAAATTTCCATATACGTGTTTGTATATATTTTTCAAATGGGCACTAGAGTTTAATCGTGACAAATTAAACACAATGATCTGAGTGGTAATATATATTAATATATATGTATGCATTTTATATATATATATCGTGTCACAACGGTAAGTTTTACATGTTGTACGAAACTTTACGTTATCCAATTACGTGAAAGTTTACGTGTGCACGCAAATAAGGAAAGCTGAGCAGAGTCAAGTTCGGCTTTGTACAATACATAAGCTCGGTCGTTCAGTGGATTAAATTCATGAGACAGAGACTATTATACATGACTTATGGAAAAGAATTCTTTCATTATGTCTAGAAATAGTATGTATTCTGTATGTATTTTATTCACTGATCATTCATTCAATTTATATGTTAAAGATTAATTCAAAGAGAAATTTATTGGCAATTATTTTTGTTTAATTTTTAAAGTACATGAATGATTAAATTTAGATAACGTGAGTTTAAATTGCTTTACTGGATAATCAACAACTTACATAGAGAGATAGAGAAATTCGCTAGACTAATGTACCTTTATTCCACTTGATTTTACCACACACGTGTGTTGTATAGGTAATTGCACGTGTGCGTATGTTTATCCATTGAATCCACCAAAGTTCAACTTATTTTTAATTAAAGTTGGAAATGTTACAAACGGGCAATGATTAGAACTGTACAAACCTTGGTATACATGCATTGGTGATATTGATGCAGTTGAATTAATTGCCAAGCTGAGTGTTGTTACATAAATTGAACTGTTACAATTAATTTAATTACTCTCTCATAACGAAACGTGCTAAACAATTGACATTGTTGAGCCGTAATAATTACAATTTATTCCATAATAAATGAAATAGTAATTTAATTATATAGACAATTTTTTTTTTGGATGAATAATTAAAATAGAGTGTGATACATATTTATATTTTCTTTATCATACATTTTGGGTTGTGTTCTTTTTTTTTTTTGTTTTTCTTGTAGAGAGTCCAGGAAAAAGTGGAGTTGAGGACACGAACGTGAGAGAGCTTCAAGAACTGAGGGACAGATACGAAGGAAAAGTAACAGCTTCACTCTACGCTGGCACTCTATTTGTTGCTTTCGTTGCTTCGCTCATCGTACTCATTGCACTATGCATACTTCACTTCAACGTGAGTGCATCAATCGTATCGCGTGAAAAGCAACAAAACATCGAGACCACGATTTCATGAAAAAAAAAAAAAATAAAAAATTGAAAAAGGAAAATAACAAGAAAAAAAATTTCATCCATTCTTGAAAATCAATTTTAAATAAGTTTGGTTTTAGAAATGCAATTTTCAACTCTTGAGCTTAAAATTATACACATAGGAATAATTTGGAATAAACAGTATTTGAAAGGTTGGACGTTTGCTAATTAGACTCAATTAATCTCCCCGGAAATTGCTGACAAGCCAATTTTCATCACCATATCTATGGAGAGCTTTGAGTTCAACGATAAATTTCAATATTGATGAAACAGGTGTCACAAGTAATTTCAATTCACATTTTCGTAATCGAATTTCACTTCACTAGAGTGTGAACACAACAAAAAAAAAAAAAAAGAATGAGGAATAACGTGACCGGTATTCGGAACAATGTCATAACAATTTCAGCACAAAAGTTGCACTGAAATGGAGAAAAATTCATTGGAACAAAAAAAAAAACATATCGAAATATAATACCAGAGTATTAAAAAAAGCAGTGTCATCATAATATTCTATAGAGTATCAAATATATGATGTCCATTCATCGAATATTTTATTCTTTACCTTCGATGCAACTTGTTTCGCTATTTTATTAGTCATCCAAGGATAAAAATAACGAGCTCACGAACATTTATGAACGAAAAAAAAGTCCACACAAGACTTCTCCCGTTACCGCAACATTTATTCAAACATGTCAAAGAATTTCATTTCCTTTCTCATATTCTTTGAAATTAATTATCCAACTTTTCAAAAATAGCATATACATGAAACTAATCATTGTGAAATAATAAATTATTTACATATATTTGTAGATACGAAAAAGAAAAGAAACATATCTACATATATACATGTGTAATTGCAGAATTTTCAAGAGGTTGTACTACAAGCATCTATCTTAACGATGATGTTAGTGACATCATTGACACTTTTCATTGTTGCACAATTTTCTTCAACCATAACATCAACCCGTGCTCGTATTGTCATCGGTATGACTTCATCAGTGATTCTTGGCGTAGCGGTTGTCATACTCGGTGGACCTTTGCCATTATTTGCCACTATCCTTGCGATTATAGCCATCCTGCCAAAGATTGGAAATCAATGGCCATGTATAATCGCTCTACTACTCGCTGGTTATCACATCATACGTGGCCTCGTTATATACATCACGGATAATAACGGTGGATCATATCAGCAAGTAAATAATTAATATTCAATTATGAAGTATCAACTCTAGCAGGATTTCTATCATACATATATCAATCAATTATATTTTACATTAACCATAAAAGTATTTTATCAATCTTTGTCATTTGATATAGTTCATCGGTGATGGAGTGTTGCTTTCATCTGCAATACTAGCTGGAATTTACTATCGCAACCTGACAGCCCGTGCTCACAAACAGACATTCGCTGGAACAAAAACAGTTATCGAATCTCGAATCAAGCTTGAATGCGAACGAGAACAGCAGGAGCAGTTGTTGCTTAGTGTTATTCCAGCTTATATAGCTGCCGAGGTGAGAATTAAATGTTACGATTTATATATATATATAAACATATTGTTGATAATTTCAGTGATATGATGTTGAAGGGGAACTTCCTCCCCAAAATTTATGATATTCTCACCATTAATATTCTCTTACTCCTTAAGACTCTACTCATATGAAATTTCTAGTCACGCCTCAATCGTTCGCCCCTGTTTGCTCTTAGCTTTCAAAGGTCTTAATTCCCAACATTATATTTCACAGGGTGCAGATGATTATAATTAGCGAAAACGTCTTTTTTTTTTTTATAGCATTATTTCCTTTTCTCATTGCACGTCAATTTCATCACCATGATGATTCAACAATTGTATTAAGTCTTTGAAATGCGCAGAATAATCAGAAGCGCCAAGATAAAGGAAAAGAAATGCGGTGAATTCTTTATCGTCGAAGGATATATATACGATTGTTAAATACAAAACGTATTTATTCTCAACGAATGGTGATAGACGAGCACTTAGACGCAGCAACTGGAGAAGCACATAAAATTTCGCAATGGGTGAAATTAAACCTCTGCTCAAATAATGGTCGATCATAAAAGATTTAGAACACTATATATTCTTTTCCTCATCGTTTTAAGACATAATATATCATCTATTTGTGTAATATTCTAGATAATCCAAATACATTTATGCAAATATTAAATTCCTTTGTGTAAAAATTCAATTATTGTCTTTGTTGACAGAATGGAATACAACAGGGTTCTGATGATGACCTTCAGTTTCTCATTACAAACCCTATTGTTTCACTTTGACACTTGCATAGCATCCAATTTTCATTTATGATCAAGCCCTATTCTCACAGTCTGTTCACGCCAATTCTCATAGCTACTCTATATATATATATATATATATCACATACTCAGTGTACTACTGTATATTAACATGATAATATATTGCTACAGGTGAAACGTAGCATTATGCTGAAAATGGCGGATGCATGCCAAGAAGTAAGCAAACATAAACAGACACGTTTTCACGAGATGTATGTTCAACGTCACAACAATGTCAGGTAATAAGTGAAAACCATTACTTTCATACTCCCTCGGTGAAATAAATCATAAAATTTTGAAATTCACAATAGTACGATGGAAGAAACTTTTATATCTATACAAACTTCAACAAATATCCGCAAAGTTCAGTGAAATAAAAAAAAAAATATATATGAATGAATAATTTATCACCAGATTTTTCTTTTATATTTTTCATAGCATTCTCTACGCTGATATTGTCAACTTTACACCACTGTCCGAGCAACTCTCTGCCTCGGATCTTGTAAAAACTCTCAACGAACTTTTTGGGCGATTTGACCAAATTGCTCAGGTAAATAGCAGTTTTGAAATAGTTCTTCACATTATTTTATGTATTTTTTTTTTTTTAATCAAAATGTGGAACGTTGTGAAATTCAGTACACATCAATCCAAATAAAATTTGTGTGAAGCCATACAGATGCTATATCGAACTGTATAACACAACGAAGATGTATTTCCGGAATTGGAGAAATATATATATATATATATATATATATAATTCAAGTTATATAGTGCAAGACAACTAATGGAGGAAACCAAGTACACCATCTTGTTGGTGCGATAGATCCAGTTTCCATGAGATACCTGACGTTTTTTTTCGATTTCAACATCTTGTGTAATACTTTATATGGTTTTCATTTCCTTCAATTTTATATATATACAATCTCATTCGCTTCGCATTAGTTTGAAACCAATACATGTGTTGTACATTTATACACATGGATATTTATATAAACATATTGATATCAATTAGAGTCAATATATTACAATTCCACCGAATAATTTTCCGCTCATCTCATTAAATAATTTTTGTTTGTTTTTTGGTTCAACGCATTTTAGTTAGCACATTGTTCCAATTCATTGAGTTTTTATTGTAGAAAAACTGCGGAAATTGAAAGAAGAAAAAAACAAAATAAAATACAAAGACACACAGGATGAGAACGGTGAAGAAAAAATAAAATTACCCAGTCGTGTAGGGTGCAATGGTATTGTACCACGACTCCATGTCATAGGGAGATACACCGGTGTGATTTATATGAAATAGGCAGCATATCGTGCAAGCCGGCAGGAGTATAACGTCAAATTTATACGGTAAATGAGGCTCGCATGAGAGGGTATAGAGAACAAAAAAAAAATCACAAGCTCATACCCGTGGGACAAATTGGAATATTGATTTAACTCCCCAACAATCTAATATTCCGTAATAAATCAATGAAAACCATAATAATAATAATAATATCAACAAATATTTTTTCTACTAATTAATAGCCACAATAAATTCAAATCCAATACTCCATTAAAACGCCAGACCGCAAAACCGATAATTTTATTGCATTGCAGCGAGTAATCACGATTATACAGATAATGAAAGTATGCAGTGAATATGGTTGCGTGATAATGATTGGTTATCGAGGATAGTTTAATAAACGAATATAAAATTTCATCGTAATAATTAATACAAACAAAATTACTGTGAGCAAATAGTAATATGCTGGTTGTATAATGCAATGAATAAATAGTTCCACTCGAAAGGCGTGCCATATTTATAGGCAATATTGGCTGATTGGAAAAAGCTCTTTGCTATTCGTTAAATAATGCGGAATAATCAATATATACTCGATGGAGGATGGACGTGATGATATTGCACTGGAAATATCTTGAACAAACTTGTTAAATTCCAATCCACTAAATCGTAATGATCATTGACATTGCCAAGATGCATCTTGACTCTAGCTTACCTTCATCTTTCACTAAAATACCAGAAATATTTCAATGATTATGGTGAAATGAAATTTGCTAAGCATATCATCCTATAAATTGCAATTCAATATTTCACGTTGTTCAGAAATGTAATGGATATTTATGTACATATAACTATCTAAAGAGGGACAGTACTATCGAGGGATGAACCGAAGCTATGTTGCAGCTCCAGGCACACCTGGTACACATATTCCATGAATAATCAGATTATAAACTGGTGGGCTGTCTCTGCCCCTATACTTTATTTGCCCTTCAGCTATTTTCACTTAACATCATAAGTTAAAATGAATTTTAGTACTTTATTTTATGTTTTTAAATTTATTTTTATTTCTTTTTGGCATTTTTTTATCTTCAATATTCTGTAATATCGATTGAGATTATGTGAAACGATATCACATAAGAATAATGAGATTTATCATTTGGAGGAACGTACAACAACTGGAGCGAAAAATGAAACCAGTGACACATCAAGATAACTTTGATTATAGACGAGGGTTGTGCGACGATCGAACTTCCCCATTCACCCTTATTCTGAAGATTTGACGAATCCACACAACAAATAACCCTCCAAGAAATGTACACACACACACACACACGCAATGACGAACAAATGATAAGAAAAAGATGCTCTCGTCTGTGTTTTCTACAAACGAGGAAATGAAATGACTAGAATAGATTGTGTAAGAAAATTTCAGAGAAGATTATCTTGAAAAACATTAAGCATTCTGATGGAACGAGAAACATTAATTACAGTATTATTTTTTGGCTTTTTATTTTTGTCCTTTTTTTTCATTATGCAAGAGATTGCAGAGGATGTGGTTGAAAGAGACACGGAAAATATTGCGATAACTTAGTTTGCGACAACGACATTAATTAGTTTACACTCGTAAATTTTATTTGAGTAATTCAGTCACCTCATTTTCTTCCCACTTCATTTTTATTTTTAGTGAAATTATGTTCCTACATTTTCACCGTATCACTGTTATAAGATTGAATTATTCCTCTCTATCTCATCAAGTACTACACGATACAGTGTGATATAAATAATGTCAGAGCAAGAGAGAGACATACTGATAAGCAATAAGCAGGGAATAGGGAAGAGCTATTTATTGCCAATTTCCTGTTTGTGCTTGGCACTTGCTTTCAACTAAGATCGCGTGCTTCCAAGCAAATTAATTCAGAAGCGTGGTAATACAGAAAGGGAGTGATTGTTATAAGAAGCCCAAAGCAAGGACGTGTTAGAAGCCATTACACATCCCTCCACATAGTCACCACAAACTCACGTAGTGTATCCATCAAATTTAATAACGAGATCAGATCCACGAGCTATTTCATAGACAACATTGAATTGGTAATTCCAAATATACATAAATAAATTCAATTTACAACGTTTGGAATGCGTAATGCAATAGACACGTGAATGTAGTTTGAAGGCATATGTATGTGCTCTACTTCCTATTGAAAATAACTTTATAGGTTGAGAAATACTATATAGCGTTGAGGGATGAATCGAAAGAAGCTCTAGAGGGTGAATTTGAAAGAGACAAAGTGGAAAGAACCGATGATCCAAAGTATATTTTCACACGTATCAATAAATAACGTTTTTTATTTTTATCTTGTGTTTGGCTTAGAACCAAAATGAATTGTAGCACAAATTTATTTGAGAAGAATAAAATATAATAAATGTGATTGGTAAAGATAATGAAAATTAAATTTATTTATTTTATCTGATCAACAGGACAATCAATGTATGAGAATCAAGATTTTGGGTGATTGCTACTACTGCGTTTCAGGATTACCTGTATCGCGTCCGAATCATGCATACAATTGTGTCAACATGGGTCTTCAGATGATTGACGCCATCAGGTATATCATATATATATTATATAAGCATTAGTATTCAAATACATGTGGAGGCAAGAGACATATATGTTGGCACATGGATCATATTAGATTTGCATTCTCTATGGAATATTGAGTAATGAACTTTGAGTATACACACGCTGTTTATTTTAAGAAAATTGATCTTCAACAAAAATTTAATATTAGAATGTCATCCAAAAATAAAAATAACAATCATGAACCCTCAGATATTTTGTATTTCAACGAAGAAAATTCAATAGATATTTTTGAGCACGATTGTAATTCTAAATAAACACCGACAAGTACAGTGATGGATAAAATATTCTCCAATATGTACGAGGTTACGTGTTCATGTCATTTCTTCACCAGATAATATTTATTTCATGTCAGCATCTGGTGCAGGGTATTTTCTCGTATTCAGACGTAGCACGTTTTTCATCGTAAAATTTACCACCGATGTCGACGAAACTATATGCATACCATATTGCAAGAACTATCAGTAAAGAACTCCCAAGAGTGATTTGCATGGAATAACGTTGTAACTGACAGAATTAAAATAATAGTTATATCTCTAGTGATTAATTTATTCAAGTAGGAGGAAAATATTATTGCACATTTATTATTAAAGGTATGCATTTTTAATAATAAATTTTATATCTCCATGTATGATAAAGATTTGTCCGTGAGGCAACTGGCTTTAACGTCGATATGAGAATTGGAATCCACACCGGAAATGTTTTGTGCGGTGTCCTCGGTCTGCGGAAATGGCAGTTTGACGTTTGGAGCGACGACGTCACGCTCGCAAATCATATGGAAAGTGGTGGATTACCAGGGTGAGTTCAATATTCTCAATCTACACGTACGTCTTTCTATTTTTCATCATCATAATCCTCTATCATTCTCCATTTTTCTATTCAAAATGGTACTATGCTGTACCCGTGATATATTGTGATTAAAATTTTATATCCAAGTTTCATTGCACTTATATTCTTATTTAAATCTGCAAAAAAATTTCCCACTGGAATTTAATGATGAACATTTTTTCACCTATCTGATTATTCATTTTTCTCTGTTCATTAGACGTGTTCATATAACAAAAGCGACACTTCAACAGTTGGGTGAACGCTTCGAAGTTGAACCAGGGAACGGTGATTCCCGCGAGAGTTACTTAGCTGAGCACAAGACTGAAACTTTTCTCATAATCTCACCACAGGTAAAATTCACCTGAGAAATTTATTGTTCAATTTTGGCTCAGTATATGCATATACACCATAGTCTGGGAAAAATTTTTATATATCCTGAGGAAAGTATAACGTCATTTGAGTGAAGAATGTTAAATATAGCCATAATGAAGAAAATCAGAAGATATTCAAGAAATTCCTATGTGGTTAAATTTATACCGCAATGTAATAAACTTGAAAGTCACGTTTCAAGAGATAAGTTGAATCTATTATCGTGAACGGGGCATTTATTGGAAAATGCAAAGAGATATGTTACAAAGGTATTTGCGATTATAATATATTTTTCTTTATCTTTATAGAAATCAAGTGAGGGAAGTGGAAAAGAAAATGGGCGTTTGCCAGGACCAGGACCTGTACCATCTAGATCACGGCCAAGCAGTAAAATGACAAAATATGTTGAATGTTGGGGCGCAGATAAGCCTTTTGCAAATATTACGGAATCGACACTCGCTAAGAATATTGGTTTGACTGTAAGTCAACAATCTCATTCCACATACAATATAAATATTTTATATCTCCTTAAAACAATTCTCTTTATGTGTTTTAACAGAGCATTGCAATGATTGAATCGAATCTCCTGTCGAATAACTCCAACTGTTTTGACGTCAAGTAATCTAACTGCAAAACATTTTTGAATATTAATATACAATTTAGAAAATTAGTGTACTCTATTAATTTATTTCAAGGCAATGGTGTGGCGGCAACGAAGGTATGTCGGCAACCACTTATTGGTTCAAAGACAAGACACAGGAATGTCAATATCGAGATCAGAGGGACGAACAGTATCCCTGGTACGTCATCGCTTCCAACATCCTTTACTTTATGATATTCTTCATTCAGATTATTTACTTGCCAAGGTAAATAATATTCGCACGACTTGTATATAATGTGTATGAAAAAGCAAAGCCAAAATATCCAATTATTTGATTTAATGTCCAATGGGGAAATCATAAAATTACAGAAGTGTCACAGTTTACGGATGTTTCGCTGCTGGTCTTGTGACTTTGGCAATTTTTGTTGGCATCTCATGGTACTCTGAGATCATTGGGCATAAATCAGATAAACATAATCGACCAACGGCATTGAGTCGAGGGATCAGAATAAGCGTTTATCTTATCACTGCAGTGCTAGCCATAGCCTCGGCCCTAATCAGCCTCATTGACGTTGATGATGACAATTTGAGAGTCGTTCCAGTGAGTGATATGTCCTAGAATATTTAATACATCAGTTTTTCAGTATTGACATTGGAATATAATACTTTTATTGTTTTCTTTTCTGACAGGCTTACATACATTCAGCAGCAATCGCTTTGATCGTTGGCTGGGCTCACCTAAGAGTTGGTTTTCTCCTCAAGTTCTTTGTCATGATCCTGTCGATATTGGTTGCTCTAGTTGTATTTTGTCAGACGCCTGTTGTTGCACTTTACTATCAGTCCCAACGCGAGTCAGTATATATATATATAAATCCAATAATTGTACAGCGATAACTTCTGAATGGAAGTTTTGTGTAAACATTTATCCACGCAATTTTCAGGTTTCCTGGCGCACCATATCTAGTTCAAATCGGCTATTTACTATTTCTCATTGCATCGATACTTCATGTACTCGATAGACAAATTGAATTTACAACGAGAACTGATTTTTTGTGGACAAATAAATTGAAAGTTGAGCAAGATGAAGTGGAGACAATGCGAGGAATTAATAAAATTCTATTGGAAAATATTCTTCCCGCGCATGTGGCCGATCATTTTCTGTCAACACCAGTCAATCAAGATTTATATCACGAGCGATATAGTAGTATTGCTGTTTTATTTGCGTCAATACCAAATTATAAAGAATTTTATGATGAGACTGACATTAATAAACAAGGACTTGAATGTCTTCGGCTTTTGAATGAAATTATTTGTGACTTTGATAAACTTCTGCTCAAGCCTAAATTTTCTGGTATTGAAAAAATTAAAACCATTGGCAGCACTTATATGTTGGCTTCTGGACTTAGCCCCGGTAAAGAAGACGTTGAAAAAAAAGTAATGTTTAATATTTTTACACAATAATAAATAGTTGTCGAATTTTAATTCACCATATAATTAATTAATTTTTATTCGGTTTTTTTCGGTCTCAAAGGATTTAACGAAACAAGAAGAGCATAACGTTATTGTCCTTGTAGAATTTGCAATTGCTCTGATGACTCTTTTAGATCAAATTAATCGTGAATCCTTCCAAAGATTCAAGCTTCGAATGGGTGAGAAGATACTTCTATCGCAATATATAATAAGAGATTAAAATTCTCATTACTCTTGATTTTCAACAGGATTAAATCATGGACCAGTAATAGCTGGTGTTGTTGGTGCGCAAAAACCACAATACGACATATGGGGAAATACAGTAAATGTTGCATCGAGAATGGATAGCTGTGGTGAAATGGGGAGACTTCAAGTAACAGAAGAAACTGCAAAAATTCTCCAAAATGCCGGATACGAACTTATTTGTCGTGGTCCTACTCAAGTTAAAGGCAAAGGAACATTAACAACTTATTTTGTCAAGACCTCATTCGACAATAGAGAAAAGAGTTATTGAACAAGAATAACAAAAGGTTTTTGTACATACAATATATATATTTTTAAGTGATAGACGATTTTGAGTGTTAGTTTTGATCTGGTGATAAATAGTTACGAAAGAAGAATATTCATAATACAGATGTAACGGAAAAAGAAAGGAAGAAAAAAATCCAATGAGAGAAGAATAGTAAAATACAAACTGTAAAATAATGATCTCATGCATGTATTTATCAAACTATTGCATTCATATATTCTTGGCTGTAATTGTAATTAAATCATATTGTGAATGTTTGATCTCCTGGTTATCACTGTTCACAAAAAAAAAATAAATAAAATATACATAATAAATAAATTTTCATAGTTAATATCCGACAACAAAGTGTATCAATTAATTAAGCTTATTACATTATATTCTCAAACATGCCTGAAGCATCATGTGATTATTCAAACGCCGCGCGCAAAGTCACGATAATACCAACCTAACTACGACCAAAATTTTATTATCATAATATATTATTTAAATATGAAAAATAATTTTTTTCCTACATCAATTAATTAAATAATTCATATAAAAAACTTATCTTCGGCATTTGAACTGGATGAAACTCTTATTAAATATTAAATAATTCAAAAAATATGACTTACCATATTCGAATCACTTGCCGATCGAGTATAGTCACGGCGTACCAATCGAAATAACTAACGAACTTTTCAAACACTGACTCTATTTCCCGCTAAGTTAGCAGTAGCGCTGTACAAAATATACTCTCACAAACCAGTATGGCTACGCGAACGGATTACTCTAAAATGGATTACTAAAATTCAATTATAAAGTCGTTTTTTCGCAGGTTCAGTGAACGTTTATAGTGTATCGGTATCATTTATTCTGGTTGGTCCAAGTATCTTCACTGATGATATAATCAACATAACCCCAAAATTTGATGTAAGTACGCATATCGGCTATCATTTTTTTTTTCGCAACGCCTCGAGTTCTCATTCCGGCGTATCCTCGTCTCTCAATATACATATATATATATATATATGCTCAATGTCGTTAACCAGCCACTACGAGATGCATTTTCCTGTTACTTTATAATTACAAAAATACACACCTGCGAGATCAATATTTGTGTGATAGTCATCGTTCACGAAATTTTATGGAGTAATTCAACATTACTATTCTTATCATCATTGTTATTATAGAATTGAATTTTCATTGTTTATGCTCCAACGAATGGTTATTAACTATTGCTATATCGATTGAACCTTTTTGCAAACCTTACACACCAAGCAAAAAAAGAATATTGACCAATAAGCAAGTATAATATTTTTGAATGAATTATAAGACATTGATGCACCACATTGAATATATTTTGTATTTTGCAGAGTATTTGAGACATAGATTTGTCACGAATATTCTTTTATGGCATCGTTTCTCATCGATATGTCTCCATGATTCTGCGTACAATATTATCAGTCATTTTTACATATTTCATCCCTTTGAAAAAAAAAAAAAGGGGAATATATATTGTTCAGATGAATAATAGTACTCTGCTAGGAAAATTGATTGACTATGATTTCGTTCGTAATTCTGGAAGAAAAAAACAATTGACTGAAACATTATGCTCGCTGTGTCACTAGCTGACAATGATCAATCAATAAACTGTTCCTCACTTCTTCTGTGGACAATACATTATATTTCATTTTTGAGATACAAAGGTTAACAGTTATTTGAGAGTTGTTGGTGCAGCTATGTGATACATAAGTATATTATTCTAATTTCGAAGTTATATCACGAAAATATTTTAAGTTGACATATGTATACATGCGCGTTCCTTTTGTTAACAAAGGGTAATTTGCTGCATTTAGACTAGAATGTAAACATTTAAATAAATAATACGCTTCCACAGATCATTATTTATGAACTGTGGTGCTGTTATGATAGCAAATGTTTTAAATGAAACGTAAAAAATGAATTATGAATGAATACAAATCACGAATAACTTAATTCTAGCAAAAGCAAATTATTGCTATAGAAAATTTATCAACTAGTTTCTATTCTACTAAGAATATTCTGATAAATATATATATATATACATATATGGATACAAAAATGTATTCATGTATATACTCCGCTATTTTTTCTTGTCCCTTGTTTTTTGTTTGAATTTGATTGGCGTATGTATATAATAAGAATTTTCTCCACACTCGAAATAGCGTCCAATCGGACTACGCATCCCTTAGAAACGTCCTCAACATGCCCTTACTAAGCAAAGACAAGATTTTGCTGGCTTGAGAGAGGAGTTTCAAAAAAAAAACAAAACAAAACAAAACAAAAAAAAAGTCTGAATGAAAGTAAGACAAACACACATATAGCCATGCAAAATTGGAATCAACAATGGCAAGTATCAGCTGGTACAACTTCTGGAACGATGCCACAGCCACCGACTGCTCCAGGGTATCCTACTACTGGAACAGATCCAATGGCGACAATGCAAGCCAATATGCAATATTTCAATCAACCAGTAAGTATATTTCTTTCCATCATTATGACATTTTATTCATTGTTATTCATTCAGATATATTGCCTGAAAGTATATCCTTATAATTACATTGTCACTGCGTAGTTCTTTCAAGTATATTTATATTGAGACAATTAAAGTTCAATTATATTAACTTCTTATTTTTTTTAATTTCACAATGAAGAATTCGAAACAGAATACTAATGTGAAATATATAATGAATAGGCACCTAGTGGCTATACAACTGAGCAGTGGGCGGCAGCGCAACAACAAAATTGGGCCCAATGGCAGCAATATCAACTGCAGTATCAGCAATGGCAGGCTCAATATGGCGCAAAGGTACAGTCACCTGCAAGATTTCAACTTTCAGTGAATTAGATTAATTCTATACCAGTAATGAAAATAATTGGAATATTTCCTGACGTGATTTCTCCTCCGTTCGTGAAATCATAACGTGAATAGAATCGGACTATTCAGAGTCGTAGAAGATATATTGATTTATTTACAGTATCAGGAAACGATAAAGCAGATGTCGGCGTCTGGTTTGAGTGGATTTCCACTGGTGCCACCAGTAATGCCACCACCACTGCCCAAAGAGGATTCCGTCACTAAACCACCATTACCACCTGATAATATGAATTCATATCAATCCAGTAACATGATTCCACCACATCAAAACAATCTACCATTATTTTCAAAAACATCCGGGAATCCACCCTTACCCCTTGGACAACCACCACCACCTCCTGATAATCCTCCACCATCAAATGATAATAATTTTACGGGTATGAAACGCAGTGCGAGTAACAGCATCACTTCAGATAGTGCAAAAAAATCGAAGAATGAAGACGAGCTCACTAAGGCTGAAAAATCATTTGATGCACTATTCAAAGAATGGGAAGAACAGTTTAATATGTGGAAATTACAGAATATCAATCATCCAGACAAGGTAAGTTTGATATTTCATATTTATCATATTACTATAAAAGCAATGAATTAAGTTTTACAATACGCTGCCAATTAATTCATCAATTAGTATAAAAAATTTGAATATATAACAAAATCAATATGTGATATTCAAGTGACATATTGGACATTTGAAAATTTCAGGTGCATTACACAGAATATATGGCAAGATGGACTTCATGGCGGGAAAAATTGATTGAACGGCGTGAACAAATGCGAAAGAAACGAGAAGCTCAAAGAGCGAAAGTTGAATCTGAAAAAAAGCAATCACTACCAGCTGGTGATAAGTTACTTAACATATTGACAAATACAGAGAATCAAGGTTTAATTAACAATCTATTGGGTATCGGTAAGACACTTGGACTGTCGGGAAAAGAAAATACATTAAGTTCAATGCCACAAACATCATCAGGCGCAGGACTTTCAACAATGAATGCACAAGGCGCAGCACAATCGACCATTGCTGGCGTACCCTCAACCATGACATCGGATATGACACATCAGGCATGGGCAGCCCAGCAATGGGCCGCACAATATAATATTGCCTCAATAGCTGCGGCATCAACTTATCCAACATATCAAACACCAACAATTGCACCGCCAAACATGCCGAATCAGCCCATGGTTGGATCAAATCTTCCCAACTTCAATCAAATGCCACAATTAAGTATGCAGAATACAAACTTTTCACAACCACCACCAGGATTTCCACAAAATTCACAAACTACAAACACACAAGCGTCATTGGGATCATCGACAATGTCTCGTGAAGGGAATTCACAATACAGACGCGATGACGATACGTCGAATACTTCTCTCAATAGAAGAGATTCGTATGATCGTTCGTTCAATGAAAAATTCAATCCGGACCGGTTTGATTCAAATGAGAATCGTAGATCAGATCGTGACCGTGGTGATCAATTTCGGTCAAACGATTCGTTTGATCGCGACAGTTCCAATAGATTCAATCGAGATGATCGTAATGATTTTGGCAATGATAATATAAGGCGCGATGGGCCCCTGTCACGTGACTTTAGTGGAAGTGGTTCGGGTCGTGGACCTAACAACGATTTTCGTGCGGGTGATTTTTATGGTTCACGAGAACGGAGTAATGATAGAAACTATGATGAAGATCGCGGTGGTCGAAATGAAGGAAGATTCAATGATAAAGATCAATATGGTGGGACGAAAAAAGATTCATTTAATTCTAACTTTGATCGAGATCAAGGCTCAAATGATCGTTTCCGATCGGAAAATAGATATTCGTCGAATGATCAATTTAATGATGATAGATTTGGCATTGATCGACTAGGTTCCGATCGTTCTTTATCTAATGATCGCTTTTCGTCTGATAGATTTAGTTCAGGTCAAAATCGAATGGATTCACGCGATTCTATGGACAGAAGAGATAATTTTGGAAATAATAATCGCACTGCTGGTAATAGTCGTTTCGAGCAACCACCAAAAGAGGAAATGCCGGCGGAACTGAAAAAATTGATGGAGAAACGTCGTGCAGCTATGGATGTCTTTAAGCCGTCCAGTAATTTTTTGGCGCCCGAAAAATCCACTTCTAATTTTGGCTCTTTGAGCGAAAGCTTCCGTAAAATCACTGGTGATTCACCGTTCCTACCTAAAGAACGTCAGAATGAATTCACCCGTGATCGAGGTCCTAGATCTGGGCCACCAGATCAATCACGAGGTCCCGTATCGCTCGGTGGATCTGACAACAAATCCCGAGATGAATTTCGTGATCGTGGACCACCTGATTTTCGTTCACGTGGACTTGGTGACTTTGATACACGTCTGGACACTGCGGGTCCACGTAGATCAGAGGATTTTGCCCCGCGCGGCAACAATTTTGGTCCACGGGGTCAAAACCAAGATATGGAAAGAAATCGCGGATTCGGAAACTTCAATAATCGGAGTCAGATATCACCGTGGGAAAATCAGCCCTCACTTACTGGTCTTCCGCCATCAGACGGATCATCTCGCGGTTTTGGTGATTCCATGAATCGATCGGGACAATCAAGGGGTAAACAATCACCTTCACATTCTCAACTGCCGGAAAAATCATCCATTACAGCGGGTGATAGCGAAAAAAATCGTGAAACCACTGATAAACCAGAAGAAAATATTCCGCCATTAGAGATGCCTCCATGGATGGATCCACAGATGATGCAAAACCCGATGATTGATGGTGATTCCGCGAATTCCATATCAAGAGAGTCACAACCACCAATGGATGCTAAAACACAAGAAAAAACAACTGCTAATCAAAACCCTACTCATGAACCTGTTAAGAAACCAGACGGATTACCTTTCATGGGTGAGAATGATCCCAAGCCAGAAGACCTGAATATAGAACCACCACCGGAGTTGCCAGATTTGGGTCCTATAAAAGGTACTGATCACATGCCGTTCGACACACGAGGACCTGGTGTCCCTCCTGACCGCTCCAGCTTTTACGACGAGCCTTTTGGTGCGAAAAGGATGCCTTCCAAGTCGAGAGGGCCCGATTCCCTTGGTAGTAGAGAACCAGATGATGATAGATTTCAACCATCATCGTTTTTCGGTCCACGAGATATCAATAATCCTCGCGGAAATGCTCCACCATTCTTACCCTCCTCCCGTGGTCCACAAGATGGACCTTTTGGGTCCCGAAATTTCAATGAATCTTCTTCTGGTCAAAAAGCTCTTAATGAACCACCATTTGGCCAAAGGAGTTCGAATGATCCGCCTTTTGGCCAAAGAGGTCCTAACGAACCGCCCTTTGGTCAAAAAGGTCCTAATGAACCGCCTTTCGGCCAGAGAGGTCCAAACGAGCCACAATTCGGTCAGAGAATTCCAAATGAGTCACAGTTCAGTCAGAGAGGTCCTAACGAACCACCATTTATTCAAAGAGGTCTCAATGAACCACCATTCGGTCAAAGAGGTCCTAATGAACCACCGTTTTGTCCAAGAGGTCCCAATGAACCACCGTTTGGTCAAAGAGGTCCTAATGAGGGTCCTTTCAATCAAAGAGGTCCTAATGAAGGTCCTTTTGGACCTCGAGATCGATTTGATGGTCCATTTGATCGCGAATCATCAAACCTACCACCATTTGGTCCTCGAGAGGGGCCTGAAGATCGTTTTGGTCCTAGAGGGTCAAATGTTGGACCAGGATTCGGTCCGCGCGGTCCAAATCCAGATAATTTCCCTTCTGTTGATAGACCATTTGGCCCGCGTGGTTTCGACGATCGTCCACCGTTTAGATCACAGGGTCTTGAAGAACCATTTATGTCCCGTGGGCCAAACGATCTGCCATTCGACCAACACCCGAGCGATACTGGCTTAAGAAACAATATCCCCTCGCTTTTATCATTCAAATTTGAGGGACCTATGAATTTCAATGAATCCCGAGACGGAATGATGTCCATAGATCATCCAAGAGATCGATCATTTGACAGGTCCTTTAGAACTGACAATAATCGGCCACCATTCGGACCATCTTCAATAGAGGAAAGGGGCATTCCAATGAGACCTAGTTTCCCAGGAAATGAATTCCAACTGGAAAATAGTAAAGTAGGCCCCCCATTTGGATCTGGAACAATTGCACCACAACGTGACTTGGATGATCGTCCTGTTGATATGCTTGGCCCGGGCCGACCTGCTTTCGGTCCAATGAATTCAATGTCACGTGAACCACTCGGTGACGGTGCACTATCTATCTCGGACGCACTATCCGATGATAGAGATCCATTTTCAAGGCGTCCAAAAAATCATCCAGGATATAGACGCACCGGACCAGTGCGACAACAATTCTGTATTGAAAAACAATTCAACTATAACCATGGTGGTGGTCAGCCTGACGAGATATTTACTGAGTTTGTACCTGCAAAGGTGATTGATTACGGAAATATTCGTCGACCAACGGCGGAAAATTACGCTACACCGATGCAATGTTTTGATTATGGACATGGTAATATAAAACCTAATGTGATTGCACATGATATTTATCCAAGGATGGAGTTCAAACATTGGGTTGAAGGAGAACATAATTTGAAGGAATACAATGATAGTATGAGAGCGTATGAGGATCGGCGGAGGATGATGAAAATGCCTGCACGAAAACCTCGAAGAGAAGTAGGTCCACTTTGGAGATATGAAGAACGTAGAACATTCGATGAGCATCGATCACCGTGGGAAAGAAATGAAATATCAAGAAGAGAAGCGCATCGCAGTATAAAAGAGACGAGAGATTACAAGTCGTCAAGGGACAGCAAGGATAATGGTAGGGGAAAACGAAGACGAGAAAGATCATGGGATAGAAATGCTGAAACGCATCGGGAAGAACGCGCGCCGCGAGGCTGCAGCGAAGGTAATTTTCGTTCTTGCGATGCATTTCATTATTTAATTTGGCAGAAAGAAACAATATCCACACATAATGTGGTTGAAATCCATGTTTTTGTTCTTTTTATTTTTTGTTTGTTTTACGTCATTTTTTTGCGCTTAACATATTTACTTTCTGTTTTTGTGCAAACAGACAGGACACGTGATAAAATCGAGAAAACACAAAAGGATTCAAACTCAGAATGTAACAAAAATGATGAAAGGTAAAATCATAAGAAGATTAAAACCATGAGTATACTATTTTTTAACTACCAGTTTTTATAATTTCTCGATAATTTTTGTATTATTATTGCACGAAATATTGCGTCTCATTTGGTTGTTCACTGGACTTGATAATTTCTAGCAATATTAATACAAACATTGAGTGAACTGATTACCAAATTTTGATGAAATAAATTTTAACTAATACCCATAACAATGAAAGAAGTGTACCGCTATAAGAATTCGATTGAATGAAGGTGTATATCAATTTTGATAGATCTAAAGGAAATGTAAGCCGGCAAGAGAATCCAATGAACACTCCCGCCGACCCAACAATCCAGGAAATCAGGTATGATTCTTCATCACTTTAGATCAATTGATAGTATTCAAAACGTTTCGACGTTCGATACTTTTTTTTGACACCGGTATTAAAACAATCCGATAATACACGTGAAAAGCAAAGTCTCCATCGTTTTTTACCACAAGGAAAATGAATAATTAAATAACATGAGTAAAATACTTTTGAGAGGCCATTTTAAAGCAACATCAATTGCAGGCGAAGTCTCATGCGAGGTATATTCTTTTGCTCGGTACACTGGATGAATTTATATTGGAAATGAAAATGAGAATTAGTTGTCACTGTCTACCGCAGTATTCTGATTTAACCATCCGGTTTCGACCAAAATTTTTGGTATTTTTTTCAATAAAAAAAAAACCAGAATGGAAAAAGCCGGCGTCAAATTGAATTACTGTTTTAAAATTATTGCAGCGCAATGCGCGCAAAAACCAATTGATACCACAAAATATCGTGTGATAAGAAGCAAATGGGTATGTGTTGTATGATTTAGAATAGCGCATACGATATTTGGTCCTACTGACGCGATATATGTGCTCCTAACACTCATAGTCATTCCCATCCATTCTGCATTTAGTTGCGACGCAAAAATCATTTCACCAGTTATCTCATTCGCAACATTAAAACTTTATACATACATCACCATATGCGTTCATGAACACACATTCACGTTTCATGAACGTGCAAATCCTTTTTTTTTTCTTCAAATGAATTGTACCCAACTTTGTGTCGTCATATTTGTACAATCGACCCATTTTAACTTCACCTCTCTTCATGTTTTCAAATTGCAAATTGTATTTAAATTTGATATACAAAATATATCACATCATGGAAGATTAATTTTAAGCAACTGATTAATTACAGCACTATATTCAATATTTTCTCATAATAATGTGCTGCCAACTTTTGTTCCAGCAATCAAGATGTCACAAATGTCGCTGATGAATTACCGAAGACGATGGAACTGGCGAAATCATCCAACATTACTATGGTCGATGATTTATTATGTTCACCTGGTCGTCAGAACAGACCACCAAAAATAGCAATAATCCTCAGAGGCCCACCTGCCAGTGGGAAATCATTTGTTGCTAAACTCATAAAGGTTAGTTTGTCAGGATAAAAATTGAAAATTATATCCATTTACAATGATTGAATAATTAATGACAAATTATCCATTCATTTTTGCTATTAGGACAAAGAATTAGAGCAAGGCGGTTCAGCGCCACGGATTCTCAGTCTAGACGATTATTTCCTCACTGAAAAAGAAGTGGAAAGTCAAGATGATAATGGAAAAAAAATTGTTACCAAGGCAAGTAATATTTATGCAATACAAAAAAAATTCTTCATGCTAAGTAATTTTTATGATTGGTCATTTTCTTTTTATTTGCGTTATCTAGGAAATGGTATATGAGTATGAAGAAGCGATGGAGTCAAGTTACATAGCATCACTAGTCAAAGCTTTCAAAAAAAATATTATTGACGGCTACTTCAACTTTATTATATTGGATTGCATCAATGAAAAAATAGCTGATTATGAAGAAATGTGGAGCTTTGCCAAGACAAAAGGTTTCCGAGTAAGTCATTTATTACGTCGCCAATTCTATATTGTATATCAATATAATTTTTTATAAACAATTTTCTATATTCAGGTATATGTGTGTGAGATGGAGATGGATGTTCAGATATGCCTCAAGCGTAATATCCACAAACGAACAGAAGATGAAATAAATAAAATTGTCGATTACTTCGAACCAACGCCAAGTTATCATCAAATATTAGATGTTGCATCTCTCCTACAAGAGCAAGCAATTCAAGAGGTACATAAAGCGAACAAATAAATGAATCAATAAATAAAACTTAATTTCAATATATTCCTATTATTTATCATCATTCACATGCGTAATTGTTGGCAATTTGTTACAGGTGCACATGGAAGAAGCTGAGTCAACTCACGGTGGTTCAAAAGGCACCGACGGAAACGATGACAGTCAAGATAGTCAAGAAGATCAAATAAATCCAATGGTGAATATAAAATTATACAATGACATATATTTATTCATAAATAAAAAAGTGTTCTATTTAATATGTAAAAAATTAAAAAATCCATTTCAGGGCGTAAGCAAATGGGAAAAAATGGAAGCAGAGGACAAATTAGGTAAGTGGAGAATATAGCTAGAAATTATATTGTTCTTTAATTCGAGTTATTTTGTATAATTATCTGTAATAATATTCTTTTTTCGGCTATATAGATCGCTTGGACGGTTTGGCAAAGCGTAAAAATGAGGGAAAGCCACAGACAATGGAGGACTTTCTACAAGTCCCCGATTATTACAATATGGAGGATACATCTGGAAAGAAACGAGTACGTTATAATTGAATAAACCCGATTGATAATTATCATTGCAAATTCAACAAAACATTGAAATGAGAAAAAATTATTTTTGGTGCAGGTACGTTGGGCTGATTTGGAGGAACGGAAAGAGCAGGAAAAAATGCGTGCAGTAGGATTCGTCGTTGGTCAAACCAATTGGAATCGCATGATGGATCCAACGAAAGGTGGCAGTGCACTCACAAGGACCAAGTACATATAATCAAACATTTTTCACATTGCTGATTCATGCTGCTAAAACATTTAATTCCAAAGTTCGCAATTATCGTGATATTACGGATTTTTTTATTTTCGTTTTGCTCATATCCGAGTTATCATGTATATATTTAGTGATTTCATTGCAGCTTGTCCATTATGAAAAATCATATTTTCTCAGTCGCAAATAAGCCGTAGTTGTAGGCTACTAAATCCTCTGCGTGCCTGATGAAGGCAACTATTATTTTTTCATTTTTTTTTTCTTTCGTACGCATGCAATGAAGCGTAATTTGATTTTGTTTATCATTCCTGTTTTTTTCCTCGGCACTCATATGTGTTTTTTGTGTACAAAAAATTAATTTAGCCTGCCAATAATACACACGTGTTTCATCGTTTGTATTCCAGATTTTTCAACTTGACTTAACATCATCCACATGATTGGATGAATTGTTCGCGACCGTGAGAATTAAGTTAAACAAACAAAAGAATAAGAACACTAAAAGAAAATTACGATCTGTTCGTAGCTAATTAAAAATAAATCCTTCCCCCGCAGAATGAAAAAATGTATTAAATCCATTCTAAATATAATAGCCAGTAATTTAATACTGATACTAAATTAAGTATCGATCAATCAAATATTCAAAATAAATTGTGTTTAATCACGGTACTATCACAACAAACGCATTATTTATATTTAATCTACCGACAAGTTATAATTGTGGTGATATGAAACGAAAAGTAACCAAAAATTGGGCGCTTTTTTTTATCACTTGAAATCCTTGAGTGAATCACTCGGATTGTAGGAAATTATTGATGTTTTGCTTCTTACAACTGTATTCTGACGGACATCGTTCCATGGCACCATACTCAATCGCTTTCCTAAACTCTGCAACTATTTTCTCATATTTTTTATCGAGCGGAATTGTTCTGTATAATTGAAACAAAACCGAATATAATTAAATAGAAAAATAAAAAAAGAAGAAATAAAATTACGATGTGTGCAACGATAATTCTTACTCTGGCATTAATTTCAACGTTTGAAGAACAATGTCAACAGCGTCCAAATAATCCTTCGCTGTATTTGGCATCTCGCACGCTGCTCGATACAAACATTTATCACCGATTAAATAACCCAGCGCAAGTGATATCTCTTCCTCAGATACAATATTCACTATTAATCAAAATGTTAACCGCAAATGAAGTGTGAGAAATTATTTCAACGAGTACATTCAACATGAAAATAAATTTTTAATAATACCTGGATCAAGTCCACGACTTTTATCGGAATTATTATTTCCAATGTAATTGGCACCGAATACAACTGCTTTCAACACCATGAGGAGCAATAAATTCGAGAGATTCAAGTTCAGCACCTATCAAATCAAAAGGAAACTATTGAGAACAGCAAATATTCCTGAATGAAGAATAATCAACTACACACGCTTACCTGATTTGTACCTTTCGATCTTTCAACTAACTCTTTTGCTATCTCCATCAGTATTGAGCCAGTGGAGGGTTGCCGTCGATACTCCTTCTCGAAGATTATGTTCCCACTGCAATGTGTCAATAGCCCGGCGAAGAATATAGTGATAAAAAAAAATATCCTGCCATTCAAATTCATCGTGATATGATTTGTTTTGCTTGAAAAATTATGACGTTGAAGAAAATGGAAAAATGATTAATCACTGAACACAAACTCGACACGAAGCAGTTGCCGAGGTAAGACACCGTATGAGTGTGTCAATTTAATTTTAATCCGACTACTATATAGAGAAAAATGCAGCAGTCAAATAATCGTTAAGACTTTATCCATGTGAATCCAACCAGAAAATCATCCCTCGCACATGCCCTTTCATTTTATCTGCGACAAGCGGCAACGCATTGATGATTACGCTGTCGCTTAACGTCTGCTTTCTCGTTAAATTTGACGTGAATAATTGAGTGAAAATCACGATTGAAAAAACCACTTTTACTTAACCGCTGATATTCAGAGCGTTGCCTCATTAGAAAATACGTGAAAAAGGAAAAATGTAATAATAGAAAGACAATATTCACTGTCCGTAAAGCAGTCGCTCGACTTTCAACTGTTCTCACAAGTCAAGTTGCAATTTTGAAAAATAATTATGATTTATTTCATAAAAATGAATATTCGTCGAGCTATTCTGTGCTTGCTAATATTAGGTTTACTCGATTATTATGAATAACTTGAATGTTAACTCAAGAATTGGTATTTAACAATAGAGTAGAACTTATAAAAATATAATGTTCCATGAGAAACTTTACAAAGTGTTAAAAATATGAAGTGTATGTTACGACCGAGTTCAATTGACACGGTACGCTCGAGTGCTAGCGCAAGACTGACGCTCAAATTCACTAACAATGTCCGGCGCGGACTGGTCAATACCACGTTGCATTAAATATTCACCCCATCATGATATCATTGTGCACCGGTGGAAAGAATTTTTTTCCTAGCTAATGATGGGTTGCGTTGAAATGATGCATGTACTTGATATACTAGAAATAGGAGGGGAAAATGTTTGTTATCGTGTTTGGAAGCTTGTTCATCAATTGATGGAAAATTAGATAGCAGAATATTGGTTATGGCATCTGCTGTAAGATTACCGATCGTGATATCGATGATTATTCCTATTTTTAGCAACTTGCAAGCGGTCTCTGATCCCTCGAGCGTAAAAGTTTTCAGGGGGTGGATGGGATGCAACGTAAATTTGTTTCCAACATGATAACGACGATCGTTGATCCGTTATCTTAATTGATACCTTTCTGACAAGAGCTTCGGTAGAATATTTGATGAAACGATGTGCGTTCGATGTTGATGGGTTTGCAGTCCGAGCTTGCGCTGTGCGAACATTATCTTCGCATGCGCAATTTATTCAACTCTAGCTTCTTGCCTGGACATCATCGTCGTGGGTGATTTCAACCCCTGTTCGTTCACTTTGGGCGACTAACCCACATCCATACTTGTCATTTTTATTCCATATTGCTTACATTCATTATGAAATGAATAGCAATTTCTATGATTTTTTATGTCTCCACAATTTTAATTGCGTTTTAATAGCTTTAATTGATATCAAAAATTCTATACATTTATTCATGAGACTTTTTGGATAACGTGACGAGGGATTAGGTTCGAAATAAGAATATATTAAGCTCGTGTATTTTTCTTTAATCATTTTTTATTTTAATTCTTCACATAGTTGATATTTGTTGAATTTTCATTTTCCTACACATTATTATGAAGTACATTTACACATTTTCATCCAGTAAAAGATATTGGTAGCGCTTATGAAAATATAATGATCCTTTTGAAAAATCATACTCGTTCATTTATTTATATCGAAAAGTTATTTCAACACTGAATAGAGATCAACAAATTTTATTCAACAATTCATCATGCATAGTGTAGTAATTAAATCTATGATTATCAATAATTTGGTAACGTCAGCATCACACGCAATAATAATCCACAATAATTGAGTCATGGTACATATCAATAGCTCAACTATAATGATACGCAACTTTTATTACAATACATTTGTCATTTTCCTTTGTCTCACTGCCAACAGCATCGACAAATAACCTGCTGATGTTTTTAGTACCTAAAAGGCGAAGGATAATAATTATTGGCGATAACATAAAGTTAAAACTAATTATATCCAACTTACAACGATAAAAAGATTGATAGAAAAGGTACAAAATTTTCCGCCGGTTAATCTAAGTGCTCTTTGTGAACGGTAGCCCACAAGCATGAGCCATTTTGCTTGACGGAATGGTAATTTATACCAATCACTTTCGTAAAAACTCTGGCTGAGATATGTGCTCTGAAAAAGAAAGTTTACATCACCTCAAGTATTTCATTCAAATAATTTTATTCCATTAAATATCTGTCACTAACTTCATATGAAAGGTAATCTCCCACGTAGCAGTACACAAAAAGATGTAAAGACGTATAAATAACATAAACGATCGAAAAAAGGAATTCCAGAACAGAAATATCGCCAAATGAGTTGTCCGTCAAACTCTAAATACATTGCACTAATCATTTCACTTATAGACCAACAATCCATCGAATTTTTATGTTCCTCACCCCAATAATGGAAAATCCTTGAAAGCAAAATGTCAGAGTACAAATAAGCATTTGTAGGAGCAGAACTTTGTTGAATGCGTTCTCAATCATCTCGCTTAACCTGTTAGAAACAGGAGCGAAAGTGAATTAATCGATGTGAACGTATGATATATTCTATGAGAAAAAACAATTTCTCACTGGTTGAGCTTCTCATGGCGCTTGATAATATTTGTGAAGACAGTAAGAAAGACCATAGGGTCTTCGTTATTCGTCTCATTTACGAGATTCTTTAGTGCTATCCCTACAACTCTTAATTGTCCGCAAATATGTAGCATCATCGCTGAAATAAATGTGTCAAATACTGCATACGATGTCATACAAAAAAATGTTGTAATACATTGAGCTATCCAAGTGGGTAAGAAGTATTCGAATTTTTTTGTATTATACGGAAAATACGCAGGATGAGGTAATCCAATTGACAAACGTGGATCCAAATTTGTCAGTTTTTTCATCTCCAAGCCAACCCATATCTGAAATCATATCAGTGTCACTCACTCTCAGAATTTGGACTCTAAATTTATGGAAAAAAATTTACGTCTTTGTTAATAATACTCGGAATATGATATAAGCAACGAAAAGTGTATTGGTGAGTATGGTAGATGCAATTGAAATTTTACGGCTGATTGTTGCAGTGGTCAACATTGCCTGACGTTCTTCAATTCCTCTGGGCGCTTCCCAGTCCTCACTCATCATGTCAACCATTATCGCCAGCACTGGAAACAAATAATAAAAAATTATTACTTCATTCTAGAATAATAATAAAGTTTTACAATTCACCTCGTCTATTATAACGGAAAATCAGTACTTTAAGCATCGCAAGTAATAGTGGTCCATTGATTGACAAACATTCAATTACTGCATCCATATCACCCCAAATAACAAACATGCTTGCTGACTGTGGTGCATAGATGACAATAAAAATTGCAAAACCATAAACCCATGCTTTATGCCTGGTAAAAATTCCACTATTTAATTCTGGCCAGACTCCCATCATTTTGAGACTTGTTGGATTCCAACCCATCGCATACTTGAAATCTAATTCATAATGATGATTTATTTTATTACACATTTTATAATTTTCAGATGATGGAAGTGAACTATCCAGTAGTGAAAAACGATGTGTTATACCTTCGCTATATTTCATTGGATATTAACGAGGTAATGATATACTTGGTAGATGGAACGATACTGTGCTCTGACGAACATTAATTAATTCATATGAAACCCAGCAGTTCGAAAGGTTGTTGAAAGATGCATTTGATACTTCGAGATAATTGGCCATAGAATAGTTATGATATCATTATGATTGGAAAATTACATAGTGGAGAGATATTTGATAGAGATAACTGAACGAATGTTCGATCCACCGGTTACGAATATTCAAGAGTGGGAGAAATAGAAGGAAAATTTACTGCGAGCTGACCAGTATTAAGGCGTCCACCATGGAGTAAAGATCTCTCTTACGATCGCATGGAAACGTGCAGTAGTCTCTCAACTCATCGCAGAGTGAACTATATAACAACATTGAGATCAATTGATTCAATCATCATTTGTATTTAAATCTGATACACATCACGCCGAAAAAATATTCATTGAGTTAATAGTCCTTTTAAATATTGCAATGTGTATAATTATCAAGTCGAAAGTATCGAATAATTAGTCTGTCCGTAAATACCCCATTGAATATAATTCCGGTAGCAGTGAAGTGATATTGCTAATCTGATTAATGCCACAGTAAAAAACAAAGATTTAGGAATTGTTAATCACACATATTTACCATTGAGATATAATTTTTTATTTCATGATAAATATAAAAATCATTCCTACATTGATCTCGATAATTATACATAAATTCTTCTTTTACTCAGAGATTTGATCTTTAACAGCCAGCAGCATTGACAAATAACCCACTGATGTCTTCAAAATCTGAAAGTATAATAAAATTTAGACATAAAAAAAAATCGAAACAATAAATTGTGAAATAATTTTTCACTTGCGATAATAAAAAGAGTCTTGGAGAAGATACAAAATTTTCCGGCTGTTATCACAAGAGGTCTGCGTGCACGATATCCCATGAACATAAGTGATCGAGCGTCACTCGCTGACAAATTATACCACTCAGTGTCATAATAAGTTTCACCAATTATCGTGCTCTGTATCAAAACTTCTATCCTTAAGATGAACTATACAATTGCGCTATATAAAAATGGCAACTCACCTCAGTTAGAAGACAGTCCCCCACATAACAGTAAATATACAAATGTAATATTGTATAAATGCCAAAAATTATTGCGAAGACAAAATCTAGTATTGTTACCCTACTCTCTATGGTATCTAAAAGATTCTAAATATTACATGTGACAATTTGTATCCCTATGACAATATTTTTTGTTTACATCACTCACAGACAGCATCGTATATCCTTGAAAACAAAATGATACAGTACATACAATCATTTGCGGTAGAAGGATAGAATTGAATGAATCCTCAATTGCTGTTGCAATCCTTTTATGTAAACAAAAATATAAAAAATTTCATCATATATATATCTCTTTTGAGAATGAATAAAAATCGATAATATTAATCAATGAAATTGCACATAATACTCCACCGATTTAATTCCTCATGACGTTTAATTATTTCCGAAAATCTCCAACGAAATTCTTGACGGTTCATTCGTGTAAAACCATTTATAAGATCTTTCATTGACATTCCCATAAGTTCCAGTTGACCGCAAACATGTAACACCATTAATGCCATGACACTGTCGAAGGCGGCATAAGCGATCATTGCTAATCCCGTACAAACACACTGACCCAACCAGGTGGGCAAAAAAAATTCGAGTCTCCTTGTGTCGTACGGAAAATATGCAGGATACAGAGCGCCAATTGATGAACGTGGTTCCAGATCCATACGATTTTTTAACTGCATTCCCAGCCATACCTACGAGCCATAACGATTATATTGACCACGAGATTATTAGAGTTTTTTTTTCCTTTCATCATGACAGGACCTCGAATATAACGAAGGCCACAAAAAGGACATTTGTGAGTGATGCAGAACCAATAGAAATCCCCCGAGTTATTCTGGCAATCCTCAACATTACCTGGCTCTCTTCTTTTCCCATTGGTGTTGCCCAATCTTTTGCCATTGCCTCAATAATCATTCCCATCACTCGAAAGATAAGCATTAAAATTTTTTACTCATGATTACAAATTTTGCAGTCGAATTTTTTCTAATATTTCACCAATCACCTTCTCGATAATAATACAGTATCCATAGCTTGCCAATTGTTACCAACAGTGGCCCGTTGATAGACAGACAAGTAATCACTGCATCCATATCACCCCAAAAGATAACAATACTCGCTGAACGTGGTAAATATACCATAAGTATAATAAAAATTCCACAAAACAGCGACTGGTGTTTCGCAAAAAATCCATCACTTGGTTCTGGCCAAGCACCAATGCAACTCAAATTAAATCGATTCCAACCCAATGCATACTTGAAACCTATCCCATTTAAATTTACATTTAATTCCTCAATATCCAATATATCATTCAGCTGAATGTATATACCTTGGGTATAATATAATGAAGTTTGTGCCATGGTGGTCGAATAAGAACTGAGGATGCGCTCCCTGATATACTACAACCTAGGTACTCGCTACTACAATCAGATTACACAACTCGTTAAAAATGCAAACTATCATGCCATAATTTTGCCAAGATAATGTTCGATGTCATTATGATCATAAAACGTTCAGATTGTAGTTTGTGATTTGAAGTTTTATTTTTTACTTATTTAATATCATGTTCAGTATGAATCGTGAAGGGAAACGTAGAGGACATATATCAAGAAACTATGTTTTGTCAGTATCGTTTAAGTTACAATAGTAAAGCGAATTGTATACCGATGATTAACTGTCGGAATATTATTTATCGCTGTATAGAGATACTGCAATGTTTCATTTATGTTGAGAATAAAGCAAACAAATGAACCTAATGAACAATGTTATTGTACTTTCTTCTTCATAACTCATTTACGTTTGTGGTATATACTTAGCTGTATGTGTAAATTAAATTTTAAACGAAAAAATGTGTCTGACGTGAAAGCTATTGATACTATACAAGAATGCGAAGTGAAGTTGAAGCACTTGCATGAGTGTTATTAAATGATGGAACCATCTGTATAGGATTTTTTTCCATCTGAAATTGATAGGGCCAACGTTCCAAATGAAAATAGGGTTACAGTTCTTCTCAAGTAGCTTCATTATCATATCTTCATAGAAGCTAATGATAAGATAAAATGGGCTTCGAAATATATCACTTCTACAAAAAAGTGGAATAATATTTATTGAGTTATCTTACCGCATTCAACAAATAAAATAATGACGCCTACTTGTGCTCTAATTGTGCAATAATGAAATGAAATATTATTGTGTTCATAAGCGACTTTTTAGTAGAGGAGCAACGATAATAAATTTGAATAGGTTAAATATAATTGTGATTGTCGAATGTGTTTGAATATATGTGTAAATTTTTTTACATTCCATTATTACCTCAAAGTATTTTGGTTCTCTTCCAAGGTTTCGAAATCGTTTCGAAATTACGGCGTAATTTTTTATGTTGTTTCATCGTCAACAATGTCAACGAAACAATCGTATCGATAAAAAAAATGTTCGTTGACCTATTTTCATTATGAATATATGAATATGCCGGTAGAATTATCTCAGGATATAACTAATGTTTCTAATGTGAAGGCAATTTTTAACCATATTGTATCGGTAGGAAAAAAAAATGCTACTATAGAGAAAATACGGATACATTGTATATCCATTTCGCCAATAGATAATAATCCTGGAAAGTTTAAGTGCCGACTGTTAACTAAAAGTTGTTTTGCAGTCATTCAACTTTTGTAGGTTGATAGTAATGTTTGAAAACGTTAAATTAAATGCAATTTAGAAGTATGAGATTACAGAATGTGGCTTTTTACAATGCCATAAATTATTGAAATAGCATACAATTGATGGTGATTCCATGAGTAAAAAAAAATTTATTTCATTTACATTGAATTGGTCAATTATAATCATATAGGTACAATATATATTAATATTTCGTTCACTCACTCTCTTTCTCTCAATTTTTTCACAAGTCATAAAATTAATTCCCAGATTCTAGATGAAACCATGGATAGAATAAATATATAATATTATATATATATCTCCTGCACACATTCATTCTTAATGATTAATTAAATAGCAATTAATATATTCGCATATATTCTTTTTTTACAGTCTGGCGTTTAATTGAACGCTTTTGAAATCGTCTTGGGGAATTTATTTGATATCCCACATGACAGCCTCGTGGATGCGGCTCTTTGAATCTGTAACATACATTCTTTTTCTATTCCAAATACGTATTCATTTCTATTCTAATCGTAAATTACAGTTTCATAATTCTTTTTCTTTTAGTGATCAACTGAGTTCACATACACAAGTCTGCATGTTTTTTTGTCTCAATTTTTTTCCTTCTCCGCCTCTCAATAAATCATCGTCGTTAGAAGAAGACGTTGCCGGGTCGTGCTTGAGGGCATATGAATCTCGAACAATCGTGCCTCCTCACGGCCTCCATGACCTCATGAAAATGATTGGACACCTGCTGTGCAGCCTCAGGCTGAATCCTGTGAAACAACAGCAGAACGGATCGGGTGGTCAGAAAAATATTATACATGAACGTTTGATGACTTAGAAAGCGTTGAATGGGTGTCGACCATGCGTATCTAACGTAGTATAATAACGCACGGAATTATTAATAGAATTATTGAAAGAAAAAAAAATGGCATATTGTTGTTCACTGCAAAAATTGAAACTAAAAAAAAGAAATATTGGCAAAACGCAATGGGGAAAAAACCTATGCAAATTATCGATTACTTTTTTCTCTCGATCGGCACGGTCAATTAACAAGTGCACGATTGCCGTTGTGAAACTGTGTTAAGAGGTAAAAGTTGAATCAGTCAGTGGGCCGTTAGTGCGTGCGAGCGAAAGCTGCGAAGAAGAAAGTTATCCCATGCAACAGTCAACGCACATCGTTCGACCGCGCGCATGATGGTGGTAGTAGGTACATACCTCAACCATTGGCACGAGCCATTGAGAATTGAATGAAACGTGTTTCATGAATGTAACTGAAATGTTATGTTTTGTGTACGGCGCTACCATGTCAAAGTCTTTCTAATGATTCATACACACCTGTCTATTATACATTATAATAGTTTTAAGATAGACTTTGATGCTGTTGTTTACTGTCATGAGTAATTTTCTACTCATGTAATGAAATGAATATGGCATTTTGCAAATGATAGTCGTTCGTTGGTTTATTATACTTACAAATGTAGAAGTGATTCCATATTCTTTTCCATTGATATTGACATGTCTGTGCCACGTTGAATCATAGCATTACAAAATATTCGTTTGGCACAAGGTGTATTCGACCAGTCGCCATTATTGTGTGCGACCTCAAAGACCTCTGCATTTTCTAAATTCTGTAATGCATCCTCAAGTTCACTGTCGCTATCCACACTTCGACGGATCCTCTTTTCCGCTTTCTCGTCATTCGAATTCAGTCCGTTTGTTGAGACTGAATCCTCATCGAGTAATAAAACGATATCATCACCATTGCGTAATTTATCTTTGACAGGTACATCAATTTCAATGATATCTAACATGGAATCTGCGCCAGTTCGTCGGAATTGTCGGTGTTTCATCAATTCCTCTGATTCCTCGTTCGCTTGGATGCTTCGTTTTCTTCTGGTTTCACTTTTTATTAAATAATCTGCCTCATCGACAATTGGTCTCATGCGTCGATTTTCCGTTCTCTGATTGTTAATACTTTCCTCGACATTGACCAAAAAACCACCATCGTCTTCACGCGAACTAAATTGATCATTTCTCACGTCTCCAGTGTCACCTGATGAATCAGTAGGATAATAAATATTTCTTGGTGTTCCTTCAAATTGTGTTGCACCTTGAAGTGCACGTTGATATTCCAATTGTTGTCCTTCTTCATTAGACCTCTTCAGAACGTCCACATCGAGATAACGACCAACAGCTACAGCGCCAATTCCAAGTGCTGCACCTGATGCAACGAGTCCAAGGGCTGGAATTAGGATAGACGATCCCGATGCAATTGTTCCAACTTTTTCTTGTGCTTCATGGCCGTGCGACAGTCCTAAATTCTCTGATATCTTTCGAGTTGCTTCAACGAGCGGATCAAATACCGGTTTTGTTAATTGTGATACTCTCTCGACACCTGTTGAAAATTGATTCTTCAAATTTTCAGACATTTTCACCCAAAATGGCGGTTCGACATGCTGCTTAAGTCCATAAAAATGTTGATTTGGATAGTAATTTTTCGAATTATATGAATCAACGATATTTTTGTTGTTCAATACATATTTTTTCTTATGACGTTGTTCACCATAAGAATTTTGATTATCAGAATAATATTCTGCACGTTTTTTTTCATTACGTAAAATTTTCGCACGTTGAATACCAAGTTCTGGATGCGCGTATTGCAGAACTGGTGCACGTAATCCTGGCTTGAGTGCTGATGGAACCATTTTTTGACTTTCAGGTGTATACATCAGTGAATTTGGGTATGATTGTGCACTATCGGGATGGAGCATACGCTTCTGTATATTGGAACGATAATTTTCATTGCGTGTCTCGTACACCTCTGCATTTAATGCTGTATTCCGATGACTCTGCGGATCCCACTCGAAGTACACATTGTGCTGTTGATCTTGATCGAAGTTCCGGCCGTACCTGCGAAGCCAGAGTTCCGGGGTTAACGCCTGTTGCTGGCTCGTGCTGTTCGAAACAACGTTTCACGTCTGTCTGTCTGTCCATGTACTCTTGATGCTCATAAATTCAACTGAACGATCGTCACTCCATTTTCAATATTGCATAATACAATAATAAAAATTCAAATTCATCAATAGAAAAAATATGATTTGAATGAATTGAAAAAGGAAAGTATCAATGGAAAAAAATATTCAAGTACTATGAAGTGACGGTCATTATTCGTTGAAAATTTATACGTATCTACTTAAATATTTCATCTTACCTGCGATTGACATTCTGAAAATATCTGTCGAATCTCTGCTGTTCAGTATTGCTATCAGATATGGTAGAATCAGTATCAACAGTTGTACCATCCGGCACGAGAACATTGTTAATCACTCGGGCATTTCTCCACACTTGAATTTTATCCAAAGGATCATCTGGTACACGTCTACCATGAATAACCGGCGTGCCATCCGGGTCTAAAGACATTGCTGTACGTTCAGTAAAAGGATTAACATTTATTTCAGATCTCACAGTGACTTCAGGCGGTACATTCTTGCTATCACGATTCTTGGAATTGCCCGTGATGATATTGGTGCGCGTTGGTGGTCGAGCTTGATGTGAAATGAAAGTGAATGTATCGCCGCTTGATTCCTTATCATTATCATCATCACTATTATCACCAACATCATCATCAAGTTGTTTCACCTTTCTATTCTGGAAATTTCGAGCAAATATCAAACCATAATTTGTTCGTTCATTCGTTGTTGATTTGGTGGCATCAGACGGTAACGGTTTCCAATTGAGATAGGCCTCTGTTGTTGTTGCTATTGTTTCAACAACATTCAATGCTTTTCCATCGACATTGAGGGGGGTCCAGCTTCCGTAATCCATCTTCATATCGCTATTCTGGGGGGTCTGTGTTTCAACTTTAACCAACGTCGACTCATTCATGCCAACTTTCACCGCATTGATGCTCCACGTCTCATTTGAATCAGAAATATTTTCAGGTTTAATTGTGCCGTTGAGGGTTTGGCTTGGCAACGATGATGCTCGTCCATCTTCATGACTTGAATTAAAACGTTCAATGTCGCCAGACTTTTCTCGACGTTTCACAATCAATGTAGCAACATTGCCAGTTGATGTGCGAACTTTTACCTCTTCCGTTTCACCTGGTAAACTTCGTGCGACCTTCAACATAGTCCTAGTGTAACCAGGTTTGGGCACCTGTGCTATGACCACAAGAATCGCTGACAGCACAGTGAAGATGAATATCTGAAAATGACAAATATTTTATTTTTTAAGTGGCAATATTTAAATACTTTCATTTCCAGTTTAATTTCTATGATAATTAGTGGCCTTCTAGGATATACGTGAATGGTTTTCATAACGGACATACTTTCGATTGAAACAATGCATATGCATATCTTTTGGGTCTCTCTCGTCCCCTCCCTTTTCCTCCTCCTTCTCATCGCATTCCCATGTCAGCAAACACCTCAAACTATCGCGTCAAATCATTCAATGGTTTTGCATTTGAAATGAACACGGTTCGAAAGTTCCGTAAATTATTTTCTACGAACACGTATATGAATGTATATATATAAATATATATATATATCTATTATACACATATTGTTATTATTGTTTATTTATTTTTTGTTCCAGGTTCAAAACAAATTTTAATACAACCGGGGAAAATAGAATTATATATTAAGATTCGTTGCAAATGTCTATCATCAAGACGTGAAAATTGCAATCCACAGGAGACCACCGATTACATCTATTAAATTCAAATGCGTTGCAATCAAGAATAAATAAAGGAATAATTTGCAAACTCATCCGACAGTTGAGAGTAAAGGAGAGAAATTTAATGGCATCTATTCAAATAGCAATATAATTCTGTCTCTGTTTTTGTCGGTTAGTTTTTTATTTTATTATCAGTTTTAATTCTCTTTTTTTTTTTCAGCACTCTGCAAAACGTCTCAATTTTCTCGATGATACCTCAATCATGTCACACAATCAACATCGATCGTGATTTTAGAAAATTACACCCGTCTGTCAGTTGACGGTATACTTTTCAATTCATGTCACACGCATCTTTCTCTATGTCACTGAATTTTGGAATCAATAATATGATAGATTAAAAAGATTTCCATTTAAGTATCACAAGTTTATCATCATTAACTATCTGCACTACAATTAGTCAAACTATTCGCTTTTGAATTGACAGTATGTCATGGATGAAAAATCAGAACAGCCGGAAAAAGGAAGGAAAAAAGAGACAACTATCCCTGAACCGTATCGCATACAGCAGTATACACCCGCCAACATGAACAGTGTATATGGTTACACAGAATTTCCGCTCTACATAAAATGCAACGTCCATGTTAATTATACTGCAATTAAATTAAGTCTAATCTTTCTAATTTTTCGTTGTACAGTGCCTCTAATTATTAGTATTATTAGCAATGACTCACCCTGGAGCAAAAACCAAAAAACAAAACACTAAAAATATATTTTGATAATTTAAATGAATGTATGATAAATTGAAACAACAGAATTTACCTGGAACTTCATTTTCATGAGTTAATTTCTTCTTGATAATGTTGCAATACTCTTCGTCTACTTTATTATTCAATATTGATAAATCATGGCACGTTGTGTCCCCAAATTAAAAATCGCGGGCACTTAGACTGGGAAAAAAAAAATTTGATATATGTTAACGATCAAGCGTGTATGACTTCAGTACACGGTTTCCAACTTGTCTGGCACCTGTTGACTCCCGGACAATCCTCACAAGACTGACGGCAACCAGGTCTGTCGACTCTCCTCATGTCGCCGTGCGGTGGTTCTCTCTGACCCACTTACTACTCTCTCGCCTCCCTATGCGTGCAGTTGTCTGAAGCCCAATGCTGGCCAATGTTTCCGTTGATTGCTCATCTCACTGAATGTCCCTGCAAATTCAAATTATAATAAACATATAAACGCAGTATATATATACAGATATCTTTGTCAGCTTGCGCAATAACAACCCTTTCATTCCACTTGACATGAGAAAAAAAAAAAAAGATGAATGTCATATAATACTACACATGTGATTATATAAATTGGACAATGCCTGCTCCAAACCGTTACACTTGTGTGCAAAATCTTTTCAATTCCAAAATGACCATGTCACGTAACGTCACTTTGTCACTTTATTTGTACACATCATTATTTATTTATTTTGTTTTTTTTTTTGTCCACACTCAAAACTCTGCAGAATGTTGTTCGTGCATAAAGTAATTTATCAATTGTCGCATGCGAAAAATGCTGACGAAAAGAAAGAGAAAAAATTGAAAATAATTGAGAGAATGAAAGACTGTGTAATTTAGCAGACGGTTAATTGCCAGAAGGTGAATGTAGTTGAGGGCATTCCGTTGCGGCGTCATCATTTGCGGTGCCAAGACGTCTACGAATTCGGTGTATGGTAGCGGTGAAGGGTATGCGGAAGAGGATCAAAATTAACCGAAAAAACGAAATAAAAAAGAAGGTCTGAAGGAATTTGTATGCAGTTGAAGAGATAGAGATGGAAAGATGCTGATGCAAGTGGCAAAAGAAACGAACGATTTCTCTGATCTGGTTCACGGGAAAGTTCATGTACTAATTCATTCACTAATTTACTTTTCAACACGACAACGATATTCCTCATGGCATAGACATACGCATGCATTTATAATATATTTCATTTTCTTATTAACTTCATTCTTCTTTCTCAACAGCTTGATGTGACCGCCTACACCATTTGAATGATATGCGTTATGGATCACATTGAGAGTTCATGAGTGCGTGTGAGCCAAACCACACCTGTCGCCGTCGTCGTCATGGAGCTCACGATCACTCACTCAATATGATGGATAATTTGTGAGCGCAGAAGACGCATGAACTGAGTTCACAGACCTCAAGTGAAAGTTCCAACGATGTGACAAGAGGTGAACGCTAACCTCGTAGTGACCATTAGAATCGATTTAAAATAATGGGAAGATCATGAATCACACGTGCCTATTTGATATTTAGCCCGCGGGTTTTTATGCTATCAAAAACTAAAAGGGTCGCAACACGACTATAAAATGTGCGAGATTCCGGAGAGAAGAAGAAAGTTGATAGAAAACATGTTTTGAGATGATTGAATGCCATTACATCGATGCAAATTTTCGATATGGACAAGACTATCTATCATTTATATTCCAGTGTTTCATTGTTATTACAATCTACAAGTGTCTGTTGAGAGGTATTTCTTGTTTTTTTTTTTTTTTTCGTTTCTGATTAAGTTGGTAATATTAACGAGCAAAGTAGCTAGAGAGATTGGTGTAGAGATGAAAAGAATATGATTTAGTATTTTTTGTTTGGTCCAAATCAGATCAGTGGGTGAATAAGATATACAGGAGAAAGGAGAGAGAATTGAATTTAATGCGAGATGATACTTCATAAAACTTATCTACAGATGAATTATTTATTATTTAGATAAATAGTCACAAATTAATTGTTATGCATATCGTTGAGAAGCTTGTACAGACGTCCTCAACACGTACACGTTCGTCTTCTTGCTCATCCATACATCACAATAACCCCCACGCACGTGTGTAATTGGCTCCAATAGCTCGCCAAGGACATCAACACATTTTTCCATCTATTGTTTTCATTCTTTAAAACACACCTGTTTTCCTTGACACATCGAGAATTTAGTTCATCGTCATTGGTTCTATTATCTACATATAGATATGTTTGCATATGTTATTGCGTATGTCGTAAATGAAATTTATCAAGTCAAAGAATTGAAGAATGATCAAGTTTTCAAATAAGAGTTCAAAATATTAAAACATTATCTGACAAAATTGAATATGCATATGGTATGATTATATTTGAGTTCTGTATGATGTAAGAAAAAGATGCAAGTGGTTGTAAGTATATTGAATAATTGAAAAAGAAAAGAGACTTCCTGATGTATTTTAATGATGTCAGCATTGGAAAAAAAAAAAAAAAAAATTGCTCACTCGATAAATATAAAAATTTAACACCAATAAATATGACTTTTATTATGCGGAAAAAAAAAGCAAATAGACACTGATAAACCCATCGTTAACTAATCATTATGATATTCTTGGAAAAATATTCTCATTTAAAATGTTTGTAGAACAAACTCGTCGTATTTCCATCTCGAAAGAAATCCCCTTTTGCGCGGTATAAATTGCGCTCTAGTTATACAGTAAATGAGAGAATGTAGAGATGAGTCTTCCACCAACGTTATAGATATATATATATATATATATATTCATTCTCTCATCGGTATCAAAATCATCTTCAATTCTCATACCTCTGACTCACTTGCATTCTTGAAGTGAAAACATTGGAATTGTATATACACGACCCAACATCCAATTCAATCGAATAATCCCCCAGTCGCTTAGTTATAGTTGTTTTATCCTTTGATGTACATTATGATCGTATAATTTTTTTCCTTCTGCACAAATTTATTTGTTTCAATCTCCTAATAGCATGTTAATTGCTTTGCTTGCAGTATTTCAACAATTATGCAGCACAAAGTATTTTTCATACTCTTATATATATATATATATGAGTTGGATAAAAAATGCATACTGTTGTGATGGAACGTCGGTAGTGAAAACGCAACGAATGAAAACTCGTATGGAATTTTCTGCTGTCGACTAATCTCAACGACCGGTTTTATTTGTCAGATAACTTGGAATTTTTTTATGTTTTTTCATTTTTTCCACTTCTAACAGAATTAAACATTGCCACGAGTTTTCAATGATCAGGACTTTCCAACGCGATACTAATCGTGTTTAGATATCTACGTTTAAAACCAAAAATGAAAAAAAAAAATAAAATATAGGCATAAACAAACCGCTCTGGATATATATATTTGTTTATGTGTATATTTATATTTAATATTCATAATCATCTGCATCTTATACAAACATATACGCATATAAATGAACGATAAAAGCGGTTAATTATAACTGGTAATTACTTAATGACGGTGCGCACAGATTACAAGAGAATAAGGTGAGAAATTCGTGGTATCCAATCCGGCTTCCGGTGCGCATCCCGTGGGGTCATCACGTGTGGGATAATCGTACCTGTCTTCCAATATATAGTGAGAACAAATTCTCAGGCCACACTGGCATACAAGATTGACCCACATTCAACTACTTTCACTGACTCGCGCGCGCGCCAATACCCCACGAATGGAAAAACTGAAAGAAAGAGAGTGAGAAAGATAGAAAGAGAGTATAAGGAGAAAAGAAAGAGGATAAGCAAAAGATACCGCCGTCTTTTACTGCAACACTTTTAGTCTGTACGGTGTTTTCGCTTTTTTCCACCTCACTTTCACACGACGCCTGTCTCTCTATATGTCTCGTTTCTATACACATTTAGAAAACGTCATTTACGAAATCCACGTTTGGATACTTGAAGTAGGGAATAAAATTCTCTGTCAATAAACTCATGTTCTATATTATGAATCTATTTTTTTATCGTTATTTTTTTTTTCTCCTCTCATTTTTCTCAGCTCTTTTTTTTTTTTTGTTGTCTTTCACTTTCCCTGCCTCTCTCTCATTTTTAACATTTTACAAAACTGCAGTCTTTCTTCCTAACGGCCTCAAGAATTTCGTTGAATTCACTCTTCCTCACTTCATCCTGCTTCAATGACCTAAAAATAAAACTTCAAATTAAACCGCGAGTTTATTACAATGTCGTAAAGAAAAAAGAGAAAGAAAAAAAAGAAGCGGATAATTTTTAAAGCCAAGAAAAAAAAAGAAAAATAATTAAATGCCTCGTCGCAAAATTTTCAATCACGGTGCCAATTAGTTTCACATTCCTCTCAGCACCATTCAATATTGATTCACATATCGATTTGTCCTCGCACAATTCCTCATTTTCACTTGACAATTCTTTGTGTTCAATTGGTAACCGAATACCCCTCAATTTTGATAATACGATATTCGGATCACTGAACAAAAAAATAAAAACAACATAAGAAGTGAATTGAAATATATATGTGTGTATACAATTTGGAGTAGGTGATTAAGTACAAGTGGAGATATAAAGAAATAATATTTTTTCAATTCGACTCACGTGTTATTGCTATCCATCTTAATGACATTGGGTGGTTTCAGGGCCGCTATAAGGAGTCCAAGCGGTAGGAATGCACCAATGATGTGAATTATCTTGTGCCATGGAGAAATCCTGCAAAGCCACGTGTGGTATATTATATACAGAGACATACACCATTAATCGTCATAAATTCGTATATAATCCTCGAGGCGGCATAAAACCACGTCATAAAATGAATTATTGGCATCACTTACTGTCGACGCTGCGGTGGGAAAGCCGGTTCATCCTTTACTAAATGTATTTCAGTGTCATCCTGGGGCTGATAATGCTTGTATGGAAACTTTCGAGTCCTCGTGAACGAGGTCTCACGATGGGATGTTAAGTAAAGCACAGTTTCCGGTTTACCGATAACATGTCCCGCATCGTGAGCTTCAGGATGCTGTTGATTGTCATGGTAATAATGTTGATAAGTATGTAGTGGTACGGCAATCTCAGGTTTCTTTATAGCTTCATTATTACTAGGTGCTATGTATTCATAATGATGATGATAATGAGGAACAGATTTGATGTCTTCATGTTTTGATGGTTTTTCATAAATTACATGCTGCACATCAGGACCAGTATCGTGATATTGATGATGATGATACTGTTGATTGAATTGAGGTTGTTGGTGGGTGTCATGATGAAGTGGATATTCTTGATTGCTATAATAGAAGTGTTGTGGCATCACAGGTACGTCAACAGTTACATAACTTTCCTCATAACCTTGTTGTGGAAGTGAATGATGATGGGAATTATAATAATTTACTGATGCTGGATGAGCTGAATCTCCACTGTCGGTTTCATAAACATACTTTGCTTGATCTTTTACCGACGGTGGATTGGACACCGACACGGTACCACTATCGTCTTCAGCATTACTGGTAACATCAACACCGACTGCTGAGTTACCAAATTCGAAATGTTTTACATTATTGAAGGGATTTGTATGTTTCGAATTGCGTGTTTCATATCCACGTGAATCTTCTATTGCACCAATATGAATACTTGGTGTAAATGATTTGTCACTCTTTTTTGTTGATGTATGACTTATATTTAACCCTCGTGAATTAATATTGGTAGTAATAGGTAATGTCGAGTTTGATATTGGAAATAAAGTGAAATTGGTCGGGATATCAGTGAACGTCAATGCCACTCCTTTTATTATTGTACGGTTTGTTGGCACTCCAGATTTCCCAATACAAAATCCACTATTCGCAAAAATAAGAATCAAGGGATAGTAGAATTTTTTTAATAACTGTACACGATACATTTTACAATAATTTTCAACACGTTTAGTTCAATTTCACAACACCACTACTGTTTTTCAATTGAAAAGAATTGATTTCACTGTATTATTTTATACTTTTCAGGATCAAATTGGAATTGGTGTCCGGGAGATGAAAAACGTTAATACAACTGAGCCATGAACAATGATAAATTAAGAGAATTAAGGAGTAAATAAGATGACGATGATGATGATGATAAAAACGATATGACGTCTTTCTACCGTTGGATGAGCTCAAGAACTAAACCGTGCCTGCTAACGTCTCACATCTTTATTCTTCATGGGGTAGTCGATTTTAAAAAGCGTGAAGCACATCGAAACGCCATAATTCATCTTAATCGTTGTCCACTCCAATTGCCTGGCATTAAAAAATCATATCTTCGACCGTAACTTCTTTTCAACATTTAGTTGCGGTAGCTTAATGTTTGTTGCTATCATTGCGGTAATAATGTCACATTTGACAGACGAAAAGACCTAATGTATATGCATTTTCTCTTCCTCTTAAGAATATTGCATAGATATACCCCGCACCTGCAGCGTGATAAATAAACATAATTGAAAATTTCAAAATACGGAAAACGGGACTGGTGATCATCAAACGCAGTGGAACCGGGTCAACTCGGCGAAATTTTGTTAGAAAGTTTTTTGTCTATTGTTATTCTCTCACAAATTATTCCTCTTTCGTCTCATTGTGCTCTTTCTTATTCATACACATAGACCGTCACGTATGTTTATATATATTTGTTTGTATTATATAGTTGAAAAAGGATCATCTTCGTATATCGTAGCTTTGACTTTAGTACACGAGTAAAGTAAGCAAACTGGCCGACAATGAAAGTAGCATTTGCAATGCGAATGTATTTTTTGTGGTAATCATAGCACCATGACCTAATTCTTAAGGTTCGAGTAGGCCAGTCGGGTACATCGTACCAATCACATTGACTCAATATACATTTGGTCGATTCCAATTCATAGTGTTTGTTTGAGATACATTTGAAAATTGTTCCTCGTAAAACTGCCCACTTTTGTTTTTTATATATAAATATATATTCCATCAATTTATTTGAATGGTACTTACTCCCATCACGCTCTATGTTTTCAAAGCAATACCCAGAATTGCGACTATCTATCCAGGCGAATTTCTCTTGTGAAATAAAGATGAATAACAAAAAAAATATGAACAGAAAAAACAAAATTAGCCTTTTGTCTTTATTGCAATGAGCACAGGGGTATCGTGGATCATCGCAATCGGTTGAGTTTCTCGGCCAGGAGAGCATAAAAATAATCGCGAGCAGAGGTAAAGAAAATAGACAAGTGTCAGGGAAAACAGAGGAAGACAGGGAGGTCGTGATCTATACTGACCATTTGCCAGTCGATAAATTCTTCGTTCGATGGCACGCCTCCGTATTCACGCCTCTTAAAAATTATCCCTATGATCTCATATTACGTTTTCTTATCACTAACATGACACATTTATGTGAACTTTCCCGGATATATTAAATTAAGTAATTAAACACACTAATATACTAAAATTTTGTGCGGAAAGCGAGTTCAAAGTGCTTTTGTTTACGCCCAAACTATATTTCCCAGTATCTCCTGCTACTGTGATTTCACTTTTTCTTCTTTCTCTTCGCGTAAACATGTTCCACTTGTTTAATAGCATGAACGGAAATTAAAAGAAATGATAATAATAATAATGAGTAAAAAGAAAAAATAGCAAAAAGAAAATGAATAGCATAAACATGTATGGATTTGAAAAATGTCATGTCGTGAAAATCTGTTGATGAATCGTCATGGTATATATTTATTTCTACCAGTGTATGCACTCGAGAGAGAAAATGAATTTGTATACGCGAGAAAGTCGCGTGATTAAAAAGAAGAGAAAAAAAATTGTGAGATGACGAGAGAAGTACCAATCTCTGGTTGCTTGCTTTGACCTACCTCAAGGGATTTCCCTCGTACGATATTCATGTATCAATTGCAAGTGATTGAACGAATCTCTCAGCTCCATACATAAATACATACATACAAGTGCAAAGTTTGTTTTGAGTATGTCTCATGAACATCAACGTGACAAACTCGTATCAACTCAATAATTTATTGAACGGGTGAAAGTTGGGTTTTAATCAAGACTATAAATGCACAAGTATATGTTGCATATATACATATTAAACATGAGCATTTCGTACGTTAGATGTGTAGATGACTATAAAGCCAATGAAATGCAAACGAAAATAAAAAATAGAGAGTCACTTGTGTGACTCTCACGACGAGAAGATTCCACGTTGTCCAGCTGTTTGAAATAATTAGGCCGTGACGATGACGACGTTTCTGTGTGTCACATAAAATAAAATTATTACAAAAAATAAATGAAGAAAAATAGTATAATAATAATAGAGTTGATGCATTGCATTGCATTTGTTTATTTATTCTAGGAAGAAATATGTGAGTAAATTGATTGATTGTTATATCTCACAGGCACGCTCTTTGAATTTCTTTCATCGATTCATTTTTTACTTTTCATTCTTTCTTTTTGTTTTTACACATTCTCCATTGAATGTTCATAAATGTGTAACGGACAATGAGGAAGACACTGGACGATCAGGAAACACGCCAAAAAAGAAAAAAAAAGGAAGATATAATCGAGAGAGTAAGTTCGAAGAGTTGGTGTTTGTGCTCTCGCGCCGTACTGCACTTAAATTTAGCCGGCGGGGGACACAATCGCTTGGAATGGGAGAGCGAGAAAGAAAATGGACCACTAGTATAAAGAAGTGGGGATCTGGATTAAAAGCAAACGAGGACATAGACCGAGACCCAGAGCTATCTCGGACCTTGAACAGTCTAGGTCATTACTGCTGGTGTAAACGAGCGAGTTCCGCGTTAATAAGTTATATTTCCTGTTTGTTTATGTAATAAGACGTACAATATAACGCACAAGAGATACGAAAAAACGTGTGTGAAAGACATTCAGGCATCACTATGTTGATGGTTAGTGTTGTATGTGTTAAATAGTAATAGTTATTTGTTTTTGTTCACAAATATAAATATACCGAGTTTTGTTTTACTGCTATTTAATTTTTATATTACTCGCAGATGACAACAATGAGGGGTCCCGTAATGCTGCTGATGTTGTTCCACTTCTATCAAGGATCAAACGCTGACACACGTTATTACGTTAATTTAAAGGACGATGATGTAACAAAAATTGTGCCATCTGGTACAACGATAAAAGATAGCATCGATGAAAAATCACGAGCAATTTTCAATCTCGACGATGAGTCGATGATCCGTGATACGCTGAAAGCGAATCACGAGCGAAGAAACTCGTTTCACGAGACTTCTACCTTCGATCCGGACGTGCTAAACAAGTTTCTTGATGAGTATGCGAGCAAAATGAGGAGCACAACTGAGAAAAGTGTTTATACATATCCATTTCATATTACTACTAAACAGCCTACGGTAACATCGTTGGAAATAATTAATACTGACAAAGTAGCGGCATCATCATCCACTGAGGATACCGTGACTATTAATGACGCTGTAATATCTCTGGAAGGACTCCAGGTATAAAACATATCAATTTTCGTATTCGAAAATAGAATTATATTTAATGTGATAATTTATTTAATTTTCTCTAAATTAATATGCAGGCGGCAAATGATACGGTCAAGCGAAATAAATACTACAATGCTAATTCGAATGATGATCGCAATGGTGGTTGGGTGACATTGGAGGCAATACCATGGTCTAAAAGTAAAATATCCAAATGGCAAGCAAATCCAAGCTCACAACAACCGTGGCCTGACAGCAAATGGGACAAGCCTACTAGTGGAAAACCTTGGCCTGCTGAACAATCATCAAGACCTCATTATGACAACAACAAACCCTGGTATAATTAATGTTCATTACAAAATATCCATCCAACATTTATAACTATCATAATTTGTTTTTTTGCATATTCAGGCAAGACAAGCCCAAGCCTCATTGGCCCGAATATCAATCTGATCGACCTAAACCAGCATCGTCAACGCGACCGTCCTATTCAAACAATCATTATGGATCAAATTCAAATCAAGCGCAAAAGTGGCCACCAGAAAAACCAGACCACTCATCGTGGAATGATTTTCATCGACCAAGTAGTGATATTATAACCGATGACGGGCCATCAAACTTTCCAACCAGCAAATGGGACAGATACGATCAAGTTACACGACCAACATACTCATCTTTCAACGACAGATACAGTAATAATGATCAGCACAATGAGCCAAGCAATGACTGGCCAGGTTTAAATTATCCAAACAATAAATTTGAAAATGTACAAGAGAAACCGAGCTTTATGCGGCCACACAATCAACGACCAATATTTTCGGGACAATACGAATATGAAAGTCATTATCGTCCTTCGCATCCGTCCAGTGGTGATGGACAGTGGGTTCTTCTATCAACAAATCGTGGTTACTCCAAGGCACGTCAACGATCAATCCAATTTGGTAATTCAAACGATGGCTCGATAAAGTCACTGAATACAACGATGGCTAAATTGGAAAAGGTTGATGGAACCGAGTCTGTCATACCAGTGATGACATCCAAGCGACAGGTTGGTCGTATTTAATATCAGCGTCGCACTCGCATCTTCACACCTCATTCTCTCTATCCTATTTCCTATTTTTCCACTCTCTCTCGCTTATTATTTGTTGTTATCAATATCATTGTCAATTTGCCGACGCCATAAAGGCAATGGCCACGTGGGATTTACAACGTGCAATTTCATCTGAAACATATAGGTAAGATTGACCGTCCTCCCATCCAAAAATGGTACAAATACAACAACATCGCACGGTGGACTACTTGAAGTGGAGAAAACATTCAAAACTGTGGACGAAAGCCAGCAAGAATATGAACAGTCGGTAAAATTGCCTGGTAGTAATGCCAGCATTATTGATAAACTGAGACCTATGAGACATGCTGTAAGACGTAGACCATCGAACTCAGCAGTACTTGCGGCTGTTGGTGCCGGTATGTTACCAGCTACTATGGCCATGGTGTTGCCGATGATGCTTGGTCGTAAAAAACGTTCCGCACCTGCAGCTAATGTAGATAGAGATGGTTGGAATTTTATGGAAAATATCGATCTTGCCGACGAACTATCAGAGATTCATAGAAGTCAATTGATAAAATTTTAAATAGGCGATTTTGAGAATTTCCTATTTTCACATTTTCTTCTTTCACAGAAATCACCAATCAGTAGCTTAGTTGTTATTACTTATAATATTTATTTATTGATCATGTTTAAAAATAATTTATTTAATATTTGCATACTTATTCATAACACGGGTTTGCGTATTTGAAGAAATAAAAAGGAACTCAATTTTTATATATGCAATACCATTAAAATAGAGTTCACAATTTGATAAAAGTGAGAAAAACTTCACAGTTCTTATTTTGTTTATATATATATTTTATTTACAAGTTACATAGTGAATTGTAGTATTGCTATACATTTCATCATACATAAAAATAATAAGTACTTTACAATAATATATTATTCAATTGAATTGTCAATATACGGAATCACCTGCGAACTGTTTTAATTAGTTCACCTTCGGATATAGAAAATAAAATCGAATAAGCATATCCAAATATCCAAGTCTTATATATCAATATAGTTCAATTAAAAAAAAGACAGCAGTCGATGATGAAGAAAAAGATAAAGTGTAGTTAAATCTTTCAAAATCTCTATTGAATGAAAAAAAGAACAAAGTCATATCAAAAATTTCTCTTGAGATTTCGAAAAATAATTATAGAATAGAATGCACTGCAGCATGATATAGATTACATGTTACCGTGCATTCCGCAACATTCAGAGTAATAAAAATTAAACACTGGCAGCAATTTGTGCAACGTAAAAACAAACTCGTGAATTATATGTATAAATATATATATAAGTAATCAGTCATTAGTCAGATATCAATTATTCTTCGCCATTCAATTTTTTCTGAAAATTACCAAGATACTTGGCAAAACTTTCGCTGGCATGTTTCAGCACTGTCAGTCCAACTCGAAATTTAATTTCAGCAATTTTTTTAATAAATTGCACGAAATTAAAGCGTCCCGGAGTTGGAGCATTTGTTGTTGTATTGATAGGAATTGCTGTCGTTGTTGTTGTTGATGCTGTTGTTGTTGTACTGCTGGATGTGGTTATAATTTCACTGGACGTTTTTGTTGCATCAGAAATAATTGTGCCTTCTGATTCTCTGGCCTCCACAATAAAGTTAGTGCTTGAGGATGGTGAAGAGTTTACAGTCGAAGATTGAGAAGAGTTCAAGGTAGTTACGGTTGATTGATCCATCGTTGGAGACGCTGCATCAGTTACAGTGGATGGTATAGTTATAATACTTGCTATATCAGCGTCTTCATAATCTGTTGAATTGATATCGGGGAGCTGTTTTATCGGTACTACAATGGGTTTTTTTACTCCACCGGATTGCGCTACATCTTTTTCCTTATTTGTTTGGACTCTTCCCGGCGAGTCATCAATAGCTGAATCAATTATATCAAATATTTCGTTACTCAAATCTTCCTCATCTTCCAGTTTTTCCGTTTCACTGCGAGTAGGAATTTGTTGAATAAATGATTCTCTCTTTCGTCTCATCTTCACGATATTTTCATCCTGTGATGTGTCTTGTACAGAGTCATCAAGTCTCTCAAACTTCAATGACCTAGGTCCATGCTCAACTGCGACTGCTGTTGGCGCTATTTCAATTTCCTCGTAACCCTCATTTGCCTTGAGAGCTTGAGCTTCTGGTTGTTCAAAAGTTGGGGGAATATTCAATGGATTTTCAACAAACTTCAAACTTTGTGCAATTTGCTTTTCAAAATCAGTTTGGGTACTTTCAGTTGTCGTTAATAATTTCGGTGGTGATTCATTCTCGTATGAATAACCTTTTGGAATATTTCCTACAACAAATTGACGATCATCATTTGCTTTGTTATTCATGAATTCAGATTCCGTATGTCGTTCGTGATGTTTCGGTGTAGTAGACATATCAGGATATGGGAATTCATTTTTCCTATATTTGGAATTGTAAGGCTGTGGTGTGTTATTCGGTCGATAAATTGGCATCGATGATGTAGGATATCTAATATCACCCCGTCTCTTTGGATACGAGGGATCTGTGTAAGTTCCATCATACGCTTGATATCTGTAATAATTATTTTCATAATCTTTCATACCACCATATTTACCATCGCTCGTTGTCATACCCTGAAGAACTTTTGAAAAAACTTCTTCCTCACTCTGACCATAATTACCACCATATTCATCCAAATTGTATTGATAATTTGGTTGTACTTCGTAATTACGTCGAGCAATTGTCCCACCAAATGGATAGAGAAAATAAGAAGCTAAACCAAGACCCAATCCAACTAAGGACATTACACCAAAACTCGGCATGACTTCACGACTCAAAAAACTATAAATTTGTGAAGAAATGGGTTTATCTACTTCTTTCTTTTTATTTTTTGTGTTATTTGTAGATGCATCAGATTCAGGTACAATTTTGGATTCTTGAAGAGAAGACTCAGCTACACCACTATCAACAACGGTTAAATTAGCATCGATATTATTTGTATCTATATTTAATGTGGCGATTGATGTAGTAGTGATCGGATTGAATGTTGTGGAAGAGGATGGTCTACGTCTTCGAATCTTGTTCTTTTTACGTTTTTGTTTTGGGCGTTTTGTGGTGGTTGTGGTTGTAGAGGTAGAAGAGGTGGACGTTGAGTCCATAACAATTGAGTTTTCAGCTGATGTCTCAACAATTTTTGTCAATTCAGGATTAAAAATAAATTTAACATCAATTTTCGAGTCACCCTTTCTAATTGGCTTTTCGGCATCGATTTCGATATTTTTTTGCGATTCCTCAACTTTCTCAATTGTCAATACCGGTGTATTTACTTTGATTGGTTGAATTTCAATTCTTGTTTGTGTGTCAATAGGTTTTTTTAATTGGACATTGAGCACATTATTAGGTTTAGATGGTTTTTGTTTGAGGGTGGCTTGCACGCGCTTAGTAAACATAACATCCATCTTAGAAGTATCTTCTTTGATTGGAACTGAATCAATGGATGCGGTAGAAATAGATGGGCCATTGGATACCGAATTTGTATGAAGAGATGCCTGCAATTTTGTGATAAACATTGGCATCGATTGCTGGATTGAATTTTTTGGAGTTGTTATCATGTGAACCGGCCTGAATGTAACCTTTTCAACCTTCGATGTCACATTTATTGAATTTTTCGTAGTTTCCGGTTTATTCGTTACTTTTCGAATGGCATTAGACTTTGTGGATTGATTGAAATTACTTGGCCGTACAACTTTGATCGTCGTAGTCTGTGAAATAACTGTGGTAGTTTTTGGAGTTGTAACAGCGGTTCGTGTGCGATTCGATGGAACAATTCGTTTTGTCGTTGTCTTCAATGTAGTTAAATCCTCATTATCATTCCTGGGAGTTGTGCTCTTCGGGGTACTGTAAAAATTATTCTGCGTCGTTTCTAGTCTTGGTGTCGTATGAGAATCAGTTTGAGTTGTTAACTTCTCCAGTTTCAACATTGTAGGGTTTTGTTTAACAGCGTTGACACCCTTTATCGGTGCTATACGTGTTGGTGGAATTTTATGTATCGTCGCAGACACAGTTGCTTTATAATCAGTGTCAATATTTTCCGTTGATAACGTAGGCTTTATCATGTTCAATGTTGTCTTTTTTTCATTTTCTCGCTTCTTGTTTGCAGGTTCTTTAGCTGATTCTTGAATTAAAGGCTTCACTGTTGTGCTCGGTGGATTCAAGAGAATCCACGTGGATATGCCACCAGTAGTTGTTGGCTTTTTTTTATGAGTCGTCATTAATTTCGATAATGCTAATTCACGTTCTAAGTCCTCTTCTGTCATTGCCATTGCTTCTCCCGGATGGCTTGTTTTGAAATAATTATATTTGGAATTTGTTGATCTATCAAATTCCACATCTACGACGTCAATCGGTACCATGGTGTTCTTAACATTGTCATTGAAATAACCGCGATTCAATTGAATTTCCCCGACAGAATTTTCGGGTTTTCGAATAACTAGACCGAGTCTAGACTCCACTTTATCTAACATGGTATTATCTTTTACGTTTAGCTGTTCCTCCACACTTGATACATTCAACAATTGTGTGGCAACTGATCTCAGCGAAGTGTCCATATATTGATAGCCTTTTAAATCACGTTCGGCATTGGACGGCTCCATTCTGCAATCAACAATATATTATTGTTTACATGATTTTTTATTATTTCATTTTATTGGAGTTGACAATGGTGCCGAGGAAAGGTTTGTTCTTTTATTATGATTGTTTTTCATTTCACACAAATAATCACTAATAATTTTTATTTCGTTTTATTGTCTTATAGTTACACGAATAAAATATTAATGTTATAATAAATAACAAAAATGAATGATTTTCAATGATTTATTAGTAATACAAAAAAATTTTCCATGCGATTATTAATGCCCTGAAAAGTTGGAAAAAATAGAATTGAAATGGAGAAAAAAAAAAATTAAGATGAAAAATTACAACAAACTTATCTATACAAATAAATATATAAATAATTATTTTTTTCAGGTGGATTAAATTCAAGTTCATTTGGTTCTATTGTTAATAATACTATGATATATAATCATAAATAAATAAGTGAAATAGCACGTCGTTATCCATCAGAAACCGATTATTTATGTTGGGATTTTAATTTTCCCATAATATTATAATTATCATCATCTTCTACGCTTCTTCCGTTTACTTTTCCACTCAGGAAATGTACGATAATGATGAATTGACTGTTTGATAACGTTTTCAAGATTGTCTCGGAAACAAAGACTGTCTTTATTTGTGCGAGCAAAATCGAGGCCACTGGTAAATGCCCACGGAAAGAAAACGGCAGCGACACCGAGAATTCCTGCGGTTAATGCAGCGAATGGAGCCGCTGCCAAGCTAAAAACTCCATAATTAAATGGATTGAGAAATGTGAAATAGGTGAAGAGATTTGTCATTCCATTCATGATATTACCAGGGCTGAGGTCCGTCTCGTCACCGTAATCATAGTCCTCATCATCATCATTATCATTGTTAACCGGCGATAACGACGTGGAACTACCGCCTCCAGCTACACCGGAAGTTACATCACCAGTATTAGTAACCTCTGGTGCATCAGCGACTTCTCCTGCGGTGTCAGAAACTAATGCATCGTTTGATTGACCAACTGCATCTGAACTACCAGCGATGGTACTACCTTGAGTAACACTATTGGGAATCTCATCCGCGACTTCACCAGCTTGCGATGCCGATTCTTCCGATTCAGAATTACCCGAATCATCAGAAAATGTCGCCTCAACGGGTAATTCATCGTTTAATTCAATATCTGTTTGCTGATCAACATCATAAGATAAATCGTCTTCCGATTCTTCATTATCAGGATCATTCGAATCATTACGATCGGGATCTGAGAGTGTCGAGGCACTGGGATAATCAATAGAAGAACTAGATGATGATATATCTGACAGGGTTGGTGAATAAACAGTTGAAAAAGTACCAGCATTATCAACATATTTATCCTGCACACTTTCAACTGAACCTAATCCACCAGGATTAAAATTATTCGTACTGAGTAACTGAGAATTAATTATTATATTAAGATCAGTACATCCCTCCTTACTTGCAATTGTATTATTCACATGAGTAATCGAATTTATTGTTATCGTAGGACAATCGGAATCACCGAAAGTGTCTTTGAGATTTTCTTGGGATTCAGCGTCATCTTCAGTAGCAAACATTATATGAACATTTGGCTGAGCATTTGATATATTTTTATCAAGTATTTGACCCTCGCTAACAGTTACATTTGGTTTTTTTGATGATGGATTAATAATATGAATAACGGTATTCTGTGATATTTCTGACGATGGCCTGAAAACTGGCCGTCTTTGTGGTGTCACACTGTCAGTACTAATGGCGTCATTGACCAATGTCGATACGGCATGTAAAAAAGTAGCGGTTTCTATTGAATAATTTGGCACAACAGTGACTGCGTCCATGTGTTGATAATAAGATTCTGATGATGTAGCGGGCAATTGAGATGAGAAATGAAAGTCATTGGCACTCTCATCATAATCCACAATGGGATTGGATGATGATAATGGTTTGTTTGGATTGAATAAGGGCTCGAAAGTGTTGGTGTAAGTTTCACCAGATTTAATATCTTGTGTAATAATACTTTGATTTTGTGATGTGGAAAATGGTGGGATATGTAACCATTGTATAATTTCTTCGACATCAGTTTCCATTGGGGGTTTATAATTTGTAGTAGAATTGGGGAACGGTGACAGTGTAGTCACTGAATTAGTTTCATAATAATTGGATGGGACTGGTTCTTCAGGTTTGAGTTTGAGTGACGAGGAAGTTTGTAACTCCACCTTGTCATTGAGTGTCGTATACTTTTGATAATTAATAATATCCTGGGTATTGCGAATGGGATCATTGGGCCAATTCTTCAGAAGAGTTGTTGAGGACAAAGGATTACTTGTGGTGAAACGTGTAGTGGTAGTTGTTCTATTGATTTTTTTAGTATTATTTATAACCGCGGGCATTGCTTGACTGATGAAAAATATTCTCGACGGTTTAGGTTTGGATTTAACTGTCAAACGATTTTTCGTACGACTTGGAAATTTAGTTGTGGCTTTTTGAACGGGATTCTTTGATATTTTCGAATTGTTTTTGTGCTTTTTATCCTTTTCATGAATGCGGATATTATTGACGGATTTAACTTTAACTCCATAACGAGACGGACTCTCATTTCTCATTAATTTCACATTGAATTGTTCTGTTCTTGAATTATTTGTGGGATTGAGGTTTGGCCAATTTTGTGGCAAACGGAATCCACGAGAAGATGATGGTTTAATGCTATTTATAATTCCCGGTGTAAAACCGTGAAATCTACTGTAAAACTCATGAATATTTCGGGAAGCACTCGACGTCGCTCTGTACCTGCTTCCAACATTTTTGGGTTTCGTTGATGTTGATGGTGTTGTTGTTGTTGTTGTTGTCGTTGTGATTATTGTTGTTGTGGAATTATTCCACGCATCAATGGCAATCTGTTGTTTCGTCATGTCCATTCGTGTCGCTTTTGTTGTACCTGTATAATTCAATAAAAATGAATATAATTAAAAGACTATCATTCAATATCGAAGCAATGAAATATGAAATAAAAGAAAAGGAGTCCCATGAAAATAGAAATCGATTCCACCCACTAATCATTAACGTTACGTGGTTCATGAATCTTACAACATTATTGTTAGATTATATGTTAGTCAAATGTTTAAATATTTTTAGATAAGAAATGCAGAATCTCGCAATTAAAAAATTGATTATTAAATTTCAATTTTGTCATTAACTTATTTTATTCTTATATGAAAAAAATTACCGAGTTCTTGAGGTCTTGCATCAATCCGGGCTGCTAGGAGCAGCGCCCAGAGGAACACACTCATCACCGTCACTCGCATTTTCACACTGAAACAAATAAAAAGAAAAAATTACGAGTTGTGAATATCAATTCGTATCATATATATTGATTACTTATATCGAAAAAACATCTTTAAATACAAAATATAAAAGAACTTGTCGGTATAAGTGGGTCAAGAATATAAGGTATTATCTTGTGAGCGTGTAGTAATAATTGATAATGTTCTAAAATGTTAAAGAAAAAATAAAACCTTACGTGTTTTTTTTTTCTACGTGAATAAAATTTAATGAAATTAAATAATAATACAGTGACCAAGAGTGAATACTTATGACATCCATGTCATTGACAAAAATTCATGATTTTCGTACAATTCAAACAACCACCCGAACATATATTTAAAATACAATGGAATACTTTAAAAAAATTAACTTTCGTGATGTCATTGTAACATGACGCGAATTTTTTATTGCTATTCCTTGGCGGATGCTACTGCAACAAAAATTGTTTGAGTAGTGTCATTTGTATTCGATACTAATACACAATATAATCAAGCCTATAGTGATAGAATTTTTTTATTACTTTTTTATACATTAGTTCTCAAGCAATTCAATAATTATTCATCACATCATCAACTTGAACATGAGAAGAGTGGCAATATATTTTTTCTTTCATATTTATTTTATTGGTAGTTGTTTATGGATTTTGTAAAATTTTCATGAACAAATTTGACATTGGCACATAACAATTTACTTTCCATCTTTTCATGTTTCATTTTCCTATTTATTTATTTTATTTATTTAGAATCACGTCCGGTAACGGTACTAGCGTTCCTGAACGGCTCCGTTTTGCATGTGTCGTCTACCCGTCACGCCTTAATTCTTCCATAATATATAGTTGTTTCTTGTATATATATATATATATATATATATATATTAATATTTATATAGCAAAAGAAAACACAAAATCAAAAAAGAAAATTATACAAAAATGTTCTATCACGCTCGAAAAATTCTAGTGTATTCTATCCATAAATAAATTTACATTTATCGATGAATATCAAGTAATAAAATATAAAAAGAAAGAATAATGAATAAAAAATTATAGAGCATTTATAATCGATTGGTTTTAAAAATATTCACACAATCTTCATTTCCAACTCTTATATACATACACCTGTTTTTTTTTTTTTAGCGGAACAGATTCGCTTCACGCAGTGAATAATAGATCATTCGAATTGCAAATTGAGGTGTTTAATGCGCGCGTAGGGCATACACTCATTCCAAGATTCTCCCTTGCGTTAATTAATATAAATATATATTGCAATTTTATTCAGAGTCGCACGAGTGAATTTGCTGTATATTATCGCACGCAGTGGTTCACTTTATGCCATTATTGGTGCGGTACTAAACATCAAGTCTTCCACACCCTTATGTATGTACTCAAGATCAATTTAAATAATGAAAAAAAAAAAAAAATACGACATTATAAATATCATACATAAATAATAATATTATTTTTTTCAGAACCCACAAGCTGTCAACTTACCACAAAAATTGACACGAATTATTTTCATTCACGACACTCAATTTAAATCACGAATTAAAAATGAAGAATTTAAATACAAGAAAACGAAGCAAATATAAACACTGAAGATAAGAATCAAGAAAGGATAAATACTGAAAGAAAATTGAATAAGAAGAAGATGAATTGACAAACTATTAAATAAAATTGTGCACGCGTGCACCAAACACGAAAGCGCGAATAAAGATTGACAGCAAAAGCGATGAGGACGATGTTTCGACTGACTATGCACGGCTGACCGAATGTCCGATGTTCGTATACCACTTGGGTTAAATCACGCACCACTCTTGGGACAGGAGGAGAGGTCCGAGTGTTCTGGCCCAAACCGTTATTCCTCGTTGAGGCCCAGGCAATAGTATCTTTATATGTATATACATATACATTTAAAACATATGTATATATACTATACAATATAAACGAACGGACACGAAGTTGAATAACCTTCTTCTATACGTATGCTAAGTTAAGTGCCGAAGTGCTTCAACGATGACTGTGTGTAAGAGAACACGAGCATGTAAGTATAGAGAAGTCAGCCGTCAGATTTACTGAAGGGCGTGGACTTTGGATCATCAACATGTATAAGGTATATCCACATTTCAGTTCCTTCAACCAATCTACCAATCTATACTTTTGTTTGTATACCAAAACCTCTTGGCTATAATCAAACACAACTGTTAATTAATCAATATCAGAAAGAAAAAAAAAACATTAGATAATTATAAATAGTGAAGTGAAAATTATTTGTTTATTTTTTGTTTCAGATGTGTGTGGATACGAGTTGATTTAAATATTTCACGAGAAAAACTTGATATTTGATAAGATGATAAGCCAGTAAGTGAAGTAGGAATAAATATTGCAAGATACCGTTAGAATCATACGCTATATACGTCTCATCTGGATATTGATGATCAACAATATCCCACCACGTGAGTTGGAAGGATATGAATAAAGATATCACAAAATGCGCCGCAAGATGTTGATAATAATGATAATGAAGATGATGATAATAATGACGATGGTGAAGTAAGATCACCATGTCAAGATTACATGTTGCTTTTACGTCAATTACATTTTCCCCCTTCAATTGGAAGTCACAAAAAAATAAAAATCATCTGACACAATTACGGTTCTGAGAATTTGCTTCAGTACTTATTATCACGCTATAATGAAGTGGATTTTTCATGAGTGTATTACTCGTACAATGAAGATGATATCCAATGTACAGCAAGCAGATGAATGTTATAGTTAGAAGAGAAAAAAAAAATAAACGAGAATTTTCAATTCAACTGCCAGGAAGATGAGGAAAAAAAATTAAATGGATACACCTGGTAATAATTTACATTACACTCTTCTGGTTTGTGTTTCGCCCTTATGCCATTGCTCATTTTTCCCTTTCTTGATATTAATATATATACATATGTTCTTCGCTGACCGTCTCTCGTTTCAGAATGGTGAATTCAACATTATGTGGGACATAGCGGAACTCCCTCTATGCAATGCTTCTCGTGTCATGTCTTCACGGGACAACAGTGGTATAATATCAAAATGCATCGCGACTGACCATATATTTAATTACATTATCTGTTGCGTTATTTTTATCACCAGAATATTTTAATAGTATAGATAAATAAGAGGCATACTATCTTTATATTCGTATAATGTTGTGAATGAAATTAATTAATTCCACGATTTAAAATCATCAGAGTCATAAAGTGAGTATTCAATTAATAATGAAAGTGAGAAATGTTTGTTTTCATTTGTTTAATTGATTTAATAATATTGAAGGAAATTGATGAGAAAATTATACGATAGTTGTTGTTTTTTTTTCTTTCTTCTTTCTCTTGTATTAATGTATACTTTACTTTTATAAATATTTATATTTCTATTCTTCTTGCGTGAATTACGTAATTCAAGCAGCCTTCATCATGGTCAAGTAATCGCATCGCAAATTTCTACATACGAATACCATCTTTGACTTAACGCATCCCCGATGTTTTACGAATAAATCTGCGTGGATATTTTTATTTATGTATGTATATACAGAATACATTTATCTGGATGTTTGTTGTTGCAACTGGGACGGAACTCGATGCAGTATTTTTTCTTTTCTTTCTTTCTATCATTTATCTATTTTATTTTTACACAATGCTATTATCATTTTTATGTCGAAAAAAATAAATCTTTGTTCTACTTGTACGATGCCGTATTTGTGTATTATCGAGTTTATCCGAACACCTATAAAATCCAGATACACGAGCTTTTACAGTGGCGATAGACATTAAGTGCGTGGAGATACTAGAAGTAATGTGCCCTCATGTTTCATGAAAATACATATTTATTGTAATCATTATTATCAATACTTTTTTTTTTTTACGATCAAATAAAAATCGTATGGTTTTTGTTATCATTTTTTTATATACCGAGGAATCAGAGTGAACAATTTAGTTGGTAATAAAAAATTTTTTTTGTTCATTTTAAAAATATAAATTGATGAAGAATATATAAGGTAAATTATTATAGCCGAATATTATAAAAATACAACTACAGAAAAAAAATTAAAAAATTGATGCCACGGTCTGGGAAGTAGCAAATTATTATGAACATAAGTATTAATTATATTAGAATGATTCTACGAGTGGAAAAAAAAATTTGGTGGAATTAATAGCACTCAGAATTTGTAACGGTCACTGTTATTACATATAAGATTATTCACCACAGGAAACATTACCGTTGAAGTCTTTTGTACGTCCGATACACATATATAATATAATTGTACCGCGCAAAAAAATTAAACAGCTCGCTTAGCTCTGTCACTATCTTTCTCACTATATTTGCAAATGGTCATGGAGTAAGTGATGGCTGTGAATAAATGAACGAGAAATCCCGCTAATGTTCTACACCATTACACGCAAATATATATACCCCATTTGCTTTTGATTCGCAGTACTGCACCTCAAACTTCCCTAACTGAATCAAAAAGTAAAAGACAAAGATTGAATAAACTGATAAATGAAAGAAAAAAAAATGTCAAGCAAATAACGGAAAATTAATTATTTATCTGTTGACGGTGCGGAAAAAAAAGAGAGTGAGCTTACGCAAAAAGCAAGTGTCGTCTCAGATGAAATCACGTGAAAGGTGTTAATAAGTAGAAGCATCCTGTAATCTCGAGAGTGGTCAGACAATATATATATATATGATAGTACTACTTGCTCCAATCCGCCACGCATATTTGTAAATATCAACGCTTAGCGATATCATAGAGCTACAACCGTTATCTAATATCTAAATAACACGAACTCTATAACTATCTTATTTTTATGTCTTATTTTTATTTATTCTTGTATTTAAAAATATGAAAATAAAAAATATTCCAATTCATTTTAACTTACCGGCTTCATCAAGTATATGTTGACTCTAATTCGCCCACGTGGATTCTCTTGACAGACGATAAATATTCGATTGAGAGAACTGGTTCGGTGTCGAGCAATACATTCAAATAAAATGCATCCATTTGATTTTTTCCTATTAATATTCAGAACTAAAATTAGTATAATTTCACAATATTAATGTTCCATTATTATTTGTTGTATCATTGTTATAAGTTTACTATACCTTTATTCTTAATCTCTACATTTTTTATTATTTATTTCCTGCTGGATGTCAATAATTTTATTTTAATTTCTTCTTTTACAGGATTCAACGGAAACTAGCCAATTTTTTTATTGATTGGGATCGCCGTTATGTGTAATTATGGCTTGATAATTTTGTTGTCTTTTTTATTCTATTTATTATTATCCCGCTATGGATGATCGTTCTTGATCAATGTCAAATAAATTGCACTGATAAATGCAAAACTTGTTGGAAGCCAATGATGAGAATCATGTAACTCTTCCTCAAGTGTCAGAAGATATGAAGGAAGAGAAATCGTTCATAATGATAAACGATAAAATTCACGACGTTAAATCTTCGTTAATATCCTGCACGTCTACTCCAACTTTAGCATGATCATGTTGATGGATTAATTTTCATCTTGTTCTAGATAAACAGAAATGAATAAAAAAATTCACAAAATAACTTTAAGATAAATTGTAATAAAAATAAAAATGAATATATAAAGATAATCACAAATAAAATCACTGTCAAAAATTTTCACTCACAAGCAAAATTATCCTTGATTGAATAAGACAAATAAAATTTTGAGATCCACACAACTTTGGATAACATTAATGTAGATGGTTGGAATTACACTGGAGCTGAATCTCGATGTACGCCCTCGAATGTAGCTCGCTTTTCTATGCCTCCTCTTTGAATCCGCTCTTGTATTTAATAGTGGGGGTTTTAATCCCTTCTTTAGCACTGTCCTAGACCCCAAACACCACCGCTTTCCCGCAATACTCTTTTTCTCTTGCCTCCTTCTTCATGTTCTTCAGCATTGCGATCAACTCCGCCTCCACCACTGGTCTCACCATCATTCTCCACTACCACAGAACGACCTCATCTATTTCCGTCATCCTCAGGTGTACACTCGTCTCAATTTTCTACCACCACTTGTTGTTTATTTACACTTACACCAATAATGTCGCTTTCCCACGCACTTACAATACAGATACACACTTGATATCTATCCTACATCATCACATAATTTAGCAATGGATGAAAGTATCAAGTAAGAACTGATGTCAACCACAAATATGTTATACGTATGAATTAATTATAAGAGAAAATCATCGTTGGATTTATTTTCAATAATAATTTTCTCTTTCACACTTGGAACACAACAGATATTGTTGGATTTTGTTAATTAATTAGTTTCATTGTCATGTCTTTGATTGATGTGCTTTTTCTATTGTTTATCAAAACAATTAGAGAAACGTATTTAATTTTTAATAGTGAGAATAAGAGGCAGGAGTAGGGTTACGAAAAGAAAAAAATGACTAAGTATGGCATGACCGTGTTATATCTTGCATACTAGGCTGCAGAATCACCCACGCAGAGGCAATCGTTATGATTCCTCTTTGCCTCCGGCGTAATAATTATACGTAACAATTAGTCGTACGGTATATTTGCACGTGCATAAACTCACTTCAAACGTCTCAGTGAAACATTTAACGGGCATTCATGATGTATAGAAATGTTTAAGTTGTGTATATATATGAATACAAATAAAAAATGTGGAAACGTAAATGAGGTGAGTGCGGATGTCGTCACAATTGTAACAGACGACAGTAGTGCGCGATTTGGTCGAGTGCTTGAACGTTAATGTATCCTTTTTTCCTTTTTCTTTTTCTTCTTCTTCTTCTTTTTTTTTTTTGTTTTTTTTATTGGACGAAAGGAGAAAATGAAGAATGAAAAAAGTGCCAAAACTCATCCGGCTTCATGCTCCACAGAACTTTATTTAAAGTTGCACAGTCATTGTCATCGGAGAAAAAAAAAAAAGGAAAAATAATAATAATAGAAACGTTGAAACTTTGCATGAAACAGTTTTTCCAATATTTTTTTCGATTTATTCATTATACTTTTGTTTAACTCTTCTTCTATCCATCAATGTAGATAATTTTCGCCTGTCGATGATTCCACCAACTGGATATATTCATTAATGAAAGTAATGAAATTGTTGGAGCATTTGATAAGATGTTAATTAATAATAAAAACGAGTAATTGGTTGGAAAAATGCAATTTAGAAATATACAATGTATCTAAAATTCATGTTTTTCTCTTATCGCATCTGATGATCAATAAATACTTACCTGTTGCATTCACTGTGTAACGGATGAAAGTTACAAGCGAATAATACGAGTTTATTCATCATAGGTATATATGAGAAATAAAATGAAAACTTTAATGAGACGTGTCATCATGAATACGGATTGTAACGGGCGTTATATATGTATACACTTAGAAACAAAACGGAAATCCATTGTTACCCATCTCTGGATTTATAATTTCCGTTGGACCCACGTGCCCACACATTCTTGAAACAAATTCGTAGTCATACAACTGTGTAATTTTTATTCTCTCTTTCTACTCCCCATGGCGCTCTATTTAAAAAAAATAAATAAATTGTCCACAGAGTAAAAGACGACGAAATGTTAATTGCAATGCGCTGTCAATGCTCTTTGTTCGTTGAGTACCTTCTCATGAAGATACTAAACGGTCTTTCATGAATATTCAAAAGCCACACGCAAAGACAATACATATCTTTGAACATCTACCGGATAACAGAGTGTGTATGTGTGGGTGTGAACGCTCAGACAAGTGACACGACTTTAAATTAGTTCTAGAAATAGTGAATAATGTAATATAGACTATATAAATTAATTATTTATCTGAATAAAAGATGGAGTATAAAAAAACAATGAAGGGATTAAATAAAGTAACATTATGCCTTAACTTTGTTTATTTACACGCAAATATATTATATCACTGTTATCATTAAACTCCGCAAGATTTACACATAACGACTACAATCGTCTTCTCTCATCGCTTGGCTGAATGAAAATGTGAATTTTATTATTATTATTCATTCCATTTCTACACTGTTTCATTTTCAAATAATTAAAACGTTTCCACGACAGTTAGATATATATTTGAGGAATATTGCAGCAAATGTATATGAGAAATTCTTCATGAACCATATTGCCAAAGTGAGTGCAAAAAGTGCAAGAAAATATATATAATTCTGCTGCATTGGCAAGATCCGGAACTGTAAACGCGAATTGATTGATTATAATACTAATGTATGCATTTTTTAAATCATTTTCAGGAAGAACAGAAACGCGCTCGGGCATTTCTTTAGACTGTTTCAATTACTGTCATGTTGCAACGCTGCCTCTCACAATTTATATTCTGTCTATCATTTCCGAAAAAATAAAAAAAAAAAAAAAGAAGACGACAATAATAAACGTGCTTATATTCAACGAAAATTTTAGTGAATAATTGAATAGTATTAGGATGAATCAGAACTTCCCGTCGAAAAATCACGTCTTGTATTATTGAATGTATACAGGTATATATAGGAACATAAAGACATTCAATGAAGAACAATACGAATAATAATGTTCTGTCTTAGTATTTGAAAAAGTTAAGTTACAATAAAGTCATTATAAATTTATAGAAAAAAAAACTGATCCGTCCAATTCAGTAATGATTTTTTTTGTTCCTTCAATTCTTCGTATAAAAAACAGCTCGAGGATATCTAATTTGATCATCGATCATTTTTATTGGCATAAAAACACACCCTTTAACTCCAATAACAATTCTCGCCTCATCGTGGCACGATACCAGTCTTTGAAAAAAATATACTTATGGTCACTTATCAAATCAGTTAGAAAACGAAAAAAGATAAAAAAAAATGACATTCCTTATACAAAAAAAAAAATTGCAGACGATAATTTCATATGTTAAAGCTGAAATTGTTCATAGTATATCCTTTGATTTTCTCCTTTGATCACTGAATGATAAAATTTCTGGTTCAATATTAGCGGACAAAAATCGATCAGAGAACACAGTGGTTAACTCTCAAAATTCTTCTTCTTCATCATATCATCGATCCTCCTCAATTATTATGGCATTTGAGACACGAAGTTATTCGAACAAAAAAAAATGAGGAAAGAGGAAAACGTTAAACAATAAACGAGAATATTGCTGACATTACAAAATCTTTCAAATATATACAGAGCGGCCTCCACATGATTCGCTTGCCACCTTAAATATCGAACAATAATACACCTGCTCAAAGAAATATTCGATTCAGAAAAGATGAAAAAAAATTCAATACAGGCGACAGTGAACCTTCAATAAGACATTTTTTCATTCGCTACTCCAATTGTGTCAAGCAGATCACGCGCACCCGATTACCTGATATATCATTCCAATAAAATGATCATTTAAACGCTATCTATATTCAAAATTAATCAATAAACGTAATGTCTTTGTATATACTTAATTGTTCAGTTTTATACATATATATGCATAATATATATATATTGTGTATATATATATATTTATTCATACATTCGTAGGATATTACTTTATGCTATTACCAATGGCTCGTCATCTGAGAAGCCGCGAATTACGGGACTGTCTTCCTCATCTGTAATGAAAAAAATAAATAAATAAATAAATGAAATGAGAGAATACAATAGAATAAAAAACGCTCTTATTTATCATGAATATAATGATAATTACCAAGTGCATCAGTTGTACCCGGAAAAGTGGCTTGACCTCGTCTTGTATCATAATGACTGTTGGCAAATTGCGTGAAACTATTTGACAAACGTCTGTGTCGCACAATAAAGTACGCCAACCCAGCACCCAAAGCGATAATCAGAAGACAAATTGGTATTGCCACCGATAGTATATTAGACGTATTTATTGTCACTGGCCATTCAGCAGCTGATAAGGAGAAAAAAAAAAGATAATAATGCATCAATCAACACTTCATACATGGGTCCAGATAATTTTTTATATAACAATAAAAAATATAAATATTGATGTTTTATGAATGAAACTTACCCGACGGCGATTCCACAGTGAATATCTCACTGAGTATACTCTGATAACCTTCCTCTGTTACGAGTCGTACTGCGAATGCATACATAACACTTGGTTTAGTATCATTGAAAAAGAACGGCGGTTGGTCGCATTTGTAAATTTTGGCACTTGTTTCATTGACTGTACGTGAATTTTCATTCACCAAAACATCATAATGATATTTGATCGTTTTTTCCATTTCATCTGTCATTCCATGTTGTTGCCAAAATACGATATATTTATCACGATTCGGCAATACTTCAAGTTGATGTGGCGGCTGCAATGGCGGTGCTACATACGTAATTGGTTGACTTTGTATAGCATCATCGACGTCAGTAGCAATCGTTATTCTGTATTTTCCACCGAATTTAATATCTTTGAATGTTGTTTTTATCACCGTTTCATTTGTAGGTGATGTCGTTACTGATGACGTTTTATTCATTAGCGTATCAGTAACAGTAATTGTATAATTGATAGGATCATCAATTCTCATACAACTTGAACTCCATGAGACAATAATTGTATCAGTTTTTTGTGACGGAGTAACGCGAAGATGTTTTGGTGGTGCGCGCACATTGTAATGTGTGGGAACAGTTATTGGCTGAATCAATGGACCTGGACCATATTTACCGCGTACACCCACAGCAAATTCATATGACTCGCACGCCTCTAAATCCTTTATAGATGCCGTTAGATTTGTCGTAAGTAATTTCGGATCTTCAAATAGATCTTGCATATTTAATGCATAGTGAATTGCATATTGCCATTTATATTTCCTTGAATCTTTTGGTGGATCCCAACTCAGTTTTACCGTTGTGCCATGTAGTTTCTTCGACTCCGCAGCGAAATTCAATACAGATGGTAATGGAGTACCTTTAGTTGTAGCAGTAATCATCGAAATTTTGCCTATATAATTCTTTTTCACAGCATTAACTTCAAATGTATATTGAACACCTGGCGCTAAATCTTCAACTTTGTAAACCGATTCACCGGCTTTGAATGTTAGTGTATGATGGGCAGGATAAGGCGGTGGTGCTCTTGGTGTAACATGATAAGCATCAACATCCTTAAGTGACTTCCAACTTAGAGTAACTCCATTAGTAGATTGTTCGACTACTTTCAAATCTTCAATCATATCAATATTTGCCGATCCATCGAATGTTATTGTCGCTACATTCGACCATTTAGATTGGTGTTCGCGATTTCTAGCAATCACCCAGAATGAATAATTCTTATTGGCCTCGAAAGGCAAATCATATACGTACGATGTTTTTTGCAATATTGTTTGAGTTGGTGGAATTGGTGGTGTCATATAAAGTTCATACTTGGTGATTGCACCGTTCGGTGATAGTGGTGGACGCCATGAGACCAAAATTCGCGTACCGTTCTTCTGTCGTGCGGTAACATCCCAAGGTTCAGAAGGCACACCCTCAGCCGTTTTTCCAACGTAGTATTTGACCGATGGCAGAGCTACGGTATAACCTTTTACTCTAACATATACAGTTAAATTATACGGTGTATACGGTTGCAATTGATTGAATTGATGTTCAGTGTCTTCAGTCCAACTAGTTGCGTTAGTCCACTTGGCATCTTGTTCGGTGGAAGCAATTGATGGTAAAAATTCAAATGTTACATTTGTTGGAATTGGCATCCACCAGAAGATAGACAGTGTGGTAGCATTTGTCAGTCTCTCGTCGACGCCCACTACCATGGCCTGATAAACTCTCGTATTATTTTTCTCGCAATTCTTCTCATCGAAATTATCAAAACAATCTTGTTTGCCATCACAATATGTTGAAAATCCAAGACAACGTGTACCGTCACATGGGTAAAATCCAACGTAACACGATGGCATCGCTGCTGGACTTGGATGTTGATCTGGATGACAACCAAGCTCGTCACTACGATCCGGACAATCTTCAATGCCATTGCAAATGTTCGTTAATGGTACACAATTTCCATCATAATGACACATAAATTGATCTTCACGACAAGTAGGATGTGTGCGTTCACAATGAAGTTCATCTTCACTCGTTTTACAATCCGGCGTGCCGTCGCAAACCCAAGCATCATCAACACACTGGCCATCGTAACATTGGAATTGATGTTCCCGACAGACACGCGGTTGTTTAGTTTGTTCAGTTGGGATAATAGATTCAGTTACGCCGTCTGGTACGCGGCATCCTATTTCATCAGAAGCATCGCCACAATCATTTACGCTATCGCACTTCCACCAATACGGCATGCATTTTCCATTTTTACAGCGGAACATCCAATCATTACAAGAATTCGTTGGTAGAAGTGGTGGCAATGGCGGTTCCGGTGTTGGTGTAGTACAATTAACTTCATCTGATCCATCGTGACAATCGCGATCACCGTCGCAAACCCACGACTTGTAAATGCATCGATGTGGCGCGTCCTTGGAACCACATGCGAATTGCCAATCGTAACAATCTTTGCCGACACAATCTTTTTCATCAGAGCCATCCTCGCAATCCGGTTCATCATCGCATTGCCAAGTTCTTGGTACACACGTATGATCGTTATCGCAAACAATTTCCTCTGCTTTGCAAGTATTCGGTGCAACGTTTCTGGTACAATTGTGCTCGTCCGAACCATCGTGACAATCGTCCTCACCATCACATTGCCATCTATGTGGGATACATCGCCCTGTGTCACATTTGAATTGCGAATCCGTGCAATTCGAATATGTGCAATTCATTTCGTCTTTACCATCACGACAATCTCTATCGAGATCGCACAACCAAAATCGTGGAATACATTTGTCACCATCGCACTCAAAACTGTTAGGACCGCATGTTGATCGTTTGCAATTCTCCTCATCAGAATTATCACCGCAATCATTGTCCCCATCACATCTCCATAATTCTGATACGCAAGCGCCAATTTTACAAGCGAATTGATTCGCGGCGCATGTATTGGCAACACGCGGGCACGTAGAATTTTCAAATGGTTGAACGGCATTTGGACACAAACATTTACCGTGATGCATTTCCATGCCATCGGGACAGAGACAAACATAGCTATTGTTCGGAGTACCCAAACATAAATGTGTGCATGTATTATTTGCACATTTATTTGAACCAGTTTGAATACTGTGTGCAAATACTTTCAAATCCATCAGTCCCGTTAACATACCAAGTGCGGTTGCAATGCCTGCACCGTGTTCTTTATCCGCTACAAAAATCATTGATTGCTTCCAGTCGTCCCAATACATGTAGTCTTTGAATACCGCAATAGCGAACGCATGGGAAACGCGATCGTCACTGCTAATAATTTTTTTGAATCGTTTTCCCTCGTAGTCTGACGAGCCGATGTAATCTTCGCGTGCATCCACCCAATAAATTCGTTCAGAAATAAAATCAATTGTAATACCATTGGGCCATTGAACTGTTCCCTCAGTGAATAATCGTTTGATATTGGTGCCGTCGAGATTAGCACGTGAAACCGATGCATTACCGGGCGCCCAATCGGTCCAAAACATATAGCCATTCATTGGATGCACTGCAATACCACGTGGTTTTGTTAAATTGTTCGGTCCTAAAATTGTTTTGCGCATTCTTCCGGCGTAATTAATATCTGTTCGTATTATTTGAATTCTCATTTTGACGCCGTCAACAAAATAAAGAACTTTAGACACCCAGTCGTATGCCATCCCTTCGATTGAACTTAAATCAGTTTCGACAAGAATTTCTGGATAACTAGTTCCTAACTTGAAGCATTGACGACCAATTGAATCGTTGACAATATCTGCCCAATAAAGACAATCGTTCTCCATGTCGTATTCAATGGCAATAACATTTTTCAAATCGTGGACGGGCAGAATTTCATGATTTTGCGTTCTTAAATCGATACGTGAAATGTGTTCGCGTTGTGCAACAAGTATGAATTCTGATGGTTCTTTCATGGGACATGGTATTTCCTGTGGTTCAAATGTTTTTGCAGCACCCCCCGAACATTCATCATCCGAAATTTTCCGATAGCCTTTCGTGCGATTATAGAATTTTCCCGGTGTACATGTTGTAGGAATTTTAAACGGATCATAAGTCTCAATTAACTCTCCTGCATGATCTTGTGATGGTGCAAATGTTTCTCTAATGCAAGTGAATGGATTTCCGCTTTTAATAAACCCAAAATCACACTCATAATCCTGAAAATCACACGGACAGATATCGGATTTTACAGGTCTATCATAATCAACTCCGATGTAGCAATTAGCATTTTGCGCACGTCTTTGATAAACTTCTTTGCGTCCAAGAACGCAAGTCATACCGGGTTGATCAGCACTGAAAGGTGACCAAAGTTTGAAATCATCCGATGTACAATTTCTCTCAAATACATTGCGCAAATCAATTTTGATGATAAGCCATTTGTGCTGTCCAGGATTTGAGCCAAACATGGTGAATACTGTTGTATTTTCACCAGGTTCAGTCATCAATCCATAAATTCTCAGCATTTCATCATTGAATCGATAAGATTGCCAATTTTTTCCCTCATCAATTGAAAACAATATGTCTCGTATCTCTCCACGCGATTTGAAATATTTAACAGCAACTAACACACCACCATGATCGCCAATATTGAAGAAATAAAAGTCTTTGAGAACCTGCTTCCATGTTAATCCAGCATCACGCGACACATAAAGAGCTGGATGACCTTTCAAGCTGCTTCCCATCACACCGGTTGCCATTATAATTCCAGGTGCGGATTTTGAGCTCATAATAGAAACAGAGCGAGTGACAGGAAACAGTTGGCTGAAGCGTTGACTCAAATGCAATGACCAGTTGCTTGGATGCGCAGGAACGTCATGATCAGTAATTGGCGGTTTAATATTAGTCCAAGTAACACCATGGTCATACGTAATTACTGACTCAAGATGCTCTGGACCTACAGCTTCCTCCTTTGGCGTATCCTTCACACGGGATGCAATATAAATTCCACGTAATCCTTCAACCTTATATAAATCCGTAAATGGCTCCTCCGCAACTTCATTCAACCAGCTATTTTTCCAAGTAATGTTCGGGAAAAATGTCATAATTCCTTCCAAAGATAGTGTAAATCTAGCTACTGTATCGTCAATGATCTCTGAGACGTAAAGATTTACATGTGTTTCGCTGTGAGAGACGGCAACAAAAATTCTGTCATATGAAACATCGACAATGTGATAGTTTTTGGCTTCAAGCTTCGTGTTAAATTTAGCTAGGACGAACGGTTGATTTCTGTAAGAAATCCACAACTCTAAAGATTCATCATTGACACCCTTTTCGCCTACAACGTTCTCAGGTTTCTTGGTGGCAAACATATAGTCGCGTCTGATTTGAAAGTCTTCAACCATGCTGATTACTGGGCTTATATGTTCTCCTTCATTGTCATCACCAATGTGCAAGGGCTTCTCGACAACAGAGTTGGGATACGGCTTGCCATATTCTCGTTCGATCAAAAGACTCTTTGGGTGTAGACTTGACCAGAAAAATGATTTTACAGATTGATGTACGTTTCTCCATGTTTTTCCCATATCACTAGTCAACCATAATGTCCGGTGTGGTACAATTTTGTCCAATGCAACAAAATAATTTGGATTATCTTCATAAAATGATATTTCACTTGGATGAAATCGTAACGGTACACGTGTAATATTTTTGCCATTATTATTGGTGATGAATATAACGCTATTGGCACTGTCAGCAAATACACAATATGTATTGAATTTTGGATGATTGTAAAATTTATCAAGCGTTGCATATTTCACAGGATCATCGGAGATTTTAAACAATTCTGTTTTATTTTCAAATGAATCACCGTAATCATAGCTGATGTATACAGCGCTTGGATTACTTTGAACTGGTAATCGTGCGCCTTGAGAACGCACCGACGATGAACTGTCCCTCGCCAAGCAAATAATAACATTTGAACGTTCGCCAACCCAATGTACCATCAATTGCTGATGTGAATCGTTCAGAACATTCACCTGCAAATTAAAATATATTTTATGTCAATCGATATTCAATCTGAAAAGTATTTTTAATGAATTCTTTTAACCACAAAAAAAAAAGAGAAGTCATTATAGGGAATGAAGTGGCTAGACTCGACAAGGCCACAATATGCAAATGAATATAAGACGATTGTGGTTTCACTACTCATATACTAACCGATAATTCGCATGAATCATAAACATTGAGAAAAGTTATGATACTCTATACTAGCGGTTGAAACAGCGTTACATCAGCACTGACTGACCACTAGGGTACGGTAATAAATAATAACTCGGTTAGTATAACAGGCATAAAAAAAGTGAGTCCACTATTTTGTGTGATTTGAGAAGCGAAAGTTGACTGATAGTCATATCAGATTGATTACAAGCGATTAAAATAAAATATCAAAGTTTATATTTATGTATACATATTGATTTCTAATAAAGAAAAATATTGTATCACATATATCCTTACATAAACTATCATCAACTTTTTATCGTTCTCGCGTTCCTGCGATTCATATCAGTCATCGATATTAACAATCAATACAATTTCAATTTAGAGTCGCACTTTTATTCTAATTTTCGATATTTATTTATAGTCACTCAGCTCATATTTGTGGATCGTGTACAGTGTCTATTATATACATGTCACTTATCCACGTGTGCATTATTCTGTTACATATCATTGCAGTCGACTACGCATGAATTTATTTTTAGTTTGAAATAGACGCCATACAAAATGAAACGTCGCGCTAGCTGGCAAAATATGATATACATATACATACATGAGTATAACAAATGCTTTGTGTGGCTCACAAGCAAGTGTATATGTGCGAATGTCCAAAGAGCATGATGTGATTCTCCCCTGACTAATACCCACATTCATACGATCATTATCAACTGTATCAAATTATTGTACATATATATGTGTATTATATAGAAATATATCAAGATTAAAAATGTCTATATATTTTTCAAACAAAAATTCTTATTTTTCGCTCTATCATCAAAGGAAATAGTAATTCGAGTGTATAATTGTTTGCTGATACGCTGATATTTTTAATCTGTACAAATTGACGTGGCAATTCATTCCGCTCAGCTAATTGAATAATGATGAGATGGAAGATTACTGTATCATTAAAGACACTTAGATGTATCTAACACTAGTGAGAATAATTTTTTCTGCGTCGTCAACATTTACAGAAGTGCGCATTGTCCTATTCAATTACAAAATAAAGCCATCCGACCATTCCTCTTTTTGTATGTATTGAACAATTTGAATAAATCTATGCGCCATCACCATTTCACTTTCACAATGTTAATGAGAAGTGACAATTACCATTGATACGTAGTAAAAAAAAAAAAAGAAAACGAGAAATGAAAAAAAGAAGAAAGAAAATACAGAGTGACTGTGTTATTCATCTGTGCATCATTGTACTGAGCTAATATTCATTCGTTGGCATCGTGCGATACCAAACAAAGAGCGGCTATTGTTATCGGACCTTTTTTTTTATCTTCTCATTAGAGTCGCAATGCTATTCATATTTTTAAATGCAAATAATTAAGTATAACTATCGAATGTCTAGGACATACATAATTATCGTTAATAGCATAATTACTTGATAATATCGTGACACCAGCCGGAAAAATGGCTATCATTAAAAATATACAATATTATAAATATTTCAAATAGTAGAAAAAATTTTGTCTCTGCCACATCTAAAATACATATTCAATATCATAACATATGAGATTTCGACACTGATGAAACCATTGATATAAAATCAATAAAAAAAATATTGCAACACAATATTTACATGAATACATTAAACGTACAAATTAATCCGATAATTTTTTCTATGTACTAATCGATAAAAAAAAGGTAAAACCCACAATTAATTTGCACATTCAATATGTACTTAATATTACTCCATATTCTCATCATTCGCAATATGACAAAACATTCCAAGACTTCTTTGTCTCTATAGATGAAGAAAATAAAAAAACATATCATACAATATCGACAGACAAATAAATAAATTATCTAAAACAAACAGAAATATTTTACAACAGCATTACGAATTATCAACAATCTTTTTAAATAAATTTATCTCAACAATAACAAATATCTCCTGAATATGTTAACAAATCTTTGTCACAATTCGCAAATAAATAACATCTGTAAATATAAAGAAATAAATAATATATACTGATATATATATATATATATTTGAATAAACAACGCTTGTGAATTTATACTCAATCATAAATGTGTCGTCGCACTGTTATCAAAACTGGAAAAGCACCGACGCAAAACAAATATAGATGCGTAATAATAATTTGCAAATTGAAATGGAATATTCATACAAAAATAAAAAAAATGTATATATATATATACATGTAATATATATAAATAATATTTTTTTCAACGTACTTTTGTTGTAATATTTGGATCATTTGGACGTAGCGTGGTGGCTTCAGTAGTCGAATGCTCCGGAATATCCCTTCGTTTTCGCAAAAATGACGTTTGCTCTTGAACAAAATCATCATTTTCCTCTCTATCAATAATTATTGATCTTCTATATCTTAAATTTTCAGTATCCTCATTGATATGAAGTGTTGTCGCATCATCACCAAATCGTTCACCATAATTATAATTAATTAATAAAAATAAATGTAAAATAAGTGTGAAATGGTAAAAGGCCGATGTCACCCGAGCGGCCATTTTGTCCAGACTGACTTTTTTAAAAACGCTTCACCCTTTTCGTATATTAACAACGTGGTGGCGCTGTATTTCACCCGTATACATTAAAGGGGCACTATACTTCTCTTTTTCTTTTCTTGAATATGGTCACAACTCACGTTCGTTCACTCTCGACACAATGTATATAATACTTAGATACAATAGACAATAAATAAAAATCGACTAGGCTCAGTCAGAGTAGATCTTTGAGACGCTGTACAAGTTGTGATGCTTCAATCCGCGCATGAACCTCTACATTCACGCACATCTTATCCCTCCCATTCATTATTGTCTGCTCTCTGTAATAATCTCTCTATATTGCTCGATTATATATCTTATATATACATGGTAGCAATGAATGGGATCAACAGCAGAGTGATGTATTTTGTGTGTAGCTGTATATTTCAAGGTAGCACGCTACAGTTTATGGATCAGGTTGAAGGGGTATTTTTTGTTTTAGTTACGAAATCACGATTTTTGTCTACGATTTATTTTTCTGACATGTTTTTAGCTATGGGGAAATGATTTTATCTGAAAAACTCGGGAATATCAGGGCTATTCCGGATCACGTGAAAGTCCAGAATCTTTTTTTTTCTTCCGATTGTGGTATTTTAATTATTTTGGTGGGGACTATGTGGGCGAAGTTTCTGTTTATATGTATTGATATAAGATAGATTTTTATATGCTTCACATGAATTGAATTATTTTGTTTTATGAGAACTTAAAATTATTACTCTGTTCGTATGATTTTCCGCATGACCAATTGACTGATTTCTAATTTAATTTTCTCATGATCTTTGGAAGAAAGTTTTAAACTTATTCAGTGTTAGCGATGAAATATTCTTTTCATATTGTGTAGGTGTTATCATTTATTATTTGTAGTTAATGATACGTCGCATTGAGTATCTTGAATTGAAATGGAGAAGTCATGTACCCATCAATGTTGACGCCATTGGGGCGATGATAGAGTGCGTCGAACTTTGGGCCAATCACAAACATTTGATTCCATCTGCGCGTTACTCCTTGTTTGGATCTTTGGCGGGCAGCAACTCTATTCATATTCAACTCGGGGAAAAAAAAAAAGTAGTAATGATAACAACCTGATATAGATAACAAACTAATAACAACACTCATAGAAATGGACAATGTCGGCATTCTTTATATAGAATATAACAATACATCGTTAATCATTTGAAAGACTTTAATGATTATTTTTTCTTTAATCCCCTACCGCATGAAGTATTTCCATCTTGCCTGTTTGCGATGCATCTTCAATGAGGAAAACGTAATGAATTATCGACAAGTCAGATAATAGACCAGAAAAAAAAATATGTGGTCATCTGAGTGACTCAATGTTCATAATTAATTACGCTATTATTTTTTTTAATGCATTTATGTGTAAAAAAAATTGTGGATTTGATGAGCCATATATGACTTCATATGCGGTAGGAGATTAAATTTATATTTTGAGGAGAAATGATGAGGATATGGGTAAAAAAGGGAAGTCGGGGTAGAGCGAATGAGTAACCGTTTTTAATGACGAGCTCTAGATGTAATAAAAGTATATTAGATAATGGGCTTCCATTTCCTGATGTCACCGATGAGTGCCCCTCTTGTGTGTGCTCCCACTTATCAGTTCCATTTAAATCTAAGTCCGGCTGTGGTGGCCGTCCCTCTGGTTTGTTCAAACAAAAATTGGTGTTCACCGCTTTAAACTGCAGTTCTACTAAAACGTTCACACAGATTTATAATCTGAACGAATACTATACATCTAATTGTATTCTTTTAGTCTTGTTTTTCTTCTGCTTATTATTATTTTTCTTTTTTTTTTTCAACAACGATTTATTAGAAGGATTTGACATGTCTTCTCATAATTTGTAGTTTATCAAGAACTTATTTATATGAAACGCACAGGCCTACGCTCGACCATTGATAATTAGTTTTTGAAATGTGTCACGTGATTGATCAAATGATTGACCAATCACAAATTGTTGCTCCAAATTTTCGGAATATATCGTTCAAATGTGATTTATTTCAATTTTCAGTTAATATGGCTTTTTTTTTTTCATCAATAGGAATATTTTTATATATATATATTTTTTGTTTATATCATGATTTTTTAAGTGGATCTTTTGATGTTGCATTTTGTTAATGCATACACCATGGAAGTGTAAACTATAAAGTGCGACGACAAGAACGACTTTACAATTATAATAGTGAAATGAGAAGCAATTAATTTTTGTTCGTCACAATACATCTATTATCTTTTTTAATTTACCTCGTCTCTTCAGCTCAGTACCAAATAATTCTTATGAATAAGTTTGATATCAAGAGTCAAATATCATAACGATAAAATTGCAAAGCAAGAAATATTATTCTCTACGAATTTTTTCTTTCTTAAAAAAAAAAAAAATAATAAAGCGAAAAACTTCGCCTATTAAATATAGAATTAATATCTTTGTTCTTGTTATTTATTATTTCTTCTTTTCTCCATTTGTTTCATTCTGTATATACATACACGGAAATATGTATATATTTATATTTATATATATATATATATATATTGATTGATTGATGATTTGGCATGGCCGTTTAGAATGTATTCGACAAATGTTTTACAAGTGGTTGATGCAATTGTTATGTCATTCTAAGCGGTTGTTTATGGAGGCGGAGTGTAACTGGAGGCTAGCTGCTAAAAATGTAAACAAAACGATAATAACATTGGTTGTTATTCGTAAAATTTGATTAATCTTCCCTAGTTTTCTTGTTACCTTATCTTTCATTTTTTTTTTTCCATTTTTCAATTTTAGTTTCTCATATTGTTCATCGAGGCTTCAATATATATGCAACAATAGCATCGGTCAATTTATGGAGCTACAAGAAACATTGAAAGCTTGATAACATATTCGCATTATTCATCGAAAAGAGTTTAAAAAATAAAAGCCGATAAATAATGAATGATAATTCATATGCCATTTTACATTCTCTTATAATACGCAAATTGATACGTTTACAATCATACGCCCATTTGCACACAATCATGAAAATTGTTATGTTTATTATTATCATTAATATTATTATTTTGTTTTTTGTTTTTCATTTTGTACCGTCCCTTTGGGTGTATTCAAGGAAGGCCGTTCTAGAACGAAAAGACCGAGCTATCGGCTTGACAATTATATATATGTATATATATATTATCTATAATATTTGTATTTTTTTTTTTGTATTCATTCATAACCTATATAATAATCTTTTTTTTTATGTATAAATATATATATTTTCATATATATATGTATATATAAAAAACATAGAACGATGACAGGTCATTCATGGTGGTGGCTTAATAGTGCGTCTGACAAGTCATTTTTTTTTGTTTTTGCACAAAATGAAATAACTGAATGAAATGAGAAATAATTATTGCTGGCCTTTTCAGCAGTTTTCTTCTGTTCATTTGTTACATTCTCATGTACGCGTTATCTTGTTGTATGGTAAAAAGACAGATCTCGCCCGGTTGTATACTTTATTCCTTATCTAAACTATCGCGCCAAAAATAAAGCGTAATGTGTGATGTGCATCATCTTGTTAAAGTTCACCCTCCTCCCTTTCCATAGAATTAAAAATAAAAATCAATTATACAGCAATATTTTTTTATTATCATTATGCCTCATTCGCTCGAGAGGATCCGTAGAATTTGCTTGGGAATACGTGAAAAAATAAGCGATAAAGAATTAAAACAACAGTAGAATAAACAGAGCTGTTGTGTTTATCAAGCTTGACGGAGTTTTCTTCTTTCTTTTTTTTTTTGTATGTTTTATCGCATGTCTTACATTCTAAAAAAAATTAAAACAGGATGCATATTATATAAATACTATAAAACGAAAGTAACAATTCAAAACTTGATGTTTCTCAAGCTATTTGACGTAAGAAATTGACGTGTCGGAATACGCGTGCATCGAAGCTCACGTGAGACACTGTTCTTTATTTATTTTTATTAACTTCATATTGATTCTATTCGGACACAAATTCGAAATTAGTTGTAAAGGTCAAGAGAATTAAATAGTTTTTATCATTTTGTTTTGCATGGTTTGCTTTTTTTTATACTCAATGATCGTATAGAAGGAAACTTCTTTTCATTATTACAATATTTATTTTTCAATCCTTCCTTTTTGTTTTCTCGAATATTACTTCTTTTTCTCTCGAGTAATGCATCTATATAACATTCGTTAAAAGCTATTATTCATTTTTTATTTCTCCGTTAATTATAATTATTCGTCCCAGGTGAGCGTCGTCTTTAAAATATATGGCAGTCATTAAAAAAATGCACATACACCACACTCAGTTTGCGCATTAAATGAAGAACGTAATGAAATGACGATCGTGAAATAATTCATAAAGGCGGAAAAGTTTGAAAATATTTTTGTTCCCTATTAATTTTTTTATTTTTTCTTGCATGTTCAATATAATAAATTTTGTCATTGCAGTAGCTCTGAATACAATTTGTGCGTTTATTATTTTTATTTTTTTTTTTCATTTTGATTGAAAAGCAGCTGTTGTAAACTTGAAGAAATCTTCGCGTCAATTGTGTGACATATAAAATATTCATGGATCAAACATATCATTTTTTGTTTTTTTCCATTTCGACATGAATACACACTTGATGTGACACTTTAATATTACATCATTGTCATGCATGATAATTTCGCTGCATTAATCAACTTTCATAATGGAAATAGCATCGTTCAAAAAGCCTATTATTATTATCACGCACATTATATACTAGAGCTGCATTAGCCCCATTATTATTTTTTCTCTTCAAGTCGTTACGATTGATATTATCTCACGACTATTTTATAATAACAATAATAATAATAATATAATAATATTAATAATAATATTAATAAAAAGGAACATACATTTACAGAAACAAAAATACTGGTCGCGCTAACCTGGGACGGCTGAATGTTATATTCCATTTCTATAATAGCGAAATTGTAAACTGTGTGGAACTCATCGAAAAGCCAAATTTTACATAAGGCCCTCGAGGAGCAAAACTCTTCTGATGCCATCTCTTTTTCATTATTAGTTTCTTTTTTTAAATATATTTATATATATATCGTTGCACGCCGATTTTACTCCTCCACTTATCATGACGAGTCATTCAGTTAAAATCTGGCATTCGACTCAATTATGAGACTCTATGGCCCAGGTCTTCTCATTTATTATTATCGTTGCTTTCACCGTGTAGAGCGACGAAATATATATATATAGCTTCTTTCATTTCCAACCATTTTCGATTATTACTTATAACCGTTCGAGTTTGTTCAGGTGCATCCTGACTTCACTTCACTTCTCCGGGAATTAACTGAAAATAAAAGTTGGATATTTTTTTATTAAATTGTTGACGTTATATTCATATTATATTCGACGATATGTTACTAAAGCATCTTCATACACGTACAATTTCCTGAAATAAATTAAACGAAATACGAGAATGATAAAAAATGAAGAACGTGATAATTCCTACAAGCGGAAGCAATTGGAAAAATGATATGATGGTGATAAGGGATATAAAAAACCAAATAGATAGACAATGATATGCTAATGATGCATAATTTTTTGTGATATCATAATTGCAATAATAATGTAAAAATAATAGTTTTGAATGCAATATTTCAATGATCTTTTCTAACATAATTACAATAAATTAACAGGCACCTAAAGCTCAATCGAACCACAATTTCGGTGCATCTGTATATATATTCGTTCATGTACAAGTGAGTCACCTAAAAAAAAATTACACATATTGCATTTGAGTGAAATTGCAACATTTCATAAGCACAGAGCATATGAAACCTAATGAATTAGCCCTACATTTTATTGTTCTCATTTTTTTTTTTCAGCAATATTCTTACGTCATTCCGCATTCACAATTGGAAGAACATTCCTCTCGCATCAATATTAAAAAACTAAATCACAGTGTGGGGGACGAAAAAATTAATTCCAATTATTTCAAAGTATATATGAATGAAAAAATTAAAAAATTGTACCAAATGAAAATAATTTAAATATGGGATTATATTGCATAAATTCGTGCAAAATATTTACGACGTTTATCAACTATAATGGTGTGCGACTCACCGCATATAAAATGTTGTTCCAATTGTGTACTCTTTTTGTCTTACGTTCATTGGTATTCGCTTTCTACTTTTTGGCTTTTCTAAAAATATGATAAATGCAATAATGATCGAATGCGGATGCTGCATGATGGGAACTTCCTGTCATCAGATTGTAATAAGTACTCTCTTCTCTTTTTTTCTTTCAATTAAAGGATGATATGATAACTCAATACTATTTCGCTTTCATGAAATAATGGCAATGAATGACGCAGTGAGTGAGGAATTTACAGCAGGTGCACATTTATCTTTTCAACATATACTATTAGTGGGCGAGTTTTCTCCAATAACAATTGCTGTTGTGATAACGCTGCATATGCAGGAGAACAATGGAAGACAGAAATGGAATAACAACAATCTAATCACTTACTTTTTCTTGAGAGTGAAGAAGCTGCGACGTTTTGTCTCAGCTTGCGTTGGCGCTGGTAGAGTATGCGCCCTCGATGTACCTGCGCCTGATGACCCTTGAGCAGCCTGATTTAATGCTGCAACCCAATCATTCATTTCAGCATCGTCTTTGGCTTGGAACAAGAAGTCCGCGCCACTCTGCGACCTGAAACAATAATTAACCCATTCATTATTTACTATCTTCGGTCTAAAACATTTTTATTATTTTCAACTCAGATAAAATTCAATACTCACTTCACCCGGAAGACATGTTTCTTCTTAGTATAATCGCTTGCGACGATGATTGTTGCTCCCCGAAGATCAAGTGACGGTTCACCTTTGTACGGCTGATCCGCCGCAGATTTGTATGATTTTTGATCTTTATATGCAACAAGATTTTGTCCGCGCACAACCATATACAATTTGTCCCATGAACGATTCGTTGCTTTTTTCGTCGTATTCTCCCACTCATGTTTACGCACAAGCGTTCCTTCGAATTCATCGTCACTTGGGCTTCTTTGTTCTGCGAATGACATTTCAATTTCGAATTGAGTATGTTTAAAAAAATAAATGCAAGAAAATGTTATCGAAGCGCTACAATTATAATTATATAAATATTGTGGGAATTATAAATTTGAGATTTTGTTTTCTATCATTATAAATAAATTCTAGCATCTATAGAGTGAACATTATTGATTGAAATATGTCTGTTAATTAAATATATTATATATGTATGACGATGATCATCGGCCGCCGTCTCGTGTATCCTGAAATCTTCAAGCATGTTAGAATAAATTTATTTTTATTATGCTATTCAAAATTATAAAATTTATTCGCTTTGGATGCTCAAGACGATCATGCTCAAATGCAAGAAAGAAAATTGTATAGCCATTGACAAAAGCAAACGTCAAATGTAATTTAAATAATAATATGGGAAGCCACTTGGTTGGAAAATTATGTAAGTATTGTCGTTATGAGGGCATTCATCGGTCCCAATTACGACCAACTTACCGTGGAAACTATGCTCGTCATCACTCACACCGCTACGATCTAAGCTCGGTGACTTGGCAGACTTTTTCCAACGGAAGCTTCTGAATGGGGATTTGCTGCGACTTCGTTCCTTACGTTTCAATGTACCGGACTCAGAGCCGCTACCGCCTTTCGGAGCTTATCATAATGAATAACACACACAAATTCAATTAACTACTTACAATTCATTTTACACGCGTCTTCGTTCATCATTTATATTTCTTTATTCATCTTTCCTTTTCATTTGCTATTTTTATTTCTTCATTTATTATTATTATCACTGCTTCCGGTCAAGATCTGATTTACTTGGTGTGAGTTTGCCGCCATCAATAATTACTACTCATACAATAATTAACGTGCGACATGCTCATGCAATCAAAATATTAATGATAAAAGTATTAAACTACACTTTTTTTCTAAGCTATCACATTATACTGGTATAAAATACTTTAAGATGTTCTTATTTTTTCAAATGATGGTAGTGGTAATATTTTCCAACGCTTCTGCCTCAAAAATATTATATACTATCGTTGACATGTAATTTTTCGTGTCTGATGAATAAGTATTGATTCGATTTAGATTCAGATCGTTCACTTACTTGTTGGAGTTGATGGGACTGAGACTCGAGATTTCGGGGTTGTTGGTGTAATTGACCGTGTCACCTCATCAGGAGAGGTAAGTCGCTGAGGCCTCTGAACATGCACTACACCACACCAATACATTATCATGCATAGTTTCATTCATAATCAAATAGTCATTATGATAAAAATATAATTTCAAGTGGCTACAATTTGTATCGAAATGTGAAAGTTAATTAGAATTAATTTTGATGCTGGAATGATGCATGGACGCATTGTGAACACAAAAGCAGCTTAAAAAAATGAATGACGAGCTGATTAATATTAATAATGTGCTAGTAATTTTACTAAATACGATATTCGTGAAATATGAATAAAAGAAGCGGCAAATGCATGCAACACGCATTGATAACTATCGATAAACATGAGTATACTACGAGTGTATTATCAACTATTCTGAAAATTAAATTGATTGAATGATTCATCGTGATTGAATTTAATGAAATGTGATCGATCCAGTGCATATTAGCACCACCACCTGCGGAAAAAAATGGAGCGGGTCAAGGAATTACTGAAAGGCAGCAATGACATTGGCGTATACCTGTGAATAGCTGTATTATTGATACATAAAAATGCCTACATAGAAGAGAATGAATTAGTTTATTATCACAATTAATTGAAAAATATGATCCATCACCGGTGAATATTCTAGAAAAATTAACCAGTAATATATGAAATGTTCGATATGGTTGAATTTAATGCATATAGCAATGAAGGAAATGGGATGAAGTGTATTTATTTTACTTTTTTTTTTGATTTATCATTATCAATTCTACCGAACACTCACCTTCTTTGGGTTTTTCTTGAGATTGCGGTGTTCGTGTAGAAGAAGCCTTGCGCAGTGCCACTGCGGTATGTGCATTCCGTGCCGCATTTTGTGGGTGCAAACAGGAAATATTCGGGAATTGACGGGAAATTTTATTTGATGGGTATAGGGAGTTGATAGTACGGAGGAAGGTAATTGGCAAAAACAAACGTGCTGTTAGCAACTTCATGCTTCACCGCGAGACCATATCTTTGTTTTTATACTTTTAGTTTTTTCTTATTTTATAATACTGCACAAAGTCCGTATAATTTCCTACCCCAAAACGAAGTATGATTCCCAAATATATACTACTCAAATTTTATTTCAATGCAAATCAAATTTAAATTTCATAAGTGATACGTCTTTATCATTCAATAATCAATTAAATTTCATTATATTTCCTCCCAAAATTTTACTCATTGGAAACTAACGCGAACCGCGACCGTACCCCAACGTGCATTTGAATTACTTTTACGTACGCTGAGTTAATATTAATGTGAAATATTTCAAAAGCATTCATACCATGTTCATCGTCACCGGTTGCGCGTTCACCACTGGTCACACCATCCGCTTCAGCCCTGAAATTAAAAACAAATAAAATATAATTAGGCGTCCGGCAAATGAAATATATTCAAGATTAATTTAAATATTCAATTTGACATTACCGTTCACTTGTTGGCTCATCGGGACTGGTTACTGGTGTTGCCTTCGCCAATCGTGCAGCTTCAGCTGCTGCCGCTTCCTCTTTACGCTTCTCTTCTTCTTTCCGTTCTTGTTCTCGTCTTTCCAATTCTCTCAATTCAAACTGGAATATTGAAATTATTTCATAAAAAAAATTGCGATATCAATTATAATTGATTATGGAATATTTTAAATGTCACTACATCGTGCAATTTCGATAAACTATTGTTATCATAAAGCTCGTGCAGTACTAACCTCTTCAAAGTGTACGTTGGTGTTATTATGTATGGGAGAAGTGGGAAAAGGGAACAGAAGGATCCGCCCTCAAGTCGTACCTTGGAAACAATTGTTGGACTAAATTTCTATTCTATATTGATGTAATTATTAGCTACCGTCGTACTCTGTCAATTCAACATTCTTAAAATCCATTCATTTTCTGAAACATTGGATTTTCATACTCGCATATTCTACTACGAGGTGATGGTGTTAAAATATCCTCCTCAAAAACCGAATCACAATCAGAATCTTTAGATATTGGAGTCATTAAATCAATACTTGACCCGATAGAATTATATTTACGCCAATCTGAGTCCCACAAGAATGACTTTGGCCTTCTGATTTTTTTACTAGTACTAACAATTTGTTCGGAAAGTAGTGGATAATTGATCTTTGTCCCAGTGGACGTGAACTCACGTCCGTATCTACGTACAGGTTTATAAAAACGATCGGAATTTATGATAATGTCACGTACAATAATATCTTGAGGACGTATGCACTTCTTCATAATTGTCGTGACATTTTTAGATGAGGTAAATGGTGGAATATAAGGAATGGAAGGAAGTCTGTTTTCAAGTTCCATCACCGTCATGCCCAATGAGAAGTCACTACCATGCATCATCTCAGGCTAAGAATAACAACCCAAAATCGTGATACCAAAACACACACAAAAATTAGGGTTTGTTGTAATGAGTGTTAAAAGCATATTTCTCTATTCTACATAATATCTGGCCAAATTTTTGAATATAAACTAATGACACAATTAATACAATGACACATATATGAACTGATCTACCATGCGATACTGAAGTATATAGAATTGATTATCATATATAATAATAACATACCGTTGTCAAGCGTTCCAAGGCACTGAACCTCTCCTCCTGTGCCGCTGCTGATTTTTCAAATGCTTCGTGTTTCTTTATCAAGTTTTCAACCTCATCAATTGTGTGCTACATATAATTTTCAATTTTATTAACATGTTCAATCAATGAGATCATCACTCTTTTATATAGGTAATGAATTTATCGATAATAAACTTACCCCAAGCTCTTGGCTCATGAGATAAGGCTCTTGAGCAATAAGCCATGCCTCAGCAACAGCAGCGTCTCGTGCAAATTGATATACTTCCAAGATAAGCTGCAAATTCTCCCAACGCTCTTGCCACCGGTGTAAAAGTGCATTTCTGTGATCGGTCAATGCTGATAATTTTTCTTTTATTTGAACACTTGCATAATGATTACGCGCGAGTAAATCTTTCCCAAGATTGATGCATGCCAATAAATTATCACCACGCGTATCGATTTCAGCTTTCAAACTCTGATGGTTATTCATCAATAATTCAACACCAGAGACATCACGTGGCTTCTCTGATGTATTCATTTGTCGAACAATGTCATCCATCCAAATCATCAAAGTTCTCACCATATTGAAGAATCGGAATAGATCACCGGTGTCTTCAAGTTTGGCTTTTCTTCCTTCGCACAATGCCTGAAGATTATTCCACGCTGCCACAACTTCAGCTTCACGATTTGTAATTTCACTGGCTTTGTCACCCGCATAACTGGCTTGAAGTTTCGCCGATTCATCTTGTATTTGTGTCACTTGGTTTTGCAACGTTGACAAATCCTGAATAAAGTTACCGTGTTTACGTTGTAGAGCTGACACGGATCCAGCATCACGTCCCAATTCGTCTGACATAGCATTTTGTTTCTCAAGAATTCTTCCGAGCACGTCTTTGCAATCGTGGAAGAATTTGTGTAATTCACGACTGGCAGCTAACATTTGAGTGCGCGTTTCAATGAGCTCAAGCAAATCTTGCCAAACTTCATTGAGTCCATCTTTCCATTCGGCAATTGTTGCGGCATCCGAATGGCCAGTTGCAATGAGTGAATCAGCAATTTCATTAACCGCATTAACACGTTCGCTACCAATTGCCTCTGTGTCCCTGGCAAATTCTTTGAATCTTTCCCACAATAAAGTGACATGATCGTAATCCTGACCGAGCTCTTGACTACCAGCAACTACCTCTCTTTCAGCAATCCATTGCTCCAAATCGTCAACCTCACGATTCAACATAAATAATTGAAGTGCCTCGTCCAATTTCGCACGTCGTTCACCAGCAAGATCTTTCAATCCAGCATACAGTTTATCAACTTGCGATTGTTTCACTGCAATTTGATCTGCAAGTGGATGTTGATCGTTTATTAATTGTCTTGCAGTTTCACCAAGTTGTCGAATTGTTTCAGCGTAGTCTTCTACTGCATTTTCCAATGACCCATGTTTTTTCATCAAATTTTGCGCTGAAATTTCGTCCTTTCCTCGATCCTCTACCATCATATATAATTCTTGTTCGCTCATCCACGACTCTGCCTCCGTTGAATCGAAGAAATATTGCTGCGCCTTCTCATTCTGTAGAAGATGATTATTACGGTCGGTAATTGCGTCCTTGAGTTCACGCCATTTTTCATTGAGTTCAGATATTAATCGTTGGAATTCAGATGTTGCTACGTGACCCTCATCGATCAATTTCTGTCCATTTCCGCATACAGCATTAATTCTCGGCTCGTGATTATCAATTTCAGTTCTCAGCGATTGATTCTTCTTTTTGAGCATATGAACATTGAAAAGAGAATTGCCATATTCGGGGCTTGTTGCTTGTGGCATTTTCTCGGCAACCCAAAGTTTTTCATCTTCGATATCACGACGGAATTGGAAGGCTTCTTTTTTCTTTTCAAGTTGACGTTGACGATCGACCAATGGCTCTTTAAGTTGAGCAAAGCGTTGTGCAACTTTTTCTTTTTTGCATTTGATTTCATCCATCTTTTGATCGGGAACTGTACGTTGAAGATGTTCCGCTTGTTTATCAAGTTCTGTAACTTGTCGTGCTTTCACCGCCATTTGTGTCTCGATCATTTGCTGCTTTTGCATGAGAATATTGACGGATGCAAGATCAGATCCAGTATCCGTACTCTCGATTTGTTTCTCCAATTCATTCATCCATGAATCAATATCGTCGCAAGTTTGATGAATAAGAACTTCCCGATTAGCGTCAAATAGTCTTTCGCCCTTATCGTGTGTTGTTGTTTCCAATTCCTCGAATTGATCGGCCAATTCCAACACTTTTGGTTCAATTATTTCTTTAAGTTCAGGCTTCTGTTGGACTAATTCTTCAGCCGCACGTTGAAGTTGATCCAATCGATCTTTGTTGCTTGCAATCTCCGCCTCGAACGCTTGATGACGTGTCCACTTGCTATGAACAGTCTTAGCGCTACGGTATGTTTCGTCCTGGGCAGTTATGTGTTTTTCCTGTACCCATTCACCAAGTTCTTCGCAATCCTGTAGGAACATTTGCAATTGCAATTGATCTTTCAATTTCTCCATCAACTGATTTGCCTTCTCACGATTAATATTGCGACGATCGCTTATATTCTCTGCCTTCTTCTTGACTTTATCTGATGCAAAGTGTCCTTCATCAACCAAACGCGCGGCAAATTGAACAACTGAATTGATCTTCTCATCATTAGCGTCCATAGTTGTCATGAATGCCTCGTGACGCTTAATCATATTCTCCGCCTGTTCGAAACTGGTTGGAGTTTCATCCTTGGCAAGAATATGTTCCTGTTGCGACAAGAGAACTTCAGCTTGTCTCGCATCCCGATCAAACACTTGAAGATTCAGTGAATTAGACAACAAGTTTTGTCGATTCGCCCACATTTGATGCAATTCTTCCCAACCCATTTTCAATGCATTCAATCGTTCACGCAAGAACATATATTGAGTGTCACCGTCACCAGCTTCACTAGTCAAACGTTCACCATACTCCATCATCTTGGTGTAATCGTCAATATAATTATCAATTTCTTCCTTGATATTTTGATGTTGTGTAAGCAATTTTTCAGCGTCGGCCAAACTTGTTGGTGTGTCCTCGCTTGCAACGTCTGTCTGCGTTTTTGTCAACCATGTTTGGAAGTGATCGAGATCACGCAAGAAACGATGTAAATCACCGGCCTCTTCTAATTTAGCATCGCGCTCCTTCAACATTTGCGTCAGTTGTTCCCAGATAGTATGAATTTGCGTTATTCTTTCGCGAATAAGTACTGCCTCCTCTGGATGATCATCCTCAATAGATTGAGCCTCCTTCTCTAAAGCATCTAATTTAGCCTGAATAGCAGCTAAATCACGCTCCATACCACTGAGTCGTCGTTGAAGTGTCATAACACCAGTGAGATCCATTTCCAAACTGTCTGTTTGTTGTAGTATTCTCTTTTTATCCTCAATCCACGAGACAGTCTCGCGACATTCAATATGGAACGTTTGTACGCCATGAGCCGAGTTCAATGCTTCGCGCTTACCTTCCGCCTTTTCACGCAACTCTGCCCACTTTTGATTGAGTTCGTTTTGTCGCAATACAATCTCTTCGGAATTCGGATGCTCGACATGAAGGAGTTGGCGTGCAAGTTGATTTACAACTGCTACGCGCGATGCATTTGCATTCATTTCTTTTTCGAATCCGTCATAACGATGTTTCATGATTTCAACATCCTCGATATCCTTCGCTGGCACCATCGTGTCTAACATACGATTCTTTTCACCAATCCATTGCTCCACGCCGTCAGATTCGCTGAACAGTTTGTACAGAGACAATGCATCCAAGAGCCGTTGCTTTCGTAATTTAGCCAACTCCAACAATTCTTTGTAACGTGAATCAATTGATGCAAATCTCTCAACGACTTCGGGTGATTTGGCATCTTGTTCGCCAAGTGAACCAACCTGTTGATGCAACTGATCAATAGTTGTAGCATAATTTTTCAATTCATCCGTAACGTCTTTATGTTTTTTCAATAATGATTGCACATTGGCTTCGTCTCGACCAACGTCTTCGGAGGATACCAATCGAAGAGTATCTAACATCCAGATGTCAATGTCATCGGCGTCAGCGAACAATTGATGATAGTCCACGGCTTCTTCTAAACGTTTACGTCTGAATGCCGACAAATCCAGAAGATGATTCCACATTGAAAGAATCTCTTGAAGTCTCTCTTGAATTCTATCAGAACCAAAGTGCTGTTGACGTACCAATTCATCGCCTACCGCAGCCACAGACATAAGTTGCGGTTCGTGGGATTGAATTTCATTCTCTAGCGCTTTGTGCTTTGACAAAAGAAGATTTACCGTTGTTAAATCGTGTCCAATATCACCAGTAGAAACAATTTGTTCCTTTTCTTTGATCCAATTCTCTTCATCAGTCATGTCCCAATAGAATTGCCACAATTTTCTAGAATCTTCCAAACGTGCACGACGTTCAACTGCCAGACGAACGAGTTCAGCGTAAGCATCCTCGAGTTGTTGCACCCGTTCAACAATGATTGTCGGATCACACGGACGATAACCTTCACCTTGATCCAAGAATCGTTGACTTTGTTGAACAACAGCTTTGACACGCTCGCCGAGCACATTAATATCAGCTTCGACTAGTGAATGTTTTTGCAACAAATCTTCAACACCCATCAAATGTTTACCATAGTCATCCGTTAATAATCTCTGCTTAAGTTCTTCCATACTGTCAAGAATATAAAGCATCTCTTGGAAGTTTTGTTGCAGTTGAAGTGACAGTTCTAATCTCATACGTCTTGCACGCAACAATTCAAGGAGATAATTCCATAGACGTAGAACATTGACTTTACGCTCATTAATTTTGAGAATATCATGATAATTTTCGGCTTCTAGTTCTTGGGAAACTGCCATAACAGCTTGTACACGTTCTTCATATGCGAAAATATCGGTTTCAATGGCTTCGTGTTTCTTCGCCGCTGCTTCAACGGCTGCCAAATCAAAACCGAAGTTATCTTGTGATACGAGTCGTTGATTTTCCGACAACCATGTTTCCCTCATGCTGGCCTTTCTGTTAAATCTCGCGGCAAGCTGCTCCAGTTTCTCTTGGCGTATAAGCTCTTCACGTAAAGCAAGTTCGCGTTCGTGTTCAGCTTTCTCCAATCTCTCCCATGCCTTATTAATATCTGATATCATTTTACCTTCTTTTGGTGTGTATGGCTTCTGATTATTTGCACGCATCTTTGATTGTAATGTGAACAATAATACCTCAAGATTACCTTTTTCTACAAATTTAGGTGGTTTTTCAATTGTTCGATAGTTTGAAAATTGCGATAATTGTGACTGAACACCGACCAATGAATTGGCGAATCGTCGATCGCCAAGCGCTTCAATGGTGCCCTCAATCCAACGTAATAAATCACTTGTCATGCTCTCGTATTCGTGAATCATACGATCATTCTCCATTGCAATACCTACGACCTTGCCAATTCTCTTTCCATGTACTGTCTCCTGCTTCATTTTCGAGAAATAATGGTAATATGTAACAACATATGTGATGATTGATTTTTCATCAGGATGATCAACAAATATATCTTCAGCATCAAGGAGTTTCGTCAATCCCAATTTGTCTTCGGCAACGTTGAAAGAATTATTGAGATTGTAAATAGCATTTGATTTGGACAATTTTTCAAATTGAATCAAGTCAGGACGATGTTTGTGAATAATGGCATTGAATGCCAAACCATCTCGCCATGATGTTGTGAAATTCCTCACGTTCACGTTGTGATAGCCAGCAGTTTTCATTTGACACCACAATAACAATGCATCCTTCGCCGATTTGGTTTCTTGATTATCAGTTTCCTCAATGGTAATATCTTGTATTTGGAAACGTAGAATAATTGTCCAAATGAGACCAAGCGTTAGGCGTGGATTGCCATCGACAATATCATGTGAACCCATATTTTCCAGGTGGACGCGTTGTTCGCGCAAGAATTGTAGGGCTTTGTCAACATTTTCCAAGCAGTGAATTCGCATTTTTCCCTTGGTGGGGCGCGGTAATCGTTCACCCGATAAAATTTCCAATAGCTTTATCAACATTTTTCCGTCTCGCAGGTCGACATATAGGTCGCCAATTCGGCTGGAGCAACGGACTAAATGAGAATTTACCCATTTTTGAAAGGTTTTCTTTTGTACTGATTCACGTTCACCTAAATTGGAACAGAAAAAAATATTATTCATAGAATTCTTCGGAACAATTCAACAGTATTTTTCTTAAACAATAAACGGTGAACATTATTCTATAGATTTTGTTTTCCATTTCACCTCTAAGATCGACAACGACTTTATCGAAATAACTCCCCAAAGATTCACTGATAGAAAATTTACGACTCATTATTAAATTTATGCAGCATATAAAAATAAAAACACATTCATACTCTTTAGAGTCTGATACACTTCTAGACCGTTTAGAAATCCCAACATTCCTTAGGATTGCCTAGTGATTTTATCAGACGGATGTGGCTTCTATTTCCCTTCCATAAATATAACATTTATACATGTTGTTAAATGAATAAAAAAAAAAAAAAAAAGACAATAGGAACCCACCAGCTAAAGCTTTGATACGTGATCGTTCGAATAATCGTGAGCTTGAGTTTCCTCCATCGTATTCGTACTCGTCGACAATCTCTTGTTGAAGCGTCGGATCCCATCCCGTACGCACCACCGAGATGTCGGTCGTCATTTTGCCAATTTGACCAACAGCTCACTTTATTTCAACCCTTGATCAAGGGCGCTCCTGAAAACGAATGAATAAAATTTGATTAATTATCATAATAAAATTAATATCGTAGAATTCCAATATCCAACAAATCACATAACACATTGAATAATAGCACCTACAATACATTATTCATTATATAATCAACAACAGCATATTTCCTCCAGCCAAATGATTCATACAAGATATTTTTAGCCGTTTACGCATTCATTCAACAATGTGCATTCATTTCAATAATATAATTTAAATATTTTTATTGCAGGTACAAGTGTACGGGAAGTGATATAAGAGTGATTGATCAACTTAGGGCGATGTCAACGAGCTATCATATGTATAAAAAACAGGCACTCGAGAATTCTTTCACCCAAGATAGCATCATCATCATCATCATCATAGTTCGTGCGATTGCGTCATTCATATGATATCATGACCGCAGAATATATATATACGAAGCTAGATGAATACGAATGTGCGATGGCAATTTTAAATGCTTCATGAATATCCCGTTATGTCAGTTGAAAAATGAGATAAAAACGACTCGAGAGGATTACATCAACCTGCATCATTGTCACTAGATGGATGAAAACTTTTACGATTGCAGTTAGCAATGAGTTTCATGCTTCCATAAATGTAAACGATATTCCATTGTGCATATACGTGTAAGCATACTGTATAAAATGGATTGATGAATAACACGAAGAGAATACTAATTCAAGTTCAGAATGAATCCTTATGACTGATTATTTTATGCTTTTTCTGATAATCATTTTCCTGATGGACTCTATGAATTTCTTATCCTCTCTTTCCTCTGCTTTGGATTATTCACAATGAAACGTCAGTTCTCCTGGCAGTACTAAATCGTGATTGGAGTCGTTTATTTCTTTTTTTTTTTCTTCTTCACAATTCAATAGCCACCAGTGTTGCTTCACTTCATCATCATTTTTTTATTGGTAGTCGGTGACTACCATAGAGCATCACTGTGCTTAATATTTATAATACTTTATAAATGTCCAGACGATGTTTAGCCACGCAGGGAAAATCATGGGGAACTTTTCTCTTTTACAAAAATGGAGAGAAACCCCGCAATGACCTCGGCAACTCATTTTTTTATATTTTTTTTTTTTTCCTTGCCTGCGCCGTTCAAGTCACTATTCTGATTGACGCGAACCATACATATCCACATCAGTAAATTATCTTTATCAGTTTATGCTGTTCGAAATTATACGAGGTCTTTTTATAGCACCTTATATGAATGTTCTAACGTGTGTGCAAATATTTATAATCAATCTGGGTCACATTAATGACGTTTGCTCCGTAAAAATATCATCCTGACTGACTATAAAATCTCCACCATCACCCCTCTCTCTTGTAACATTCCCGGTATGTCACCATACAGCGTATTGAAGATCCACACCCACGAGCTCGTTACTCGTTCATCAAGCCCAACAACGAAAAAAATAAATAAATGAACGAGTCGAGGCCGTACAACAATGACCCCAATAATTTTTCCGAATTAATTTATTCTTTAAACGAAAGGAAAAAGAAAAAATTAAATTAATCCCTGAATAAAAATGTCAATGCTGATTGAGAATTGAAATTATAATTTGAAATAAAATCGTCGGGACTATAATCACCACTTAACAACAAATTTAGAGCAATTATGCAAGTGGCGTCATACTTAATGCAGTGTACAGCTCCCACATTGACGAAAGCACCGTCATCTAGTAGTTTAGTTGTCACTGCTCTGTTTATGAATAGTGCACATCATCGACACATGTATAAAAACACCAATACTAATACACCAGTCATGAAAAGATGACGACGACGACAACGACGACGACAACGATGGTGGTCAGTCGACCTATGAAGGCACGTCCGGGAGGGCGTAACGGAATGAATCACAATGTGAATGACACCGTAATCGCGGAAGGTTAAGTTTATCCACTGTCTAGTTCTCTTCCCCGACAAATTATATACTCTCTGTATATATATATATATATGGATTTCATCATCACTCTCTCACTCTCCTTTCTTCAACGTTGAAATTACTCCAAGCCAATTCTATATATACATAATCTACGACTTTCATTGTAGAACATAGACAATGGTAACGGTATTGAAACACGCATCGAATTAAGATAGACATTTTAAATGTCCAAATAAAATATCGAGTCATTTACAATAATTCTTTCGTATTATAAAAGCCTTGAGAAATTTATCTATCCATTGTATCTCCGCTACTCATTCCATCAGAATGGAAATTAAATGCCGAATAATCAAGGATTTTTTATCCCAATGTTATAAAAATTGAAGTGAAGTTATTGACGAGTAAATTTGAGCGAAAATGTTCAAAGAAAAATGTAGGAGCGTATATAATCAACATCGTCTCATTTCTCTCTATATTTGTTCCGCTTTTTTTTTTTTTTTCCTCGTTCTCTCGTGTGGTATGGTACCAAGGTGAGAGGAGAAAGAAAGCGAGAGAAAGAGAGACTCACGCACACAACGGTAGGCTATTGATTTTTCGATGCAGTCAACGCGGCGCCGAGTGCTATCCAAGTCCTCCAACTCTACCTGCTAACTATCCACCACGTTGAAAGCCCGTTTTGATGTCACATCATCCCCCATATGTACATATACACATATACATATATCAACTTCCTTCCGTCTCTCTTTCGTGGCGTAACGGGCAACTGGTTTTGCGGTAACAGGACAGTAAGTCTTGAGAGACAATCACGTGTAGCGGGGAGGAGCGACATAAGACAAAAGAATTGCCCCGATGCTCTTCAGGGTCATTAACCGTTAAGTAATTCCGCTATCTTCCATCTTTTCCTTGAACAAAAATAATCTCTCATGTGTGGCTTTTGTGTTGAGGCCCAAGGGCCTGGCCGTGATGCCGTAGCACCGCCAACGCCCTAGATCATAATTTAAAATTTTGATGATGCTTGCAGTAGAAAATAGAAACATAGAAATATAGAAGTTAATTAACAGGTTTGAAAGAAAAGTATATTTGTTGTCTACTGTCAAGTCATTGTTGTGAGAATAATAAATAGAAGGAAATAACTTTTGTTTCGCTGAGAGTTGGAGAAATAAATGAAGTAAAAAATACTGGCCCCGTAACATGAAAGAATAGGTCTCTCTCGGTGTTATATACACACACAGAGGCCTACATAGTGCTTTTAACATGGCACGCGACTACGTCACATCCGCATTTACGTTAATCTACGCACTCGGATGATCGGCGTTGTCGGTTTGTCGTTTTATTTCGAGTATAAAATAATCTGGCGCGACCCATCATTCATTCATTCATTCATTCATTGAGAGACAATAATTGAGAGAATAAAAAATAGGAGAAATAACGTGGAATGGTACTTCCTCTACTTGCATTCTTCCTATATTGATGAGGAAAAGTAAAAAAAAGAAATAGAATAGGGCGGGTTGCCATGTTCGTGAGCAGGAGATAACAGAAAGTCGATGAAAGAAGTAAGACGTGGTCATATGTCCGTAAAAAATTGTACACGACATGGAAAGCAAAAGAGAAAGAATGAAAAGAGAGAGGAAATAATAGTCGAAAATAGGGTGTGGTTTATTTATAAGTTTGTAATATACAATCCACAATAGGTAAGTGTACTCATGAGACAATTCTGTTATGAGCACATGGGGCGTATGTTATGAACACTGTTCAAGTAAACGTTCTAAATTTAAATCTTAATCTTTTTCTCCCATCGTTCCTTTGCTTTGTAAACTTTTCAAAAAGTGGAATGTGATTCATCACAAATTTTTGTTCTCTTACTCACAAATATCTCTCCCACTACATCACTCACTCGAATATTATTCAAAGATAAATAACTTCATCTACACGATATAGATTGCAACACACCACAAAATTATCTTTTCATATCTATCAATAAATCATTTTTAATCGCGAGTTATCAAATGTCTACATAAATTTTATTTCATAAAAGGTAATTATTTGTGTATGTATTTAATAATGAAGATAATAATTCTACCATTGATGTATATCGTAATGAAAAAAATATATATTCTCCTCATTCGAATGTGACGTAAATATGTACATTTTTGAAGGATCACATTTCTCATACCATATTGGTTTACATTTATAAATTTTTTTTCTCCTTTCCAAGACTGTACCAACTGGTTTTTGAAATATACACACACACACACACACACATGGCACAGATCCATCTACAATTGGTGAAGATGATGCATCAAGGATAAATTCAAGTGAATATCTGCAACAGGCAGTCGAAAACTCAACGACTATACTATTCAATTCGTCAAAATAATTTATTCATTAATTCCAAACATGGAACACTAATGTGAAGAGATACAACTTGTGCCTCTCACGTAACAGTAAACATTTCCACACCCCAGGGAAGATGACTTTAAAGAGTAATTTTTATGTGCCCTCGAGCTAAATTGATTAAGAAACAAATTTAAATTGCTGATAATCACCGGAATATTTCACTGAAAAGAAAAAAATTTAAGTATATGTAAAAATATAAGAAAAAAAAAAAAAAAACGACACTAAATAAAATTGAAAACGACCGCTTGAAGTTGTGACACGTCCGATGAATAATTAAGTGAATTTACTGAAAATGATTGTGTACACAAATATACACATTTTATTTTTGTGTTGGAGTACGTCGTTACGCCCAGACACATTAAAAAAAAAAAAAACTGTTCAATGGTCACACGAAACCTACACACAAACACACAACGATCGATTCTGTTTGTAATAATTATTGACAGAGTGACTTCACACCACAATTTGTTTCTTTTTTTTTTTGTTTTCACCGTCTAAGCTTATCCCAACATAAAGTCATGTACAATAATAACTCGTGACAATCAACTCATTGCGAAATAAATTTTCTTCTGAATATCAAGTTCAGCTAAATTGGGCTTGATATTCGTGGAAGTCTATATATATATGAATATATAATTTCATTATAGTGATGATTATTATATCGACGTATATAATATCACTTGGAATAGAGTCAATAGTTCAAACTGGCGCCGATAGCTTATTATTATAAGTTTAATTATAATGAAATGAACTCGGTTATATACATCGGCATTGTAAATTTCAATTGTGATATCAATTCTATGTTATAACTCAAAAGGTGACAACGTAGGCTCTATATATCCACCCAATGTGGGGATAATCGCGAATTAGGTCACCGGTAGACAGGTTATATCTTTACGCTTTATGAGATCATTCTACCACCGTATACATACACACACCGTAGATAAATAATATTGTACAAGAGAACAGGTCCATTGATATATATATATATATAAATCTCGTGTCCTTTCTTTATTATTCCATTATTAATCGTAGGGGAATAAAAAATTAATCACTACTCAGTAATGCCTGGTAATCTTTCTTCGATAATTTTCTGGGATAATTTTCGATATTTTCATTCAAGACGTCCCCATTTTGTCTTGAATTAAGAAGATATTTATTAATCTTTTCGAATTACTAAGTTGATTGTGATAATTTTATATCAGAAAAGCGCATCTCAACAGTTCTGCATCAAAATCCTTTACAACTTTCATAATTCCAAGTATTTTTGAACAAAATTTCGTCACAATTTTCTCAACAAAATAACAAAACTTTCTACTCTCCGTTCATCCTTCCATTCACAATCATTCTTTAGAGAAAAGTTTGACATAAAAAGCCCAATTTTTCAAGTCATCACCCCCTCAAGAACGTCTCCTTAATCAATCCAAAAAACATCGACTCTCATCTTTCAATAATAAAAAAAAAAACCCCCCTAAAATCAATCTCATCTTATTCTCTCTCTTTCCAACAGTAATAATAAATCTCTGATATTAATTCACCGTGTAAAATAATGCGGAAACATTCTGAAAAGAAAGAAAAATAATAATGAATAAAATATCACATTAAATATAAAATAAATGAGGTTAGAATTATCAAAGTGCCATGGTAAAAGTTATTGTAATAAGCAAGAGTTCTACATAGAATGAAGACGAACCACCGTATCGCCATTTTTATAATGAAAAACGATTCGGCATCCACCGCCGCACAGTCACGTAGAATAATTCTTAGCATTTATACAATTAAATTAATAATTTGAAAATATGACTTACCCACTAGAAAGAACACCCCAAAAATCCGTTCTACCACTTCACTTGTTCATATAATTCGTTCACGTGAAATTAATCCACGATGAAAAAAAAAACCACCGTAATATCCTCACACACTTGGCTTTCCGTACCCGCTACCACTCGCACTCAACCGGCGTGCAACTGAGCGTAGTAATACGGCGTCCTAATACGCTAACGGAAAATAGATCCATTTTGTGTAGGCGCGCGAATGTTCTGCGCATCTCTCGCCCTCTCTCTCTCTCTCTCTCTAGAACTCAGCATTATTAATTTTCTTTTTTTTCTCCGACATACCTTGTCCATTGCTATTAAATATCTGAACATTACTGACGTGTGTATATGCATTTGAATATCTATTTAAAAAAATTTATAATTGGTGCATTGGCTCTGCCAAAATTAACGAATTTGTATTTTTCTCTCTCTCTCTCTCACTCGCTCACGCCACCACCCATATGCGATTGGAATGGTGCTTGTATACCTATTACTATGATTAAAAGAAGAAAACAATAATTAAATTCAACTAGAGATTGCTTCAGTTTATGCTACGTATTTTTGTCCGTGTATATATGTAACTGTTGAATATGAAATAATTTATTTATAACATTTTTTTTGAGAATATGAGTCATTGATGTATACTTGAGATGTATGTGAAACACAGTATTTGAAATGATTGGTGAGATAAGACATGTATAATAATTGATTGTAAATTAGGGGATGTATTAGACGGGACGAAAGCAATGAGATGTGATATCTTTAATTTAAAGCCTTGGATTTAATTATTTAATTAATGTATATGTATATGAAGGATTGTTGGGGACGGTTCCTTGTCATATTTCTCTTTCGTGTATTTTAGTGTGTACATAACATTGTATAGTACAATCGACGCGCAGGGATACATGATTACTTATGACATCATCAGCCCCGTTTATATATGTATTCTAAAGCCGGGCACGCCCCGTCCTTTGGCATAGTTTATTCTATGGGTTTCTCATTGGACGATGAGAATTCGCTCCCTGTATTTGAAAAAATTTTATAGATATAATTTTTTATTCGAAAGAATAAATTAATTATATCATTGCTAATGATTGTTCTGCTTCATTTTTTAGGTTATAAGTTATTTAATATTGAAATAAACCAATTTGAACCTTGATTCTTGCTATAATTGAAGTCATCAAGAACTATTTTCAGTCAAATCTGGAAATAAACCCCGGAACAGTGACTCAAAATTTTTACTGACCTTACTCACATTCGCAGAATTTATATTTTGACCTGATGGCAATTTATGTATTGGTATATATTTATGGATTCAAATGTGGAATTTGCTTTCAATCTTTCATTTTTTTTTATTTATAGGTTCATAAAAATCTCTGAGTATACATGCGACTAATCTAGTTATGATTAATAATTAATTATATATATTATACATTAATAGAAATTTGTATTATAGTTAATTTAATGCTGATCTCGTCTTTCTACCTTGCGTTCTTGACACGAGTAATGAACAATTTCCCCATTGGGATGCCTCGCAAATGCACTAAAAATAAAATAGACAATGAGTTATTGTATGTTTTTGATGAAATAAAAATTGACATATATAACTGTGTGACAAGTATTACCTCTGGTTGCCAAATCTTTTTTTGCACACCGGGCAAATATTGAATTCTGTCATCAAAACACTTTGGGATTCGTAATGCATTCGTTGCTCTTGAACCTGGAGATGTTCAGCATGCAATAATCCTTTCAAAACTTGCGTTCGTCTTCGTTCATTCAATTGATTTTGCAAACTAGCTTCAAGAAAGTGCCTTATTCTACCAATTGGTACAGTATCTGGTAAGACTTCTAGAACTTTTATCGACACTATTTTCGATGCGTATTGTTCGAGCAGTTCCAAGGCTGTTTCTAAATCTGGTTGTGCAGTCCGCTGTATTTCCGGATTGCCTAAAGCAAATATGAATTTAATAATCAAATTTATTGAAGAAACTGCATTCTATTATCAGAGAGTTTTTTTACCAGTCATAAAAATTGGCTCAGGTTTAAGAAGTTGTTGAATCAGTGTCACATAAATTTCGTCAGCACCATCTTGACACTTTTCCCCTTCAATATCTCTTTGACCTTTGAAAACATTCAATAACATGAATAAATGCCACAGAATTTATCGTGAATTTGCCATTCAATTGTGGTACTTACTTTGGTATTTTGAATAGATACTGTTGCAATATTGGATCGCCCTCGGAACATCATTGAGAAGATTCACATAAATTGAAATAGCTTGATGATGACGACCCAAACGTCCAAGAATTATAGCGCGCTCTTCATACAGACAGTTAGAGGGGAATTGAACAAGAACTGTTTCTGGAGTGTAATGTATCGATTTTTCTAAAAATTGTTGCAATTTTTGTCGAACATGCTCGCCATTTTGTTTCTCTGCTGGCGTCGCAGAAGCACTCATTGATGCTAAACACTTTTCTTTGTATTGATGCACTAATACATTATGGAACAGTGGATTTTCGTCTTCCCAAACACGTACAACATATTCCAAATACATTATTACTAAATTTTTGTGACAACGGAGGAGATAATCCAAAACTTTTGGCCTTGGAAGTTGTTCTACTTCCTGAATAAATAATAATTGATACGTAACACAATGTTTCGTATAAGTTACGATTTTATATTTATGAAAATATGAGTACCTGAATGTCTTCCATGAATATTCTTAAACCTTGCTCTGGATCTTGTTCCAAAACCCAGCCAGAAAATTTTAATATCAAATCCATATGATCTTTTCCTAAATGTTGGAGATACTGGATTGTTCTCTCTGTTCCACGTAAACTTGAATCACTTTGTTTTGATTGTCTCTCTAGTAATTCGAGTGCTTTCTTATGTTGGCTTTTGGTTTGATACAAAATTATCAACTCCGGATACTTTTGATGCATTAAAAGAGTTTTTTCAGCTTCTGCTAGATGGCAATGATTTAAACGAAGAAGAGGCGCTACAAATGCATCGTTTGTCTGAAAATTACTCAATTGTAAGTTTATTGATGAATAGGAGAATCAATTTAAAATATAAATATGAAACCATATTTTCAATACCTGCAGATAGCATTTTAATAATGTGGTATCGATAATTTTCAATAATTGTTCTGTAGCAACAACTGTCATAGTTTTCTTGTCTCGATCTTTGCATTTGTCATTTTTTGCGTCTTTTTCTTTTGTTTCAGTACCACCCATAAGATTGTGACGAACTTCTGTTAAAAATCCAATCAAAGCAAGCAATCCATTCTCAAGATCGCGATCTTGAAGTTTTGGCAAACCCGCGACAGGTTCATTAACGTCATTGGCATTACCCGATTGTGAAACTAAATGTGGAAATAATCGAATCACTTCATATGGATCAGTATCTAATTCTTGAAATTGTTTCATCGCTTCTAGAAATTTTTTATTGCAAAATAAATGATGAGCGTATAATGTTTGGATTTTATATGTTCTCTTTGCCTTTTCATCATCTGTGGCCTCCGACAAATTCGTCAGTTTCAGTGCAAGTTGAAATTGATTTTGTTCCAGTAATTTTCTTATTTGCTGCTCGACATCTACTGAACTCACACACCATACTTGGCTAATTGATGCCACATAAACTCTTCCCTGTTTACATCTACACAACAATCGTGCTTTATTAAATTCGGACAATGTTTGAATATGTAGCGGGCCTTCCAAAGTATATATCTCAAGTGTATCATGCACTATACCCAATAGATATGGGTCGTCCCATGCCGTTGCACTTGGAGAATCAGTCCATTTGACAGGATTATGTTGTATCACTTCACCCGATGTATTCATAATTATAGATTGAGAATCTTTTCCCAAAGCAAATAAATTATCAGAGAGCTTCGTAATACTGGGTTTTGGCGGCTTCCCCGTTGGAAATAATTCTTTTGTTTTACCATCAAGATCAATCAAAGTGTACGACAGTCCATGGAAACCAACTATCAAAGTCTCACCACACCATGCTAATTCTCGCGGTACATCAGGTAATGCCAATTCATTTCTAGATTCATGACCGAGATTTTCAAATTGATTTGTCTTTCCCTTCCAATAATATAACTGCAATTTTCGTTTTACAGCAACGCACAATCTCACCCCCGTTAAACTACCAGCATGTTGAACATCCAAAGCAAATAGAGTTGCACCTTTGGTTTTAGGCAGCTGACTTATTTGTGGTATATTAACAGAGTTTAAATCGTGTACACAAATTATATCATCTAAAAAATAGATTCACAGCCACTAATCAAATATAATCATAAAAATAATAATAATAATAAATATCGTTAAATTCTCATTAAATTACCTGTTAAAATAATGAGCAAATTGTATTCTGGTACTACATCAACTTGGACCATACGTTTTTTGCTAAAATTTTTGCTATACCTGAGCAATTCTAATTTTCCATATTCATTAGACTTTGGTGGAACATTGTAAAATAATAAATGGCCTTCACGAGTTCCAATTAATAAATTATCATCTGTGACAAATAAATAAAGAAATTATCATATGTATTATGAATTTAAGACGCATTTATGAATTTTTAACAATAATAAAGGTTATAAACAACTCACCGTAGGCTGCCATAGACTCAATCTGCACTGTCAACTTTAAAATAGGATTTGCTTCATATGCTTCGTGCATCTTGATTGTTTTTGTTTTTGAGGACTCAATGGTCAATCAATGATTCATTGAATATCAAAACTCTCACACTGAATAGTTCTGTCAATTTGACAGAATTTAATTCGGAACGTAAGTCATACACGACGACAATAGATTAACACTTCAACAGGGTGATGGAGCACAACTGGTGGCGCCACCCCTTTGTAGTTGAGAAATTTGAAAAATGGCCTAGGCTATTCTGATAAATACAATTTCCGTGAAGATCGTTGCATGGGAATCAATATAAAATGTCAATTGAAAAATTTAAGAATTACACAGAATTTTAATGTATTTGAATTATTGTATCAGAGAAATTAACATCAATCGCAATACAGATATTTGATTCTTCCATCAAAACCTATTTGATCAATATTTATATTCCCGGTTCTATACGAATAAAATTGCGAACAAAACAATGCTAATTTCCATAACGTTTCTTAAATGACATTGTAGAAGTCCATTGGCGTCATTCTGTGAAGCATATCCGTGTACTTTTTGAGGGGCACCTTGTACCATTGGTGAATAATCCACACAGAGTTCATATTTTTCATCCGAACCATCTGGACAATCGTCAATTCCATCGCATGGAGATAAGGCAGTGACACAACCACCATAATCACAACGGAAAGCGAGTGGTTCACAATCGCGGTATGAACATAAAAACGATGTTTCATCACTTCCATCTTGGCAATCCCTCTTTCCATCGCATATCGTCCATGAATTCGCGCAACCACCATACCCACAACGAAATTGATCACTGCGGCATGTGAAATTAGCACATGTCTCTTCACTCTCATCGCTATGATCATGGCAATTGCTTTTACCGTCACACACCAACCAGCGTTCTATGCAAGCTCCATACTTACAACGAAAATCGTTAGCGTGAGGACAAACAAAATTTGCACATTCTTCTACAGACTCATCACTCTTATCCAAACAAGCACCATAGCCGTCACATTTCACCCAATCGGGCAAACAACTGCCACGATGACAACGAAATTCATCAGGTTTACATACAATGTGAGAACACTTCATTACCGTTTCGTCACTTCCATCAGAACAGTCTTCGTGTCCATTGCATAGCACAGATTGTCCTACGCAAGCTCCATAATCACAGTGGCTTTGAGACTCACTACATTTAGTGTGAGAGCAAAGTGATTCAGTTTCATCACTTCTATCAAAACAATCTACTATACCATCACAGACACGATTTTTCATGAGGCAACCACCATAATCACATTGGAATGTTCCGGGTGAACAGGAGATATTTGAACATAGTCGTGGTGTCTCATCACTACCGTCAAAGCAATCAAATATTCCGTTGCATACCAAATCTGCTCGTAGGCAACCGGAAAATTTACATTGAAAAAATAATGTGCCACAATTAGGCTTGAAGCAAACTGATGGCCATTCGTCACTCCCGTCTGCGCAATCTTCCATAGCATTGCATTTGAGAGATGAATCTATGCAAGCACCATAATTACAGCGATATTTATTTCCACAAACCGAATTTCCACACACTAGTGTTGTTTCATCGGTGCCATAAGGACAATCCCAGCGGCCGTCACACATTTTTGTAAACAGAATACAAATACCATTTTCGCATTGGAATTCATCATGCCTTGAAAATTAGTCGAATTTATTTATTATAATGATTGTGACGAAAAATATGAATTTTCTTTTTAAAAAAGTAGTACATTAACTTACGAACATATTTCGATTATGGGCTGACGCTGGGTCTCATTTATAGCGCCAACGACAACTGAATTAAAATTACACAAATTACTTGTACAGAAATGAAATATCAATCAATTCTTATTCTGATAGAGAAGGCTATCGAATGGAATAAAGACGTTTCTGTCTCGGAGAAAATAGAATTTTGTAATAATTTACTACTACTTTACCGATCATCATTATGAAGTAAATAGTTTTAATTGATGAAATCTCCATATCGTCAAAATGAATTTTGATTCATTAAGCAGAAAAAAAACTATAACGACAATTGATTGGTACATGCATGACTTCGATTTGTTTTGAAAAATTGTAAATAAACAAACAAGCATGTCAGTTGTGTACCATAGCAACATGTTGATCCAGTTCCGTTCCTTTCGCAATGTATTTTTATTACATTTCATCGAGGCTTTATTTACTCCACCATAATTACTTTGAAATTCAAACCTACCCGCGAATACAACCTTTTCGATTCACCAACTTCTCCCGCCAAAACTGCACGACGATTTTGTTGGTACAGCAGAGAATCCGATATTTTTACCATAGTGTTTGCCCATCTATAAAAGAGTCACATCAGCTTTCAAAATTCATCAATAAAAACTATATTCTGCCATAACCTCAAATATTTTTTATTGCATAAATGATTTGGATAATTGAATGTCATGAAGTCAAAATTATTATTACATGACGATTGATTATAAATTTTTATAGAGTTTTCTGTATCTTCTGAAAAATATATCTCAATGAACTGTATTACATCTATATTTATATAGGGTATAATTTTGATATAAATAAAAACTTGAGAAATAACAAATTTTAAGCAGATTAAAATTTTTTGAATAGATCAAAATAAAAATTATGAAGGGTGCTACAAACAATTCTGCAACGATAACTGAAAATGATACTGTTCATGGAAATGGCGAGGTATTAAAAAAATTTGGATCGTTCTGTGATTGATATGTTCTTTTGTATATCTAAAAATAATGTATCACTATACATCGATATTGTGAAATACATTTATACATACGTTCTTCCAGGCAACACCAACGAGACCAAATACTTCAAAGGACAAATTGAGGGCATGGCTAAATCGTTATCTAAGAATAAAGATGACTGATGGCCGTGTATTAACAGGAGCATTTTTATGTACTGATAGAGATGCTAATGTAATACTGGGTTCCTGTGAAGAATATTTGTCAGAAGATCATTCAGAAGCAAGAGCTTTAGGCTTGGTAATGGTACCTGGTCGTCATATTGTTTCTATTCACTTGGACGATTGGTTCAGTGACGAGGCGTTGTCTAAGAGAAAACGTTGTATTTCTAACAATGAATAAATAGCAGAATACTTTTAATCAAATATAATCATTTAATCAATTAATAATAATTACATTAGTACATCTGTACTGTCATTCATCTTCTTCAAAATGTTATTTATCTTGACTGAAATGAAATGCATAATTAAATCGAATATATTAATGGGAGCATTCGAATTGTGGGAAAATATATTGTATGTATAGTTTTTTTTTACCTCTCTCTCACACATCGTTCTTCCAAATCGGAGAATTCCTTTTCCAATTTTTTATTGTCAATAATTTCCCTATCTCTACGTTTAACCGCATCGTCCATCCTTTCACATAAGGACGTCGCTAAATTGTCCATCCCAGCTGAATGAGTAACAATAGTTACCGCTTCAGCCATTCTCTCAACATAATTCATATGACCAATCAGTTGCTGCAGTTGAAAATAAATATATCATAGCCATCCCATTTACGAATACAAATCAAATTATATCTAATATTTTTACTTACGTCAAGAATTTTTTTTTTATTATGCATTTCACATCTTACAGCAATAATCATATCCTGATGATCATCATTGACTTCGTATATCAATGCATCCTCCATAAGACTCATCAATTTTGACAATAATGCTCTGTAATAAATATAATCAAAATGAAAGAAATTATTCTCAGAATAAAAATAATGATGATTTTACCTGTATTCTTTACTTGTACTTTCAATAGCTGAATATATAATAGTAAGAGATTGGGATGCACTGTTCACAGTATCCACTACTGAATGTTTAATTAAATAATCATAAGATAATTTTTCAAAATTTGGAAGCTCCAATTTAATAAGTGTCTCATCTTCCTTCAGCAATTTATTTTCATCACAATGGGCGAACAACAATCCAAATCCGTACTGAAATATTATAAATTATGAATTACATTGTGAATATAGGTTATGATGTGGACAAAAAAATCAATTTTATATCATATCATTTACCGTAGCTGGTACAGATCGTTTCAATAATGTTTTTAATGCCTGGCGTAAAGCCATTCTAGTGCCAAATTACATATGTACATGCCTACATAACCAAAATCTTGATCTTCAAAAAATTGCGCGAGCCGGATATCATATAGAGCATGTTGAGGATGAGGGGGGATGGAATGGGCGGAAGTGCAACGCCACCTACATGAAAGAATTTCAAACAACGCAATCTTCGAATTGACATTTCGAAATAAAATTGATATTATTAATTATATTCACGATAAGAACATTCCGCCAATAATATGGGATCAAATGAATAAAAAATTGCGTAACAGATGAAATTTTTGAATAACATTTTATTGCAAATATTAAAATTAATATGAGCGTACAATAATTTGAACAAAACGTTACAACCAGCATGACTATGGTTACATGACCATGTAACTGATCCAATTTGTGATGAAAGTAACCTAATCTGGCAGCTCTTTGGAGCATCATCATGAATGAGTTATGAATGAAATCAGGAGAATACAGCCATAATATCAATCTAGGGACTTTTCATCACATCAAAAAAAAAAGGGTACAAAGCATTTATGAATGATTGGCGAATAGTTGCGTATGATTTCTCCAACCAGCCAATGAACAATCGCAAATTGACCGCGTGCAAATAAACAACTCGCATATAAGACTGAAAAATATAGTGGGTGGATACGACACTAGGGTTAAAAGTATTTGTTATTGTGGCGTACAGAATACAGAGTTGTATACCACAATCACCACCAAAATCGTCGTTGAAGCTGGTTGAAACGTCAAGTTGTCGTTCGTACTTTGCGAATGGGAATCAGGTGTTCTATGGCCGTGAACATCTGAGAGCCCCGAGGGTTCATATGGTTGAATGTTGGTGTGTTAAAGTTGTGTGAGAGGATAAGAGATCCATTGATTATCAGTCGGAGATAAGAGAATGTACTGGTCTCACGACGACTTTAAACGAGTGTGTTTATCACGAGCCAAAAATAATGTGTTTCGTATAGAGGCATAAGGGGAGTGTGGATTTGAGTAGGGTGAAGAGAAAAAGAAAGGAGGAAAAAAAAAACACACACACACGTAGCTGAAGAGAGCCAACGAGTAATGGGAAGATGGTGAAAAAGTACTACGGTTACTGGCATGGGTTCCCAATCGTTAGAAATATTGAGACAAGGCATCTGGGCGAGCTTGACAGGAGGCTGGTTCTACGATCCACATCTCGATGTCTTCTCAAATACATTTCATCTCTATGTGTGGCTGTTTTTACTATGTCTACCATTCACAATTTATCTTGTAAGAAATGTTTTTTAACTGTGTTATTATTGTATTCATTTAATTAGCAACTGTATCTTAATGAAACAACTCCTAACACCATTTTGTAAATTTAATTATATATTATTATATTGTTGGTTTGAATGTTACAGTTTTTTCCACCAACATTTTATGTATGGTTGGCATATTGCGCATCCATCGTAACACTCTTTGGCACGATAAAATGTGTGAATCATGCATTACATTGTGTCTACGATACGAGCGAGTGTTTAGAGGAGCCAGGACCATGTGTGAGTCTGAAGAAATCAGAGAGCGAGAAGCAACGTGCTGCACGTAGTAAATGTCATGATCGTTGTTCGGATCAAGCTGATCTTGGTATTGAATTGCAAGTACTGAATGGTAAATAATTTCTCAATCATTTTGATATGAATATTGCATGTATTTAATTACTTGGGGATCTGGTTATTTGATTGTTTTACAATGTAGGAAAAACTGATACACCGCCGGTGGAATGTTCCTCAAGAAATTCATACATCGAACAAAATGCACAGAGTGCTGATGCTGATAGTATAACCTCTGAGTATAATCGTGAGAAGCCAAATTCTACGATAGATTTAAAAGTGGAAATCCATCGTAAAAATAGTTCGGAAAGTTCAGAGGAGGTGCAGCAAATGAATAAACCGACTGCAACGAACGCAAATGTGCATGAGGCTGAATTTAGTTCCGAACAAATTTCGGACCTCCCGCCAGGACTGAAAGGTAAATCGAATACTATTTTTATCGCGGTTAGTTATCGGTTCGTGTTCGTAACCATATTGTTATCGACATTGTTAGCATTTTAAGTGGAATTATAATAGCTATAATATTCAATGAGTTGGTGTATGATAATATTTTAGCATTTCGAGCGAAACGACGTGTGCTAATAGAAGAAATAAATCGTCGTCATGCAAAACAAGGGACATTAGACAAAACTGGATCTGAAAGTAGAATCAAACAAACGAGCTCATTGGAATTGGAAGAAAATGGTGAAGATTATCCATATTGGAAGTCTAATCAGAGTGTTAGACGACTTGCATCAAATTCCGTTCCAATGGAAACGCATCTTAATACAGATCATCCACAAAGTTTGGAAACTATTTCGAAAAAAAAGGACTTGGACAAAATCAAAATGCCATCGCATCCACAATCATTAGAGGTTTCTATGAATAAAAATATTTTTCTATTATTTAATATATTCGAATGAGTGAAATTAATTATTGTCCTGATTTTTATTTTGTCAGGTGATTGCAAAAAAGCTCCATCAGCAATTGGTGCATCCACAGAGTTTGGAAACGATTGGAGCAACGAGTAAAAATACTGGACCTTCTGATGACAATAATTTACCTCTTCATCCACAGAGTTTGGAAACAATAAACACAAAAAAGGTTTATATTCAATATAATTTTCATCATTTGAATATCAATTGGAGATTGGTACTCGATAAAATGTTTTATCATTGTGCATTTCAGATATTGCCACAAAATACTTTAAAACGTAATCAACTACAATTACTACCATATCTCAGTTATGGCTCGGAAATTGTACATCCAATTGCCGAACAAAGTGATGAGCAATTTGCGAACGAGAGTGCAGGTGGTTATAGTTTACGAGATTCATATAGTCCATTACTCGCACGAAAAACGATGGTTGATTCGGGAGCTTATTCAAATCGTGATCGAAGTTTAAGCTCTGGTGGTTTTTTTTGGGACGTGGCAAAAGACGATGACTCTGCGAATTCTCGGGAAGCACTTTTAGAGGAAGGAAAACAACCATATAAAAGACGATTTAGTAATGCGAGTCAAAGTAGTCATGAGTTATCGGATGGTGAACGACGGAAAGAATTGTCGGACGATCGTGGAAAAAAATTAGATGATCCACTGAATTGTGGCAGTATCGTAGGAATCGATTGGTTATTTGAGAATGGTGATGGTGCAGTGGAGCCATGGCCAAACAAAAGTAAGTTCAGATAATCATTATCAGTATTAATGTACGTTTTTTGATCACCAATATTATCCGTATTTTTGGCTATAGATGATTATAAATTTTTTTGAATATTGTCGCGTTCGCTTTACAAAATAAATAAATATTCCATTAAATGGATATTATTCCGGTTCATCTAAGACAATTATAAATTCGGACCATTTCATCGTGTATAAAAACCTACCATGTTCTATTCGATTTTTGCTGCCAGTTTTCTGGACGTTCCCTCGGTCTGACGATACGGACACTTCAGAGAGTCTACAAACAGCTAGTACCGATTGTAAGTCACAATTTAGATTTAGAATTAGACTACCGGGTACAACAAGATAGGAAATTGATTCACAAATAAATATGAATATCGACGCTACAAAGTCAATCAAAAATTAGATCCCAATATTATTACTAATTTATTAGTTTATGTGGTTGTTGGATTTAAAACAATTTATTGATCTATTGAAATTATTAGATTTTCATGGCAAAGAACCGGATTCTGGGTCTTCAAGTACAACAACTCTGAGTATTGACAACGAAGTGAGAAAAACATTATTACCAATGCCTTCTACTGTAGACAGTAAACGACATCAGGGTGCAATCCCAAAACAAAATCGAACACAAGTGTGTCAAGAGATATTGCATGATCCAGTGAGTCGCTCATCAGAGTCATCGATAAATAAACCACGTCGAACGCTGGAGGTACGTCGGAAACGGTCTGATAGAAAACGTTCTAAAGAGAGTAACAATTTTGAACAAGCCAGCAGTTCGAACAACGAATTGAGCACTCTCCTGTCTAATCCAGCGCCACCGTTGCTAACGCCTATGGTGAAATCTGAGGTAAATCAAAGTGGATCCGCAATTGTTGATGCTATTGAACCTGGTCGTGTTCCACTTTCCAATATTTCACGAAGAAATCGACCAGCAAAATTGCGGCGTCAGCGAGTCTATCGTGGACCGCGATATGTCCGTGAACCAACTTTAGATCCACGCGCTGCACTTATTGGATTAATATCGAATAGGGATTATGATTTACCAACGAATTACAACGATATAACAGATGACGCGGCATCCTCTCGTGTCAGAGATCGCAGGCTTGGTTATATTGATGCGAAAAATTCTGGGCCAAGGTCATCCGTACCAATACCGCTTGGTACGAGTGAGATACTGCTCAACTCTTTATTGGGATTACCGCGTAATTTAAATGTTCCAGCGGACGGCAATTGGTTACCCGTTTCACTTAGTAATAGCTGCAGTAGCTTATCGTTGAATTCTGCAGGCCTAACAGTCATTATCGATACGCCTCCAGTGCTATCGAGTCCGTCAAATAATCAAACGAAAACACAAAATTCATTACCAACAAATATGGTATCTACGAACGCTGGTAATTCGAATACATCTGATCCTGGTATGTTATTTGAACGCGAGCTGTTCTTTCGTATGATAGCGGATCGTAATTGCCGGATACATCATTTACTGGGTAATATTAATTTAAATGGCCAATCATCGGAAAATCAAAATCAAATGCCAGTAATTCCATTGCCAACTCATCAAGAATCTGATATTAACACGAGTTTATCGTGGAATCGATTTATCGACGGTTTGGATGGCCAAAATGATGCAAAATCCAAACCAACTAGACATTATTATAAATGGAAAATTGGGAAATTTCCACATATTAAAATACGATTTGATCGACTCTCTTTATTGGCATTACTCGATAGAAATTTAACAATATTGGAAACAATTATATCGACATTATTGGCTGTCGCTGTTGCTGGACTTGGATTGCAAATACTCCAGCGTGGTTTTTACCGTGATATTTTTGCATTCATTTTTTGCTTCGTCACCGCCGGCTGTCAATATTCACTTCTAAAATCTGTACAACCTGACGCCGCATCGCCAACACATGGTTTTAATCGAATTATTGTTTTTTCACGGTCTGTATATTACATAATTGTTTCGAGCATTATTCTTATACTCAGCGAATCACTGCAACACTTCAAAAATTCCGACTTTCGAGTCTATGGCTTACGTGTATCCGATTATGAAACCATAGATCAAGTAAGAAATGTTTTCCTCATATTTCTCTTGGCATTTCCACTTATATTTTCGCTGGGACTTTTTCCCCAAATCAACACATTTCTTATGTATATTTGTGAACATTTGGATATACATTTGTTCGGTGGAACTGCCACAACATCACTCGTCTCTTCCGTATACTGTCTTGTACGCAGTGTCGTTATAGTTGCGACTCTTTATGGATTTGCATATGGTGCATTAACAGAACCAAAATCATCGCAACATATTCTCTTTTCGATTTTTGCTGGTCTACTTGTTGCAGTATCCTATCACTTGAGCAGATCATCGTCGGATCCAAGTGTCATATGGGACATTGTGAAAACAAATTTATGGCCACCGGAAATTTACCTCGAAGAAATGGAGGCTAAAATAATTGAGAATACATCACGAAGAGAACCGCCACCAGCCCCGAGTTATAAAGAGACGAAAATTCGTGCATCAGTAAGGAAAAAAGATGTGAAAATAAAAATCGGTGAACCAATATCAGATTCAGAATTGGTTGATCCACTTCCGAAAAAATTGAGATCAACAGTCAAAGCACGGTTGAAAAATGATTTGATAGTTTGCACTGTAATTGGTGTTTTATCATTTGCGATTCACTGTTCAACTGTTTTTACTGCACTACAACCGGAATTAAATCCGGTATTATGGGGCATTGCCAGTTGTCTTGGATTTATCTTGCATTACATCGTACCACAATTGAGAAAACAATTACCATGGCTGTGTCTCGCCAGACCAGTGCTAAGAAGTCATGAGCATGCACAATTCGAAGTACGTGAACCCGTAAAAATAATGTGGTTCGAAAAAATTTATGTGTGCCTGTGTTTCCTCGAGCGGAACATCCTATATCCAATTGTTTTCCTCGGTGCACTCACCGAATGTTCATCGAAAATTGTCGAAAAATTTGGTGAAAATATTGGCACACTAATTATCGTTGTTTGCGGACTAAAATCATTGCGGTCTGCTTACTCTGATCCATCATCACGTTACCTCGTGCTAGTTTTCTCTGTACTATTCTTCAGAATTGATTACAAAAATTACAGTGAAACATTTCTTGTCGATTATTTCATGACCGGAATAGCTTTCGCCAAAATCTACGAACTTCTACTGAAAATACGTTTTGTTGTGACCTACATTGCACCATGGCAAGTTACTTGGGGTAGTGCGTTTCATGCATTTGCTCAACCGTTCTCCGTTCCACATTCAGCAATGTTATTTCTCCAAGCGACAATTTCAGCAATACTGAGTACACCACTCAATCCACTTCTTGGCAGTGCCATCTTTATTTGTTCTTACGTGAGACCAATAAAATTCTGGGAACGTGATTATAAAACACGCAGAGTTGATCATTCAAACACAAGAATGTCAGCGCACTTGGAACGGAATCTTGGTGCGGATGATAACAATCTTAATTCTATTTTTTATGAACAATTGACACGATCACTGCAGCACAGTCTTTATGGTGATCTAGCATTGGGACGATGGGGAAGCGTCGAACAAGGCGATTGCTTTCTACTCGCATCCGATTATCTCAATTGTCTTGTGCACATTGTACAATTAGCCAATGGCCTAGTGACATTTCAACTCCGTGGCCTTGAATTCCGTGGTACTTATTGTCAACAACGCGAAGTGGAAGCTATATCTGAGAGCATTGAAGAAAATGACAACTGCTGTTGCTGTGAAATGGGACATTTGTCAAATGTTTTGAGTATGAATGCAGCATTTGGACAACGGTGGCTTGCATGGGAAGTTGCCAGTGCCAAATATGTACTTGAAGGATACTCAATATCTGACAATTCAGCTGGCTCCATGCTACAAGTATTTGATTTTCGTAAAGTACTTGTAACATATTATGTAAAAAGTATTGTCTTTTATGCAATTAGATCACCAAAGTTCAAACAGTGGTTGGAAAATTCAGACATAACAGATGCGCTCAAACCAACGCTGGAAAAAAATTTCGTTGACCTTGATCCAGTATTCAATATGAATATTGATGAGGATTTTGACTTCCGTGCTAGCGGTATTACTCGAAGCAGTTTTTGCAATGTTTACCTTGATTGGATCCAATTTTGTGCAGTTAAAACAGATAAAGCACTCGAGAGAACACGCGATTCATTTCTTGTGTCTCTGTGTTTGGCATTAAGTTTATTGGGACGACGAGTATTGGGCGCAGCATCACACAACACTGTTTCAAGCGTTGAATTCTTCCTTTATGGTCTTCATGCACTGTTCAAAGGTGACTTTAGAATAACCTCAATACGTGATGAATGGGTATTGCACGATGTCGATTTACTCAGGAGTGTAGTGGCTAAAGGCGTGAGAATGGCATTAAAATTACATCAAGATCATTTTATGAGTCCAGAACAATATGATGAACCCGCGGCATTGTATGAAGCAATTGATAACCACGATCGTCATCTTGTTATAAGCCATGAAGCCGATCCTTTATGGAGAAATGCGGTTTTAAGTGGTGCACCAAGTCTATTAGCATTGAGACACGTTTTGGACGATGGCATTGACGAATATAAAGTAATAATGTTGAACAAACGTTTTCTGAGCTTTCGTGTTATCAAAATGAATCGTGAATGTGTCAGAGGATTGTGGGCGGGACAACAACAGGAACTTGTATACTTAAGAAATCGTAATCCTGAGAGAGGATCGATTCAAAATGCAAAACAAGCATTGAGAAATATTATTAATAGCTCATGTGACCAACCAATTGGCTATCCAATTTATGTATCACCACTCACTACAAGTTATGCTGAAACTAATGAACAATTATGTTCAATTATTGGCGGACCACTAAGTTTAAATACAATCAAGCACAATGTGATCAAACTGTGGAGAAAGTAAGAATTCATTCCTCATTTTGATATTGATTGATTCATTGAATTATTTATATTGTGTTATTCATTGGTGATGTCGCAGAGTAAGAAGACGATGTGGACAGGGCTGCTCTTCAGGCGGCACCGGATCTCAAGATGACGGTGGATTTGGTAACGACGGTGTTTATGCAATGACTACTTACAATATCCATTCTGGTAAAATAAATAGTTTCGCCTGTTTATCTGCCAGAAATTGATAATATTGAGGAAATATATACATATAAAATTTATTTATTTACAGGTTATAGTCAATCTGGTCATAACACTTCTGGATCTCAATCAATGGATTCAGGATGTCAAATAGGTCCATCTACAGGTCGTGGATCTTTGGGACGAGCAAACACGGGCTCTCTAAGTGGCAATCGCGGGTCACTGGCGTCTGTTGGAAAACCAACAAGCTCAACGTTAGCAAGTCTTGCTGGACTTTTAAGTAATAATGATATTAAAACCGAATCCAAATGCGAAACAAGTTTTTCGGGAAAAGTTGAGAAAGAAGAAATATCTCAACGTGTGAGAATAATGGATCCAAATCAGGTTTATGATGCAATTAATCTTGGTAGACGTATCGATGTTATTTGGCCAGATGAACGAATGAGACAGCAAGGTGGAAGAACGGGCTGGCAACACTGGGTGCCTGAACGTGGAATGGAAGGTTGTGTTGTTCATCGATGGTTACCAAATCATCGTGATCCTAATCGACGCTCACACGTTGATAAAGTTATTTTACTCGTAAAAATAGACGATAAATACGTGCCCATTGCGGAACAAGGAGTGAGAGATTTGGGCGCAGAAGTTTAGTAAATTTATTTAGAGAGGTAAAGTCGTGAAGTCGCTTCTGCGTCACGTTCAACGAACTTTAGTGCAAAAATTCATGAATAGGGGATAAATTATGTTGCTCATATGAGAGCCACAACGTGATTGTCGCGAGATAGCATCAATAATGCTGTGTCTCGGTATTATACCAAACGCATTGTACTATATTGTGTATTATAATAATGTTATGATATGTTATTAATCACTTTTTTTTTTCGCGAGCATCATTGACAACACAATGGATAAATGATATTCGTCAATGAGTGCAAGACTGCCAAAAGTCTTTTGTACATAAATTAATTTAGAGAAAAAAAAATATTCTCGTCGTCGTGGTCGTTTATACGGTTAAAATGAATAATGTTGTTTGAGCTGAAGCAGAATAACGCGACGACGGGATGTTTTTATATATATTAAAACAAACAAAAATACAAAAATACTAATACGGCTGTCGAGATTTGTACATAAACGTCATTCGTGTTTTTCTACATTTTGTTACAATTTTTTTCTAAAAAGACTATGCGATAATGATAAGCTGTAGATAGCTAAAGAAAAAATACGTTTGTGCAAAGATGATTGAGAGGGGTAGAAATAGCGATTAAATAAATGTATATTGAAGCATGGAAACTCACGATGATAAACTAAATACCAATGAGGAAAAAAAAACCTTCTATCAGAGGGGGACATATCATGAGTTTGGATCATTGTCATTATTACGTTACGAGAACGTGTTAAGTTTACGTATATTTATTCTATATTTCTTGTAATTTGTATAAGGCCGGAACCACACTTTTCATTATTATTTAGAGTATCCTTGTTGGCTTTTTATTGAATTTATTGGCAATCACCGCAATCGCATATTTATTTTTTAATTTGTTTATTTTTAATTTAATTTTCTTTTCTACTTAATTTTAATCATATATACGATGGTTATATATAAATAATTAAAATATGCATCTAGTTACTTATACACATTGGGAATGCTAAACGTATTTTCATAAATTCCTATATGTTTTAATTCTCTTTTTTTTGTCATGTAAATAAGTAGCGAATCACAGCATTGCCTTATCATGGTGTACTTCATTTACACCTGACTGATAATGAAAATAAAAGAAAAATAAAAACTTAGCTAGTCGTTTTAATTGCTGGCGAATGAGCAATTAAGAGTGGATCGGTGAGGAGAGTATTATACGGTGGAAAAATATTATTGTACATTTCCATAGATGAGAAGCATCCACATATACAAATACACAGTTAAATAATAACTGCAGTTGCATTTTATCGGCCTATTCTCTCCTGTGTATGACCGTGTATTTCAATATTCTTAAAACAGAAAGAATTATTATATATGAAAGTCAAACACAAATGAATAAAAAAAGCTCAATTGAAAAATCGGTGCATTTTGTTATGTATTACCTACTGACAATTGATATGGCCAAATTATTGGAATAATCTTGTATATTGATTGCTCGTTGGAAACATCTACATTTAAGGCAAATAAAACGAAAATCGGGAGGGATAAGAGATGAATGAACGAAATAAAAATATGAATAACTTAATGAATAATGATTAAATAAATTGAATTTTATTGCGACATGAAAATGTGATTAGTTCGTAAGCGAATTTTAATCCGCATTCTGTTAGGAGAAAACGAATAAACGAAGAAAATGAATGGACGAAAGGAGAGATATTTTGTGGCCCCGTATTAATGTTTACTGACAATGGATGTAATGTTATGTATATAATAATATAAATGAACAATAGAGGAACTTTTTTGATCATTTCATTTTATCGCAGAACATAGATGCATTATCGAAAAAAAAAAAAACGTTAAATTTATGATACAGTTTTACGTTAGAAACTATCATTATAATGAATATATATCAATGATCAGCAAAATCACATAAGATTTTTCACATGAAAATACAAAAAAAAATATCGAATTAGATGACAATAAAATCACACATTGGTATCTGTCACTACGTGATAATCTTGAAACGGTTTTGCATTCATTTATACTCGGGGAAGTAGAACATTTTTATTCAGTTCATCAGTAGATATCAGCTAATTTTCTTCTTTGTTATTTTCTTTCATTACAATTTTTTCACTCACAAAAGATACCTCAAATATTTCGAACTCGAAATTAATTTTAAGCTCAGTAATATATTCGTATATATAAACATAAACAAGGGTGTATATATTAAATGTACAATGATTTCATTCAACACCAACAGAAAGAACAAATCTCACAAAAATGGAGGACAACGACTATAAGTCACTCAGGCAATCATTTTAGAAATAAAATCGTTCCAACCAGTTATTCCTGGTTTAAGAATTTTTATCTCTTGTGTCCGATTTAGGATGTGTCAACTTTTTAATTAGATTCTCAATCATTCCGGCGTCGACTAGACCGATAAATTTATCGATAACAAGACCGTTTGACACAGCAATAACAGCGGGAACAGCTTTAACTTCAAAAGTATGTACTAATTCAGGATTCTGTTCAACATTTATGATTGCCAAATCCAAATTTTCCATGGGGCCTATAAGCTCCTCCAATTTTGGGGTAAGAATTTTACAGGGATCACACCATTCGGCGTGAAAATTAACTATAACTGGCACACTACTATTCATTACTTTGTCAACAAATTCAGTATTATCAGCAATTTCAAATTTCTTATTGTTTCGACTCAACAGCGTGATATTTCGCGCTGATAATTTTGCAATATTACGAATATTACACAACATTTTGGCAATTGTAAATAATATTACTACAAAATTTCCAAATATATTTATATATATATATTATGGTTGGAAAGCGCTTGAATGCAAATAGCCTCTCAAGTTGAACGAAAAAATATAGCATAAATTATATCAATATATCCAATTTGTAATTCGCTGAGGTTTCTTACATTCCATCAATTCGTATTTAACATACCCAACCAGTGCAATCAACGAAGAACCAGCTAATACAGTCAAAAGTATTATACGCCAGATGAATAGCTGATCATAAGGCTATAAGAATAAACCAGTTATCAAAGTATCTATTGCGTACTAAATCGAATAAAGAATATTTCATTGAAGTCATACCTTCTCTTGTTGAGAAATAGGACTCTCTGAGCTTCTAGGAACACTGACTAATATCAATGTAATTATTACTGTTATTGCTATAACAATAGCACCAATTTTTTTGTCAATTCTCAAAGATAAAGTGAATATTAATGCGGCTGATACCCACAATGTGAGGATAACAAATAGGCCAACTCCAATTCCAAATACAAGAGTTGTCATTACCCTAAAAATTCAATATCATTTATGTCAGTTTATATAATCATCATTAAACTATTGTTCCTCTGAGGGGATAGAGTTTGAAAATGTTGAGAGATGTATACATATATATACATAGATTTTACTCTGTCAGAGGAAAAAATTCTTTCTAACCTAAGATCTTTACTTTTTAATATTACCTTACTGTTCCGGATCAAAGTTCAACGTAAAATGTCGTCGTTCATCCATAAGGTATAAATTTTGAACTTGTTGTGAAATATAATATCGTCACGAATAAACATAAGAGGATTCACAAAATTTATATTCATAGATATCCCCCACATCTGAGGTGGTAGTGGTGAATATTTGTCATTTCAATTTTTTTTGTCACGATTATATATATATTGAATTGCCGGTAATGCAGAGCGATGACGATCGTCCCCCAAACAAATTTCGCGATATTTAAATTATCAAATGAAAATTGTGTTATATGTGTGTCTGATGACAATGAGATCATTTTTTTTATTCATTGTGATGTGTTAGACCATACACAGACTGATTTGAGGTTAGAGTCTCAAGTATATTATTCATATATTACATTTTTCAATCAATTACTGACCACCCAAATAACTCCTCCGTTTTTTATGAAATTCTTGCAGCAATACACGCAATATAATTAATTTTGGTACAGTCGTTTTCTATTTTGCTTACCATTGTCGGTAAGGCAGAAAATAAAATTTTTCGAAAGTAAAACAAAATGGCGGCATCATTGGCGTTCAAATATGGATCACAGATTTGTGACTCTAATTGTTTGAGTGTTGATGGAATAACATGATTAAATTATGGATCAAATACTAGATGAAAAGATAGTGAAGTTTCTGGAAGAAATTGGCGTTGGTGCCAGACCAATACGGGATCCATTCTTTGATGAATCATACAAAGTTTGTAAGGTGTTCCAAAGGACTGGGGTCACTGTTGAGGACGATGAGAATCTTTGTCATCAAGTGTTTGTACCTTCAATTTACACGGATTTTATTTATTTAAATAGATTGATTTATATTTTAATGAGATAAATTAATATTATTTTTCTGCAGAATGGATGAATTTGTTTGCAATGCACCTGGATGTCAAGCTACTTTTGAAAATCTGTTGAATTTTGAAATTCATTACAACAGTACACACAGATACACTTGCAGTGAATGTAAAAAAATCAAAGCAAATGCAAGACTCCTTGAGATTCATATACAAGAGACTCATGACAGTTTCTTCAAAATTTTATCGGAGAAACAACCTATGGTAACCTCTAATTCTTACGATTTTTTATGTGAATTTATATATTTTTCCCAACCTATTAACTTCATTAAAAGCCTTTGTTTTTTTTTTTTTCTTTATAGTATCAATGTTATGCCTCGAGTTGTGATGTAAAATTTCTCAATGCTGAAATGAGAAAAGAGCACTGCGTCAGTGTCCATAAGTTCCCAAAGCATTATAAATATGAAGACGCATCGAGACGGAAGGCAAAAGATAAAGAGTTATCTCAGGATTTAATGGAAATTGATCAACTTACGAAGAATTTATCGATTTCTAAAAAGCCGAAGGCAAATTTGTACAAAAATCAAAAAATGAAAACATTTGTGACGCATATGAAAAATACTAATGAGGTATCAAGTGTCGCGACAAATCAATCTTCAATGCAATCATCAGCACCAATGCCAACTTCATCATCCTTGGTATTTATCCCTAGGCAATTAACTCATAAACCTATTTCAAAAGTACTTACCCAAGCCAAAACGATTGGGAAAACGGTACCTGAGAATGATAGTATGATGGAATTGTCTGAATCATTATCAACTTGATTATTGTTTCAATCATAACATACTTAAAAGAAATTGTTATCGGGTAGGAGTGATATGGTATTTTTATATATATATATATATATCTATCTGAATAGAAAGTCTTCAAATGTGTTCTTTTATTCTTTTATTATAAATATATCTTAAATATTGCAACAGTCTTTTTATTTACATATAGGAGCTTGTATCGAAGGTCCGCATCATTGAGAGTTGCGATAGAAAATAACATTTTTTTTTTGTCTTAAACTTCAGTTAATCTATTTACAAATTCAATTTCTCTCTCCCTTAATCGTTATTGACTATATTTCATTAATTTCAAAACTCAAGTAATACTTAATCAATAGAGAAGTTCGGATAAACAAATATTATCGCAATCTATACAAAAAAAAATAGGTGAAGTAATCAAATCATGGCCGAAGTTATGATTTTTACGATCTAATTTAGTATTTTAACTTTGGATAAAGCTAGTTATTAATTGATTTTTGATTCAATGCGATAAACGATTAATTTTTCCTTCGTCCCTAGTATCGATTTGACATTTCTGTTGCAAAAAAATGCGATCATGGTAATAACAAAAAAAAAAAACATAATGTGGGAATCTAATATAATTTGAGAAAATTTTGCTCAATTGGTCCTATCTGAAAATTACTTGATTGTAATTATTATCCAACGTCGAAGCAAAATCTATGGCACTCAATAATATCCCGAACATTTTTCTATTTTCTCTTCTAATATTTATGTAACATTTATCTAATATTAATGTAATATTACTAATTTGTAAAAATCATGCATCTCAATTTGGCCGTTTCATTTCTTAATGCAACGAGTTCACACTTGAGTTGCATATTTTCTTGTTCAAGGAATGCCGCACGAATGGCAATTTCATCTTCCTTAGCTCTTCTCGCGTCTCGCGATCTCTTTGCCGCTTCATTATTCTTTCGTCTTCTCTCCCAATACGCTGCGTCTTTGTCATCCATAGTACTGGTCGGGAGTGTTGGACTCTTACAAACTCTTCGCATTTTAATATTTGTACCTTCACTAGTTCTCCTAACAGATTCCAACATGCGTTTACGGAATTCATTGTACGCCTCATTTGAAGTTGGATCGTGCACAAATTCAGCTGGACCCATGCTCATCGATAATGGATCTTTTGGATATGCTTTGAAAGGTCTTGGGCCCTTTTTTGACAATTCAGGAGATGTGAGCGGTGCCGAAACATCGTGATGATTTGATGGTGTAGAAGTTGTTATCATTGTTGATGGTGTTGGCATTGCAGACATGTGAATTTGTGACATACTATCACCAGATAAGAGATTCGATAATACTGGGGACATGGGGAGTGGCATGTTCAGAGCCAATCGGGGATATCTCGACAACATATCGTGCCCAGATAAATTGAGTTTTGGATACATTGGATTAAATTTTGATTTTTTTGGTGAATCTGCTTCCGATGGCGGCGTAACCATAAATGTACGGACCTCGATTGGACTCTTTCTTTCTTTGCCGTATGAAATTTGTTGAGATTGGTGCGGATGATCACAATTAGGACTGGTAGCCTCACGCGATGGCGACAATGAACGCATCTCTAAAGACACTGGACTCAAATTGTATGTATGAGATTGAGTATGGTGTTGTCGCTGCTCTTGTTGTTGTAATTGATTTTGTGGTTGTTGTTTTTTGCAGGACAAATCCAAAACTGATGACTCGGCACTTGTATTTTTTGAAGTAAAATCCAACGGTTGGTTGTGACTTTTCGACGATGATTGAACGTAAGATTGCATTGTGGTGAGTGATGTTTGTGTCGGCTATAAATGGAGAAACAAAAATATTTTTTTTTATATGTCAATATAGAGATTAGTCTGATAGCCTGAAGGAAGTATTAATTGTTTTTCATTATGATCGTATGGAATGACTCAATCATGAAATATTTAATCTTTGACACGCAATTCTATTTTCTGGAAAAATTCAATTATGAAACAAAAATTTTAAAATAAGAACTTTACGATGGACTTCCCATCTAGCCGCGTATTTTCGTTTATACTACAAACATCTCAAACTATTCACTAGTAAATAGAAGAAATAATAAAGTTACACAATACGAAAATATTGGATTTGAAGAACATTGAAATTGAGAAAGGAATATGGGGGGGGGGGGGGGGGGCACAATAGAGATGACAAGAAATAATCAAATAAATATCATAAAAGAAACAAAACAAAAATGAATAAAAACATTCTCTTACCGAACAATTAATCCAAGATCAGCAATCACTCAATATCACAACACTTTATCGCAATCTCGATATACTTCTTGAGAATGGATATAAACAAAGTGATTATAATTAGAATCGTAAATATGATAGCGCTACAGTTATTTCACTCGGAAGTTAACGATGAATTATTTCTTCAAAATACACATTATCCGTTTAAAGTGAAAACTTTGGAGCTACTGACGATATTTATGTTGACCTGCCAATAGATTTCATTCGATTGTAGGAAAGGCGAGGGTCGTCTTTCGTTTATATAGTGAGCCTTCCCTTGTAACAATGAAGTGACGACCACTCGGAAAAGGAGGGACTTTCCTTTGACGAGTTGGGAAATGAACGAATTGTGGAAGAGTACGAACAGTGTGGAAACGTAGTGGGAGTAATTGACCATTTTAAAATTGGTGGGAGATAACTCCGCACGTGTCACCAAAAGTTTTTCCAATATGTTTTGGTTCTATAGTGACGTCCATACATATATTATCAGCACATTATCAATCGTCAATCTTTCAAAATTTCAGAGAATCCATATTTTTGTGTATTATAACGACACATGACGTTATATTTCATAAAAACACTTCAAATGAAGCGAAGAGAAAATAAAATTTCAGAATACTTCAATGTTGTTGTATATTTACAACAGAGAAATGACAATTTTTTTCCCATAAATGATATTACCTTGAAGGGCTTATCCACTTACCAGGGATTTTTAGACCTGAATTTTTACAAGCTGGAGCAAAAAAAAAAAAAAGAAGAAAAGAAGAAGAGGCGAAAGTGAAATTAAACAAAAAATTTGTAGGAAAAAAAAATTAGGAAAAGCATTTCTATGTGCTATATTGTACAAGAAATATTTAGGTAATTCCGGTGTTTGTCAAGTTTTGAATCGTTTATGATAAAAGTAACGCAAAGGGACACGACAACGAGAACGACCCTTTCATTTTGGTTAATCCCTGAAGAATAGTTTTTACAACATCCTTCTCAGGAGAATAATAAAAATTCGCGAGTAACTATGAACAATTGAAGAAATGCATGTAACGGTTGCAGTTCAAGAAGAAGAAGGAAAGGGGAAATGGTTCCAATGGTGAATTGTAAAATTAATATTTTCAATATTTTTATTCATTTCAATTTAACGAACGATGAGTAATGACAGTCTGACCTTATACGACGATATTTTGCGCCCTTTATGGCTTATATTATTTATCATTCCGATTTTCTCTAATATAATCTACTGTCTTGTCAGCCACTCTATTGTGAAAGATACACAACTGTCTGTGAAAATTAACTTGGTTGACACACGTTAAATCCTTCACCTAAAGGCAAATGGCACCTAAAAGAGTTAAAATGTGGGCGCATAACGCTACAGGTCATCGGGTCCTCCCAAACGAATTAGAGAGTTATTTCGTCGGTAGCTAAATATGAATATATACTATCGTGAAATCCTAAGAAATTTCTAAGTCGACGGAACAAGTCTGGAATAGGTCACGAAAGCTCCCAAACTTCTTAACCCTTTCGGCAGCGTTCTGCAATCTTACAATTGCCTCATTGTTTTCATTTACACTATTCTTCGACATTTGATTTATGATTCTGACTTCAGCTAACCTTCACCTGCATTTACTTATAGTATACCTCCTCAGAGGATTTGCGTAAAGACATCATAAATTTGACGAGGACGAGTGAAATTTGCGAAACCGAATATGAAAATGAAGAAACGGATTGACTTTAAAGTTAACCTTTCACAGTTGGATATTTATTAATTGTTGGATATGTATATTCAACATCTCTACTGGAACATTCTTCTTGACTGCTCCTGCATTAGTGCAAATTTTTAATTTACCATACAAGAAAATGTGAGGGGCCGACAGTGGAAACAATTGTGTACCTATGCATTATAGGTCATATACTTAATCCATATTTATTGCCGTACTTTGATCATTTACTGTCGACACATTTTGAATAGCTATGAAGTGAAGATTATCGTGGACATTTTCGCCGGGGAAATTTCAACAACTGAAATACAGTTCATTACAGATACAAAGGAAAAATATTCAACATTTTCTTTCCCTCATATGTTATTTCGCTTAGCTATTGGTTCCATAAGAACTATAGCGAGAGCTAAATTGAGGAATAGAGGAAGCCAGAGAAAAAAGATGGCAGTCAAAGGAAGCGTCTTATTATGTCGTCGAACCCCATATAATCATGGTAAATTTAGTGCTCGAAGGTGCACAAATCTATTCTCATTTATAACTAAAGGACATACCATGTTTCCATGCTCAATCCGTTGTTCATTTTCAAGTATTGAAATGCCAACTCATTCACCCTCCCTCCCCATAGTATTCATTTTCATTTCATGTATACAAATTTTTGCTCTTTTGGCCACATAACCCAGATTTGAATAGTGCGTGTCCAACCGCAACCCGTTATTCGAGATTTCATCCCTTACCAATATCATATATATACATATATATCTAGTAGAGAGGGAATGAGTGAGAGGAATAATATATTCCCGTTTTTTTTTTCTACACCCCATCTGCACCCACTCCCACACAGTCATAACGGTAAGAGTGCACGGTGGATCATTTTTTTTTTTGTGATTTTTCACAATCCATGTAGATATATTCCCACACGATGAGTCGTCATTTCTTTTCGATACACAAATTTGTGTCAATATTAGGAAAATATAATTTAATAATTTTCAATGATGAATGTTAAATGCAATTATATTGTCGTAATTTACTTTTCTATAACTATTGTGAAAAAATATAAATATCAAAAATATTCATATCAATACATTCATCGGGCGAGACATGCCATTAGCAAGTGTAATAAAAGCCTGGTCATGTAATCAGAGAAGAATTGAAATATTCATTGACGTCACTATAAACTACGATTAGAGAAATAATGAATATTGAGCCATGAGTGAAGTTTTTTTTTAGTCTTCTCTATTATTCCTCATTAAAAATTCATTTTTCTTGACAATATAACGGAACACACAATTTAGGTATATATGTAAATATCTCCCGCTGTTTCTGCGACGTTTGTGAATTCTTCAAAGCCCATATATAATTGATCACTCAATGTGCCTTGGAAATTTTATGAAATACGTCTGCCATAGTTGTAACAAAAATTTTAAGGGTAAAAGCGCAATATTTCCAATATTGTTTGGGTCTTATAGGCGAAGAAAAAAGGAGAAAAGAAGGAAAGGCCTCACAGGGAAATTTAAGTAGGCTTATATTTATATTGGTAATCGATTGAATCATTATGTTTTTCGATTTCTTTCTATTTGCAACAATTGTCGAATAAGTTTAAGCCTGAAATGGAAATTTAAATCGAATTACTACATAGTTTATAATATGATATATTGAAATTAGTGAAATAAATTTCACTTAATTTCTCTCAAATGTTGGATATATAATAAAATAATGGGTACCCCCTGCGTGACGGCCGTTATACGAACATCGTACGATGCGTAATAATTGAATGGAAAATTCTAGAAACAATTAAGAAAGGATACATAAAGACTGACGCCTCATCGAAATTAATCTACTTTTCTTTCCGTCACTCATCCCCATTCTATTGTATAATGTCATAAAATTTCATACGGGGTTTACATTCTATTCACTTTATTTTAATCCCCGAAACTAACCCATCTACCTAATAATTCATTTGTCGTCGTCAGATTTGACCTCCAACGAACAAATAATTTTCAATAAATACATTTAGTGCTAAGGCAGGAATCAAATGAGAAATATAAAAGAAATAGAGAGGAAGTATCCAAGGGAGGCTTGAGAATGTCCAGCACGTGTAAGAACCATTAATACCCCTGAAATCATCTTTTGAAAGATATATCATCTGTTATTCAGTCAATTTTTGTTGAAGAAAAAGAGAAAAAGACGAGATGGTATAGAAAAAGAAAGCAATCTTCCTTTAGCTACGATATATCCAAACAGTAGCTATGTGACACATTAAGACGTCTCACAATCCTAGCGCGTGCATTAGCCATGTGTATGTCTATTCTGTTGGTCAGTTCAGAGGCTATTACATGTCGATTTATCAAAAAATAATAAATAAAATATATAATAGTCAGACCACCAACCAAGTTTTGCCAACAGTCTCATGACAATTTGCATACTTCCGGTCTTCTTCACGCCCATTTCTCTATTTCGGGTTACACTCCCTTTCTTCAACCAATTTCTTTCTCTCGTTCTATTTTTTTCTTTTTTTCTTCTCAATGTGAATTGATTTGTCCAACAAAATGTATTGCTAGATTGGTCTCTTTCAATATTTCTTCAATTTTTGCAGTGAAGCTTCTCCATCTCATCTGTCGTTCAAGTCGCCAGTCAAATCAATAAATTGTGTGGAGATATATAAAATGATGAATTTTGTGTAGAATATTTTTGTATTGTAACTCTATGTTATGGAAAAAATTATTCTCCATTTTTTCGTGCAATATAAAAATTAATTTTTTCAATGAAGATGTTTGATTGCGAGAAATTGGAATTGAAATGTAAGTTGTAGAGCAGTAAATGTGGGGCAGCGAGAAATCGCAGGGTGCGTTTGTGTGACAACTGAAAAGCTGCGGGAAAAAATACCGCTATTCAGGGTTGTCAACAAAAACTTTTGTGGTGCGGGAGATCAACGGTGTCTGGTTACTAAGCCGTACGGTAAAGAGTTGTACGACTGTCCCAGAGAATGAAGAGCACGTATACATATTTACTTGAGGTAAATTTGAATTTTTTTGTTATACATTCGGGGTCCACTTCATTCGTCTAGTCATCTATTCTTGTCAATAGCATACACTGTCTTTCATTGTTGCGAATACCAATAAAAAAAACAAATAAATGAATAAATTGCAGAAGATATTTGTTCGTTTTTCTTTTCGAAAACAACTTTACTTTGTTTCGTGTACATGTAAGAAAATAGACATAATAATTTGGAAGAAAAAGATTTCGGTAATTTGTTGTGGAAAACCGTAATAAAGCCACTGGTTTTGTCGAATTTCATTGAACGAATCCACATTTGTACCTCAGGTACAATAGCAACAAGGTGACAACCCCTGATGTCCCTAATAACCCATGGAACTGAGAATTGTCAGGTATATACATTTTATTTTTCAGGGAGAGAGAGGAAAAAAAATCGGCGCAATGTTCCAATAGTAGATATAACAATATAATTGTAAACCTTCGTGAGATCTTGCTGTACTGTTTTTTTTTTCCTGCGTTTGTCATAGTCAAAAATCTTTCCGCGCAAACAATTTATTGCTGATCCGAAAAATTTTGTCGTATAATATTAGACGCAGATTCAAACAAAACTATAAAAATTGTTTGCGATGGGGATTATCATAATTCTATTATTACGGTAGTGCGTTGACTTGCCCCGTGATACTAAAAACATTTTAAATTACCTAATGAAAAATTTGAAGGTCATGGGTTTTGCCAGTAACAATTATAGTCCGGATTAAGAATATTGTTATTACCTTCAATATGATTTTGTGAAATTCTGAGTGTATATTTATTACTTTATGAGACGAAAGGAGAAAATAATTCTGTGCCGTAAACGCTCACGCTTATTTGCAAATTGTTAATACTCATTCGAGAATGATTCAACGATTATATCGAATCATTATTTACGTCGTTAATAAGGTTTTTACCACCTGGTTGAAACGGTTTCATCCACTCTTTTCCAACATCCGTCGCAAGAGATGAGATCTGGCGCGTGTGCGATCACTACGAAATAGCTTTGTCATTCTTCCTCATCTATCTGCAACCGAGGTTCTCAAGTATACACATATGAATATTCACATTATATGTACATTAGTAATATCCCTGTATTGAACAAATAATAAATTAATGGAAAATATTTTCATGCGTTTCAACCTAATCATGTGTCATTGGCGTTCATAACTGAGCTTCAAACGTACCTCTTTAATCCCCCATAAAGCTGTAAAATTATTTAACCCTTCGGGTTTAAATCTACATTAGGCTCTGCAGACTATTAGAAACAAAAAAATGTTTACCTATTTACAGTGTGATCAAGGAATTAATGTTGATAATTTAAACAGACATTAGGCGACGTTTGGGATACAAAAAAAAATGAGAATTTGGTTGAGAACCCATTTGAACTTTTCCCGAAATATTGGGATATTGGTCAGCATGTCATATGGTCAACGGGCAGTGGTCGCGTGGATTGATCGAAGTGCAGATGTGGGTGAGGAATTTTGAAGGCCGTCACAGGCTAACCCTTCCGTAATAACCTTCCAACGAAAGGGGGCCCCATGCACATTGCCCCTTTTCACCCTATTGTTGACACGCTGATGCGACCCAATGCAGAAACTATATTATGTATCGTGACGCGAAAGGACATACGCGTGGTCTAACTAACGGTAAATCAGTAAGCGGGGCCTTGAGAGATGGTGTGGCCAACCTTTGTGTATTTATACATGTGTGCTCTATTGAAAATGTGTGTCAAAGCGCGCGCTGATTCGCTGCAAATTTTCTCGGGCACATGTATATATAGAACAGGCATGAATCCATCATTGCACGCCGACCCATCAAATTATCCCTTTCTATATTGCACCTATAACTGTAAAATGTTTTGAAATCGATGATGGGAAAATCGTTAGAAATTCATTTGAAACATATATACATGTTCATGAACAAACATTTATTAGAATATAATAACTAAAAGGGATTATTCACTTTTTTTTTATTTGCATTACTTCGAATCCATTTTAATAACATGAGCGAGATCATATTTGCCTCTTACACACTTGATTTTTACTCCCGGTACATCTCTTAATCGAGCCACTTTGCACAGCACAACATTGTGTTCTTGAAGATTGTGACCAATACCTGGGAGTGAGAAAACAGAAAAAAAAAAATAGAAAATGATCAAAAAGTTTCAATATAAATTTGACAATCAAATTTTTTCGTTATCCAGAAAAAAAAAGATAGTAATATTTTACCTGGAACATAAGCAGTCATTTCTCTGCCGGTAGACAATCGTACAAGTACACACTTTCTGTTTGCTGAATTAGGCTTTTTTGGTTTTTTAATAAGGGTCTTAAGAACAACTCCCTTGGCAAAGGGTTTACCGTTGAATGGTGTACGCTTTGGTGGCTTTTGCTTGGGAGGCCCTAGTTTGTGCATGCGAAATAAAGAACTGCCCAATCGTTTAAATTCTGTGAAACCTATCAAGAAAAAAGAAAGAATAAATGTTACGCCATTTCATTACGTTGCTTCGTCTATTACTACATAAAATATATGAAAAATAAATTATCGTATTTTTGGATAGGAAAAAACAATGTGGAGATTGTTTTTACCACGTATCGAAAGTTTAGCTATAGTCAATCAATCGATTCCAAGATAATTAACAGAATGGTGCTTACGTACACATTTGTTATGGAATCTATCACCATTTTAATTTTCTTTTAACAACTTGGAAAAATTTACCCAGTTATCAAACCTTGTGTAACAATTGATGGTATCTCTCGATGCCACATAATTTATGTACATTCGTGATATTACGCACGTACATACAAATTTTATCGCTGGATATTACCAGAATTTCATAATTCGATGGTATAATTATATGAAAAAGCCAGGAATTAAAATCGAATTTAGATACAAATATGAGTTAACATTCTGGTAATACATTTTGTTGATAAAAAGTCATTGACTCAAACTTCTAAAGATAAGTACAATTTCGTAAGTGGAAAGTGAAAAATTGGTCGATAAATTTCTATAAGTAAATATTTTTCCACGAATATCGAAGTGTGAGAGCGGGAAAGAAGAAAAAAAGGGAGCATTTGGGACTGGTGACTGAGCGACGCGGTAACGGTACCGGGAAATGGAAAACTCTTTCGCAAATAATCTCGTGGACACGGTAAAGAAACGAATACTACGGTGGGTCAACTGTATAGAATATATATGTATATATACGAAATATGACGAGTTTGACATGTAAAGACTGGTCATGCCCAACTCCACCCATCATTTTCGTTTCCTTTCTTCGTATGTTCGTTCTTTTTTCTCGCTGGTGCATTTGGTTAAGCTTATTAAGTAACATTGTTACGACCAGTGAGAGTGGGAGAGGATGTGACACGCAGTTGGTGGCCACTGCAATTCTTATGCGAACTCTTGGAAAGTGGACAACTCTTTTGTGAATCTATAGCATTTCTTTCCTTCTTCAGATGAGCCAGTGGGCGGGGGACTAGTGGAGGATTATAAGAACCAAAAAGATGCAAATCTAAAGTAAATTGCACAAAATGATTTGTTTTGTTATGTTTGATCGAAAAACACTAATTTTTTTTGTCAAGAATTCAGTCGGATAATATGAGATAAATAATTTCTAAAAAAATATTTATTGGACTATTCTAATCAATGATCATTAGTCCTATTTGTCTCTTCTTTTTTTTTTTTTGTGGATATATATTTCGCAGTAGAGCCGTCACACTCAACATAACAACGATGACGAAGGAGTATATTCAACAGGGACTGTACACCATTGTTGTTCACTTTGAGATCTCTCAGGCTGACCATCCTCCGTTTATACGACAGATGTCCAAGGCTTGGACACTACTGGCTAATCCGACCTAACTTGGACTCAACTAAGCCAAGAGACCAGTAGAAAACCCTATTATCCACAGCACGATGGACTCGTGAAGCCAACCCTTTTCATTTAGATCAATGCGTAAGATTACATTGCGAAAAATTTTTCTACGACACATTTACGAGCATTGCGTTTCTTTTGTTATATTTACGTTTATTTAGCGCTTTTAAAAATGCAAGATGCCTTTCAATTCTCAGAAATATTCTACCAATACAATACCCAGAATTTTTCTCATAAATTTTAATATTAACCATTTGGATTATTTTGTGGAACATGAACAGCAATAATCGATTGGAAGATGTTGGAAATTCAATTGTCTGAAACAAAATCTATATCCAATAATGATTAGTGAAAAATTGATATTACTGTGGGAATTTTTACTTGAGAAATTGTCTGAGATCCAAGAGCGTGTGAATAAAGGAAGAAAAAAAATAGAATCATGTGAAAACTTGAGTTTGGCTGAGGACTATACACCCCAATAGCGCAGAGACTTTTCTTCTGACAACTGGTCAACCGCAAATGGACATGTCACCCCTTCCCATTTCCCACCGTTTTGGCTATTGGATACAGTTGGTATTTTACTGAACGAATGTTCTTTTGGGCGCCGGATCTCTTCTTTACATAGAGAAAGCAACCAATATACATAGATATACATATATAGAGGCAAAAAAAAATATATATATAATAATTCTTTCTCTTCTGTGCGACGATGCGGGGATCAAAGAGCTAAAGCTGTTGTACATTGGCGCATGCAGCCACGCGCATTTTTGCACACACAATTTGAATGGACAACAAGCTGCAGTGGACGATGGGAATCGCCACAGGACTTTAAAGCAATCCTTTCTCTTTTATTATTTATTTTCTTTTTTTTTCCTTCTTTCTCCCTCATAGTTCCTTTTTATACTCTACTTCTCTACATTCTTTGGGAAAATTGTCGATACACGATCACCCTTTCTTGAAAGATTTTAGAGCAGATTTATATCTATTCCTTTTCCTTTTCTTTTTTTTTTCACTCTTGTTTGTACCGTGGAAACTTGATATGAAACACTATCTACCTCGTGAACTGGTTTTTACTGACACGTATGATGGGAAATGCAAATAAAAGGATTTGATTTCGCACGATTTCATGCAAATGGTCAGTGTGACGATAATCCATTCGTAAATCTCTTCCGGTATTCTTGTTTATTTGTTTATTGTTTTTTCTTTCCGTTCATAGCCTCATTTTTCAGAACCTTTTGTGGTATTTCGGAAAAAAGTCTCGTCTTACTACTCAAATTACGACATAGAAATTTATTTTTCGAAAACTTGCAACTATCAAACATTGTTCATCCAAATTTATTCTGATTTAATTACCTGTAAAGGTATTGTTGTCACATAACCCAGAAAGTCCAGTCACATTCGCTGAAAATTTATCAAAATACAATTCAAATTATTATCATTAAAGAATTGAGTGATATATGTTTTTCAGAAATGAAATTCAATTGGAATATAATTAATTGTGATAGAGTGAACAGTTCAAAAAGAGGTTATGTTGCACAAAGTGTGTGAACAGAATGATGATTTGAAACGACATACCTCCGATGGATTTTGGCAGAAATGATCTTACAATACTAGTTAGACTCTTTGCGATGAAACTCATTTTATTTACAAATTAATCAATAAGTGTGTTGTTGTCAATTAAAATTGCAACAACCAGCCAAATATATTTCATAACCTATCCGAACAACATTGTAGACAGCAGTGTCTCTGGTGGCGAATACAATAAACACTTAGATGCAGAACCATGGAATGATAAAACAGGTTGCAAAAACTAAAGTTAATATCGATCGAGCACAACATTTATTCGCTGGAAATAGAAGAAAAATATTCAAATGCTAGGATAAATACGACACAGAAATGTAATTGAATGGTTATAAATTTTATTGTATAACACCGCGGTGAAGGAACATTACACGTGAATTCTTAAAAAATAGGATCCTTAAATTGTTAATTGACGATTAGAATGGTTGAATGAATGACGAATTAAGAATTAAAAATTATTTCTCAGTGGTTTCTCCAATCAGGAACTTCATCTTTTCGTTTTTTTTCTTGCATCTCTTCTCCGAATTTTCTTTCTTTCCAATCATCGTTTGAAAATGATTACCAGCCATTGTTTAAACCATATCCGAAACCATGACCAACACTAGCACTGTGGGCAAGACCAGTGTGAGCAATACCAGCATGTCCAAGTCCAGCATAACCAACACGAATAGGTGCATTGTATAATGGAGCATGATAACCATGAGAATATCCACTGTAACCATGAGCAACTGGCAAAGGTGCTGATAAATGTGGATGTGCGATAGCTGGTGCAGCAACTGCATGATTCAAGGTTGAATATGGTGGGCTAACATATCCATGAGCAACTCCATGTCCCAATCCCAATCCATGTCCTAGCGCTACATAATAAGATTAAAAACAATAACATATAATACCAGAAGTAAACCAAATATCTCTCATCATCACATTAAATAAATATTCACCATTATATCCATAACCATGTCCAGCCAAATAATTTCCACCATATCCAAGTCCATGAGCATTACCATATCCAAGTCCATGAGCGTTACCATATCCAAGTCCAATAACACCACGTTTTTCCTGCTTCTTCACTTCTGAAGTTTCTTCAGCAAAGATAGGCGCAGCCAGGGCGAGGATCGTGCATATCCACTGCAAAGAAAATAATGAAAAATAATTTTTTTTTAATCAACGAAAAAAATTATAATTCGTTCGAAATCATGATAAAAATTTGTTCTTGATCGCATTTGCGATAATCACAATCCACAATTATGGGTAAGCATTGATGATAATTATTTTTAAATATCATTCATTAAGTAGAGGTGGGTTATTGAATGTTTATCAAATCCAATCTTCAAATAATGACGACAATTGTCAACACATCAATTGATGTTTATTGTTGATAATTATACACTCACCAAAGCGTTCATGTTGACTGTATTGTGAGATAGATATTGCGATGCTTATACAAGTGATTGCTGCTGCGATACTGATACAGAATGGGCTGAGGCACACCCCTTTTTATAGGTCGGTGTCTATGTCATGTCTATAGAGTCCCATTCTGCGGGGGATAAATCGAGCGTGTGACGAAATCAGGCATAGTGTACGATACTAACGGCGTGGCATCGCGAGAGAGGAAGGAACAAAGTGCACATATTATATATATATATGTACATAAAACTTGTAAGATTGAGAGCACACACAGATAGTGCAATGTTATGTTATGTAGGCGATTCCATATGCCGACCTGGGCCAACATACTACCTTTCTAAATCGGAATTTTTTTTTTTTTTTTTATTCTTTCTTTCTTCTTTTCACCAACAACCAACCAACGAATCGTCACGAAAAATTCTTTGTCTCTCTGTGATCGATTGATATCAATCGCTGGGAAATATAAAAGCTGACATGACTTTAACAGGCAATATATTTATATTTTTTATAAATCCTTCAATTCAACACATTCATATAAAATAAATAGAATTTAATAAAATTCAATCTCTCATGGCATTTAAGAAAATCATTTTTCCATTCATTTCAATATCAACAATTTTCAAACCACAAATATTTATCAATTAATAAAAAAAAAAAAAATACCCATTAAATAAACATGATAAATTAACCTTTCAATTTTTATTTTCTAATTTTTTTTTTCTTCATGCATTATAAAAAAATTAAATTATCTCAACATTGTCCCATGGGATATAAGATGACACTTCTATATGCATCTTAAATTTCACGGCTATACATATATCCCTGTAGTACTTTCACTGTTACAGATATATCGTCGCATCGTTGCGTAAACATCATAAATAAATATATATATGTATTACAATGTTTTTTTTTTTTTTAACTTCTCTATCCACCATATGAAATATCCAGTATATTCTTAATTCTTGATCTTACGCCAGCGTAACTTCCTCTCAGGCGACATATCTCTCATTTCCAATCAAACAAAATGTTTTACTTGAGTCCTGGCTGTCGTTGCATGCCAATTACGCCAGACAGATATCGTGCGAATTTAGATCCCGCGGGCTCCATTTGCATTAGAGAATTCATTACAACTTTTTTTTTTTCTTCTTCAAATTTATTATTGTTATTATTATTATTATTATTATTATTTTTACTCTTATAAATGAATATATTAGTGTGTTATTGTAGTGAAATATATGTATATATAATATATTGAAACGTAGATTTTTCGAGGCCGGAGGGTACATGATAAACGTAACAATCGCTATTACCTCGCTATATATATATATATCTATCTACACGCTGAATTACGATCGTGTTTACGTCGGAGTCACTGTGGAAAGATCTATGGTTTTTCTTGTCTGTGCACGGGAAAACCATATAATGCCTTGAGGCGTATTGCAAAAATAAAAAAAGGTATATGTGACTTGTGTATGTATTTATATATGTAGTTATGTATAGGGCGACGGGATGGAGCGGGGAAAAGAATTATATTGACATTATGATTATTTTATAGTGATGAAGGAAAGAAAAAAAAAAGAAAAGAAAGAAACATTTCTTGTATTTTTTTTTTTTTTTTTTTTTCGCGGATCTGTTTGATCTTTGTGTTGAATTATTATTATTTTTCTTTTTGTTTCATTATGATTCTTGTATATTATTTATTTTTGTTTGTTTGTTTGTTTTTTTTTTTCATACTTATAATGGTGGTAATTAAGACACATGGAGAAAGAGATCTGGATGGTGGTGTGCGCTGGTTTCACGTTGATTGAACGTGCAGGTGTGAACATTTATCGTTTGTCCCTAAGGAGTTTTAAAAATAAATGTCACAGCATTTTTTATTGCTGTCACTGACGCAACAATTGTAGTTTTCCCTTGTGGATACATAAACGGACAGTATATGTATTTATTTATTTATTTATTTATTCATTTATTTATTTATTGTTCTATGATTTATTGAGGAATTGAAATTACATTGTCAACAATGTTCTCAACCATCTTTTTAGACATTGAGAACGTTCATTTTTGGATTTAGTAATTGATTTAATAAATGGGTATTGGATTTGACGCTGTAAGCTTTCAACATTCGATAACTTAATTTTCTTTTCTTTAATGTCACTCATATTTCCCGCGTTATATCTACGCGTTACTTTGAAATTTACGTGAATGTATTGATGAGGATAGTTCTTTGTTTCGAACAAAATAACGATTTGTCGCAGGGGATTAAGATAATTATAGCCAATAAATATCGCAATTTCATCCACTTCAGTAGTTGTAATCAAGCTCAATTTTTTTCGATCTAAATAATTATATAAATCTAAAAAAAGCGTAAAATGCTGAAGAAACGTTATGATAAATATAATGTTTCGCATTAGCGCCATGATAGAAAGTACTACAGAGGTCGCTAGTGTCGCTCTAACCGAAGCGCTTCCCTGCAGACATTAGTCGAACTAACTTTGTCGTTGTCGTGTGTAACAATACGACAAAGATAAATATAAGCATTGTTATTGTTACACATGCTTTTACCGAATTTCGAGAGTACCAGAAAAGAATCGAAAACAGTGTCTGAACCTTTGAAATCTTGAATTATTTCGCAAATATGCCAAAGATATTGATATAATAACAAATGTTTTGTAAACATGATTTTAAGGTTATGGCGGGGTTGAACCTCTTTAGAACCCCGCTCATATCACATCCAAGAACTTGTTTGAATGATCGACAAAATAGGTTGAAACAATATAAAAACCCGACAGATCGCAATAAGCAACGAAAAAAAGAAGAGACATATTTATTTGGACGGCTATTGGAAACTCGTAAAGAAAAGGCGAAACGTGAAAAACTCACTAGAGGAACTTTAACACCGCAGATAAGTTGGGATTATAAACAAACTGGAAATTTTGGCGATGATTCAGAACGTTCATGGGCATTAAATATTAGTCCGAGTCGGAAGCTAACTATTAAAGGAAAATTAGAACAAACAGAAATATGTCAATCATTTCCAAATAGTAGCAAGGTTGTAAAAACTAAAAAAAAATTCACTGTAACCACCGACATATTTGATTTGCCTGCCAATGAAAAAAATGAAAAGATTGATATTGGTTCTATTAAGAATGCATCACTTATTCGTACAGCTAAGAGTGATGTAGATAAATGGACAGGTTTGACAATACATTCACTGCCGTTTAACAGAATCGATCATAACTATTCATTACCTGGTGTAACTACAATTTTGAAAGAATCAATGTCGGGCCAATCCAAATTGATGTTGGAAAATTGGGAAAAAAAAATGATATTACAATTGGGTGAATTAGGATTTGAATCTTATCGTACAGGTAATTAATATTTGATAATTCTATAGAAATATATACTCTTGATATTCATATCTAATTATTTCAGAATTATTCCAAAGCAGTAAGTTAATGCATCGTTTAATTGAGGGTATATTGAGGAAAGAACCAATTGTCGTCCCCGATCATTTACAATTGACTTATGAAAGTATTAGTGATGTTTTGGAGGATATAAAGGACGTACGACTCATCGAAACGCAAGTTGTACATCCAACACTTGGGTATCAGGGATATATCGACTGTATCGCCACATACAAGTAAGCTAGAACACAGCATTACTAACAATCGACAAACTGTTTTTCATCCACGCCGTAAGATGTCGTTGCTCGTTCCCCGCATCCCATCTCGCAGCTTCAATTTTCTTCCATCCATTTCTCTTTGACATTAATTATTCATAACGATAAATTTCTTTGACGCTTGAATGATTCGTTACAGGGGAAATCTATGCGTCATTGATTGGAAAAAAACAGATAGATTAAAAACTTTCCACACACTGCATGATTCACCGTTACAGATAAGCGCATATATCGGTGCTTTGAATAGCGATGAGAATTATCCATTCAAGGTATGATGAAAAAAAGAAGTTAAGTGGGGAATACCTTCCGATTGAATAAATCATCGATTTGTTTAAATGGAATGTACATTAGTACTGAAAATATATTCAAATGCAGCATCGATTTGCTTTCAGGTTAAAACGGGTCTTGTGGCATATGCTTATGCACACGGCCAACCACCCTCTGTCTTCGAGATGAGCGGTGCCACACTTGAGTTTTACTGGAAAGAGTGGCTCAAGAGACTAGAGAAGTATTATGCGATGCAATAGTTTTGAGCACTATAACTTCTCGTGGAAGCAATTCTCGGAGAGTATGTCGCTTTCTCGCGACGCCACCATCGTCGTCGTTGGCCGCTGAGAACATATTAAATTTTCTCTGTTCACTCCACCCTGCAAATCATCGTTAACACCTGCTCGGCGACACGGCTCAAGGTCTTGAGAAAGAGAGAGAAAGGAAAATTTTGCAACCCCACTCACCCGCCAAATGCTCTAACTTTCCCAGGGGAATTTATGAAAGTGTTATGCGAGGTTTTGACACCAAGTGTGAGAGGTTGTGTGATAAGCAGAAGGGCTTTCAGAACACCGTCACAAGGTTATTGAAACTTGAAAAATATAAATTCAGATGTGTTAATAAATACAGCAATGTATTGTTACAACCGGAACCGAGATGGAGGAGAAAAAAGTATAAATAAATATGGAAACAAAGGGTAACCGGTGAAAAAAACCAAATGAGATAGAAAATTTTATCAACCCACATGCCCAACCAACACACAGCAATTATAACTTTTGATGCTACACCCTCGCAACATTGCGGACCGGTATAGAGTATACACATCGTTGTTGCAATCCGCCCCCCTTGCGTTATTCCGCGGCCTCCATAAACATCCCAACCCTTCGTATGCCCTTGGGAACTGTAAACTAATGGTGGGGCAGACCCGCCTGTGCTGTATAGAGTTGTCTTGGTGTATCCTGTTTTGCTATGTCAGTATCTAAAATTTTCTCTCCTTACGCAAACATCTCAGACATACTCCAACTATATGTATAATATCATTCGCTTTTGTTTCAAGATCTTCATGCCTTATTTCTCTTCCGCTTATATTCGCATTTTCATATTTTTATTCAATTTTTTTCGCTCTCTTTTTTGATGGTACTTTTGTTCCTCCCGCTTTGATCCCCATATCTGCCATGTCGTCTTGTTTGCCTCTTTCCTTTTATGGCACTCCTATTCTCTTGCGCCGCTACTCGTGAGTATGTATAGCGAGTAGCCCAGCGGCGGCACAGTGTAAAATTGCACGCGTTGGTAACTCCAGTCGACTACAGCTAAACCGAGCAAAAGCCAAGATAGTATCACCACTAGTGTATATTCTGCGCCTTGGGTAAAGGACCTCTTCATTACATGATGCGGAAATGAGACCATTTACTGATAACCACATCTTGTTTCAATGGATACCGCTTTATCGGTGTGTCGGCGAGACAGTTTTAATCTTTTTGCATTAACACTTCACGTAGCGAAGCAAAATTTTTATTCTCTCTGTCCTTTATCCGGGATAATTTTGTTATGAGTGCTCTACTATATTTTATTTTTATTCTCCCGATTATATGTCAGTGATGAACATAATTGACCCATATGACTGACATATATTCTTTTTCGTATGCATTAAGGCAGCAATAAATATGAATCCAGTGTATTTAGCGTGTCCCCGCCATGCGTATCCTCGGATCACTCTAAATCTTCATGGCTAATCCTCGCTAATCCTCTACTAACCGGGACATATCTTCCTTCGCCTCCCCTTCCATACTTATACTCCCTCGTGCATCTCTCTATTCTCATCCCAACTTTGAGTTATGAAAACTATAACTCGTCCCCCGGCTCTTGCAACAAAAGGGCAGCGACGGAATAAGAACAGGAGTGCATAAAGTGAAACAGGAAAGAAGATAAGAAAAGATTCTTATCTTCTTAACATTAATAAGATTACCATTCATATTTCTGTTGTCAAAATATATATCAAATGTATTTCCCACAAAAGATTTACAATTTTTCTATAGGAAATTTATGTACGAATATTTCGTGAATAAAAAATCGTCAATGTCGACTTATAAACTCTTTACTATACACAAAATACTTCTCAACATCATGCTGTGTTTTTTCCTTATTTTCAACTGAACAAAAGAGCAAAGTTTTCCTGAAATATCCATCAGTATTTTACAATCCCGATAAGTTTTTTACAATACATTATAATGCTTGAAGTGGAGAGCGCGCACTTCTCTATGTGAGATAGAATTTTTCATCAGAATCTTTACGTCCTATATATAAAAACTGACGGATGAGAAAAATAACTGAACGTATACCATAATCTCCTTCCGCTTTTCCACCCTGAATATTCTTCACAATTTTTTTTGTACACCTTCATATTATTTGTTTTGTTTCATTCAACCGAAAATGCTTTCGTGCATAAATTATCGATTGATCACGGTCTATCCCCATAACAAAATACCTATCTCGATATATTAATTGATAATCATCGAAGCACCGAAGCATTGAAACACTACCTAGTCGGTAGCTATAGCCCACTCACAAAGGAATACCGTTTATTTGATGCGGCCAAACGGCTTGGTAAAGTGTTCAGCGCACCATATCAAATGATCCACAAATAGCGAGTGGTGATGAACGACCATCACTGTATATGTACAATCAAGATCGTTCAATGGCAACATTATAAACGTCTCCATCACATTGTCTTCGATCGAATAGTCAACAGTAATTGTATTGTAGGTATATGAAAACATAATCAAGTAATTTGAGGACATTGAAATATTGGCAATTGTTTGTGCTGTGTGTGTAAAGACGGAAAAAATAAGAGGAGAAAAATAGGTACGCCGGATTTCACAGTCATTGACTCGTGAAACAGGCCTGGGGGCGGTCATGTGGGTATTAATATGGGGACGAAGTGGAAATACCAAGCGAGAGAATCGTGTTAAAGAAAGATGCAGCAAATGTATGCGTATATATAAATATATATATGTAAATGTGCGTATGGTTGTATTATATGTTGTATATATGTACGTTTTACTGATGGTCGTGTATGCACGCGCGCGTATATCTTTACCCCTTGATGATGGGGTCGGTTCTATACGTCGATCATCCCTTCATATATATATATATATATATATATATATATTGAGGAAGGCGAAACGCTTTCGAGGAAGCGGTCGAACTCGTTTGTGCGGACTTGGTTTAATTATTTATCCGCCAGACGACTGGTCAAACTTTTTCTATTATTTCATTTATTCCTTTCTCGTGTTTCTGATACTCCAATTTAATGGCACGAAAATAAATGATTTAAAGTACTGGTTCATTAAATCTGATATGTATGTATTTGTGAATTTATTCAAAGATATAGTTCAGGAGGTAAATTTCATTATGCATACAGGAGTAAAATTGTTATTATTATATTAATGAATTGGATATAGTGTTATAATAGGATTGTTGTGTCAATTATAAATTTAATAACCGACGTCTGAGTTCCGTAAAACAATTAAATACCTTTATACTCTTTATACTTTTCCACGCATAATAAATTTCACTGTCGATGTCGTATGCATGCATACAAATATATATACATACACACATAAATACCTACATACATTCACCCTATCTAGAATTTTTTTCCACCCGGGAAAGTACGTAATGCGATATGTGAGCATCATATGTGAGTCTGTGTATGCACGCATCGGCGGCTGAACGCGAGAATGCGTATTGTTTTGCTCGGGGAAAAAAACAGAAAGACAGGGGGTGAAACGAAACAGGAGGAAACCATAGGGAATTGTGTGAGGTGATGAGGGTGGCTGTGGATTCCATGCGATCCTTTACTCAGAGTCGGAGTCACAGAAGTGAACGCGGCGTTTTTGGTTGTGGTTCATATGGAGGGATGACAAAAGCAAAGGGAAAGAGAGTAGAGGGTTAGAAAAGGAATCGACGCACGCACTACTGCGACGCTATACTACAACGTGAAAGGAACAACCCAGAGCCTTCTCGGTTAAATGAGGCTAACTCTCTGGAGCTGCTGCCGCTGGGCGCGGCCCGGAGCAAAATCGATTTTGGGCAAAGACGAAGAGGGGATGAAGAAGCGTGAGACGTGGGTGAAGATGAGGAGGAAGGAGGAGATGGTTTCGAGGATGGTGAAGAAGGGATGAGAACAGAGACTTGGCCTTCAGACGCAGAGAGAAAGATGTGATACGGATTACGAACCGGCCCCGGGACTCCACATCCGATCCACGCGTATCGGGAGGGACCAACTACCCTCTTTGGCGTTCTCTTCGTCATGATGGGACGAGTGTCAGAGAAAGCCGCGCGCAAATACAAGAGAGTGTAGAGGGTTCTTTCCCTCTTTGGGGAGTTTCAAGCACTGATGTGATAGCGCCGAACCTCACAGAAATGACCAGTGAATGTATGTCGATCAGCAATTTCGATTTCGCTGAATTATCATTGGATATATCAGGACATATGGATGCATATGTGTTGTGCTTTTGGATATGGTTATAATAAACTCGATTATTTCTGATTAATCTTCGATACGAATCGATAATGAACATTAGTGTATAGGAATAGCAGGAATAATTTTATCAAATTGTCGGAATGAATGCGATTGGTTTGAGTTTGATGTTATTGCTGCATATGGTGTGTATGTATATGACTGTAATTAATTATTTTATCGGGTATTCTCGATTGGATGCAATCAAGAGTCGTCGACTTTTGGGAATTGGCGAAATCGAATTGCCACATAGAAATTTACATGTTCATATGCGCATTCACGTTTATATGTATACCGCAGGAAATGTTCATTATTGAGTTTGAACTTCAAGCAATTGGATGTTTGAAAAAGAAAAATTTAATAAAAAAATTGAATTCATCAAAGGATAAAAAAAGAAAGAAGAGAAATTTGATAGAGCATAAGGTCCTTATCTGAGCTTTATTTCCAGATAACTGGATTTAAATTTTCTTCCTTCATTCTTCATTTTCTATCTCGCTCACTTTCTCAATCCCTGAAGGGAGGCAAGAAAAAACGACTTTATAGGTAAAAATGAGAATGACGAGATTCAAGGCGACAGGCTCCTTTCTGTCGCGTGTCCAAGAAATATCCTGACAAGAACGCAATTCGAATATAACTCTCATGTCTATACTATGAGAAAATAAGAAAAAAAAGGAGTTGTTACAAAGGGAAAAACGTTCCCAGTGAGTGTGTGTATGTATATATATCGAATGTCTTTCTATACGGATTTTTTTTTCTCATTCTGACATTCGTGTCATCCTTTCGTCGTTGTGGTTACTTTTTCCCCTGGGCATTCTCGGAAAAGCGTCTCAAAAGAAACCCTAAGAAAAAATTGATACACATAAAAATTGTTCAGGATATATACATATACTAGTCAAGTTTAATATTTTTTTTATCAGTCACGCCCTCAACCACAGGCTGCATTTATCAAACTGAAGCAAATCTGGCCAGTTCGCTCGATCTAATTTCCCCTGTTTTATCACCAAAGGCAAGCCAATCGTAAAATTGTGTGTAGAACCGGCAATAAACCTCTCTTGATCCTGTCATATATACGTAAGTGTAAATGAAAGTATGTATACGTACAGATCAGCTAGATTTTGGCACTTCCATTGGTAATTCTAGAACCGCGTGAGGGCCCGAGCTAATTTTCGTTCCATTTTACAACCCCCACATCTCATCTCAATGTTGTAATAAACGCCTGAGACTTTGTGGGAAAATTTACGACACATTAATCTGAAAAAAAAATATCTATATTATGTTTCGTGCTATTATATTCGCTGACAATGTACTCTTCAGCGACGTCATCGGAAAATGAGATTCATGTATATGTACGTTTATATAGAATTGCTGATGGAATATGAATAGGTTATGTGTGTACTATAGTTCTATAGTATTATGTAATAATGTATAGCCAGGCGTGAATGCCGCGACATGGGGGGTCGGAAACACTTTGCGGCGCGACGTTAATTCTTCATATATTCCCACCCACCCCTTTAACCGCACACATATATATATCTACGTATGTAGAGGCGTCATATTGCTATAACCTATAGAAAGCCAGTTAGAGTGAGAAATGAGTGATGTCAATTTAGCAGCTGTCAAAACTGTCATTAATTATCGTGTCATTCTCCAATTACTTTTATATTTGCATTCTTCGGCTCTGAACAATGTAAGTTTACATTTCTGTAGAACTATTTGTTAATCAAAATGGCGGCAGCTCCTCTGATTTGGCTAGTTTTTGAGGTTTCCGGCGCATCAAATTACCGTGCACGGGTAAGTGAGGATAGACACTCCGTTATTTTTTATCCAAATATATGAAATAAAATATGGCGAAGACGTCCGCCACCTACATCGACATACACACATAGACTTATTCAATTCCGTTGGTGTGCTCTCAATATCAGGTTCGTTGCAACCAAAGCTATTTGCCTTCGACAATTAAGATAGGGAGAAAATGTTCAATGTAATACAGAGGCATCACCATGAAACTACGGGTGGTTGTATACATCAAGGGTACGCGTCGAGACAATAATTAGATTAGCCTTGAAATGTGTTTAGTATGTAGGGGGGTTGTAAGTGCTTGGAAAGTGTGCATGCACACACATGAAACAGTCTCTGTTATGTCGCCGAGAAGATGGCGGAGAAATACAAGAGATGAGAGCCACATGATCACTTATGATTAAGTAATTGGTGAAGCTACGGGTGAACACTTTAGTTAATTCAATTTAATTAACCTTCAATTTTAGGTTATAAGCCAATATAAAAGACTGTATCTCTCTGCATGACTTCCTCTACATTTACTTTGCTAATGTGAAATACTCTGCATGTTTTCTCAATGGTACTCGTGAAACAACAACTTTAAATTCGTACAGGTTCGAGAATGCAGACAAAGTGCCTGGGAGAATAGCGCGGGTGTATCAAAGCAAGAGCAAAGAGGAGGACAGATTGGGTCGATTAGGTAATTGGTATACAGACACTCTGTGTGATTTATTCTAATTAAATCCTCGGTATGCAAGTCACTTCTATCGACATCTGATAAAATATTTTTGTTTTTGTTTATTCTCCAATTTAGCTCTATATATTTGTACATACCTTACCCTCCTATCTTGAATATTTGTATCATACTCATTCTCTTCTTACTTGCTTCACTTGTTTTGTTTTTCTTTTTTCTCTTCAATTGTAATTCACTTCGTTTTTGTTTTTCTCCGAATATAGATCGCGAAAAACCTTTTGTATATCCAGAGCTGGTGTGCGCGATTCTCAACGTAGAAATGGATGTAAAGAAGACACAAGATTGGAATCTATTGTGTGTTCTATTCCTACAACGAATCCAGTAGAGGGAGGAAAAAGAAACAAATGCGATGCAAAGAGAGAAGAGAACTGGAGTGCTATGGCAAAACGGAGGGAATATCTCTTGGCCTGGCATAGAAAAGGAGCTTGGGTGGACGAGTAATGGCGATATTGTACGCTGGGCTTTTTGCATTTAGGGGATGACATCATTGGAGTTCAAGAGGAGAAAGAGCAGGAACGATATGTATATAGTATAGGGAGAAAGAAACACTTTGAATTTCCGGAGTAAAATTGAGCTATTTTGTTCTGTAAGTACACTTGACTTTTTTCATAGCATCTGATGGGGGAGTAAATTTCGTGAATATCTATTATATTCATCATAAATATGTCGACATGAATTTTATTAATCCATGCATCACGTTACGCATCGAGAAACATATTCATGAGCGTTGTTTTCTATTCCGCAAATATATTTTGATTCGAAATTGAGAAAATCAAAAAAAAAGGAATAGGTAGGAACCAAAAAGTTTCAATGCGAATCACCCAACCAATGAGTTTCGGCTCGCTAACTTTCGTATACGTATACATAGGATCATTGAGCTGCGGTGGAGATTCGTACTTTTAATCCCATTGGCTTCCAAATGAGACCCAGGATCGCATTAACGGCCAGTTGGTATATACCAAACTTTAGTGTGGCAGTCTCGGCGAGAATGAAACAATGAGGATGATGAAAAAAACAAAATTCACATCACATTAACCACGCACGTTGGTTCACTCTCCAATATTCATTAAATGTATACGTGCGGAATTCAGAGGGGGGAAAAAAAAAGAATGGTAGGAACTGTACATATATGGATATAACATTTGCACCCAATCAATTAACTTTTTCGTGTGTCCTATCTGTTATACCACATCCGATCATTTAATGTGAACGTGGACAATTCTATAAATTGTGAATTACGCCAACCAAAAGGTCTTGACCATGCGTCAGTCCACTTTCCAGTATTGCACGATGTGGCTGTATTATCAATAGGGTGAGTTTAATTCCTACCCTGGGGCTGTATATATACATACACATGCGCCAACACGAAATTCCCCATTAGGCGAGGACTGAATGGGATTTATGCTAGCCCACGATTATCTATGAGATAAAATTGTGAGAGGGAGGATAACACAGATAGAAGCTCAAGATAACACAGGAAATTTTGGAAAGTGGTAGAATAGTGGTGGAAATAGGAGGTGAAATGGACCACGAGTCAGAGAGATGGCGGTAGAGGGCTAGTGTAGTAGTAGTCCAGAGACTGCGAATTTATCACCCATCGACCTACTTAGCCCACTAGCCTGCAGTGCCAAAACTTTTGTAATTGTTCCACCCCTGTCTTGTTTTCTCTCTCACTCATTTTGAATTCTGGTACGCTCTCTTCTTCATTCTCCCCTTTTATCTCACTCGTTATTTCTCTCTCAGTCGTGCTTCCCGTTATATACGTTTTGCACAGTGTCTCCCCAGTGTGCTTTCCAGATGAAAAAGAAATCTTTGCTATTCTCTCTACCATGGCTCTAAATTAAACGGTCGCATACGGTTGTAACTTTTGGAAAACTTTTCTTCTTCCATGCTATCGTATATTCTTCATCTTTCACATCTCTATATATACTCACTGTAAAGCGTTTAACACGCACGGTAAGAAAAAAAGTTTCATATTGACGTCAACTGGATTTCCAATAATTACATTATCTTCTTCGATAACTCGATATTAATGCGTTAGCCAGAACGCTTTGGTAAAAAAAAAAATTAATTAAATTAATTGGGGATATAACGAGGAGCTGTTTTTAAATTCAATTTTCATCAGATCGTTTTATAAAAAGAAATTTAATTGACAGACCTGTAGAGATTTTTTTTTTTTCACTGAATTTCGGGGTTTCTCTTTCATCTCATGATACTACAAAGCCACACCGACAAAATCCTCAGAGATTCGCCAATAATACTCCTCCAACAGCTGACCCTCAACGTGTCATTTTCATTTTATTTCTCGTCGGTATACAACTGAGTTTACGTTATCGAAAAGTATCACGCACGTTTTTTCTTTTCTTTCTTCCCTCGTGTTCATCCATGGTCGCTTGTGAACTGTACCCCATCGCGGTATCACTTTTTATATCTATATATATGTATGTATATATATTTCTTCGTCTCCCCTTCTTCATTTCGTCTCCAAGTGTAGACCTGTGCGGGTATGGTCTCAGCGAGTTATTTATTTTTATGGGGTTTCTCTCTTTACGTCGTCCAGATACTGGCATGTTGAAACTCGCAGTTTCTCTTGCGCATCGTTCTATATGTTTCTCCTCTTTCGCTCTTTCGTATCGTCGCGAGAAACCCCGTGCTCTCGCGCGCACACCGCGCTTAATGGCGTTACGGGGTTGCCAAGGCAACGCACAACCGAGGGAACCCCATGGATATCCCTGGAGCCAGGAGTGATTCGCCCTGGAAAGCGCATTTATCCTGGAAAAACATTATAAGAACCTGTGGACCTCTCATACTTTATTCCTACCAGGCAATAGCTGTGCTTGGCTTTATATTTTTTATTGTTTGCTTCATTTTTTTTCTAGGGATCAACATGCATCTATTGTTAGAGCATTCATTTCACTGTGCATTGTTGATGGAGGAGGATGATGGAACAAAAATAAATAAAAACCTAGTTGATGCAGGAAAAATTTGTTGATATTCATAGATACGCACGCGCGACAAACATTTTTGGCACGCCCTTGAATCCAAATGTAGATGTGTTTGGGAGTAGGAGCGAGAGGTTGGAAATTGTGTGAGGGAGATATGCTCTTCCTGTGGGATATATTCTGCGTGTGTTTGGTGTTATAGGAGACTGGAAAGAGAAATATATATATATATATAAATATACGTGTATTTATATACATGAACAGGAATTCATGCGTCCTTGTGGAATTAAACTTGCGTGTGTACGATCTGTTATATTGTGATACGGCAAATCGAATGCATTTGCATGTACTACATTTTTTTTTTCCCCTCATGAAATATTGCAGTAAAAATCTTCCAATGCGACACACGTATCCGAGTTGTCGTTTTTTCTCTCTATCTCATTACATAAATTCGAATATCAATGTTTTATAAGCAAAGTTGAACAGACATTTCTTATAAAGTCATTTGTATTGTTTTATGTATTATCATCGTTGTTCATTTTTTTATAAATGGTGATAGTTGCATGGAAGTATTTGCGACTTTTTCTTCATTTGAATTTTGGAATTGCTGATGTAGGTATATAGCTATAGCGCAGCAGACCTTGACGCACCAACGACCGAGACTTCGTTCTATGTCTATCCATCTTCAAGCCCCCAAGGGATGGATTCTATATACCCCTGTCTCCCGCGCTTCCCTGTGAAACAGATTGCCGAGAGCGCGGTGAGAAAAGTGCCACGTGAAGTCAGAAATCATGCTACTGCCGAGGCTTATACGTTGCGCGAAAGCTCTTTCTTTTTTCTTCACCCCAGATCTTTCACCACGGCGCTTTATTATACAAGGGTAAAGCGCATTATTATCATTATTGTCCTTATTTTTTTCTCTTTACTCCTGAGCGAAAACCGTAACCCGTGAAAGACCACAGCAAAATACTCCTTTTCACAGGAGTAATTTAACGCATCTTCGTTCACATCCTGCAAGAAAGATTGTGACAACTGATTTCTTTTCACATGCTTGGAAGTAGAAAAAAGTCGGAAAAAATAAAAAGACACTTCCGTACCTTTAGAAAAGGAGTTTCGGTAAACTTCATCTCTTTTTCCCATGTTCACTTGAATGACTCCACGATTTTTCGAATAAACCAATGATGAATGAACCTTTCTTCACACACATTGGTATATAAATTTCGTACGTATGTCATGAAATAATTCGATTTATCCGGCGAAAAAAAGAAAAAAAAAATGTTGAACGCTTTGCATAGTTATCTCCCCTACGTGCACAACAGGCAGAATCATACAACCGTAGAATCGCGTGCCTATACGTATAATATTTGAGTACACACACATACATACACCAACCCTCTCACTTGTCCCATTAATGATCGACTGATAATGCGCTGGATAAACCCTATAACGTGTCTGCGCCAATGGACTGTGTAATATTTGGACGATTTCATATCATCACATACAATCATTCGTCCATCAATATAAATATAAGTATATATGTACACATAATATAACAAACGACATGGCATTCTTATATTCTCATCGAATGAGGGTGTGAAATGCAGAATAATCCATCCGATAAACATTGACAGTCCAAGAACCCTTATTTTTTTTTCTCGTATTTTTTTTTATTGGGATAACTACGCGTCAAAACATCGGGCAATTAACCCCCGGAGGGGTTTTAAAAAAGTAGTGAGTAGCACATCATGTCCCCATCGTTATGACGCTATATATGAGTGTGCGTGTACCCTTCAGTTAAAATCCCCAAGTGAGTCCGTGGGTCTCTTCCTCAACCGCAGGGGAATTACCCAAGGATTACATGAAAATTCTATTATCGTCTTAGCGTCTCTTATATGCACGTTCGCGAACTATAACTTCATCCCCCTTTTTGGGTTATATATTTAGGCCAAACCCGAATAACCGATCGATAAATGGCCTTTTCGCAATGAAATGAAGGGTGGTAAATAGTAATTGGATACTGAAGAGGTTCTGATAGAGTTTCCATCAGACATAACATACATCAATACTTAGACATTCATTGATATGAACAATTTTAGTTAATTGTTAAATCTATATTTCGACTGGTGAATTAAATAGATTATGGTATTTAAGGTGGATGTTTGAGCGGAAGTGGATGCACGAAATGAAAGAGAATACCTCAAGGGTTGAGTGTACAACTACAGTGAAGCATCGTTGCACTATGCCAATGTGTGCGAATGTATAGGTTGAAGATGAGGTCCGCAAACCAGATAGAGAGATGGAGAGAGATAGCTTGAGGGCGCAAACGAGTGGACCGTAGCACGTGTCCTCTGCTCACCACAGCCAATTAACTGGACCCTCCCATTAATCCGGCCAATTAAGGATAACACGGAAATTCTATTACCCTCTTACTTGTGGAATTTCAAATTCTCCACAATGACGCTCGTGAAAATACGATGAATATTGTAAGCTATATATTTGTTTTGAAATATATCATATGCTGATACGAAAAATTAAGAACCCTCATCATACGAAAATGTGGATGCAGGGTGGAAACAAACGAAAAACATTAATAATTTGCGTCTCATTTGGGTAGAAATGAAAAGAAAATTTTTTTCGGTGAGTTACCGAATGTTTGTGGTTGCCACTAACTCTCTAATTACCATCAACCTCATTAACCTCAAAGTCGTCAACGTTTTTTTTATTCTTTTGTGCCACAGGGTAATGTTGGAGCAGGAGATTGAAGAAAATAACGCTTCGTTACGAGAACTGCTGACGTCATGGTGAAAAGGTTGGCTTTTGGAAAAGTCAGCGGGAGATTGGGGCGAGAGACAAATTCAAAACAGAAAAAAAAGAAGGTAATGGATAGTAAGTGAATGCATAAGTCTTGTTTCTTTTCTTTTTTCTTTTTTGTGCTCTATTTAAAAGACTTCCTAGCGCGTATACTATTTGACTTTTGAAACACACATGTACCATGTGAAACGAATGTAATAATGGTTGTACTCACGGCTATACAGCAAATTGTGATGGAGTGAGATTAATCCGTTTTCATCACCGGGTGGTACTTGGGTTGCAGGAAGTGAGCATCAGTTGTAGGGCCATTCTATATTGAGTTTGAATGCATGTGTGAGAGAGAAAGTGAGCAAAAGTCTTTCTGTACGGTCAACATGACTACAACCCGTCGACATTCGCAATTTTAATTAAGATAATTAAGGTATTTATTGAGAAATTAAGAGCCCTCGGTTGAATTCGAGTACAAAGCTCCCCAGGTTTCTCTGAAGGGAGTATGAGCGAAAGAGTAGGACTGTGAGCGACTCGCCATTCCTCTTCAATCGCCCTCCACGCTCCTCTCAGTACCACTCGAGCGTGCCTCGATCGACCAAAAAGCCCCTCATTCATTTGTGTTTTTTTTTTCATTCTTTTTATTTGGCAGATTAAAAATAAAAAGCATGATGCATGAGGTATGAGGCTGAATGGGCTTAAATACAAACGAGACCGATATTCCGCAATTGCGGAGGGGTGTAAAATATGGGATGAATTATTATGTATTATACAATTTTGTTTCTAATATTTCGTGTTTTATTTCGACATATTTATCAGTTCACTGTCATGATCTCTGACTTGGCCTTATTTCATGTACATATACAAGCGCGAAAGTGACATGGCTGCTAAAAGATTATTGAAATTTTTGTCATACTCCCCTGAGGACGTAAATATATTCTGAATATGAGCGTCAAGTCAGCAAGGAGACGCGTCGTGCCGGGAAATGCTTGAATTACATACGTATTCACATGTATATGCTCTTCTTCCGACATACACACGAAGATACACACACACATATGTCCATAAAATTTTCAAGTTTATATACACAACGCAGTTGAGAGAATTTATGTCGGAGCACATGTCTTATGCAATGCATTCGTGACAGAAAAAAGTTTCTTCGTGAATATTTTTATGCTTAGTACTCGAAGAATTATCTATTGAATAACCAAATAACAAAAAATGCATGCATTTAAATTAGATGTATGCACACGTTTATGAATAGTGATAAATCTTTGCTCCAGTTGACGAAAAGACCGGCATTAAATCAACCGCTGCTCATAAAACCCACCACCATTACAAACGCTCGTCAATAATTTTTACGATTCTCCTATTTATTGACTAGTAGAGCGATATCAATAATTGAATAACACAATTTTTGTCATAAAAGGACAAACATTTTTTATACTCCTAACCATTCAACTGTAATTTCAATTTAAACAATGAAATTCTTGATGTGGAAAAAATAGTTTGCACAATTTTTCAATACAACAGTTGACACACTCTGTTCTGGCATGTCAAAGTATATAATAAGTCTTGGAAGCTATCGAGGGGAGCTAGCGTGTGCACAGCTTTTATGGACATCGTGTTAGCAATAATACTGCAAAAATGTCCTGCATCTTTCCAATAGTAGACAGAAAAAAAAATGTTGAGTGATGATACAATCGGAAAAGCGAATAGGGGGAATAAAATTTGATCATGTTTTCACTTTTATGAGGTGCGTAGCACTTTTGCGTATAGAATATACATGAGCTCTGTGTGCGCAGTGGGTGCCATTGGTTACACGAGGGATAGGTGGGAAAACAAGGTATTCCATATATAGATGGTGTTTGTATAGTCACTGTGTAATATATAATCGCGGTAGAAACGTTGTGGAAGTTGGTTTGTCATTCATTGAGAACCTCTTTGAGGTGATGTGTCCCATGAGTTTCATTCCCCTCCTGTATATATATATATATCCAAACATCCCTGCAGAGAATCCCTCACTACTTGTGAGTGAGGCACCCTATGTATCACCGCGCAATGCGCTTCGCTTCACCCTGAAATATTCGAGGTAGTATTGTAAATTCGATTTGTGGCGAATATCCTGAAACATTGGTGAAAAAAAAAAAAAAAAAGAGTTGCCCACATCAGTGGGTTGAGATTATATCGATGAATAATCCTGGTTTGAATTAAATTTTTTAGTCAAGCCTTTCACACAAAAGTTATCAATGAATGAGTGTGCTCTTTGATATAAAGCGAATGGAACAGAGAACGTTTCATTTCATCCTGTTGGTATGAGCGAGCGAGGGAGAGCCTGCAGGAGTAGGAATGTACAGTAACTACCAAAACCTCTGGGTTGTAGCATTGTCCACCGCTTTCATTTGCAAGTTTTAGCATTATTAATTCCATTGGTATAAATTTTGCAGTCTTGTCTTTCTCCTTTTTTTTTTTTTTTTCTCATGATTAATATACAATTTTCTCGTTATACATTGTTTCGAATTCGTCGTTACAAGTAATCAAGACCGCAATTTTCAACGCCTGTTTGCGTAATATCCTGCGCATTTTGTTTGCAACATTGTTCACTACGCATAATTTGCAGTCTTACGTAAATTTTTTTAACCACAGAAATTTTAAAGATATCACAATTGATTACTGTAAACGAGTAATCAATTGTGTAATTTGATATTGGCATTGATTGCCGTATTTTTTCTTGTGGGTTGGCTCAAGACAATTTTGCCAGTAACGTGGAATAGATGCGAAAAGTATAAAAGCTTATGAACACATCTATTTTCGTTAATTTATTGAGTGTACAAGTGCGCGTCGTATTTTGTGCTACAATTGCTAAAAGACAACTTAAGATATAAATGAATGAAAACATGCAGAAGAACGGAGTAAGCTGTATTTCTTCGGTCGTCTTTCTCACCATTGCCATTTTTGTCGCGATCAATATCCACGATAGCGAGGCTGTAAGTATACCCAGCATATTTCTTTTATTAATGGATAAAAAAAATTTTTCTTATGCTAAAAGTTATTATTGTTATCATTGGCTTCATTTTGACAATAGGCAGTGACAATTGCTGAAATTAGGGATAGCATGAAGCCAATTGGCGAGGCTTGTATTCCGGAAAGTGGAGTATCTAATGGTAATGTAGTAATTGCAAATTTATGTAGAGATGATGATAAAATTTTTTTTTTCCCAAAATGTTGTTCAATGTAGACGTGGTGGCAAAAACACAGCAGGGTGAATTTCCAGCTGATCCAGCGCTGCAGTGTTATTACGCTTGCGTATTCAAAATGATGCAAGTTGTGAGTATTTTTATTCTTCAATAAATATTATTAGCTTTTATAATAATATCGGCATTATTTTGTAGATGAATGCGGATGATCAAATTGATGTTGATAAAGTAATGAATACAATTGATGCAATGCTGCCCGAAGATTTGGCACATCGGGTGAAAGCAAATTCTCGAGGATGTTTTGATAAAAGTATATATTCATTTTCATTCATTTATATTTATTTGGTATCAATTATTTTTATGTGAAACAAATGTTTGTTTTTTTTTTCCCCCATCTTATACTTTCAGTTACATCAGATAACATTTGTGTTATCAGTTGGGAATTCACTAAATGCTTCCATGAATCTGACTCATCGGTAAAAAAATAACAAATTTCAACTCCATTTTATCTTTTTTAATCATACATGCTACGTCAGATTTATTATTCTATTTTTTTTTACATTACAGCTGTATTTTTTTCCATAAAAATATTTGTTTGGTGCTCGAACAATTAACTATGCAGAAACGAGGAGAGGAAAATTTTCCATTTAAACATAACAATGACAGAAAAATAGAAAATACAACCTCAAATATAAACAAGCTCTCGAAATTGCAAAATTAATCAATTTCACTGAATATTAACATACATTACACAACATTTTAATGCAATTCAAATATTTACCTTTAATTATTCTGCGTCAAGCTGGAGTATTGAAAAATTGACGTTGAAAATTTACGAGTGATGATTGAAGATTGCCTCGCTTCATCCAGAAACACTCAGGAGTATTTTGAATTCGATTCGTTGCAAATATACATCCTGAAACACTCGTGAAATCAAAGGGAAGTAAAACGCGAGAGAGAGATGAGGTATTGCAAAGGGATGAAAATTAAATCAAGCACTATAGGGAGAATAAAATAGAATCGACTGTTGAGAATGAATGGAATGATGAAGGAGGCAAAATGAAGCTGACGTAATTTACGAGAAAGAAAAATAATAATAATATTATTATGTGTGAAAAATGATGAATACAATGAATTGATATTATTTTTTCTCTCCATATTTTTTTGTTTTGAGATTTAGTGCATTGAATATCACTGAATCAACGACAATAATCCACGCTTCTGTTTCGCATATGTTTATTATTATATTTGTGAAGGTGTCAGAAAAGAGGGCGAATGACGCATAAGTAAATATGCCATAATGTTTAGACTACGACCAGAGAGATTAGGTTCACTTATACGCAGGCGATGTAGTTGGTGTTATTTTCATGTTTATTTTTTTTATTTCTCGCCACGTATATATACCTCATCAAGTATACAAATCACCACTATATAGTGCTTTCCAAAAGTCGTTAACATTTATCGTTACAACGAACTTTTGACCGCGTTGAATAATCATTTTGCCATTAGGACAAAAGACTCCACTGTATTCTGCTCTTGAAATATATATATTCGACCCTTGTTCTAAGAGGCAATGTCCCATGGGGACTGTACAAGTTTCCTCTTGCAACGCGTGCGCCTGCTTTATTTGCCCTCTGACGAGTTGGACATCGATCGTACGACGATTAATTGCATTTGTTCATCGTGTCTTGAGGATTCTTTAACACAGTGGCGCGATGATAAGGGGGCGAAGTAAGGCGGTACCCAATGAATAACACGTTTTAATTAATTAGCCAGCGGGAGATATCTCGAATGACTTTTACTGCATCACTTTATTGTCAGTGATTTATTTTAACTGTGTTTTCATCTTTTATTTTTCCACACTGTGATGTTTGTTATTTTTACACAGTTATTTTTATTCAAACAACTCGATGTATTCAAATTCTGAAGGCTATTGCCTCTATACGTTATGTATATATTCCAAACGAATCGGATTTTATTCCAGTACGTGAAATAATCCTGTCACGAAATTTTTTTCTGTGGTATTTTTCATGAGACATATATAAACAAATCCCATTCCATCGCGTGAATATCACATCCGGTTGAAATGCTGTCCGAATCCCATTTGTTTTTCGGATAACTCTACCGGAGCTAAATCCACTAGAGTTACATATATGCTCATATATTTACATAGTGTATATAGTACATATTTGTACATATACATTTACGTATAGGGTATATATGGAGAGGTAAAAGAGATGAGTATAGTGACTAGGGGCTGAAAGTGGGCACATATATATATATATATAATTCTCTCAACCGCAGATTGATGCGTCGAATTATATTCGTCGCGTGGCGCATCTGCTCTTCTCACTCGCGCTGAATTACGCGCTCGATTTACTCGGGTTAGTCGAATCCTTCACGAGCCTTCCACCTTGCTCGAGATATGGCGGGTGGTCTGCTCTTTCACGCTCTGGTGTATTTCTCTCGGCCTCGTTGACCTCAAACCACACCTATAACACCACATGCCATACCCACATTCGGGGCCCCCTCTCATAATAATAATAATAACAATATTAATGATTTCTATTATCACTATTATTATTATCATTGATGAACCTATTTCATATTGATATTGATTCTTTATTATGTTAATTTCAAATCGTTGGATGAAAAATTGGTTGATTAACCAATTTTTTGTGCAAATACCAGACAATCTTTTTCTGTTGCTGTTGCACAGTGAATTGAATTTTCGCTAAATGCATGGGCTGGACTATAATTACTATTTTTTTTTATATTTAAACCATTTTAATATAATAATTTAACTTCCCAATCAATCTGGAAAAACAGAACAGCATCGCCACCCTCGAGCATTAATTAGTTCATTAAATTACCAGTAATTACCTGCAATTTTATATGAAAAATAATTCCACTGTGATAATAGTATTAATATATAAGATAGAATAGAATTGAGCAACTTAACAGGTGAACAAATCTCTCGTAAATAACATTATTGGTTAATTAGAGACTAAATAATTGTCGTGCAAATCTCTTCAAGCCTCTTTTCTCTTTTGCTTTCCACGTCTCTTCCTTTTGCCAAGCACTTTCTTGCTGTAGCTTGGATGAGGAATTGACAAACAAAGGTATATATATATATATATATAGATATATGTGTGTAGATATAGAGGGAGGACGAAAGCAATTATCGTCGTCGTAGTGACGTCGTCGCCTTCTCGTTTCACTCGTTGCACACTCGCCTCAATGAGAGACGATTGTGTTGACGTGTTGTTTACATAGATGAGATTCTGTAATGGTGCGCAAGAATGGTATACAAGTGACTATATGTATTATACAATCAGAACCAATGAGGAGAGAGAAAGTAGAAGAAGAGGAGGATGCGTGCTACGATGCCAAGACGATGCCGTTTCTTGCTGCATTGATATTGAACGGTTTTCATCGTCTTTCTATGACGTATCCTCAGCCCCCATTTTCACCACTACTAAACTTCGTTCACCGCTAACTCGACACTACCACACAATCCACCTTCTATCCAAGTGTTGAGAAATTCGTTGACCCTAACGACACCAAGGCGCCATGACGCCGACTGGACTGGTCTGTAGACCGTAAAAGTTGTTTGAAAAATTTTCTTATAGCCATAGAATTATTATTAATTTGATTAAAATAGAATGGAAACTTTTTTCTTTTTACGTTTTTGTCATATTTAATGCACGGTATTGTAATGAAATTAATTCTCTAGATATTAATTTCCGTTCATTTTGTTGAATGAAAAGTTATCGTGGGAACTGTAGACGTATGAAAAATTCATATTTCATTTGCAAATACATCGAAAATTATTAATTTAATTGAAATGGAGCGGAAATTATTTCTCAATAGCTCTACAACATCTGACAAAGTTATTGCAATTAAAATTGATTTTTGAATATCAATTCTTGTTTATCTGGTTGAGTGACAGCAACTGTGTGCACTGTGAAAAATGAAAATTAGTATTTCATGTGCGAATACATGAAATTGGAGAGAACATTTTTTACAATGACACCATGATATCTGATAACATTATTGCAATTAAAATTAGTTTCTGTTTATTTGATTCGATAAATGTTATTGTGTGCGCTGTTGATCTATGGAAATTTATATCTCATTTGCAAGTACATTAGATATTATACACTTTCCAAGAATCACAGTGGCTTTACTCTTGTGTAAGTACAGTGTGTATACAAACATAATGCGTGCAACTACCATGCGCTCAATCGAAGGTTCTTCAACTCATGAATAATTTATATTTTTCCAGAATATGAGTGGCTGAGTGATAGGGGTGTACGTCAGTTTGACGGGCTGTAAATTAAAGTGTAGGAGCGAAAAAAAAAAAAAAAAAGAATTCCAACTTAGTCAAGGGAGAAAGGACCATGGTGAAAAAAAATTGGAAAAAGAAAAGAGTCTGTGTGTATGTCTGCATAAGTGTTTGTGTCTGTGTGTTCGGACTAATGCTCTGTTTTATGGATCACACGCCCCCACACTTGTCACCAGACCCGACTAGACACTTTGTATGCATTCATGGAAGTTCGAAATTACAGGAATAAAATACGAGCCTGGAGGCATTTTTGTTTTTATCATTATTATTATTTATTTTATTTTCGCGCTTTCTTTTTTCAGTTGTAGAGTCTATTTTATTTTTTTCCATTTTTATGACTGGAAATTCAAACAACTGTTCTGTTGTCAGGATTTCATATTTCCAGAGCACACGAGAGAATGGAAAAAAAAATTTATGTCCGAATGCGAGACTGTTCACATAGCTGGACAATTAGTTTTGGATCATGTATATGTATATTATGAGGAGTTTTTTTTTCTTTTTTATTGCCATCGTATAATATGATACCCGGGAGGATCAAAAAGAAATTCTCAGTGCTCGTATTTAATAGCTAAATATGCCAGCTAAGTTATTTATTTTTTATAAACGTATTCACAATAGTTTAACAAACATTTTTCCCCGATATACTTTAATATACATATATATGAATCCCTCTAGGTTATCGCCAGCAAATAAGCGTCAAGTGTAAAATATTGCTGATCGGTTTTTTTTTGTCCGCGTAGGGGAAAATATAGAGCAAGAAAAAAGAAATGCAAATACATATACATGAAGGCAGTATCTGAAAAAAAAAGGAGGAAAATGAGGGATGTATAAAATCCATGCGGGCTCTTTGATAACCACGAAAATGTGATCGTCAAATCCTGAAAAAAAAGTTATATATAACAGACTCTTTTCATCAATAAAAAACTTCTTTATCAACGTATATTGAAGAAAAATAAATACGATAAAAAATACAAACATATTCTCATTGAATGTATATAATTTTAATTAATTCCAATTCATTGAATTGCAAATACATGAATTGCAACGTGCAATCGCTGACAGATATCGATCGCCATCCGAACGTCTCTATAATTCGTAAAATTACACAGCACGCATTCACTAATATACATTCACTATCCGTTTGATGGAAGGACATCACCCCTTTCCAATCGTGCATCACTCCCATACTCACTCTCTATGTCCCACGTATATCTCCCACTCACATCAACCCCCTACACCCTTGTTGATCGATTGATATTCGCGGTGCATCTGTCAAAATTACCCTTCCACGATTTTTGCAACGCCACATGAAATTTCTCTGTCATTCGCGAATCGTGATATAGCCCATGAACATGTTTCACCCAATATACATACATTTTCGAAAAAAAAAAAATTGTCATTCTCGCGTCCATCACTATATAACAGAGTTCACTCAATGTTTCCGAACAATAACCGGACCATATTGTCACGAATAATGAATTATCAACGGTACATCGAGTCACGGTTATCGTTCGCGTAGGTCAATAAATAATACGAATAGAAAAAAAAATATTAAAGTATAGCCTTTTTTTTTCCTCATAAGCTTGGGGCGCCGTGGAACCCCTTATGGCGCAATTTTATTTCATTGTATATATTACATGTCCATATGTACTGGATATATGCATACAAGTATATATAAATTTAAGTGGGACATGCCACTTAGAGAATAAATGTTCCAGTTGATTGAGGGATGATATGAGAGTTGTTATAAAGTGCTGCGAAAATTTTTAGGGCAAGTATATACTCTGTATGTAGCCATATATATATATATATCTATATTATAGAGGTTTATAAATGTCTGAATCGATCCGTGGGCAGTTTCAACTCGCCAAGTCTTGGAATATTCACATGTGTTTGTATATGTGCATGGAACAGTAGTACATTCATTGTTTTCGCGCAGAGGAAAGAGTACGGAAGCTCGACACGATTCCCTAACGTTAACCTAGATTTTCATTGGTTGGTAACAGTCCAGATTCTACTTGTATGTCGATGCCAAAAAGTGGGAGAGAATTTTTTGTATTGAAAACAAAAAAAAATTTCCTGTTATTTCAACTATTACATAGCTGAGTTTTTATGTAAATATGCAGCCAATTTCTCCATCGTTGAACTATGATGTTCTGAATGTTTTGAAACATATTCAATGCTGTATGTGACAATTAAAGAAAAACTTTTTGTTTTATTTTTTTGCAGGAATCATTTTGCGGGAGGCCAAAGACTTTGTGTGTTAAATTGAAAGTCCATTTAATCGACATCGGGAATCAAATTAATGTTTAATACGCAAATGGATGTAATGTGCTCTCGTAAAAGGAAAAAAAATGAAATGCAGATAGAGTGGCAAACAGAGACAGAGAAGGAGGAGGAGAAAAAAAAATAAGCGAGTGAAATAATTGCATTAGTGCGTTACGCATTGTCGATTCGAATATAATTCAGGAACGCGCGTTACCAATCTATTGTTCGAGGGTGAAAGTATACTGTAACCCTGAAAAGTGTATGCATATACATATATACAACACTTTTTTCTTCCTCTCTCCCGCTACCCAGTTCCCCTTTAATAGCTATCTCCTTCACTCGAATTTTATTCACCATTTTCCTTCCTCCATCCCTCCTACTTTTTCCCCAACTTTCCATTCTTTCTCATTGGCAAGTAGACTCGTGCCAATCGAGAGTATCGAACCACAAACACAACACACATACGAAATAGATGTATATATGGTCCATATACACACATATATGTACATTCGGAAAAAAATTGCGTTGATATTCGCACTCGCTAAATTCTCTCATTCTAGACAGAAATATTGTGACACCCCCAACGGGACTATATTCATATAGAAATATAAAGCGACGAAAAAAAATTCAGACAGTCAAACAACATCCTATTTTTTGGTGCTACACGTCACTATAAAAAAAAAAAATTTATATGCACCCAAAAAAAAAAGAACGAAAAAAAAAGTGAATAAAAAATTTTTTTTTCCCGTTCATGTATAACAAAGTGGATTATAAATGGTAATTAACTGCATGTCGAATAATGTCTCTGGTTCAAAGTCGTTTCAATGTACTCTCTCTCCCTCCTGAACAGCGTATGCACGGTACTTGAAGCGAGAAGCGAACAAACGAGACAAATAGAGAGAGAATGAGTGCGAGATAGGGCCGGAAGCACGATAATTCCTTTGAGATCCGTAATACAAATTCCGAGGGTGCGGCGTTTATAATTCCGCGATATGAAACACACATAGGATACTGAGAGTGAAAATGAGCGAGATAGATAGAATGAGAGAAAGAGAAAGATATAGAGTGGACGTGAAAGAGAAAAGGGGTGGTAACGAGCTTCCCGTGAGATTATCTGTCGCCCTATCGGTAGTATGGCGAGGTTGAAATACATGATGGTATGCTGTAATAAATACACATATAAATGTCAACGTGATTATATATATAAAGTTGAATGGGGTAAAATGGAAGTTTTCACAGAATTATGAATTTCTGGGTACTTCAACATTTCAACAGCTTTTTACACAGCAGACTCCATTGGTGGTACTCTATATACATAAATGAAATTGGAGAGCACATTATGGCACACAAAAAAACATCATATATTAATATATTACAAATATTCAACAAGTAATTATTCATGATCGCATTATGTTACTTGAAATTAGGTTTGTCTCTAATAATGATACTATGTGAATTAAATTATCGATTTCTCGTTAACTTGGGTATTTTAACGAGCGTATTATCGTGAACTCTGCAACATGCACGAGAGTTTGAATACATACCCAGGGTTAGATACATACATAGAACACCGCGTGCAATTTCTCCCTATTTAAAAAGATCGCACTTCTGACTTCAATGGGCTGTGTAATCGGATTAAGAACGGTCGCACACAATGCAGAGCAGCGCAACTGGAGAGAATATGCGTTGTGTAACCGTTCCACGCGGATTCCATCTGGCCAGTGTATTGTATTGTGTACATATATATGTACATAGGTGTATTATACGTTGAGGAAAAGAGAGTGAAGAACGAAAGGGAAAGTGAGAGAGATCCATATGTCCAGCCGCAGGCGGCAATACAGACTCGAAATAGGAGGATATACTTTTTGCCCTCGAGATCCGATTATAACCGATATTGATTTCAAGCCACTCATTGTCATATCGCTCTCGTGTCTCGTGCTCACGGATTTTTCGTTGAACGAACGAGAGCAATCGGAGAACGCGGATTATACTTGTGAATGTACTCGATGAAAGGTTCCACCACCATCACCCATCGCCATTCAGAGCTCTAAAGAATAGAAAATGACACGTAATACGTAGTATGTATGTAGACATGGGTGTACAATTTTACATACATACTTCAATTCAATATAGAAGTGTGAAAGCATTTCAAATAATTTATCACCTTCACACTTGTTTCAATTTATTTATTCTTTTTAATTTATTATCTTTTATTTTTCAGACTTGTCATCGTGAAAGTAATGGATCATTGGAAAAGCTTATCGGACCAATGGAGACTTAATTAAAGTGCAGAAAGCGATGTCTATCTTGGTAACTCTGCTTGGTTGACAAAACGAGAAAAAAAGAATGTATGTTGGAAAAAGTTAAAAATAGAAAAGTGGAAAAAAACAAAAATGAAAAAACGAAACAGATTAAACGAAAGAAGTAATTACACTCGTCCATGGCCGTGAATGAAACTTCCTGTATCCGGCGTTCACGCTTTCTATATGTACCCGGAATAGCGACAGTCCAACAGAGATAGAAGAAAGAATTCAAAGGTGAACAATAGCAGCCCTTTTACAGTAAAAAGCATTACTGTCCGATCTCTCCAAACTTTTTTCCCCCCCTTGGCAAAAAATATAGGCGCACTTTCAAACAATCCTTTTTTTTTTTGTATTTCATCTCGTTCTGTTGTCGTTTTCCTTTGGTTGAAATAAATAAAAAGCAAAGACTTGTATGTCCCACCAGTGCAAAGAGAAGATATCGCACACACTACTGCAAATTCTAAACACGCGCTTGCGTAACCAATTCTTCCTTTTTCACTTCAATATATGCATACACGTTTTATATTATTCCACTCGCTCTCACCAATTTGCATCTCACTCTCAATTTTATTCGACCCTCAACCTCAACATCGAGTAAGTCGCATAGAGAAACTTCGTAGTGCTGACCCCAGTCTGTCCCATTCTCCTATTGCTCACCACCTCTGGACCATCCTGTGTCCTATCGTCAAACTATCGATTTATCCCTCTGGACGTATTGTTCCATTACTTCGGCTTTTCTCACTCGCATATACACACTATTGTCCTTTTATTTTCCATCTAGCTTTCTCGCTCTGGCATTTTATTGCAAACACACACACTTACTCTTATAAAGCATATTTCATATATAAACCAAAATATATAAAAGTACATATATAAATACTTCAACATAGAAGAATAATATTTTGACAGTTGAGGGTATATGATAAAAATAAATTCTCAAAACGTTTATGGATAAGAAAAGTATAAATGAAAATAAAAGATTGTATTTAGGTATACACGTATATGCTATCACCTATTTTTATCTACATAATATAATGTTCAAATAGAACCTATTTATTTACATTTTTATTTTTCTTCTTTCAAAAGGAAAATTTTTTATCAAAACTAATACATTACTCGAGTTAGCACACAACTGATTATATGCAAAGGGACCTTGTACATTGAACACGTCTATCATAATGAAACTTCCGCTCAGTCATATATGAGTAAATTTTTCTTAAGCGCATTAGATATACATGCATTCTTTTGCATCTTCTAAACGGAAGCCAGTTGCCGAGTTCGTTATGACGTCATTTCTCCCCCTCTCTTTATCCTTGTTTTATTTCTCAGCGAAAATGTCCTCTTCTCTGTCGTACTTTTGCTCTCTAGATGAATCTTCCTCTGTTGCTCCCTATCTATCCACCCACTATCACCACCACCGCCACCACCACCGCGTATCCCAGCTTGCAGAATTGGCGCCCGTCTGACTGTCGTCCCGGCGCCAGCAAACCTGCGCCCCTCGATATACACGTACAATCGTCGACATCGTTCCTTTTCCACCACCAATGTGATACGATCGATCTTGGTTTCTCACTTTGATTCATCAACACAACAATATCCTCATATATATATAAATTTGCATATTAATATTTCAATTGTAATTTAAAATATCCTGCGGTATATACTACTTTCGATGTTATATTATTATCTCACTTGATAATCTCTTGGTTTTTAATCTTTTCGATTTTCTTTACGGATCAGGGAAAAGAGATGTTGGTCGTTGATAAGCTCATCGCGATAGAGAGCACTCTTTGAACCATTTCCCTGTTTATATTCTTTTCTCTCTCGTTTATTCTATTTTTTGTCTTCGTTTTATTTCCTTTTTCACTTTCACGTAATCTCACTTTCAGCGCTTCCCGATCCTCATTACACCTCTCTACTTGGCCCCTTTCACTCTACCTTTGCCATCGTCTCATCTTCACTGCACTTCTATTCTTCCATTTTCATGGTCCATACCCGCTTTGTGTAAATAAATGAATATTAGCCATCCGTTTATTAATCATAGCCGTCGTTTCAAGGCGTTGTTGAGAAATCCAATGATGAGCAAGAGCTGAGCGAAAGCTGAGAGAATGAAAATATAAAATTCCTCGTTTACCTCGATTATATTCAGGCGAATAAACATCTCATATATTTTTAAAATATTCTTTATGAAAATATATATATATACAAAATATAAAAGTGAATGTCATATAAAATTGGTCGATGGTCACGACTTTTCATATCTCAGAACCATTTTATTTCAAATAAAGGTGAAAAATAGAGAAAATAATAAATAAATACGTGAAGCTCATTCTCACTCTCTCTTTATAAAGCTCGTTTTCTTCTTTTCATGTTTCGCAAATAAAATTTCCAACTAAATCTTGAAGTAAAGCCCCATGGAGAAAGCGAGAGAATGTTCGACCTTGTATCGAACTCTTATAAGGTATATACCAAAAAGAGTAAAGAGTCTAAATTTTATTTATACTCATTCTTTTTTCTTTTTTTTTCCTTTTCACAGGGAACGTGACGCATTTGAGAGAACGAGGATAACATCCGAGAATTTTTTTTCCCCTCTGGGTGGAAGAACTAACGCGCACGAAGGCGACTGGATGGATGAAGTACTGAAAAAGGAAAAAAAATGTTAAAAAAAAAAAAAAACCGACTACTCGTGCCAGGAGTTGAGGATCGGTGTAAACAAGGGTTGACAAACGGCAAACAAAAAAAGGTAAGACACTCTGCTAGTCTAAGTCGTATGCGCACGCGGGGATCCCCGCTATGAAGACTCACTCTGCCGCTATGTTGCCCTTTACTTCCCTTGTGTCCCATGCCCTCTATACCACAGACGTTTTTCGTAAAACCACCTCTCATTCGCCCGCTCGCTTCGTTGGCACACAACCCCCCTTTGCCTCTCTCATATCTACACAAACGCCCTTGGGCAATCGTTTGTTTGGACAAGCGAGATGGATCGTCCAACACAAGACACGTCAGAGTTTCACGCAAGTGCTCTACTCTAGATGATAACATTTTTGTATAAAAGACGAGTAGCGTTTTAATGTACCACGTATAAAGTAAAACATTCATACACAGAGAACATTCTGAATAGGATGAAACATTGTTTGATTCAACAATATCATATCATATTTTCAATTAACCACTACGCATTCCTGAGAGTTATATAAAATATATTTATTTGTACAAAATGTGTGATATGTCGCTACGGTATGAATAATTTATCTCATATTCTTTTTTTTAGGCTTGAAATATTATCAAGTGAATTGCTGGGAATTTGTTCGTGTATATATAGCTCATGTTATCGTCAAATTAGCGTGATAACACAGAATGATGATGATGATGTGAATAATCCTTTCACACGTGATAGGCGTAAGTCGACGCGTCAAAAGAAAAAAAAAAGTGCCTTTGATATATGTATATGTGTTCCTCGTTCATTTCCATCGAGCCGACGGTATATTCGTTCAATGTCTCGTGGCAATATTTGCCTCCAGCATCATGGCTATCTCTTCTAACCATCAATCTTCGTGAATATATACATACAGCTATGAAGAAGTGCTAGAGTAAGCGAGAGGAAGAGACAAAGTGCGAGAGAGTGAAGGGGATTAAAAATATTTCTGCTCGAGCAATTCATGGATGCGCCTGCAGCCCCGACGTAACATGATAGATATATATATTGATATATTATGAGCCGCGGGGGGGAATAAAAATATTCGGACGATGGAAAATTCTTGGAATTGCTTCGCAGGGGAGTAAACGCAATCCCGTAGGTGGGACAAGCGCGGGGCAGAGGGTGGCTTTTACCGTCGAAGACGACGACGCATATTTGTGGCTTGATAAGGCGCCGACGTAATGATCTCCAAAGGTTTACCAGTATTCCTTGTGGGCTCATTAAAAATTCCATAGATGGTGAATGACAGTGTATATATATATAAAGTTGGTTGGGAAAAATTGTCACGATAATGGAAAATATAGAGATAAAGTGTATGTATATATATTTATTTCACAATCTCTTTTGCCAAACGAGGAATGAGTGTAAAACTTGATGTAAAAATTTGTTGTCATAACAACTTTATCATGCGAGAATCACGCGAATTCACATCAAAATGAGGCTTGAGAGGCTTTGAGATATAGTTCACACGCGGACTATGATATCTGATGAATTTTGATCTAGTGACATTCCAATTATGATGGTTATTTTATTCAGCAACTTGAAAAAAAATTTATTGTGCACAAATTAGTTGTTTAATTTCAAACCATATTTGAGTTCAGTATACAAACTATGGATGAGTCATCAAAGACTTTGAAGTAAACTCTGTGTGGCTGAGTGTTGTGAACGAAAGTGTTGCGCAACAACAGTTGGACGAAACAAAAATATTATTCATATGGGGGAAAAAAAAAAAACACTGTGTTTTATATTTGTACCTTTAATTTTTCACCAACAATAATATTGATTTACAAATTCAAGGCATTCATACAAAATATTAATACTCTAATGACTCAATAAAATCATCTACATAGGTTAATTCATAATAAGAAAAAAGACGAAAACAGGGCGTAACAGTATCCAGTCAGAAAAACAAAAGAAACTATTCACATTAAATAAAAAAATTCAACGCAGTTCCATCCATCAAATAAAAAATGCTGCGAAATAACACTACATTGGAATAAAAAAAGATTATATAAATATTTGTAATAAATAAAAGAATAAAAAATAGAACGCAAAAGATAACAGATAGAGGGCGCGGTTGTTCGCAGGTTTGGCGCCTTCAACCGTCACCTGCGAATCAGCTCTCTCGTCACCAACACGAATACAACCGAAAACAACCGAAGTAGCGCTGTGTGGTTACTCGTACTTGCGTGCTCCCCGCCACAGTAGGAAATCGGCCAGCGTGACGGTAACACACGAATGTGAAACCGCTTGTACATCGTGTGTTCGAGAGTCCACATAGCGGTGAGCCGCGCTACGTGTGTAGTCATTTATAAATATTTCGCTTTCATTCTCTACAATTGTTCTCGACAACTGTCTCATCACAATTTTACTTAACAATTATTTAATTTAATTACATTAATAAAGTTCTTGGATTAAATATATAATATATAAATAATATACTTTGTATATTTGTGTTTAATCGCGTGTGACAGTGTTAAAAAAGAAAGAAAAAAAAAACATTTTGTTCATCTCATCTATATTTTGTTTGTTTATACAAATAATTCTTTATGTTCAGGACTTTTGTTTATCGTGATTGAAACGAGATCGAGATTTTGCAGGAGAAGAAAACGTATCTATATATATATATATAATTCTTCAACGTAAACAGGGAAGAGTCAAGAGAAAATACGAAGCGAAAGAGCGATAGGAGAAAAACGATCCATTCGCGATGGCGAGTTTATCAAGTGGGCGACCTGCCGTCGTTGCGATTCTCTCACTGATGCTGCTACACCTAGGTGAGTGATGGCGTCGACCATGAACACACACATTTTTCTCTCTTTTACTATCTCATTCTTCATGTCCTACAGTGTGCCTCGTAACTTGTATGCCTCTTTACAGCGTGCGCGTTCTTCAAAACCGGATTCCGCAAGCCAATCGATAACGATCGATGGTTATCTACGGTATAGTGTTGTATATAAGCCATGACTATATATGTATGTGGATATGGATGTATTTATATATATCCATATATATTATTTATATAATGTAGACTTTGATGCAGTATAGTCAGTCGTTCGAATATGATTAAAACTATTACTGAATTAATTATATTTTATCTGGTTAATTTGTATGGATGTGTTTGAGAAAGTTCACTTTATAGTTTCTTTGTTTGTTGATGAATTTTTCCAATGGAAATTTTTGATTTATGAATTAAGGAGCACTGTTCTTTAGGATCGTGTTGTGAAATCCAAATTGATTATCTTTTTAAAACATCTCTGAGATAAAACAAAAGAAAAGTTATCGAGTATTATATTTTGGTTGAAGAGGAATGGAAAAAAAGAATTATGGAAGAAATGTAGATCTAATTGTTTGTTCGGATAAATAGAATAGGGATTGAAGTATGATAGGTTTACATAATGATATGAAGGGCCTGAGAGCATTTTTTTTTTTAGTCTTTGTGTTTATTTTGTTAAATTTTCCGTTTGGAATTTCTTCTGTCGGTATTTTATATCTTCTATTGAACATTCTCTGTGTCACAATGTCGAAAGGACGTCGCGTTCTACGGAATTTCCGGATGACTAATCATGCGTTGTATGATGAAGAATGAAAAAAAAATTGTTCATCGTGTTCTGTCGCTTGAAAGAAAATAGGATTAAAAATTTTATAGTTAGTGTGATGGTTGAATTTTCAAACGGTCGGTGGGTTTCGCGCGTTGTGCTCACGAGTTCGTTGGCCGGGCGCCGGTTTGAATTCAACCGTCGGGCCGCGTCGACATTCTCTCTTGTAGTAAAGTATGTTTATGTATATACATACCTAAAACATTCATTCACAGGTCGTTTATCGCGTGCATTTATGCTTGCCTGATTACGTTGCCGTGTACTCAATAACGTTCACGCGCAATGTAGATTGTCCTCTTTTTTTCATTTATTTATCTTATAATCAATGCGTTATATGAATTTATCTGCTGATGCACCTGCAAAGGGACGCGCCACACCGGCGTGGGAAAGTAATTTGATTAGGGACGAGAAAAATTACGGAAGGAAGTCGAGTTCCCCTTTCTCGTGTCATGATAATTAACTATACTTCTATATCGCTTCCATTTCGCAGTAAAATGACTTCGAGCACTGCTTTATTTATTACTATTTACAGTATTTACTTTTCTTTTATCTCAATGATAAATCATGATTATTTTCTGTATTGAATTAAGAAATTGTGATTTTTTTTCCTTTTTATCTATCTTGTAGCAGTTTATTGCACCAATATATTCATTAACGAGTGTATTTTTGCGCCTTTTCAAACTGTTAAAAAAGCATAAAAGTCTTGGAAGTGTTACAAAATAGTCGACACCTGAGCAAATGCACGATAACCCTGGTGTATGTATGTGTCTGTGAGAATCGTGTTCATGTGAAAGTGCACCTGCCTGTATACGGCGGCGCCGGGTCTAACCAGAGAACACTTCGTCTCATTCTCCTGTGGGTCCAGGGTCAACAATGCCAGAATACGAAAGAATGAAGATGAATGTAGTAAAAGCCCTTGGGGAAAGTAGCGGAAAAGTCATATTTACCTGAATGAAAAACAAGTCAATCCCCATTTCATAAATAAACCTTTCAATGTTTCAATTTTATCTTGAAGAACAACTCATAATTTTTCTCACAGATCTTCCATGGCATATATCAAACTGACTCTCCCCATTGCTCTTGGCAAAGTATTCTACATTTCTAAATACCGCATATCATTCTGTCAGGTACATACCTACATAACTTAAAAAATTATCCAAGAATGAATTTCTTTTCTCGAAGAGAAAAATTTGCTCGCATTCCCCTTGTCATAAATACCGTATTTATCCTCAAGACATTTATGTTTATGTTATACCATACCATATTGTAAATTGTCTTGCACTTGACTTAAAAAATATATTTATCCATTCAACCGAAAGAAGAAAAAATGTGAATTGGATTGTTCGATTATCGACACGAAAGGGTCTTCTTCCACTTCTTTGTATATTCTTTATTTTTGCCGCCAATGTCTCCCTTTTATTTATGAAAAATTCATGGCTTTCACCACTGCATCTGGCAGATGGACAAAACAAAACGTTTCCAAGACGGATGGACGGCACGGCGTCATCTGCAATATGCGCGTCTGCAAGTACGATGAACTTCACAGTCTTTATATACGTATGTAATACCACACACATACAATGTACATTATATCATGGAACGTTATAATCACGTAAAACGCCCCGTTTGTTTTTCTACCATTGCAACTACGGGAAATGAACTGTTTTTAAAGATTGCATATCTATCTTCAAGGCCCGTGCCAAGAGAGCCGAGAGACTCGTGCGCTTTGCTCGTTAAGACTTTTCTCCTGGTAAATACTTTTTATGTCAACATTCCTCTCTTGCCCTTCTTGTTCTCCTTGACCATTTGCGACAAGTATATACACTCTCAATTGGCGTCTTGAGTATAAACGAGAAAGATGGAAGGGACAAAAAGAAGTAGCTAAAAAGAAAGAAGGAGAGACATGGAAGAGAAACAAGTGTGTGTATGTGTTTGGATACATCAGTGTATGACTGTTGATGTTGCTTTTGTGCACACTCGATGCAATTTTTATTTTTTCGTGTCTCTGTGGCCGCTGCAAACTTGCATCAAAGTCTCGACCCGGTTTGCGTGTAACCCATGTGTGGCTGAGCCCTGATTTATATACCGGCCACTGCATCACGCTCTCACTGAACCATCTCCTTTCAATATACACACGTGAATCTGTACCAATAACACGATGATTGAAGTGAACACCGTTAGATGTCGAGAGATATTTTCACTCTCATTGTGATTAACTTGAAGTAGAAGTGCTGGATTATTCTTATTCATTTATACACTTCCTTTTTCCTTCATTGATTGGATTTCAAGTTTTCTCCTTTTGTCGACGATCTTCATAGAAACAATTCCATTACCTCGACAACTTCTCATTTTAAATTTATTCATGAGTTCTGTTCGAATTTCCACCGACACCATTTATCATAAATGAATTGTTATTATCTAATCCAATAACAGATATACATCATTATTCATATAATTATTTTAATTTGTATTCTTTTGTATATAAATATTTATGTTGGATTGGGCTGTGAAAAATACATCGTTGGTGTCTTTGTCCTTCAACAAGATAATTATTAAAAAACCTTCAGTCGTATGTGCCCTTTCATAATGACCTACTTGTCAATGGGTGAAACCAAAACAGATATCTCACATAGACAGCGGCCCACATGTTTGACATGTATATATTTATATATGAAAGTGAGATCGAGAGTGAAGGATGAAAGAAGAGAATCTAGTGTATCCACACTTGCTACACTTGGACTCACTTGTCTAGCCTAGAGAAGACTCGAGGGGAATGAAAGAAGCAAAAAAATTGAAGCGGACGCAAGAGCGAGATAGAATAAAGAATGTGGGGAAGAAACGAGGTATGAGTGTCAGCAAGAGAAATTCCAAACCTGTCTTGTCCAATGCAACGTAAGGTAACATTAGCCCCCGTACCACTCTCATCATTATCTTTCCTCTTTGCTGTACTGCAAGAGCTCTTTATTCGTAAAGAGCTTCATAAATGAACGTACCACTAACGATCCCAAGGTGAAACTGAGACTCAACATTGCACACATACATATGTACACACATATGTCGTATGTAGTTTTCGTTGTTGTTCGCTGTACTTGTGGTGAACTTGTAGGAGTAAAACAACTACTCGCTTGAGAGTAGCTGTGAAAGTGAAAAAAGAAATAAAATGACATATGAGAAAATAAGAAGTAAAATAAAAATGGAACAGAAAAAGAAGACGACCGATAGGTGGATTGTGTGAATAATGGTAGAGAAGCCATAAGCACGTATGGACATTCGTAGAATCGTGTTACATTGTCAGAAACAAAATTGTTTTTCACTGTTGTGCAGACTCTCCTGTATTTTTATGACACGGATGATATATGACGGTATATTGATGTGATGGAACTTTGTGGAGAGGTAGAGAAACAGAAAAATATTATCAAACCTTTGGATGATACTGTCATCCAAGAACAACACTTTTGTTTCATTTTTTGTAATTTTATTGTGATAGTTTTCAGTGACTGTTCATAGATCTTTGAAGGATGCATGAAATTATGTCTAATTGGCAGTTTTGTGAGTGAAAAAAAGGTTGGGAATTCCTGAGTAACAATAAATCTGACCCTGTTTCTATTATCAATGGTTTTTAATCCCTCTCACTTGTTGGCTTTCATGCAATTCAGTCAGAAAGAGAAGTACATGCATCAAAGGGTTGAATATTTATAGAATAGTGACGGCGTTACACAGTGAACTTGTTTTTTTTTCTCCCTTATTTGACTTTTTCTTCAATGATGGAGATAAAAAATCCGTTTTGTTTGATTTTTTATGTGGTCAGTGGGTGTAAAAATTGTGGGTGTGTGATTGGTGGGAGAGAAAGGAAGCGGGAGAGCGTGAGAATGTAAAATCGATCGCGAGTATATGAGAGTATATGAGTGAATAATAATTTGTAGCGTAATTACACGGCAAGAGAGACGATAATGAGAGGGTTATTGCCTGGACACAACTGCAAGAGAGTAGGAGGGTGGATACGTTACTCGCATGGTTAAACGATATGTAGTGAACCTCATGGTGGCGCCGTTTAATGAGCCGTGACTACGACTTTTATTTCATTTTTTTGTTGCTATTCATTTTCTTCTCCTTCTTATTTCGCCTTTTTTCGCATTCCGGGGTCGAGGTATATAGTCTCAAAGAAATATAAAGCGAGAGAAAACATGACAATAACAAGAGAAAAAAAGTTGAGATGTGGGTGGCAAAAAGGTGGATTATCCTTTGTTGTATTGTTCGTTCCTCCGTTCTTATTTCTTGCTGACTTTTTTTTTATTTTTTCCCTTTTTTTTTTATTGATTGAGAAATTAATTAATTAGAGTTGAAAGAATGTATTGTTACAGACTGCGATGGTGAGGTTTTGTGCCGTTTGCTTTTTCACGATTAATTGAAATTGCAATTTTCAATTTATTCTTTCTCTGAAACGTTGACTTGGTGAAATGAAATATCGACAATGGTATATCACAAACCAATTAATCAATTTACTTTTCCGTACAATATTTTTTTTGTTGCTTTCATTCAATTTCTTTTTTCACCATTCACTCATCCATTCATTCATTATTTGGATTAAATAAATTGTTGTTTTCAAAGGTAGAATATGTAGAGGTAATTTCATTTGGCAGGATTTCATTTCGTAGCGGTATAACAAAATGTTGAATCAAATTGTTTATTACATACATTTGATGATTGGCATTCACAGTATATGATAGCTTTGATTTATCAGTGTCCTTTTTCATTTTCAATACCACATAACCAATTTAATTTTCCTGTCGAAAATCATCTATATAACAAACTACCAATTTTATATTTATTTTTTTGAAATAAACAATAGTTTGTAAAACATTTTGTCAAAAATTCAAATTTATTCCTTCTTCTTTCGTCTGTTTCACTGAACTACGTCCAATGTGATGATAATTCCTATGGATATTCACCATATTCACTAACGCCTACACCTTGTACGGTTGACAATACTGAGACATTTCGACGAAGTTTCGCTCGGTTAGTTTTTCGTTTCTCGCATTTCTTCCACATATGTATATACAAAACATACATACATATATATAAAGTATTGTTTCTCTGTCGTCTTGGTAGTCGTAACTTTTACATTCTTTGAATCGTGACTGTGACCACGGGGTTCTCTCCTTTGTCCCATCGACAAACCAAACCACGAATTTTTATGGGTCTAGCGAATACGCCATGTAGGTTAAAACCCAACCCAATGCTTTTGTGCGTTGTTTTACATTTGACTATAAATGGACTTGACTCACACACGTTTTTCTCATATTTTTTTTTTTTTTCCTTCTCCATTTTCTTATTCTTCATAATATTTTCCTTTCAAGCTCATTGTTAAACTATTTTTTATCTCTATTTTTCTTAAAAAAAGAAATAACTACAATACAGTTCCGATTGTTGACATAGATTTGCTGTACTGTGAGTTCAATTTATTTTTTATTTTTTTTTTTTTTGTTCCCCTATTCAATCTTATCAGCATGATATCAATGACGAGTCATACAGACACGTCAATGGTATCGTGATCAATGGGTATGAGAGATACAACGGTGAATGCAATTGCAATTGCAAACGTCAATATAGGGTTACTCACTCACAATATGCACTCTCGCGTTCACTCGGTATTTACGCCAACGCGCAACCATGGATTATGTATGCATTCCTGCATACAACTATACATATATATTCTGGCACATTGCACTCGCCACTTTTCATCCGTATAACCAGTTATACACTGATTATTCTCGTATTCGCTCAAGTACAGGCGTGAACACATAAATATTAGTCTACAAATAAATTCCCTCTCATAAATTTGCAAATAAAAATTTTATATTCTCCAATTGTCTTCTGGGATTGCATTGTTATTCATGAATAAAAATATATATATATATATTTTTTTTTCCTCTGTGTCATTAACGTGTTGTGAAGTTTCTCAGCGACATATAGATGACAGTCTACTCAATTTAATGACGTCACTTCATGCGCATCACACACTAACTAGACTCGCGTCGTTCATTCTCTCGTATACTCTTTATTTATCTGGTTTTTTTTTTCCCCCTCTCTCTCTCTCTCTCTCTCTGCTTCTTTCTCGACGTCTCTCCATCTCATCTTGCTCTTGAAGCAAATTAAAACCCACCGCCCACCCACAGATACGTCGAAGGGTCCAGACCACTTGAATTACTAAAATAACACCCGCTTATACTTTTCTCTCTATCTTTCATTCTCCTCCTCTTCCTCTCATTCTCCATGTAATTCTGCTTCATTTTTTTCTCTTGCCCTCTTTCACTTTGCAGTATATTAATCGTAGAAATTCACTCTCAAGAGCCACCACCGAGCCCAGTCTCTCGAGGAATCATTCACATTCGTTCTGTGCTGTGCATCATGCTTGCACAATTTTGTTTGATGTCTTCGAACTCTTTTTCAAATATATATATAAACATATATATTTGTTTCGCCACTCGAAAATTTCTCCGAACTACGAACGAATTGAATTGGAAAAAAAAATTAACAAAAACAAGATGAATTACATATCTATAACTTCTTATATTTCTTTTATTTATCAATTCATTTTGTTCAAGAGCTCATTTCTCTGTCTTGCGAAAAATTTGAATGGCAAGAGACATCTGGCTGAATGTGTGTGTGTGTGTGTAGAGAGAAGAATAAAAGGGAAGAACCGAAAGGTATTGAGGTAGAAATAAAAAATTAAGAGAACACGTCAGCCCGGTCTGTATAGGTGAAGAAAAAAAGAAGACACAGTGGACGAAGGTAGCTCGAAGGACAGGAGGTGGTGTGGAAGGAAGGATTCGTGGTGGACCGGGGGAGAAACTCTTCATGATGGTTTTGTGGAAACCTGTTTCGGGTGTGTTCCGTATATCCAAAAGGGGTACCTGTATATTCTTGGTTGCGTCTGCCATCGTCGTTGTTCTGCACCTGTGTATGTATGAGAGCGTGCGCGCTCCCGCGTCAGCAACACAGAGAACAAAAGGAGGGTCACTTCTTCGGCTTTTTAACCGACCACTGAGGCGCTTCTAATATAACCAGTGCCAAGGGGATAATCAAGGCATGGCATAAAATAGGTAGATTAATACCTGTATGCATGGTGTTTTACAAACGAAATTTTATTTCGTATATTTATTCACAGACATGACTTCATTTTATATTAATTCCTAGAAAAATATGTAGTGAAAAGATAGTTGCTATTTTATTTTTTTTTATAATTTCATTATTCATGTGGAACAAATTTTTTCTGTAATTTTCACTTCCCTACAGATAAAAGGAAATTGAAACGGTAAAATAAAATTTTTAGTTCAAAAGTTTCGTCGAATAAATAAATGGAGATTGAAAAAGCAACGTATTATGTCTTGCGTGATATTATGGAAACATTGAAACTTCGGGTTTTCCATCCATTTTTATTTATTGAAATCAATTTTTCGAGTTTGAAACATTCTTTACCAGTGAAAATTCTGTTTTTTCCTCATCTATAGGAATGATGTATGAGTTCTGTGAAAGTTGCATGAATATTCTGGACTGTTCACAGAACATCGTGGTATGATTACTAAATTTCATGAAACTTTTACTGAAATAAAATATTTCTACAAATACATTGATGCAAAAAAGCAACAGGAATTTTTCTGTCTGGTTGGATAGTTATGAATTCATAAAAAGAGTTGAAAAAAAAAAAATAACAGCGTATCAAATGGTGATATGATCCATTATATTTGATTATTTTGTAACGTACATGAATACTACATACTAATTATTTTAATCGGAAGTTTGATAAAATTGAAATAAATTTTTTTAATAATTTCCATTTCATGGTCGACTACTTCTCTTCAAATGGTTTTCAAACCTTTACCTTGGAGATTGTTCGGACCGTTGACGCCTCGCCCTTCCTCCTTTCTCTCTTTCTCTTGTTCTCTCACTAATGTATACATATATATGTTACGGTTGGGAGCAGTAGGTATGTATTATTTCATATAGGACTACGTCATCTCTGGGGGGGCTTGCTAAAAAGTCAGAGGCTCGCCCCCATAGGTCTCGTTGTTAAGCCACGAGGTCAGGCGTGTCTTTTTCGTTTTTTTTTTTTTTCCCCCTCTGTCTCTCCATCTCTAGTCTTTCTCTTTCTTTCATTCCATCTAAGGACCCGCACTTCCGTTATAGCTACGTTTTCGCGCGAACTGGATTGCAACTATGACGTTCAACCTCAATTTACCTTTCTCGCCTTATTCTCTATCTCCTTCACTGCTGTGTCTTCTTTCTTTATCTCTCATGTTTACTCTCGTGAATTATGTTCGTGGGAACATGGAATAGAATTGCGGTGGTGGAAGAATATATAGGTACGTGAGGTTAGCAAAGGCCTTTGCGAACTATCCCGACATTTTTCTTGGCCGTCTACTTTATACCTTCTGTGATCTCTCTCGATTTTGTTTTTTCCTTTTTCTTCTCTTTTCTCTTTTCATTCCAGTTCTCTCTCACTCATGATCTTGCTCTTGGTTTTCTTACCAAGAGCATTCATCCAAGCGTGAGCTCGTTAAAAGTTTCACGACGATCGATTTACGGTTGTTCGAAGCGATTTCAACTGATCTTTCGTGTTCATTTGTGTGCTTCTTATCATGATTATTCAAGTGTTGTACGAACCATTAATTTCCATATTTTTTCCCCTTCAACATCATTCAATCGATTTATTCAGATGTATTGCTATTGACATTATTGTTATGCAATTGAATAATTTTATTGGTTTGATTTGAATATTTTTCACACTGGAAAAATAAGTACTTTTGAGTGAAGCATTTTAATTCTATTGAATGTCATGTTATTTAATCGTGAATAAATATTATTGTTGTATTGTGCTTGAAGTTCTTCGTGACACAACGAAAATTAGTATTTTTTTATCACAATATTTTATAAATATTGAATGAAGTTCCAATATTTGTTCTCACAAGAGAAATAATAATATTAATTTTTGGTCTAAGTGCAGTAGTAATCTTTGAATAAATAATTTTTTCGTTTCACAAATACAATTGTGTTTCAAGTGGGATATAACAATTATGGGTTTTATTTGATGAGTGAAGCAATAATTGAGTCTTGTGAATGCACGCAATCTATGTATAACGATAATTCAATTATAATCACGTACAATCGGGCATTCCCCCAAAATGGATTTTATTCACGCGACCAGAATTCCGGGTAGTCTTTAATGACATTTAGTGACCGTGACATTGACAAAATAAAAAAAAAACGCCAAGCCAGCCCTAATACATTATTTAAATATGTGTTGGAGTATATTCCACGCCCAGAATTTTATTTCATTGCTCATATTAAGTATATCCCTTTGATGTAACACCGAACAGAGTAATAAAGAATTAATTTACAAATACAAAATTGATTTACGATTTGTTTAATATTCACATTACTAATGTATATGCATGTAAAAAATAAAATATGAGAAGAATTTTATTGCTCATCACAGTATCAAACGAAGTCATGAGTAATTAATTATTTGAATAAGCAAATATTTGTAGACATGCGCGCACATAGGTTTCACGTCTGATCTCAATGATAAATATTGAGTCAATTCCCAGTCGGTGAGTTTACTGAACGCGAGATATAGAATAGATATAGCGCTTTAACGTCAACATTAGATAGCTATTCGCGTCACCACTCACATTCTCGTTTGCATTAATTAGCCGGTCCAATAAATTTGTTATCGTATAATATAACTAAAATTACTATATCTCTGTCTCATTCGTTTCGTATTTGTGTACGTTTCAACACTGCGCGTTTTGCTAATGGAAATTTCGTGGTTTACCACACAGGTGTGATGGTCAGATACCGCCCCGAAGTTTGCAATGTAAACTCTGTCTTTGTTTCGCATGACAGTCGCATCACATATATATATATATATATATATATACATATATCAATTTGTATTTGTATATCTCACTACATGCATGTTTTACTCACGTATACGTTATGCACTACACAAATTCCGTGGTTAAAGCTGATTAATTATTATCAAACCAACTGGAAATTTACGAGCATTTGGTAATTATCGAGTTTCGCTTGTATTGTTTCAATGTTCGCGATGTATGTGGAATTAGAAGTGTTGGACTTTAGCTCTTTTGTCATATTATACACATCATTAGAGAAGATGTGAATTTAATTTTGGACTTATGAATCTGTTATTTGTTATCATTTAATTCTGGAAAATATTAATTTTATTTGACATATATTTTTATTAAATTTATCGTTGAATGACAATTCTCTTTAATTTGAGGTAAAATATATGTCAAGTTTATTTTAATATATTGTCTTTTCTGTTAATTTTTAATTTAGAAGGAAATAAGTGTAAAAAAAATTCAATCTATCAGTCAGAACCTGATGCAAAAGTTTGAAATAAGTTACCAAGGTGAATTAATGAGTTTTTAAAAAAAAGTAGCGTTGATGTCTGATTAATGGAGATTTATTTTGGAATTTTCAGCGAAAGAAAAAAAAAAACATAATTCTGAAATGTACGGTATCCATTAGATGACAGATGAGTATTGGAAAGTGAATAAAACTAAAAAGATCCGTAAATAAAATTTAAATTGACTGATGAGTAAAAAAAAAAAAAAAATTGTATAAAATGTCAGTGAGGGAGAGTATGTAGTGGACATTAATGTTGGCACGCGTCAGTTTTGCAGCTGATATTCCCTGAGAGATGATCTCAAGCGAAATATTGATAGTCAGTGCTTGAGAATCGAGATGCCATGGATATTCCAAAGCGTCTGAAGAGGACGTGGATTTAAAAGATGAGGAAGAGACGATACGAATGGAAAGAAGGTGAAGGTGGGAGGATATTTATTTATTCATTCTCAAGACATGTCTTGTGGGCCGTCTGCCCGTGCGCCTGGCTTTTCTCGCTCGCCAAGAGCCTGGAATGCACGCCAACGAGTTTGTGAACGTCTACTTATTTTATTTCATACATATTTTTTTCTTTTATTCCTCGATGAGTTCTTATTTATTTATTTTTTTTTCTCCTCTTTTCTTCTTTTTTTTTTTTTTTTTTTCTTGTCTCATCTTCAATCCGTCGCTAACTCTTTTTCGCCGAGCATCACGTTAACGTGGGCCCGCCGTTGTCCCATCTTCACGTTAAAGTCGTTGGGATGCGAAATGGCAACGGGAAGAAAATCCGTGAAAAATTGCCAAGTTGGCGTTATTCCGCTTGAACGCAGAGAAATCCCAACTCGGAACAATTTATATGTATATATACATGGTTGAAGGGAGAATAAGGTCGTGCGGGCCTTTACGATAAAGTGAATATATATATATCTACACATTGAAAAACGAAAGAAGAAAAAAAAAACATTCGATTCATTGATCGATACGGCTCAATAATATTCCCAGCGGAGACATGACCGTTATAACGAGCTGAAATCGAGTTTCGCTTTGGGAGGAAAAAAAAAAAAAAAAAAAAAAATGAAACAACTATGTATACTCTCTTGGGAATCTGAGGCACTTAGATGAAATCTTAGTCAAGTCATCCTGCTCAAGTTACTACGATAATTATTTTCATACAGATTAATAACAACGAGAAAAACCAAAAAATACCAACACAAAAAGGAGAATTAATTTTTTATATACTTTCCAAAACATTTGCGACACTGGATATTATTTTTTTCTCTTTTATATTGCTCATCACACGTGCCGAGACTTTTCAGTACCCTCGTGATACAATTAATCATGCACCTGATGTCCTCGAGGCTATTTTTTTATATTTATTTTGTGCTTAACCCCTGAGTGCACAAAGACCAGAAAAAAAAAAGAAGGAAAAAAAAAGATCTCACGCAGGCGAGAGGGTCAGCGTAGACAGACGTCTCGTTTCCTACGTCAACGTTTTCGTTGTTGCCATTCTCAATACTGTGTATGAGTAATTTATAATTAATGATGGTAGCCACAGGCAGGATCGATCCTGATGATTTATTTATACTTGGCCGCAAATATTTACACTGCAAAAGGGTTCGTTGCGGGGATGAAATGTAGAAAATACAAAAATAGATATATAAATAAATATCAGGGAGAGGGCAACAGCGGTTGAAAGATTGAGAGTTAGAGAGAGTTGACTTATTATAATTAATAGTCGTCGACCAAAGGCAGAAGCTCACCAGTCATTTTGCTGAATGGGCAGTAATTCAGATGGGAGACCAACCTCCTTGTGAATAGAACCTTGATTCGCGTGCTCTCATGAACCATGAGGACCAACCTCCCCCAACGTCGTTTCAGAATATCACACATATACCATTGCAATCCACATGCTAGTACGGCAACCACATATATGGATATATACAGCACACATATTATCCGTAAAGTCAGGAGTTCACTGACTTCTGTGTGTGCCATCATGAGATAGGATTAATTCTGATGGATCATCTTCCGCAAGTTTTGGCATTAATATAGAGATACATCTCCTCACTTATAACTTCCGTCAAGAACATGTTTCATTTTCTCTATCATGACATTATAATTGTTCAACAATTGGAATATCATTCACTTCCTTTAATCACAGAGAATGTATTCATGTTCCTTTTATTGAGGATATGTTAATGTATAATAAATCTCTTCCATCTCAATAATTTTTTTAGTCATCCTGATGTTTATTGAATGATGGATTAGTTTATAGAGTTGGGGTTAATTTATTATACTATTCGCCCCCATTCGATTCCAACAATAGGACAGGACACATCATGAGTGTCAAGTAAAAGAGGGCTGATGTTGATGGATTGTGGTAGCAATTATCTTGTACATCTTATATAGAACGATGCAATATTACAATTGTCTGGAAGGCACTTTCCAAATCTTGAGAATGGATGTCTTTATTTGTTTGATTCAACATGCACGCAATAATATTTTTAATTTACCACTATATATCTTAGACATTTTCCATCTACAATTGAGTTTCATTATTATAATATTTCGTTGAGTTAGTGTTAGTTATTTCAGTTGGATTATTGAGGAAGTTTGAAAGAAACTATTTTGCCACACCTTATACTTGGTAAGTATTATACTATGGTAGGCTGTGTTTCACACAGGGTCCACCCGAGGGGGAACATTAGTTCTGTTATTGCGATGAATAATCGGCGAAAGTTTGAAAGTTAATTGCACACTACTGTAGGTACTTCCTCACTTGGACTTAGAGATTATCGTTTGGATAGGCGGCGAAAGCGTGCGAATTAGATATATATCCAGGTGCAACTAGCAGCTGATCATTTAATGCAAATTTTTATTTTTTATCAAAGGGCTATTTAATGTTTTGTGCCAAATACAGGAATCCACTTTTTTTTTCGATGCAGTGCAAACGACTTTTATTGCGTTTGCATGTAAATTCTCCACAGCTCGAACTAGGACAACATCGATGCAACTACAATTTATATTTTTTTTCAATGGTGTTGAACCCAAAAAATTGTTGAGAAATTGAAACATTATTTTTGCCTAACCACCATTGTCTTCCACGTGGTTTTTTTTTTCTTAATCTCACTTCCGGTCATAATAACAGCCACCTTCATCATAACAACTGAGATTTTTTCCTTTCGAATGTTCACAAAGACTGTAATTATGTCAACCATTACGCCACAAATATCTCATCAGTTCAGAATCTCAATGATGTAATACTATGATATTGATCTTTTCAAGATAAATTTAATAAGCTGGAAAACAAGTTATAATATCCTGAAAAAAAATGAGTTGTAGTTAATTTTCTTTACAACATAAACAGACAAAATCATTGAGATAACCTATTTTCACAAATTCTATATGAAGATATCCCTTCAATACCATTAAAATGTCTATGCCAAATTCAGATATTTCCTTGACGTCGAAATAGATATCCGGTATATTTGCATTTACTCTGTTCTCTGTCTCTTCCCAATAAATTTGTTCGGCTTCGCCAGAGCGTCATATTCTATTCTTCAACCAACCCTCTGTCCTATTCATCCCTTATAAGTCTTCACCATGTGACTCAACAAAGACATTCATTTGTCAATTGAAAATTGAATGTAAATGTAAATCCATCACAGGACCTTTACCATTTCTCTGTCTTCTCACCACGTCATAATGATTGAGCATATTTTGAACTCAACAAATCAGCAATAGTCAAGAAGACGTTAAAAAAAAAAAAGCATTATGCAAAAACTCTTAGGTTAAAATGTCAAGCGACAAACGGAAACATTTCTCATCATTTAGTTTATTCGCCCACGGGCTCACATCAAAAATCCTCACGCTCCCAAACCCCACCTAATGAGCAAATCAGAGAAATCTCTTTACTTCGTCCTCAGTATCATCATCCTCCACTTGAAACTTTGTATGCGCCCCATCATGTACACTACAACTCTCTATTACACTATGAATCTCGTTTCAATCTCTAAAGTTTATTGGATCAAGAAAATTGAGTCTTGTGGCGCAGTCAGACATCATCATCCACAATCTTGCTTGCATTTAACATATATATCTTCAGCAAAATTTATTTGACCTGATTTAACTTTACCAATGAATAATGTAATATACTTTCAACGAAAATATTTTCATTCTTTCATTTATTACTCTTCGCTTCAATTCTTTCTACTCTTTATCTTCGTTTTACTTCAATATTCAAAATCAAATTAACATTTTAATGAAAACATTTCGGACAATGAATTCAATTTAGTTGAGAGTAGTCAGTTCACATTAAAAGTCAATCACTACTTCCTGGAATGTGATTACGAACAAAAAGCTGGCTACGTTCAATTCCCTCTTAATACTTTTGATCATTAATCATCCGAGGATATATATAAGCTGATTTCGAAATAATGATTTGTATCCACCCCTCTGAAATAACCTACTGACGAGCTTGTTCGATTCTCATCGACCAATACAACCACCCACCCTCTTCGCTTTAGCTTCCTTTTCTTCTGCATCAGAGTCCTTTAGTAACTTCTCCCTGAGAGCTTAAGTACTTCCGTCTAGGGACGAAGTTGAGGAAGTAGCATCAAGTGAGAGTGCAAGAGAGTGAGAGGAATGAGAAGTGGTGTATAACAGCAAATTCCCTTGTGCTCATTTTACAGTGTATACCCGGTATACGCACCATAACGATATGACGTGGTTGATATAATTCATCAAGGCGCGAGCAAGGGGAATATATACTACGAGAGGGCCTTACTCGATGCCACACCGCAGACAATTAATACGAGACCCAACGAGTTTGTTATATATATATATCGTCGGGGGGATTGCACCAAGATGTCATATATTTATGTATAGATATATTTATATCTATATCTATATATATATTAAATGTGTAGTAGTGGAGGAGTGATATTTCACCCGAGTCAGAGAATATACGTAGATCGAATCCGAGAACTGACAAAGAAAATTTGTAAGATGAATTGCGAGATCGTATCATATTGTTCAATGCAGGGGTGGTTGTTTGTGCGCCCTCACTGTCAGGGGAGTCGACAATGAGCTTTGCGAAATGATTCTCATGACAAAAAAAAAATATGGTACGCATTCATTACATAGAAGAAAGAATATAAATTCCTGAGAATGAATTAGAAAAAATGTATGAACGAAATTATATATTTTTCCTCGGGTGAAGATGTTCAGTTTAACAGAGTTTTAAAAATTAAATATTAAGGAAAGAAATTTTAGTCATGAATAATACAGTTGTTCTATATATTCCCTACCAAATATAATTTACCCTTGTTTACACACTCACGTAATATAAGTCTTGTGTAATGAAACACCCTTAATGACTTAGACAAATAAAACAAGCAAATTTCCTCATCAAAAATTACACGATAACATCCTATTTATCTTCAAATTTAAATATCATTACCCTATATACATTTATACGCGACAATGTAAAAATAATTGTACAGTCATTTCGTTGCGTGGGTTAGTATAATAAAACGATAAACGATCGAAAATTCAGGTCATGCACGCGAACACCGTCATGTATACACACATCTTCTATCGATCTTCTTTGCACACATGCGAAAAAATGTGCGAAGGAAAAAAAGTAATTAGAAGTAGAGTGAAACAAAAAAAAAGTAGTTTGAAAAAAAAAAAAAAAAACATGCTGAACGGTTGAATGTAAGAGAACAGTTGAGATATTCCATGAAACGAGAATAAGCCTGTTGGATTAGCTGGCAGAACAAAAGCTGCGCACGAGGCGTGTACATAGTAAGTAACGTGAGTCCTGGGAAATGTCTTGCAATAGTAAGAGGCGACATAACACCTCAGGGGCCTCGAAGAAGACAAAAACAACGAAGACGACCCACAACTACGTACCCCAAGCATCAACTAAAGATATCCCTCTTACAACTAACGTCTATATCTGCTCTCTTTCTTTTCCCCCCTGAGACAGTGTATGCTCACTCGCGTGCTACCGTTGTTGCTGACATATATGTGACGATGCTGAGTACATATATATATATATATATATAAGTTGGGCTGGCAAAAGTGCCCGATACGCTGTTGCCTTTTGCTACTGAGAAAACGTGTATAACGAGCGTTTTATCGCTCGCCCAAGCCACCCAACTACTGGTTTCTTTTTACTTCAACTCTCTCAGTCACTCACTCTCCACTTTCATATGTTCTATAAAGGAACAACTACCTTGTCTACCGTATAATAACTTGTGTTACCAACACGCTGACATCAATCATTTGTTCATCATTTTTCAAATACGATTTATAATAGAGAGAAAAAAAAAATAATGGAATAATAATTTTAACAATGATTTATTGTGATGTTCTCTATTTTATAAAATGGATGACTCCTAACGAATATCTTTTTTTTTCTTACATTATTGTTTTCATTTATAATTTTACATGGCTCTTGTAATGAATCTTTATTATTAATGAACTCAATAATTAATGTATGACCTGCAGCGAGTATAATAGATGATGTTTACAACGTGTCTCCAATCTAGTCAAATTAAAATGTTCATTTGGTTTTCTATCTAATTAAGTAATGATAGTAATGGTATTGATAGAGATTTCAATTCTATTAATGAGATTGCAATTTCAATTGAAAGCTAATTCTCACGAGTTTCATACGATATTGCGAGTGAGAGAGTGGAAGAGAATGAGGGAAAGAGTGAGCACACGGTCGACTAATTAATACCATCGAGAGACCGGCAATTAAATACTGGGGCTAATCATGAAGTTGACCATGGTCTGACATAACGGGAGCTCTCGGATTACTTCTCTCAATTGTCCTTCCACAATTTTCGCGCATTTTTTTTTTTCCTTTTTTCTATATTCCCTCTCACTTCTGTTTAATTCTACCAATTGTATGTGTCCATCAGACAAGTGATTGGTGTATCGTATCTACTGTGGAAAAACTAAGAGGAGAAAAAAAAATATACATACAGAAAGATATATATTATTTTTATTTACAATGTTTTGAAATGAAAAGTCCGGGTTATATATTTCAAGTGTCACGGTTCACTTTCAATATTGAATAACGTATTAGTGCACACATCGTGCAAGCCGCGGATAATAAAATAAAAAAGTTTTGTGAACACGTGTGCGCGAGTCATTCTGAAAATCAATTGCGCAAGCGTCTGTGTGTTAAGTTACTTCGTGTGAACGCGCGAGTTGAAGCGTCCCCAAGCTTCTCTTTTATTTCTTTCTCTTATTCCCTCGAGACATTTCTTATTATTGGCTCGGTATATAGTATTTTGTAAAAAAAAAAAAACGTTTATTTTTTTCACTTCTTCACCCAACGGTTGTAACTCGGCATCCAACACCCAATTACGCGAGTTTCAGGGACTTTGAAAACAATTTTTTCCCTCCACATTTCTTGCGTCATTTTATTTATTAATTTTTCTTCCATTCTTTGGAGAGTCATTTGTCGCAGCAGGTGATGGTCGCAAAGGCGAATAAAAGAAAGAAATGAATGGAAGAAAAAAAAAACACAATAGCATGTGATCACGCTCAAATTAAGGGTGTAATGATGTCAAACGACTATTGAAGGGTAGGAAACTGACCACTTTTCTCAATCGTCTTTGGATCATGATATCAACATCTTAGGGTGACACGGCTGTCGGTCAGTAAGGGCAAATGAAAAAAAAATTCTAGCAAGCATTACTACTTGTCAGATTTTTGGTTCATTTTTGTAGACTCACCCTGTGATTTCCATCATGTTAATAAACTGTATAATTTATTTAAGAGGTGTCCAAGATATACAAAGAATAATTTATTTTTATGGATTCATAATCGCAATAAACTGAAGATATTCTACGATAAAAACTTTCGGAGCTTCCACAATGCCAAAACTTTTTTTATTATTACGTGATGAGAAGGAAAAAAGAAAGAAGACAATGATTAATGGTGGTGAAACACTTATATGTTTCATAAATACTGCTGACTTACTTTCATCCAGAGAAAAAAAAGAAGAAACAAATTAAGTTAAATTGTTCTCTGTATGTATAGGAAATTCGAAATTACAGGCAATTTTCACCTCATTAGATTGAATACAAAAAGAGAAATACTCCCCCCGTACTTCCGTATATTTTCCTTCGTTCTTTTTTTTTTTTTCCTTCCTCTTTTTTGTTCAACTCAACTCTCATCTCTTCTTTTCAGTCGATAGTGGATTCTATGTGTCACCCCTCGATGATTCCCCGGAGATCCGCACGCGCGTTCAGAATTATATCCTTTGAATCTACAATTATGGTGGGAAAGAGAGAGCAAACGAGAGTAGGCGCAAACGAAATAGAAGAGGGTAGTAAAAGAGAGGATGAGCAGTGAGTGAGTGAGAGTAAGAGGGTGATGAGGACATACGAAAATTCCTCGCACGTAGTCGCGGGGAAAGTTTGCCCGCGGAATACTAAAATCACGCGTCGGCCAAACAGGATCAATACTGACACAAAGTCTGACATGATGGGGAATAGCTTGATGATCACTGAAAAAGACGATGAAAAATATTTCTGTAAATTCTTCTTCTATTTTTTTTTTTTTTCTCTTCTCGTTATGTATTCATGTCGAACTATCTCACCTTGTGTAATGATGAGACATATCAGCAGACAAGAAAAAAGATTCCGATAAAAGAATAATGAACAATTTTGAATGCAAACTATATATATATTTGAGATAACAAAAAAATTCTGAAACATGAATTTAGATGAGATTACATTCGAATATGAAACATCATTTCTCGTCTACGTCAACTTCATAAAATAATTTATTGCGCAAATAATATTAATCATTTTCTATTAGTGATATTTATCCATTACTTTGCACATGAATTTCCGTTGTTTCATGAGAAGAAAGTTGTTATCTAATACAGTTTATAATATTTTAATTCGAAATTAATCTTGTCATGATACGATCAACAATATTCCCCTTCACGAACAAACATTGAATACTAATCGTGCGAACAGCGTGATCCAAATTATCATGATACGTGTACAATTAACATTGCGACAGCCTTGAACATGGCAGAGGAATATACAATGACATTGTGTTAACAGATGTCGATTGACTGGCGTACTTTTTTTTTCCCCCAATTCTTTTTCGTCTGCACGTATTCTTTTCACTGTAGACACACGCGTGAATATCGATGTCGCAATAATAGTCAACGGCAACTGTATCCAAGCGTCAAAAATACCCGACCTCAACTGTACAGTGTAGTGTGATTGCGTCTCTCCTGTTTAGTCTCGCTTCCACTCATTCTCCCCTGTTCTATTTTGTTTTTATTCTCATTTTCTTCAATGATGCAAACGCGCTCTTGTGGTATATCAAAAAGCTGACGCAGTACGTACCTACAAGAATGAACCCACTCAAACCGCTGTCTGATCTTCAATATTTTCTCTTATATCTCCATCACCGATAATATCTCATTCACGACAAAATCTTGAAACGACAAAAGCCGATTGGATTTTCGTGCGTTCCGTCACGTGTTGAAGCATCAATGGCAAATGACAACCGACCCTGCTTGACAGATTTTCACTGATAAAAAAAAAGTTAAATGATCATTCCAAGCACCGTATATAAATTTCCTTCACAGTATCAAGGATCTTCAATTACAGCTCTCCATACCTAGCACACGAGAAAGAAAAATAGAATAAAAAATAGCCTATACTTTTGATGAAGAAAAAAAAAAACAAATTGAAAGACCACAAAAAAATAAATCCTGAGAATCAATTGAGAAATTTGATCTGCACGACCCACTTCCTCAGCGGCACAAGACGAGCAAAGGTCGCGTCACAGGACCAAGAGAGTAGTCCTGACACACATAAAAATACACATATATACAAAAAGAAGTTGAGGGTGGAAGAAACAAAAGATGATGAAAAAAAAAAAAGAGACATAGAAAGAGCAACTTCTCTTTTTCTCTCGTGTACGATTGGGAAAAACTTGAGCTCAACCTTCCTATCGGGTTTCCCATACATTTATATCCCACAACCACCCAAAACTACCCTCAATATATAATACGTACGCTTCCACATGAAACAATAGCCGTTGGAAAGACGTCTCGAATTTCGCTGAATCAAAGGTGAAACCCCTGAGGCCTGTCGAGTGTGCAGGAAGAGATGGGTGGATGCGATGATGGTTGTTCAGGAAGCTGCAGATATATATGTACACGCACTGGCACATATATATATATATATATATATATATATAAGGAGAAGCACAGAAACAGAAGGAGATGGAAGCAATACAATCGATTTGGTCTAGGTGCAGAAGAGCATGAGACACGTTTTCAACCCCTTCACATGCGCATATTGGGATTTTATATGTGTCCAGTGTGGCTTTTTTCTTTCTATCCACCCTTTCAATCCCTCTTTCTCCCTTCTTCTTTCATCCTCTTCAACATTCTCCACTTCCGTCCACGGTGTGTCTATGTCATTGTTGTTGCGAGTGGCCGTCTGGAGTGTTCCCAGAGACAAAGGCTCTATATTACGTTTCCACTTTACTCCCAGTATCTTTTTCTTCTTTTTTTTTTTCTACTCTATTCTCACTATATATATTCAGCTCTTCGGTGTATCCTACCAATATTTCTCCACATTGCTGCAACAGCGTGCTCAAGTTAAACTGCCGACTTGCAAGCACTCGTTTGACCTTCAAAGCATTCACTGAAATACCGTGTCTCAAAGAGACACAAGTGACCTGGTCGTGGTTGTTGGGTTGAATTAATACTTGAAAGTTTAACGTAACTTTATGGGACAAGATCGGATTTCATGGTTAGATAAAAAGAATGCAATTAAATCAGCCGAGGATAACATTATTTGTATTTTTAATAACTCACTCATAAATCTGGAGATATCAATAATTTGTAAAATAATTTATTCGTTAAATTGTGGTCGATAAAATTTGGATCGTTTTCGACCAGGAATTATGAATAGTATTGTGAAGATTCTACGACAAAATTTCAGCTCACTCTTACAATTAAATTTGCACTTTGATAATCATTATTAACATACTTTTAATTTATTCTTCAAAATAAATATTAGTTTAGGGTACACTCTGATAAGTTGAAATTTATTTTCAATCTTCCGCATGATGATAGGACTACTCTAAAATATCTTGTAAATTGAAGAAGAAATGGGAGTCGAGTGAAAAGTGAAGTGAATTGAGTGGGAGGGAAATAAAGAAGAGATAAATATATATCGTTGAAGAAATGCTGAAAGCGAAATGGTAAAAGGTAGCCTGTAGCTATGGAGTAATTTAATTTTCCGTGTATATTCGTTTAGGCATATACGTCAAAGGGCCAAAAAGCATCGTCGCACACGATAAAAATCGAATTAAAGTTGTAGGACATGCAACAATGGGGACCTCTAACCGGTAATACATTTATATATATAACGTTCAACCAGTTTTTCTCATCCGATGTACTCGACAACGTCCGCAATATTATACTGTTTATTTTTTAATTTTAATTTCATTTACTTTAATTTTTATTAGAACTTTTTTTTTCGTTTTTTCTTTTTTTCTGCTTCTGCCTTCTATTAATCCTGTTGCCGCCTTTTCTTTTGCGTTGCATTCCTTCCAATTAAACGGCATTGTACAGTGGTACGTGATACCGCTATGAGTTTAATTAAATTGCGCGAGAGCCAGTCACACAAAAGTCGCGCGCTCTCATAGTGTACATATCATATATATATATATATATTTCTCTCTCATTTGATAGAGCATTTGCCATCTATAATTCTCAAAACTCTATTTTTTTTTCCGTTCTCGAACCAACTACAGAACGAAATAAAAAATATATAAGCAACGTTTGAGATATTTTGTTCTTTTCTGTTCAAACAGAAACAATGAGATATTCACTGGTAGAAAAATAATACTGCTAATAAAAAATATACATCAAGTGAAAAACAATGGAAAATAAATGGACTCATAGCAATATATGTTGACTTTTACATGCGTCATGAAACGTGTAGTGCATGAAAGCTTGAAACGACCCGTAATATTATAAAGCGCGCGCCCACCGACACACAGAAATAAAAGTGAAAGAGCGAAGGGTGCAAGAAAAAAAAAATTCCTTTTCTTTGTTGTATTTAGTCGACTATTCGCCTTCTGGTTTACCTACCTCATAAGATTTCATACACAGAGGGATAAGGTTAGGGAAAAAGCGTACAGCAAGAAGAGGGAATGAAAGTTGAGGTATAACAACCCCCTCGGTTGATGGTGTTTTCTTCATAACTAAGAAGGGTAACGGAAAAGAGAAAGCTCGATGGTAAAGTCATATTGTCACGATAGTGATAAAAGCGAAAGACGCATATATACACTAACCCCCATTTACAAACGCCCCTTTTGCAATTACGTTGTTTATGTATGGGCGTGGTTTGATTCGGGCCACTAATTTCAAGCCCTCTCTCACTCTCTATCACATTGATGTATATATATTTTGCTGGTATAAATAAAGTTGTATATTGCTTTGAAGATTGACAGATTTGGCTAATGGTTATAGGCGAGATGTGGGGTAGCAGAGCGGGACTCACCAATGCATCGCACAATGTATTATTGTTCCGTGTAAAATCCACAAGAGATATTGAATAGAAAACGATTCTATATACGTACACATTTTCTGTTCAAAATTACTCAACGCTTTTCTGTAAGCCAAATTGTCATATGGCAGCTTCTATTTATATTTATTTTCGGCAGTTTATCAACGTTCTGAAATAACAATTCAATATTCCAACTTAAATCATTTCAATGAGTCATTGAAATTACTTGGATCATTTCGGAGAATTATTTTCAGATTATTATTACACGTTCGCTGAAACAATTTGCTAACGATTATCAGATTCTGGCGTACGGTTTTCATTAATACGAATAATTGTACACGAAGTTTCAGATTCGTTGCAATTAATTCATGTAAATCTCGATTGTTTCATAATCATAAATGAATAAATTTGAGTAATGACACTACTGTAAATAAATCATCTTCGAAATACAAATATTTACATATCAAAGTAACAGTGGAATTTGTATATGTTAATATGAATCTCTCGCCAAAGGCACAAAGAGCCTCGACGAAATATCGTGTAAATGCATATGAACAATGAATGGCATGCTTCCAGGAACTGCAAGAGGGGTAAACTGAGCGCAATTGAGAGAGGACACTCGATACCCCTGGAAATACGTTATGTGTTTACACGATGAGCGAATCGATCCCACATCCGCCGGCGATGACGGAATTGTTCTAGTGCAAACACACCAGTGACGTCATTATCATCTATTGAGAACAAAACGTATATATCTATAGCAGATGCATTTGGTTCTCTAAATTCATCCTGAACATATATATCGATAATACAAATCGAAAGCATACACATTGGAACGACAAGTCCTTATCCCAAATGGTCAGCGACGGATTTCTCTCTCCCTATAAACTAATTCCCCGCGAACTGTGTGAACACACTTGCTTCTCCCCCTTCTATATCCTTGTTTCTATCTATATACATACATACATCCTCTGTCGCACCCTCCGGCACCCATTATCTCTATCTTTCTCACTTTCGCTCAATGGACAACATTCAACCTCTCCACCCCGGTAATTCCTCGCCACGGATTTAACATGGGGCGGTAACGCAGAGAAGTGAGAGAGTGCTTTTGGACTCTTTGCCCATATATTGCGCTTGGACGAGTGATTTTTATAAATCGAACCGATAGAAAGAGGGCTTCACCCTCCTTTTACTCGCTGTCATTCGCAAAAAAAATATATAAAAAATAAAGAAGTAAATATATTTTATATTATTTTTTAGTTGGAATGGCAATATTGGGGGAGAAGAAGCATTGTGACTGGTCAAAAGCTTTTTTATTACGGATTGTTTATTCATGAACGTGGTTGGAATTGATGATGATGATGATAATGATTGTGGACAAAATGTTAAACATCACTGAAGATTTTCGTCAATTTTTATTGGTGAATAGTTGATGTGGATATTTTTTTTTATTCATTTATTTATTCTTTCTTTTTTGAGTGTCACGTTTGAGGGAGGAAGAATAAAGGAAATATATAGAAAAGGTCAAAGTTAGCCACAGTTATACCTTTTGTATATCTCTTATGTCCTCCGCATCCGATTTTCACGCAACGTTAATTCTCTTTTCTCATCCACTTTGCGTCATCTACGCGACCTTTTCACCAATGTCTCGAGGAAATAGATATAGGAGAAACAAAATCCGATTGGTCAAGGTGGCGAGTGGTATAGAAACAAGAGAGAACACAAATAGGGTCCAATGGATAAGAAATATTCTCAACAATCGAGAAAAGAAAATTATTGGGGTTGGAAGAAGATACACAACACCATGACATATTTTCTGTAGTGTTCATAAAATTCGTCACGATTTATCCGAAGCAAAAAAAAAACGTCATCGTATCTGTATTTATGTTTACACTCTTGCTCTCACTCTTCGTGATATATATTATGATGCTTCTCATTTTATCCTTGGTATTGGTGTCCTCTATCCGCCCCATTTCAGACACGTGCGTGATATTTATCAGATTGTCATGAAACTAATTCAAAGGAATCTCAACTCCACGGTCAATATCACACACAACACCCTATATATAAAGAAATTATTATTTGTTTTTTCATCTTCTCTTTTCTCTCCCTATACATATTGTATACATATCAAACTAAATTGTACAATTTCCGCAATACCGAGACACAACAATTCCATTAACTGTATCGTGACAAAGCACATCCTGACGTAAGCAAAATTCACCACCAAAAAGAAAAAAGCAAAAGATAATTGAATCAAATTGAAATTAAAATGTCACGATGATAATCATCTTTCTTTATACTTTTAAGAATTGACAACTGTTGTCATAACATATTACTTCTTAACCTTTCACATATAAACAGACAATGAAAGTGTCATTGTGTAGTAATAGAAGTCTTTTTTTATTTTACTTCTGAAAATAGTATCGTTTTTTATGTTCTCTTTCATTTATTATCAGCATTGGTGACATCACAGATTTAGTCGCCCTTTCAATTCAAACAAAACAAAAAAAATATATTACATATCTGTGTATTCTTCATTTTCTGCTCGCACACCCTAAAATGTTAGCAATGCTTTGAGTGTAACATTTCGTCATCCCAAAATTTTCTCCACCTTTTATCCATCCATTGTCCATCAATGTATACTTTGTCACGTCGTCATATGTACACACATACGTATATATATATATCTATAAAGAAGAGAAATAGCGTATGGTCGACAATGAAGCGAGCGTCCCGTCACGTGTGCGTCACACGAAGGATCGCTAGGATTAGCCGCACGTTGAATTGAATAACGGGACTGAGGATGAAGTCGAATATTTGGCAAGTGTGCTCTATGTATGGACGGTAAATATATATATATTATTTGGGGTCAGAGTGGAGACATAGTCTACGGTTAGAGCGGGTGGAAGGACCATCCAGGTTTATAATTGACACCCAACTAGAGGGGTTGCAATGTATACGTGCGGCGAGAGCCAACTGGGAACGAGGGAGAAATTGAGATTGACAGTTAATTTCGACCTCATCTCTCTCTCTATCTCTATCCTCACTATTGCCATCTCTTTTAGTTTCGCAACGTCTATATATAGAGGAGGCTGTAGTATCAGAAAAAAGCATATCGCTCTTCAGAAATATATATACATATCCCCCTTTGAGAGTAGTGTCAAAGAATTTTTTTTTTTTTTTTCCTGGTGAATTGAACTTCTGCTTCAGTGAAATGCCAATGTCGAATGCCAGTTATATAGGACAAGATATAGGGAGATTTATTTATATAAATGTATAAGAGTATAAGTATAATTGTTCTTTATATTTATTTCTTTTCTTCCTTTTGTTTTGAGTTACATAAGGAGCACTATAAATTGTGGGGATTCGAATTTAAATCCAATTGAAAAACGAGTCGTTTAATGGGAAGGATATTGTTGAGGGTTGGACCAATGATAAAAAGCGGCTTCTGCCAGTCTAGCAATTTTTTTTCTTCTCTATATCTCTCTGGCAAAGAGGCTTAAGGGATCACAGAGTTAACCACAAATTTGTACCAAAATCGATTTGTCGTTGAATTAGAGCCATATATAAAAAATAATTTGTTATCGATTTATAATTTTATAAAAAATTTGTTTATGTGAAATTGAATTGATTTTATGCTTTGATAATACATGAGTATTTGTAAATATTCAGCATATATAATATATTCTGCCATCAATTGGAAGTGGGAATAATATATATATTTCTTTCTTCTTTTTTTTTTTTCCAATTCTACTTTAAAATAAATTCAACGAAATGGGTACACATTAACAATGGGGGCTCGGGTGGATAATGTTATACGAGGCAAACGAAAATTTCGATTTCACATCCATTCCAGTTGAATAACACGTGCGTCCTTCCGTAACACGTTGAAACGACAACTTTGACAGGAGTCAACCATTCTCCACCATCACCTCTCTATATATATTTTTTTTTCAATACATATATTGGATATAAATATATAGATATATATATATATTTATTTATCCAGTTGATCCCCGATTCTTTAGCTCTCTTTATTTCCACTAACTGGACGAACGCTCTGAAAGTTTCATTTAACGGTTGACCGCGCATTCACGAACTTTCGATTTATTTTGCGGTATTTTCATTGTCAATCCACTTTCAAAATGATAATAATAATAAAATAAAAATAAATGAAAACATTTTTGTGGCTTGAAAATTGGTTGGGGAAATGAAATTCCACTTATAATTTTTCTGTACAAAAAAAAATCTCATATTATTACGGATAAAGTCATATACCATAACTTCGTCTTTTTATCTTTACATATATATTCTCGTTATCATGTGACCACGGTAGCTGCTGTCACCTTTAATGCTTTCAAGCTACTGTATACCGGCGGCCTCCTGACAAAATTATTAACCTTCCGGCATACCATGGTGTGCCATGATGCGTCAACGCGGAAATTATTCACGCGCTACGGGGCGCTTTAATGACACTGTGGCACCAACAACATAGCACACTGCTGTATGGTGTAGTGTTGACGGTATAGAGCATGACTTTGAACACTGTCTTTACTCACTTGCACACCATCAATGTCAAGGGAGAGTTACATGGATGTAGGGAGTCCCTCCCTGACTTTCACTAAAGCACTATACTACATACTGTATTATATTGTTTTCACGCTGAATGACCTTGACACACACGTTCATTCGCCCAAATTCGCATTCTGTATACGCAAAGAGCATGTTTCGTGTCATCAGTGTACAAAGTGGTGGTCCCCTTTAATCGGTCGAACCGATTAAGCGAGCAAGTTGAGCGCGATTCAAACTGCTTCCGGTACGCTACGATTGCATCCTTCCTCTTCGCTTTTTTTTTCTTTCTCTTGTATTCTTCCTCTCTATACCCTTTCGTTGCATGTACCTAGTCCATTACAATCATCTTCTGCACTTGGGATTGTTCCTATTTCGTGAAAAACAATTTCATGTTTTATTACAGAGTTTAATTATTTTTTGTTTTTGTTTTTTTTTTTTTTTTCGTTGTCTGACGAAAAGTGAAATATTTATTTATTGTGAGTAATGGAAAATCAATAATTGTTTTATTCGTGTGTTGATTGATTGAATAATATTATTTCCGATAACACGTACAATTAATTTTCATATTTATATTGTATTTTTCTTGTTATAGATTGACGCTAGGGAATATTTAAATGATAAATATTGGACAATTAATAGCCCACTCGTTGATCAAACGTTGATTTGATTATACGGGCGCACTGCCAAGCAATAAATAAAATTGCATAATGTCGTCGTCGTCGTCATTTGCCTATTGACGTTGAAAAGTTTGAAAAAGAAGATAGATAAAAAATGAAATATCGTGGAGATATAAATATATATTATATAGAATGAACGATGAAGAGAGGAAACGGAGATTACCCGGTATGGGGAAATCGAGTTTGTTTCGCGCTCGATTTACGCCAACCTCCCACGATGCTAGGTGTAGACCTCTACCTCCTTCTTGCCATCTTCGTACTTTTTTCACACCCATATTTTTCTTCTTCTTCACCTTCACTTTCTTCATCTGCATTCTCATCATCCTTATTGTTGTCGACGTTATGCTCTTAGATCCTTCGTCGTCCCATTTCCTCATTTCTTTTTCCACTTTACCGTAAAATTCAACGAGACAGAAAATTTATGAAAGATAACGTTGATTTACGAACGGTAATATTCATTAACTTCTGGGACACATTGCTTAGTTTTATTCCTCAGCTTCAGATACTTTTTTATTTATTTATTTTTTTCTTTTTTCAATTTATATTCCACAAATATAAATCTTCTACGAAATATCGTTAGGGTAAATTTAAAGAAATGTTGCCGCAGTAATAAGTTAACCTGGTCAATTTGATTCACGTAAATTTAATCATGAAATAATTTAAAATGCGGTCGAAATAATTCTTGATGAATAATTACATGTAGACATGATTAAATTGTAATATTATTTTCTGAGATTAATTATAATGGGGATATTGTTTTCCAAAATAGAAAATATAAAGTGAATATTGTTTTGCATCCATAAATATTTAATTGAAGAGAAAAGAATTTGGGGAAACAAAAATAAAAGGAACATAAAATGAAATTGAGGATGTTACCAGAGGGCTAATCAAAACGAGGTTCCATTTTCCTATGTCCTCCCTCGATTTTAAACCGGATGGCCGTATTACCGGTGGAAATCGAGTTCACCTAGCGCTCAATTTACGTCGCTTCCTATATGCCTTCTTAACCCCCTTTTCTCTCCAGTTCTATGACGATGGAAATTCAAGAGCGAGAGCGAGTGAGAAAGGAATGACATTCAAGGGTTGTTGTGTTCTCGTGTTGGTCCGTTATATCCTCGTCGTTATATACGTGGAAAAACGATGTCTCTCACACAACACCCCTATCTCTAGATCTCCTGCTTCATATCCCCCTCTAAAAAATTCGCCCTCCGGCCGGTGCGGCTGTCGTCGTCATTCCGCAATATTTCGTCTCGTGCAAAATTCACCCGCTTGAATTTCACTTCGCGCGCACACACGTTTCATCCACAAACACATTCTCGACTTCTTGCACACCCTTCCTTTTCACAACACCTCTTTCCTTCCATCCACTTTAATATATGTGTATGATCAATCATATCTTCCTTAAATAAATATAAATATAAATATATATATTTTTGAATGTTGAAAAGCAATTAATAATTTAATTGAAGAAGTCTGGAACTGAATGAAGGGAGAAATAGTGAGTGACAACCAGGAAAATTTGCATTTCTTTTACAATTTTTATTTATGAAATGATGGGGAATAGAAATCGTGCGGAAGATGAATCATTTTTTGGCGATGCAATGAAAACAGAAATAAAAATCAATTTAATTTTTATTTCATTTTACTGTGTTAGGAAAAATCATTTTATTATCAAAACCATATTCTTAATGAGTAATTAATTCACACACATATAAATGTACTTTTCTAAAAGTATAACTGCAATTAATAATTACAAAGTACTTCAACAGAATTAAACAAAAATAATTTATTATCAAATAATTTTCTCATCAAGTAATTGCTTCATAAAAATATATTTAATATTTTTTTAATGAAATAATGGATCAAATGATCATTTATGAAATAAAACAATTGTCATCGTACACTTGGATGATGGATGAAATGAATAATCCAATTTTAATCGAGCTCACAATTTGATTAATGCCGTCGAGATAAATGATATGAAAAAGAAAAAAAGTAATTTAATCGTCTCTCATTCTCTCTCCATCTTGTGTTACAATTTCTCTTATTCTTCTATTTCTGTCTGCTATTTTCCTACGTCGTATCGTTATGGGGGACATGCACCGCATGCTGCAAAATATCGATAAAAAAAAAAGGCACATGAGGGTTATTCCTTTTTTATATTTTTTTTTGCACGCACCAAATTTATTTTTATCTTGGCTGTGTACCGACACGTATATGCGTATAGATGCGTTGAAAGAAAGAGATGAGGGTGAAGGAAAATGTGAGGAAGAAAAAGGGCGGACAATGTGGAAAACGGCCAGAATTCCAAATGACAAAGGACGTTAACGAGAACTGAGGACCAAAAGTAGCAAGAGGGCAAAAGAGGGAAGTGAGCTACAGTGTAGAAGCATTTCGAAGTTGGTTGTTGAGAGTAACAAGAAAACAGCTCTCCACTGACTGAATTATTTAAGTTCCACCCCGTTCTTGCATCCCTCTGAGAGCCTATTCCCCACTTACATTCAACGAAAAACACTCGACCGTTAAACATATAGATATATATATATAGTATCCTTTCTCCCACTCGCACTAGCTCTTGTTAGTTGTCTCCTAGAGGGAATTTAATTTCCCAAGAAGCCACAGGAGGCAAGTGAGTATAGAAAGACCTGGAATCTCTTTCGTCCACCTCTCCCCCAAGAGAACGCAACAAATAAAGAAAACGTTTTAATTGCAGAAGAACATGAACTGTGTGGCGCCAACTGTTTATGTTTTTATTTCCGGGTGGTCATAATCTACCACGATTTTTGTTTATCTCGTTTTCTTTTTCATTAAATTATTTTTTTTTAATCAAGCTGATGTTGTTCAGTATTTTCTTGTCTCGAAAAATAAATTCCCAATAGTAATAAATATCAATGACAATAAAACGAAATTTGTCACGTGAATATTTATTTACCAATACATATTTATTCTTCTTTTTTTTTCTATATTCTATGCATCGGATAACACCGCAATAAAACCCAAACATTTTTTATCTCGAATATTTGTCATAGTACTTGAACCGTGCTCACAAATTATATATGTGTATATAAATTTCGTGTTCACCACTCGTGAATCAAAAGGAAAAGCGGCTTTCAACTGACGCCCTTTACGAACAGAAATTCTCATCAGTGGGTACAGCACGTTTCATCTAAACCGTTCAGTTATACAGTTTCACTATCATCACAGGTGCACAGGTTCCATTTGGCCCGACACGAAATAGCAAAACCCTTTTACCAAAATTACTTGATCGCATCCCTATATATATATTAAATGTTATAACTGCTCGTGAAACCGTACTTCATGATGAATACATAGATCAGAAATGAAAGAAAAGGGAATGAAAGTAAAAATAAATATACAGGATGTACAATAAAATTTATCCAATTAAATTTCCCTGCCATAAATTATTCCACCGATATTACTCGTCTCATTTTTTTTTGTTTTATGCGTTGTAAAATCGATAACAAAAGTTTTCCCGTGTCTCGAGGGACGTGGCAGAAAAAAAACTTTTTCCACCCTCAATGTCACATGGAAGGCATAAAAGTTGACCATTTCTCCCATTTCGACCTTCCTGAAATTTTTTTTTCTTCATATATATATATATACCTTTCAACCCCCTAACTCACTTCAATATGGTTTATTACCTGCTCACCGATGAAGACCCTCTTTTCTTTGCATCTCTCTATACTAGCTATCTCTTGCCTCTTATTTTTCGTGTTGCACATAGTCCAACTGTTTATTACAAAAATTTATTGCTCGAGCTTTTGGGGGCAAAAGATGCACGCCCGAGTAGTATGACTTTCTTTTATTTCAATCCATCACATTTACGACACTCTTTCCTTTTTTTCATTGCTATTTAGCTCTTCGTCTTTATCGTATCATCGACACGCACCAGTTAAAGAGCACTGTAGTACATTTCTTCATTTTTCTCGCCTCATTTCTTTTCCTCTAACGTATTTCTTTTTCTTTTTCTCTATCTTTTCACTATTGCAATGTATATATGTGTCTTGTGATTGTATAAATATACACCCACACTTGGTGTCCAGAAGGTGCAGAGTGGAAATAAGCAAAGAGTTACAGAATGCTCACGTGTACCTCGTAAAAGGTTTTGCAATATTTTTTTTTTTCTTTATTTTTATCATGATATCGCTCGTTGCGAACTGATGGTGCGCGGGCGCTCTCAACGACATGTATAAAACGCGCTCAGTTGCAGCTGTGCATACCGAGAACGATTTAATGCATCTCGAGAGGACGTTTCGGTATCCATTACCACTTGAGCGTGCCATTAATTCTCTACTTTTGCATATACACCCACGTACTTGTACATAGATAGATACAAAGAAAAATTCGTATTTTAAATGAATTCAAATCGAGCGGTAAGATATATATCCCATATGTATATATCCGTAATTGCCCAACAATTTTCCACCGTTGAAACAAATTTTCTTATTTCTCCATTCAAACTATTCCCAGAGTTTCAATAGCTCTTGAATTGAATTAAAGCTCTATAGATTCACAATTCGAAATGCAATAATGTTCTCTAGGTGGTCATTTTCTGACGTCTATATTTACTTAAGCCACTACGACATTACGTGGCGTTGAACTTTCTGCAAGATGAAAGTGCATTAATAAAATCAATAAATATTCTATTTATAGTATATTGAAAATTGTATAAAAAATAAAATGTCAAATACAGACATGAAAGTGATAGAGACAAAGATACGAGGACATCGTGATTGTCGAGTTCAATTCACTTTAATAGCTCGTATACTTTCGATCTTCCTCATCCATATAGTCCCAATGCCGCCCATCGAAACTGCTGTGGAACATTTTTTTATGGCTCCATCAATAGCCCTCGACATTCACGTTTATTTCATTGGCCCTGCAAAACTTTTTCCAACATTCATATATATATATATATTAATACCTTCAAACATGCAATATTTATTTTTACATATATGCATATATGCATGTAAACATTGCTTTGAGTATACCAAGCAACAATACACAATGCAATATAAAGTTTGGAAACATTTTTTCATGACAGTTTATTACTCCATTCGAATTAATCCACATCGCCTTTATTTTCACGTTATACTTCACCCAGCCATCCTAACTCACGTTCACTCAGTAAAATTAAAACATCTGCTATTATATTTGTATAATATATCGTCACAGGATGTTGAGTGACAATTCACTGATAGCCAGATGATAAACAGATAAAAGAATTATCGTTAATTCATTTGATATCATCCTCTGATATGTATATACCTATTTCGTAGAATGTCATCAATGTTTTATTTATTATCAACAAGTCTATTAAATACCATGATTTATATTCGATATTTAATCACCCCTAATATTTTATATTTATCAGATAAATAAATATTTATTCATTCATTCACTGAATTAATTTTTTTTTATTAGCTCTATCTCAATATTTCCAAATGTCCAAAGGGGACATTTCTAAAATCCATGATGATCCCTGTGCCAAACTAAATCAAGTGAATCAGTTCAACATCACGTATATAATATATATATATATATATATATATACACAACCAATCTGTCTCTCTTTATTCTCTCCTTTTGTTTATCTCTATTCTTACTATCTCTCACACATATATTCTATCCTGTTTATTTGTCCGAGTTATCCTGGAGTACAACCACCGCAATCTGTCAGCCATCCCTATACACACTCTATCGGGTCCCTTTCTCTTCTCTCTATCTCATTCTCTCCCTATTCAACCCCAGCTTTCCGTACTTAACGAACGCGCCCTCGCGCCAACATGGAGATACCAGCGCCTCCAAAGCATTTAATTAGAACGGCTTATCTCTATGCCATCCTGTGACGCTATGTCTTTTTCCTTCTGTTCTTTCCACCGCTGGCGTTTTCACTATTTCACATAAAATCCGGACTATTTTTGTTTGAATACAGATAGTAAATGTTTGTTTTCATAGGTAGGAAATAAAAGCTTAAAGTGCATTTGACATTTGTTTAAGCTTCAAAGTATTATCAGTTTTTCATTATTATTTTTTAATTTTTTCATCTTACAATGAAAATGATTAAATTTCACACTTTCCTTTGGTAAAATATATTTTATCCACCGTGTAATCTTATAATAAAAATAAAACTTTTTTAACTTTTGTTTCGAGCGAATAAATTGAACGCTACATTGCACACCGACAGACAATTCTCACCCTCAAACTTTCACATATAAACATTATTTCAAAACAAAAAAAATTTTTCAACACTTTCACATGTATAATATAATCTTCTGCGAAAAAAAAAGATCCATTAAAATTCCCCACTCTCTTTCTTTTTCGAACACAAAAAGACACTTTTTTTTTAACGAGTTACAAACTTCCCTTCAATATGAGATATGAAATTTTTTTTTTAATTCTCAAACCTTCTAATCAGCTTTAGCTCATTATTCGTTCGGTTTTTCAAGCTCAAATTTCCACCCGAGAGAAAGCTCATCGTCGGATTATCGAGGGTGAGTGATTTCGCCACCATCACCACCAACCCCCTTTACGTGAGATACCCAAGTAGGAGAAGACCCTCTAGAGTTATCCAAGGGATGAAAAAAAAAAAAAAAAAAACTTCTGATGTTTTCTACGTATTCTCTGTAGAGCTCCAGAAAACTATCTTCAACAGAGAAAATCGCACTCTCTGTCTCCTTCCCATATAAAGTATTATACTTGAATGTGTTCCACAAGTGTTGGTTAAAGCGCTTGAAGGATAAAAAAGAGAAAATAGGGTAGAGACAGATTTGTCTGAAGCACAACTTCACCATATTATAGTTTACAAAAGTCTTTGTACATGTGTATATAAGAATCGATGCTGCGTTCTCGATCTTGTATGTAAAAGGGGGGGATGAATTCTATTTTCTTCGATTTGCTTTGCAGCAAAATTCTTAATTGGGATTAGCACTTGAGAAACGTTTGCAGGGTGAAATTACAGAACTACAGATAGATAGGGAGAGATAGTTTCAAAAGAGACGACGACAATTCTTCTTCTTCGCCCTTTCATATACAATTTTGTCTAATCACAAAAGTTCCAACAACTTTCTAATTACATGTTCAAGAGTGGATTAAATAACTGAGTTATCCAACTTCTCCTATATATCAATTAAATAATATTATACGATCGTTAAAAGATAATACTAAATATACACAAAAAAATTCCACATCAATTCTTAATTTGTAGTGTAAGCAATTTTTATAAAGTTCTTACACCAGTGAACGTGGTATGCAGCGTTAACTCAAGATACGTAATAAATAAAGATTAATATTTATCAAGAATATAATGATGACCACTATCTTGAAATTTATCTATCGTAATTAAACTCCGGCACAATTTAAACTTTATTATTGATTAACAAAGAAATTCCTTCTATATTAGCAGTTATTTATTCGTACTATCAAATTAGTTTTTGTCATAATATTCATATGTAATATTCTGCAATTGTTAAATGGAAATGCTACTAATTTTCAGTGTGAACATTTCTGCACGTATCACTGGAGCAAAATAAACCAAAGTACAGGCAATATTCTCAATAATTCTTAACAAGTTCTTTAATCAAACCAAGCATCATCCCCTGCTGTTGCTCGCATCGTTTAATCCAACTATAATCCACTGGGCCACCCTCCTAATCACCAAAACTTTCACCACTAAAATTCCAGAAGCCATAGCGCGTATTAACTTCCCTCTCTGGTCTTTCGTCCTATCTCTCTTACTCCAGCCAATTCGATATTGGAATTCGATCAAATCCTCCAGCGCCCTCAGTGGATCGAATTCTTCCGGCTCAAGTGACATGTCGCCGAGTTTACTCTTTCTCTCTGTATGTGTCTCTCGCCATATTCCCCTTTGCCAATGAACTAACTCTGAGGGTGTATTTACGCATATAGAGAGACTGTCTAAAAAAAAAAAAACAGCAACAACCCATGGGGTAACTCCAAGTATGAAGTAGGTGTATGTCTCTCTGTGATGTGCTCTCTATCCTGTAGTCAAACGACCCAACCCTCCTCCAACTTGTCCCTCTGTTATTGCTGATGGTCTTCCAGGCAGTCAAGAGAACGTGGCGGGGACCCTCTTGTACGTAAATTCAGGTGCACTGCCATATATTTATATACATGTAGTTATTTCTATATATACGTATGTATGCTAGAGGGTTCAGACCATGTGAATTTATACGACGATAGCGAGACCATACACAACCCATTTATCTCTTCATATGCTATGTATAGTGTGAGTGTAACACTTGGTGGCCATTTTGTTCAGCAAAGGGTGTGTGACACAGCAATCTGATTCTAAAATAAAACCATTAAATTATTCCTTTCCTCCACCAAGAAAATTTATTGGCCCATATTGTTTCGTCATAGTTCACACGCTATAAGTCTTTTCTGTTCTCAAAACTCAGCCATTCTTATTTTTTTTCCAGGCTCTCGATCGTCGCAAAAACATAACTCTTATGTTTCATATCAATTGATATTTCTATTGATGGAACAGCGATTTTTGTCGAAAGCCATCTAGTTAAACTACGAAAAAATGGAAAACAAGCGACAGCCAAGAATGACGATGAGCGTTAGCTTAATAACAGGGGTGCGCACGAAGAAAAAAAGCGAAAGGAAAAAAAAAACAAAGAGAAACGTGATGTGGAAAGCAAGATGGTATTGGGAGATAGGGGTTGTGTTGCGCCAACAAACCCTAACTAACGTAAATAAGATGTGTCCTTCTGAAAGCAGAGAAACTATAGTGGAGGCCAAGAAATGTAGGAAGCAACATGAGGAGGGAAGAAAAAAATGTATATATATATAACGAGAGGGAGACAGAAAGTGAGGCAGAGGCCGTTAAGTTCCGTCGTCGGCTATTTCACCCCTGCATTGAAGCCACTACGATGAACCCCCATTGCCAATTACGGGGCTTCTTTTTTCTCACCCTGGCGTAAAAGGCGAGAGTAAGAATGCCTGACGCAAAATCTTAATGCCACAGTCAGAAAGTCATGTCTCTTCTTCTCCGCCTCTGAGTTTTCGATGGTGCGTTATTTCTTATATATGGAAGACTCTCTGGGGGAACGTTGATGCGTTCGTTCGCCCTTCCCATGTCCAGCTAAATTAGGACATACGCACCTAGACTGTAGCAATTAGGATAGCCAGCAAATTTCCCAGGACAATGTGTGACAGTAACATTTATCTTCCATGTTGCATTGGGGCCACACGTCAACACGTTTATCATTAAACACTATAAAGCGCACCCTATAAACTACCAAGATGCTTAAGATAATTTTGGCATTGGTGAATAGAGATCAAATAACTCACGCGCTTGCACGCTGTAAATATCCCTTGAAGCCTTTAGGCTAAATTCCCGGGAGTTGTGTGGCGGCAACAGCGATGTGGTCGGCTACGTGAATTAACTTTGACTGACTCAGGTGCAATTAGCAAAGTTGCCGAGCACCACCACCATCACCCCACTATGAGGCTTCACGCGTCTGTAGATCCTCATCTTTTCCGCAAAAGGGTTTGGGTGAAATGAAGGAAGATTGAAGTCAAGGTGGTAGTAGTGGTTTAGTCGTCGTAACGTTAGCACAGCTTCCGCGATTTATCTACAGATTAATTGCTCTGAACTTTGTGGGGTAAAGTGCAACAGAGTGAGATTATTATTCTCTTTTATACTGTTTATTACTAAATTCCCACGACCAAGAGGAAATAAAGTCAAATGAAATGATGAAATATTGTCCCACGTTGTGTCAAAACACTGGCGTGGAAATAAAATGTTATTTTATTCATTTGCAGCAATTTAATTTTATATTAATTATTTATTTTCGGTCATATTCATGTGGATATTTTATTTCCATGTGAGAAATAAATAACACAAATGTTATTTTTGTTTCTCGTGTTTGGTTTTTGGTATGTAGGATTAAGCGATTTGTGGAGAAAAATAAACGAGATTATTCAGTGGCCCATTTAATTGATTGTGGAATTTATTTTGGTCAAGTTTTACATTTTCACGTTACGTCAATTCCGCACTTTCGCTCGGTGTAGAATTAATCGGCTTAATTGCCGCTTCCTGTTGTCAGCTATCATCCATTCACTCTCCTCTTCTCAATGTTGTTGCTGGTGTTGTGGCTATTGGTGCTATTTCTCTACCACTACTATTCTACAACGCTTCACTTCCCCTAGTCCAAAGCTGACGTATAAACTCCCCTTGTCATTGCATAGAACTATAGTACCTCACCAGCTCAACATCATATCATGCAGCGTGTCTCGCGAAAATGATTGAAGCCGACGGTTCCCTTTGCATTTCCATCTTCTGTATTGCATTTCACATTGTTAAACCACCAAGCGAGCCGACACTTAGACATGGTGTATTATGTTGTGATTCAGTTTCAATATCAACAACCCAACAATTATAATTGACTAATAAATATTTCGATTTATTTGTGATTGCAGCTTCGACAAATGACGAGAGTATTCAATTGGAAATTCTTCCGAATGGCGATATTATTTCCAAGGCGAGTGGAACTCAAATCATGTTAACATGCCAAGCACGTAGTGCACGTCCCGGATTAGTGAGCAACATGCAGTGGCTGGATCCGTTGGATCGTGTAGTAGAGGCCTCAAAGTAAGTGAACTTGAATTTAACATGGAAATTAATTTGAAAGAAAAAAATAATAAACTTCCCTGTATGTATATTAAATTATTCTTCTTCAATAAACATTCTTGTTCACATGTCAAATAAAAGACACACACCATCCTTAATATTATACTGTCTCTATTCCTCAGCACCTATAATTGATTTGACATATGTATCTTTCACTTTCTTGTTGCACACAGTCTCGTCGTGTTGCCGATCGACAGGCGAGTATAATAAAAGAAAGACTGAAACAACAATAAACAAAGAAAAATAAAATTTCAGCTTTGAATAAATATTTTTCTTTGCGAAATGTGTTTTTATTTTTTTAATTTTATTTTCTCGCTTTTTTCTCATATGAGATGAATTGGATAATTTTTTTTTCTTATTCAGTCGCGGTAGTTCAATGTGTGGTAGTCGACAAGTCATATTCACTCTACACACTTGTTCTCTCACTTTTTTTTTATTACTTCTCATTTTCACATCTACATACATGTCTCACTCGTCATTCACTCGCCACACCACCTGAGGGGTTTTCCTCTTTTTTATTTCTGTAGAAAAAGACGAGACAAAAGCACACTATTCTCCGTTCATGCTATTTCTCTTACTCGCTCCCACTCTCGCACTCATTTCTTCTTTTTTTTCTGCACTGGGCGCACACTCGTTGCATAAATTACAGCAATCCTTTCACGTTCACCAGCCATTTGAGAGTGCACTTCCATGTGGTAGCGAGACGATTCGAGTCACCCACTATTTTCTCATTTTGTAACACAGACCAATTTTAACTGCGGACAAACGTGAACAAAAGATTGTCGGCAAACGTCGTCGTCGTCGTTGTCGTTGACATGCTTTTTATTCTTTCATATCAACGCCGGAAGAAAAAAAAAACTTAGTGTCACATTGAATCGTCTCAGCTCGGCAATTTTGTCATGCATTATATCATCACTATGATCGTCATCACTAATGCCTTTTTAGATTTGTATAATCAGCCAAAATATTTTGTAAATTTTTCTACAGAGATTACAAGGAAAAAGGTCAAAAAGATCCGAAGATGTACACGATGCCACGTCAGGACGGCAGTATCACACTCGTTTTCGCTCCACTCAGTGAGGAATTGGCTGGACGGTACACCTGCGCTGCAACATTCGCATCCACCGAAACTTTGAACAAAACTGTGAAAGTTGAAGCTATTGGTAAGAAATACTCTTCAAACGGACACCAATGATGAAAAAAAATATTAATTTATGTTTTTAATAATAACTTGTGGTTTTTTCCTATTCAATTAATTCGTAGATGCCATCAGCTTTAAGGATGCACCGTTGTATCAGTATCCAATTCTCGGCAAAGAATTTACAATTAAGTGTGAAGTCAGTGCACGACCAGCGCCATCAGTTACGTGGCAACGTGGCACAGACATAATCGACACTAATGATCACTACATTGTTGAAACACACGGATTGAAAATCAAAAAAGTTGAATTAACTGACGAAGGAGCATATATATGTCGCGCTGAAGTTATTAGAACTGGTGAATACAGAGATCGTACAATACACATCGAAGTACATGAAGCACCAGTAATGGAGGAACAACGCGGTGCTGTTGAAATTATTGAGGGTAAAAATGCCGATATACCTTGCAAAGCGCGTGGCAAACCACCACCAGAATACTCATGGGTTGAAGCACTCACCAAAAAAAATCTTTCTATCGCCGATCGCTTTAGTGTTAATGCTGACAAAGGAATTTTAACCATTACGAATGTTCAACGTTCAGACGCTGGCGAATATCAATGTATTGCACAAAATGCGGCTGGCCAAGCCACTGATAATGTCCATATTGATGTAATTGGAAAACCGAAAATTATGGAATTTACTAATCGAACAGTTGCGGAGTCAAAGGAAATTCAGATTACTTGCCGTGCTTTTGGAAGACCGCCACCCGAAGTTTCATTCCGTAAACAAACAGCAATGAAACCATTCACAAAGGGACAACAATTGAACGATGATCGAATTGAATTTACATCATTTACGGATAATGGTAACGGTGAAACATTGGGTACATTAACAATTCGTGATGTATTGAGAAGCGATGATGGTATTTATGAGTGTATTGCCAAAAATAAAGTTGCTACTGCATATTTAAATGGTCATTTGACGGTTGAATTCCCGCCATCATTTGGACTAATGGACAATCGCACTGTTTATGCATGGGAGCAGCGTCCCGTCAATTTAACTTGTATCGCTGAAAGTATCCCAAATGCAACGATTCGTTGGACTATTGGTGATACACCATTGGAACAAACAGATTTGACTGGATATAAAATAATTGAGAACGGTCCGATCAGTATCCTATCACTTATGCCATACGACAGACGATACTACAAACATTATAAATGTCATGCACATAACAAACATGGCGAGAGAACGCACACTATTGAATTGAGAGAAGCCCAAAAACCCGACGTTATCCCACAAGTACATATGTCTGAAATAACCGCAACGACAATTGCATTTACTATTATTCCACCTCCAGCGGAACCTGAATTGCCAATAAAACTAATTACTGTTCAATACAAAGAAGAGAAGCAAACCTGGTCGGGCGCACAGAATAAATCATGGACATTGAATTCACCGTATGTATTGGAAAATTTGAAACCACAAACAACATACAATTTCAGATTCCATGCTATAAATGATGTGGGTAATGGGAATTGGGGTACTGCATTAACGCAGACAACACCAGTAAGAACATCCCCGAATCCACCAAAAATGCAAATGCGTACACAGAATTCAGAATATGATACGTCAATATTTAGCAATCAATATAAAGTTAATTGGATTGCACCGCCAGATAATGGCGAGCCTATTGATATGTATGACATACAGTATTGCGAACTCAAACGTATTTCGGGCGAATGGGAAGTACAAAAGGGAACGTGCAAAGCTGAGACAATCAAGGGACAGAGGTCAGAACACTGGCTCAAAGATCTCACAGCGGATACATTTTACAGGGCTGAAGTCAGAGCACACAATGCTATTGGACATGGGAATCCAGGAGTTGTTCAATTTAGAACTGCCAGAGGTAAGTTTCAATTTATTTTTATTTTTTCATCGATTTTTTCCTGTTTGATGGAATCAATGTAAGCCTGCAATCCGGTCAAATCTTCCCTTCCGTTCATTTGTTTTTTCTATAGATATTCTTTTTGATATTTAGTTTCTAATAATAATTTTTTGTAATTCACCATGATTTAGTTCAGTTTTTTTTATTCGCTTCTTCGTTTTCTTGAGGATCAAATGTAGTGATTAAAAATTGACGACGATTATTGAGGCTTGAAAAAAAAAGTGTTTGTGATACTCAAGGAAACCTTCTTAGTTATTTATTTATTTATTTTTTTTTTTTTTTGGTTTTTGTTCATTTATTTTTTAAACATAGAGTAGCAATTTAGGAATGTCAGCCTCGAATTTAATCCCCGCACGCGTGCAAATAATTAAATTAAAAATAAAAATAAAAAAATGGAATATAAAATCCATCCCCTTTACAAAGAGACACTTTTTTTATATTTAGAATCAAGCGGCAGCACTGTGGACTACTCGATAATATCTGCTGGGGATACGTCCAAGCCCATCGTTCGCGCGATTGTCGCAGCTCTTGCGATTCTCTTCCTAGCCATTTAGAGTCGCCATTGAATAACGGGGGACGCATCGCCCGTTAATGATCATACACACAGACACATGAAAAAAAAAAAAAAAAAAAATAGCACACGAAACAAATACCCAGGGTTTTTGAATCGACATCCCCACGAAAGATTAAAAATAACGAACAATTTTCCAGAATACAAGAGAATTACTCTGACATCGTCAATCTTTTCTGTATCTCCTATTTTATTATTTTTTTTTTTTTATCAAATTATCTTTTCTATATTTTTCTTTTTTTTTTTTTTTCATCAGAAGCGATGAGTAATACGAAACGTATTACCATTGATAGAAAGACTTCTTTCCTATTCTACCGTACTCACAACGAAATACTAAAGATAATGTAAAGTAGGATTAATTAGTAGATGGTGCGCTAGTAAATACATTCCGAGATGTATAGAACTTTTTTTCATAGAACAACGAAAAGGAAAAGAAAATGGAAAAAAAAAGATGAATGATGGAACAAAAAAATAGCGAATAAAAAAGGAAAAAGACGGGGGAAAAGAAACGTATTGTAGCGAGTGTAAAGGAAGGGAGAGAGTCGAGAAACGTAAAATACTATGTGAAACTGAACGGTACTATATTAATGTATTTATATAATTAGCACATGTGTTTAAATGCTCATTGTTAATATAGACGTACTGGTACGTTTTAATTATTTTCCATCAGCCTCATATACTTACTGCCTTGCATTGCCAAAAAGAAAAAAAAAGCAAGCGAATGCTTCATAATGTATTTGTTTTTGGGAAGACCGAAAAAAAAAAACACATTCGATTATATGCCAGTTTTGAAACAAAGAAAAACAAAGAACATGTTTTGAAAAATAATTTTTATAGAATTTTATGCGGTATTTGGTGAATAGAGATGTAAGATTACATATGCAAAGAAAAAACGAACATTCATCATCTTTTCCTCACCCCGGGCCAATTTTTTCGAATATACAAATATACATATGTATAAATACTTTTGCATGATCAAAAATCCGTTTTCGTCGATTCAACATGTAATCAACGAAAAAAATGGGGATTAATATTTTATTTTCCTTGCTATTTTATTTTGCATTGGTTTTTTCTTTTAACGTTGATACTCAATGCGAATTAAATTTCATTCCAACAATTTGATGCATTTTGTGTGTTTGTTTTATTTCTTCAAAAATATAAATATTTTTTTTTTTCTCTCTCATATCATTTGGGGAATTATTTATTAGTTTGCTTGAGTTCTCATCAAATGATGATTTATAAATGTTTATTACTGCGCATGATCTGTGAAACTACGAATATTATAACTATTGTTTAATTAATGATAGTACCATTATTGTCAAAATAGGCATTACGATTTATGACTATTAATTATTCTTATTATTATTGCTATTATTATTATTATTATTATTATTATTATTATTATTATTATTATTATTATTATTATTATTATTATTATTATTATGTTATTATTACATTATTACCACTATTTTTTTTATTAGAATTGTTTAACATATATTTCCGTCATCATCCACTACGTTTGGAAAATTATCATTAAACATAACATAGTTACTAATTATATAACAATTCGTATTCATAATTCGTCTAACACAATTGTGCGACGGATTAATATTTTTTTCCTTGCATGGCATGTGCATCAATCATGAATCATAAGAATTTGTTCAGGCTTCACTGATCATTTTTTCTGATCGATCAACGAACAAACGACTTCACACAAGAGACAAGCACACATTTAATACGATTTGTTGACTCGAATAATTTATGTACAAATTGGCTTTCTTATTTTTTACTTTATTAACGAGACAATTCAAACACGTCCCGTGGCCAAAATGACAATAAGTGGAACCGTAAAACGAAACGAAATATTGAACAAAATAAAAATAAAATAAAAATAAAATAATAAAAATTACTAAAGACTCATAGAAAGCAGCAACGCATTTAGCTATAGGGGAATTGTTTAATGTGGGTGCTTCATGAACCTCTGTGTGTTAGGAAAAAAAAGTGTGAAAATAATTGAGCGAAAAAGAGAAAAGGGTTGAGAGAGGCCACGCGAGTTGCTTGTGTGGTATATATTCACCAGAAACGTTTGACAATACTCTCCTATCCGTTAATGATGACGTCGAGTGGAGGAGAATGTGAACGAGTTCAAGAATATTAAAAATAAATAATGAAAGAAAAGAAATCCGACCCTTAATATTCGCGTTCGATTTTCATCGCAATTAAACGCCCTCGGCTTTTATCCACTATCGTCTGACGACTGATGTCGCAACAGTGCATCCCTGCAACGTTTCTCATATAAATAGCAAGTGGTGCAATACATTTGCGACAAGTTTGCTTTTTCACTTGCCAGTTACAAAGTCCATTCAATTTCAGAGATGGTGAATTTAACCAAGCGTGTTATAATATATATATATATATATATATATATATCTTAAAGCATTTTCGAACACAGTGAAGTTCAGCGATGTCTTTTAAAGGCGTCTCCTGCTCTCTCATTAATTTTACCTTTCCACATCGTCAAATAATTTCTTAAACGCGCGCTCTGAAAGGCAGAAAAAAGAAATAATGTCTCACCACCGCGTCTCTGAAGTCACCCAACAGAATCTTTTGATCCGTTGATGCTTGACATACGATCGCTTGAAGATTATGTACGGAATAGGAAGTACTGTTAAGACATGGAAAAAATAAATTCAATTCAGGGCATCACCTTTCTCAACCTTCTCAATTTTATCTACATTACACACGTAATAATATAACAAATACACACGTCACATCCATTCAAAAAAAAAAAAAAAACCTTTCATATATAAATATATATACATGTGTTTGAAAAAAAAAGAAACACGAAAAAATAAATAACATTTTTTCTGTATTCACTCTTTATATATGTATACATTTAGATATTATGTACGTTAGCATAGAGTATTTCAAGCTCGTATTTATGAGAATGAGAATTTACATAGTTTCCATATTTTTTTCTTCTGTCCAAATATATATTGTACATAATTCAACGAAAAAAAAAAAAAGAAAGAAAAAAATATACAATGAGTGTCCAAGAATAATATTGTATTGCACGAATTAGCCAATAAAGAAGCCAATATTCAAATTGTATACAACATTTATGAATAATTCATTATTTCTATTTCTACTAAATTATTCAACGAAAAATTAATTATTAACAATTTGAAATTGATTTCTTTTGCGACTGTCTCGCTTATTTTTGCTTGCCTATTATTGTCGTCACAACCGAGAAAAATCAATGAGTCAACCAACAACAAAAAGAATAAAACCACAGCGAAAAAAAAAATGTGAAACAAATCAAAAATAAAAATATTTTAACATGATGGTAAATATATATATATGTTTAAAAATATGAGAAGACGCTACACAAGTGCTTGAAGATTTGTAGTAAACTGATTTTGATTGGACTGACATCGGGTGCGGAAAATAAATGTCCTGGAAAATACGCTGAAGCGATTGTGAGCGAGGGAGACAGAGTATTTTGTAGATATAATAATAATAGTATGATTGCTAGAGGTAGTGGTCGGATATAAACTAACAGTAATATCGAGAGGAAATGGTGCTGTCTCAATTTCTTCTTTATCCTTTCTTTTTCTCTTCGTATTGGCCTTTTGTTTTCTTTGCACTTTCTTTTTACTCTTATACTAATCGCTTTATCTAAGTAGAACACTCAGAGCCTGTTGTAGTTTATAGTTTCACTTTTTATTTTATTTTATTAATACATCGCGGTGGCGTAATTCTTTAAATAATTTGTGTTCCTATATATTATTCTTTTGTTTTTTTAATTTATTTAATTATATTTACTCTTTTTTGTTTGTTTATTCAAGCAAAGCAATTTTGGCAATACCTCATTCCACCTAACTGCTCACCCTTTTGTTTCCTCATTCACTCCCGGATACCTCTTGACTAAATAAACACGGTGTACGAAACCGGGCGTTTGGTGGTGTACTCTCGAAAAAGTTTTGTTACTCATTTAAACTTGAATTGAATACCTAATGTTCCGTAAAATGTACCAGTATGCATTAAAAAGAGTTCACTTTATTTGATAAAAAAAAATATCAGGAAATACAATAAAACACAAAGAAGTTTCCTCGACTCTCTACATTATCTATATGTTTACTTATTTATTTCTATTTTTATTCTTCAAATTCTCTTTGAAATTTTCGATGTAAATTCATCGACCACATCACCAAACGTCTAATAAATATAAATTGCTTATTTGCACTAACAGACTTGGCGCGTAATCAAATAAATTTGCGTTGTTTCTGCAATTTTAAATAATTACGAATACAAATATATCATTTTATCTTATTGTGTCTCTTTTTTTTTAAGCTACCACGACCGCAGTACTTCAAAAAGCGCCATTGATCTCCAGCGCCGCAATCATCGGTATTATCATTGCATTATTGTTCATCATAATTGTTCTAATTGACGTCATTTGCTGCTGCGCACATAATACAGGTAAATATGAATGCAATTATATCCATATACATATATCAAATCTATTCTATTCAAGTACAAAATTAATATAATTACTATGTACAGGAATTATTTACTACATTTGCGAACGATCACGAAGGAAACCCGTGGACGAAGAGGATTCGAAGCTCGGCAGGTAAAATTCATCATCATATATATTTTCATAATTATTAGAAAAAACAGAAAACAAAACAAAGAAATAGAAGTAATATTGACTCGTGTATATAATCCATAAAGAAAAGAACAGCATCAATATTTCGAAATTAAATTACACATCTCCACACATACATAAATTTTTTTACACATTGTGCTTTGGCAAGTCTGGCGTGCTGTCATATATCAAAAGATTTTTTGCAATCAAATTCATATATATTTTATTGTTAAACATTTTTTATTATCCTTTCATTACAACTGTGTATATATGTGTGTTTAGTAAATATATATATGTTAGTCTCATCATATTCATTTGATAATAACTTCATTCATCATCATGATTATCAGATCGGGATAAAATTAATTGAATGTATGAGATAATGTGTTGAAAAAAAATTTTTTTCATTAGCTAATTGGGCAATTTTTAAAAATGCAACTAAATTATTTTCAACGTTTCTATTTATCATATATTCTCCCGTATATTTTTCTCTTTTTTCTCACCGTTATAGTCTTTACGGTTGGCGGTTTCCATTGCCGTATTGTGACCAAAAAATGGCTAATGTCGCCGGGGTAACAGCCATCCAAGACTCGGGTAGTGGAAAGAATACCATTAAGTTGGTCAAACATACTGCCATGTAAGGACAAGCTTGAGAGATTAAAAAGCTACGCATATAAAAAATAAAACGAATATTGAATAAACAAAAAGATAAAGAAGCATTTCAACAATAATAAGAATGAGCATGACTCCTGCGTACTGGGAGATTTTTATTTTTATTTTTTTTATTTCTTCTTAAATCTACTGATACGCTGGCTTTCCACATGGCATGTTTTTTTTTTTTTTTTTCTTTTAAATTTTTCTTACTACTTCTCTATCCAATTCTTGTTTTCTATTTCCACTGTCCATCCGATTGTTCACTGGAGAGAAATTTATTCTATATCTAACCCTCATTCTCTTTCCCATCAATCTTCAATCCCAACTACCAATTTTTCTTCATACGTCGATTCTTTCAATATCACGATAAGGGAGAGAAAGCAAAAAGAAAATGAAAATAATGAAATCAAGCATGGGAAAGCCCTTCCATCGAGTAATATTTTCTCTCTCGCCTTTTGTGTGCCGCCAACCATTCACGTGCGATAACAAATTCTATAATTTCCTTATTATATTACATCACTTTTTGTTTACTAGCAATATATTTTTTTTCTATCACTTCAACTAAATTCAATTTATATATATATATATATATATATATATTTTTTTCTCACTCAATTTCACCACATTTCTGGCGAGAATAGTGTTGTGACTGTTCGCTTGTGCTTTGGCGATGTTGCATGATTACACTAATAAAATAAATAATATTAAAGATAGCAAAAAAAAATAATCTGATGCTTTCATACGCATCTGTAATTATGTCAACCTATTTTCAATTTCACCAACTATCTAATATATAGAATACAGTGTATAAATAATATTGATAATTGATTATAAACAATAGCAGCAAAATAATAGTTCTCATATATAAATCAACGCCAATGAAAGCCAGCATGTATATTGTCAATGTTTTATTTATTAAAAGTCACATTTTATGAAGCGTGAACGTAAATAGCACGCACCAATTATCATCTACTCTAAATAATTAACTTTCTATAATTTGATAACTAAATGAATTTCCCATTCTACGGTGTATTTACTTTACAGAGAGGAGAAGGAGCCATTGAAAGAGGAGAAAAAAATTACACCAATCATTGATTCTGGCCTGAGGCGAGAGACGTCAATCACATTTGATGGAAAACGATCAATCTCAAAGACTGGATTTGTTGGCAAAGATTCGGCTGTCTAGATATTCTTCCGGCGTACTAGATTGTAAATTGTTTATTTCCAAGGCCGATTGCATTGCAGACGTGCGTATATATGCAACTGTAGGTAAACAAAAAAATTCATATGCTCTCATCTCATATTTAAATTCGGTCGAGGAAAGTAAATTTCTCGGAGATGAAAAAATAAAAAAAGAAATACAAATCCTCGTGCATCTGTTGAAAAAAAAAAAAGGCGTGATTCAATTAGTAACGTCGTTCACACCGTGTGAGAATATTTGCACCTGCCAGTGGAGAATAATAATTAACAATGGAAAAAAAAGTTAAAACTAAATAATTAATTGATAAAATTATCCAACGAGAGAATTTTCGGTACAAATTTTTTTATGGCTCACACATCGTAGCCACTAAACGCAAAAAAAACAAATGGAAAGTGTATTAGAGAATTTTTATTGCTCCTTTCTACCCTTGTCATTCTCCTGCCTCGCGCTATTATATCTCTCCGAATAAAGTAATTATTCCATTCCCGAAAGCTTTAAAGTCTTCGTGAAGCTAATGAGCGTAGATAAAACAAAATAAAAATTGGCAAACATAAATTGGGAAATTAAACAAATAAAATCATTTAAAAAATGTATCGCTACAAATATTTTGGGTGTATTTATTCGTCGGTATACGAACAAATTACTGGATTTTTGAGAAAAAACGAAACGCTTCGAGAAGCTTCTTTACAATTTCCCCATCGCGTAATGAAATGCAATCTAGTACGCTGGATTTTCGTTGATATATATTTTTTTTCTCACTCGCAATGTCGAGAGATTTTTTTTTATAATTCGAATGACAATTTGTTTGTCACAAGAAAAAGAAAAAGACAGACGGTAAAATAATGAATAAATGGACGATTTAACAAATGCAGATTCAGAATGATATTTATCGTAGTCGCCATGAGTTTCGAATTCGACCACATAATTCGAACTCTGCCATTGTTTTCACGCGATATCGCGACCACCCTTGGTGTATATATGCTACATATACTTTTGAAAAATCTGTTCAATCTGCGGATTGAACGAGTATTCTATTATCTAGATTAAAAAAAAAAGTTATTCATAAGAATTTTTCCTCTACGTCTTTAATCAACGTTAATCATAATAATCTATGTGCTGTCAATTTTATCAATTGATAATGTATCCGTATCATTTCTATTTCCATTTTTGAAGACTGATTCATTTAAGACTAAAAAAAAAAACATTTCGACAAACTTATGAATTACTCTCGAGTCATTATTGAAATACAATTGTAACAGAACAATCAACTCATCTATTTCACTGTCCACTCATCATTATTAATTTTAAGATTATTTATCGCACATGTATTACCAGTTACAGAAACATTTTACTCAGTTCGCCTGTTCATTCACTCACACACAAAGTATTATTAGCTGTTTGCTGTGTTAACATATTTAATTTAATGTTTTGTTCTCTCTTTTCTTTTTTTCTTTTTTTATTCACAATCCCAATCCGGTGTATTGTTTGTTGGAAGGTCGAGGGAGTTCTTCACTTGACATGAAAAGGAAAAAAAAAATCTCTAATTATATATGTATATCATACGCAGTTTAAAAAAAAAAAAAAAATGAAAATGACACGACGGCACTTAGAGTTTTGCGTCGCTGATCTCTCTAACAAGGTCGTCCCCCGACATTGAATAGATTGAAAGAAAGAAAAAAAGAAATTCTCAATGTCAAACGTAATATGAAAAGTGCCGCCACCCTAGTATATATATATATATATATATATATTATATAAATATATGATGGGCTTTTTGCGAATGAATGAAGTTTTAAAAAAATGTGATAAGTTTTTTGTAAATGCTTGTAAACGTTCTCTCTAAAGAAAAAAAAAAAAGAAAAAAAAAAATTGAATTTCTAGCATACGGCAAAAAAAAAAAGATAGTCTTTAGTATATAAATATACATAGAGTACACATCGTGCACATTGCCAAAAATGTACGTTCATCTGGCATGTTTAATTGAAAAGTCAATTGAAAAGAGTTAACATAAAATGGATGGATAATAAATGTGTGTATGTATGTATCAGTAGCGAATTTGAAGCCTCAAGGGCTTTCAGACCACTCACGAGTGTGTGTTCTCTTGAAAAATAGATAGAAGAAAGGCTGAGAACAAAAAAAAAAATTAGTTCAAGTACACCCGAGTGCAGCTCATCTTCCTTCCTCTCTGAGAAATACTTACATTACACACTCGAGAACTGGATGCTGCCACTGATTTTACACTCAACAATTTCGAGTGCTTGACCAATTTGAAAGTTCATGTGTGCACTGACTCAGCTTAATTCAATGCATCTCCAATCCCATTAACGCACTCAGACGAACGTACCTTTTACGCTGTAGCTTTTTTACGTAATGTAAAGGAAATAAAAAAAAATTGAATAAATAATATTTGCCAAATATAATTAGTACTTATTAGTTACTTAAGTAATGACGAGATAAGAGTTGTAATCGTTATGGTGGGGAGCACATGTTTATATATCAAAAGGAGAGTAAAAAAAAAAATATCATCTAAAAACGAATAAATTAATAAATAAATCAATGTTCACAGTACACTTGGATAAAATTGATAAGACAAATTTGTTTGAAAATAATTTTTAAGACGAATACAGCTAATTATATTATATTGCCAAACAGCATATATATATATATATATATATATATATATATATATGGATATGTATAAACTTGAATTAGCTTCGCAAGAGATAATGGAAAGTTGACAGAAACGAATCGAAATTGAAGGAAAAATTGGATTAAAAATGAAGAGACAAACGGAGAAAATTGGAGATAAATATATAGAAGTATTAAATGGCATCTTCCACTCTGACACAAACAATTTATCATTAAAGTTTCTAGATATAAGGCATATTTTTTATGTATGCTTTTACTGTATGCAACAAAAAAAAAACAAGACTCAAATAAAAAACAATGTGAAAATATGTTCTACGCAATTAATTGTACTTTATTGTGACAGATCATTGCAATTCCTTAATATCGATTTATTTATGATAACAATTGAAACAGATTTATAGAGTGTAATTAATGTTTGAATTCTTATCAAAGTTGAAAACAAAAATCCATGTAGTTTGTACAGCAATCAAAATGACTATAACTAATTGGATACGCCAACTTCACACACAAAATTCCATCTATTGATGAAAAATATTAAATTACACTTCAATATTCATATCGGATCTCGAACCCTTTTTAATTAACCGTTGCTCATCACGCAACGTTGGAGATTCGGTTCGCGTATGCCAAACATAAACCTGTGGATAATACAACAATGTAATTATTATGAATAGGAATAAAAAGATATAACAAACATTCTCTTAGACAATTAATGATAATAATACCTTTGTACAAAAATCAGCCAACGGTTCCAAATCATCTTTGGTAACCATTTGTTCAAGTAATGCAGTCTCGTGATAACCACTGTGCGCTTCATAAGAAAACAATGCATTTTCCTTTTCTATTACAAGTTTAAGACTGAGAGCAAAACCCGCCATATCCATTGGAAATACTCTGTCAGGTTTCCACACAGCATTAAATCCCACAACTTTATTTGTTACATTATCACACAGTGGTCTTTCAACCATCAATCCTCCGACTAATCCCACGGGCCATACGCCAATTACTTTTATCTTTTCCATCTGAAATTATTTGTATAAAATTTTAGAAGAAATATTAACAGGTCAAACAATAAATGTGCGGATAACAGCTATGTAATTCACCTCTTGGAATAATTTAATCGAGTAAGTATTGTCATCATCAGCGAAATATACAACGCCATTAGTTGTGGCATTAAAATTTTTTCTTATCCAAGCCAATGCTGCATTACGTTGTGCAATACCTCGCGGTTTTTTCCAATGTGGATCAGTAGTTTTTAACTTATAATTAATTGGTGTAACGACATTGAGATGTTCGTAAATTAAACCGCTTTCTCGTAAAAAATTTGTAACTAATTTTGTGCGCACTGATGAATCTTCAACTACAATCCAATAAAAATTTTTCACATGAAGGAATGTTTGTGCCAAACGTGTTAATTCGGCTTTCTGTACTGGTCTCGCAAATGTCGGTGTTATCGCAAATATTATCGGACCATTTTTATTAACGTCTTGTTTACCAATTGGCTTTCTTTCATTCATTTGATAAAGCTGATTTATCAATTCATGTTGCTCTGATGCCAAATTAGCAAGATTATTGAGATTTTCTTCGATATTTTGCCATTGAATTCGATTTTCCCAAGCTGCAATGACAATTAGTTAACATAAATGTTTATTCAAATACTACCGCTACAGTGATGTATCGTCACGTGTATACAATCAAAGTGCGCATATGTGATATGTCAATAAACATGTGGGTGAGCCCAACGAGTTTGCCAAATACAATATCAATAGATGAAAAATATTTCTCAACCACTTACCGACATACAAGCAGAATAGAATTGTAGTTGCAATTATTAATGGCACAATTGGACTGCGACCAACATTCCGCATGTTGTTTTGATACACCCGTGGTGCAATAAGACCTTCTCTATCTGTCATGCTGCGCCGCCATATTTAAAATAAATCAGTATTGCCATAATACACCGCGCTATGGCATCGCATTTCGTTTTTACAAATAATTCAACCCTTGTACCATCAGTTGTGCCATCTGACGTTTTTTCCATTGAAGTAAATCGGAGATTTTCGCATATAAAATGCGACCAAAGTGTCACCTAGCGACTGCCTCTACCAAATTAAATTCCACCCCTGCCGATTTAAAGTTCTGGCGGTGTCATCTAACAGCTCACTCGCCTAACTAAATTCAGATTTATAAATATAGTTAAGGAAATATCCAGTCAGATGGTGTCACGAGTGTCTTAAACTACAACAAAATAAATTTAGTTCAATCTACACAACCGCCAGGTAACGCCACCAGTCTCTATAAATTTTACGAAAAATTGAATTCATATTTTTTCAAACAAATTTCATCCAAATCTACAGCACAGACTTTTTCATTATCACAAAACAAAGGAGATAACCTAATCCCCATCACCACAATGCGTATACACAGTGATTATATATATAAAGAAACACGTAAAAATATCGCATTAAAAGCAATTTATATCGGTAGTATGGTAAATTATGATGTTATAAAAAATATCGTAAATTTGAACTTTGTAACATGAAGTTCGTGATTTATATTGAGCGCTTCTTGTCTTTGGTTATTAACCCAACCGATAGTGGCTGAACGTCACGCTCAAACATACACACTGATTGTGATATAATTTCTGCAGCTTATCGTAGCGATGGTTCTGTATTCTGTTTGTAGACAGACAAGACACGCACTCGCTGGAGAGACATGAATCGTCATTGTATCTCTCTAACCTCAATTCGTGAAGGCGCCGCAAGGACTACGTGATTGCGTGTGCGCCACCAATAATTTTTTTATATTCTTGAATTATAATATTATTTGATAACGATACAGTATACAGTACTGTGATTCTAAAATAATAACGTTCAATTGAATAGCAATGAACCACCGTAAACCTAGAAGAGATTCAGATGTAACTCTCTCAAATTCTAATCACAAGGAATTGCTCTTCAAATTTCTTATCATTGGAGATTATGGGGTCGGTAAGTATATATATATATATATCATCATCATTGGCATTGAAGTCTCGAGATTACACGTGATTCTTTACTGTAAAGCGGATGCGCAATGGGATAAACACAAACACAGACACAAACACACACGCCCACACGTGTTTTGAATTATACTTTGTTTATTATTGTTCTTGTATTTGTATATAATAATTCGATAGTTATGTTGTATTTTGTATTTATGTTTTAGGTAAGACTGCAGTTGTTAGACGATATACAGAAGGTACATTATATTTTTTTGAATTTATTTTATTAAATTTTTGTAGTAAAATGTTTCTATTAGTTGTAGTGATTTAGAGTTTGTTTGTTTGTTTGTTCTCTATTCATGAAGTAAAATTTTTGCAGTATCAATTATGTTAGAGCAAATTGTCTTCAAATTGTGTAGAAATTTTTGCTCTCAATGATTGCTTCTTAATTGGATTCAAATGTATATTTATAATTGAATATTTTTCTGATGCAACTGAAGAAGCTTATGATGTGAGTTTAAATGACGCCTTGAAGAATGTCGTCGATATTATACCACTGAATCTATTTCAACACCTGCGTGTTATGGAGAATTTACATATCATTTGCATTCTATTAATTTTTTTTTATGATATCATGTTTGTTTCAGTTGAGCTAATTTTTCTTCTATCATTTATTTATAGTTTTGTTTTTGCTGTTATTCTTTCTTTTTTTTTTTTTCTTTTCATTATGAACGCAACTGCACACATACCATTTTCTTGCAGGGAAGTTTTCATCAAATTACAAGATTACGATAGGCGCTGATTTTGCGATTAAAACACTCAATTGGGATCCTCACACTAAAATAAATTTGCAGCTATGGTATATGCCAAACTAATTTCCTGCTGACGTTAGTTAAAAAAAAAATAGAATGCGGAAATTTATGCATATTCGTTTGCCTACGTATAATAGTCCTCGTAATTGTCTATATTTTAATATTTAATTTTTAAATTATTTATTCAAATCCCAATGACACATTCTTTCGCATTTTATTTTGCTGACGGTCACTCATTTAAAATTTATTGCTAAAACCATACTCAGAAAATAATTGTTCAACTACTGTCAACAAATATTGCGTCACTATAAAAGCAATAATTTATGAATTATATCAAAAAAAAAAAAAAACATTAATGTATTATGAACATTTTTTCCGAGTATATTTTGCTACATAAATTCCGCACCAAAATTGCTTTCTTCTTACTTATTTTTCTTCCTTTGTAGGGATATTGCTGGCCACGAGAGATTTGGATACATGACAAGAGTTTACTATAAATATGCGTAAATATTTGCTTATACTATATTTATTTTCTTAATCACTGTATTTCAAAATTTTTTTGTGTTTCATACCAAAATGCACGTGCTTCTATAACAATTTTCATTAATCTACAATTTTATTCACAATATATTGAAATAATATTTCTAATTGTTAATCACACGCGTGCTACATTTAGTAATTGACGCAATAAAATTTTATTTCTAGAGTGGCAGCCGCACTAGTTTTCGACATATCACGTATCACCACGTTTCAGTCAGTTAAAAAGTGGCTCAGCGATTTACGAGAGAAGGTCACGTTACCCGATGGCTCAAGTATTCCAATTATTCTCTTGGCAAATAAATGTGACATTAAACATGCGGTAATACCCACTGAGCAGATAAATAAATTTTGTAAAGAAAATAAAATAGCTCAGTGGTATGTTACATCAGCAAAAGAAAATAAAAATATTGGTCAGTCAATCTTCTTTTATTTTTCATTTAATTCAATTTAATAACAAATTGAATATGCATTTGAAATTAAATTTATTCACATTCTTTGTCTATTTTCATTCTTAGATGAAGCAATGCATTACTTGGTGGAGAATGTTTTAAAATCCAAGATAGAGGATGAAATAAAAGATTCAATAAAGCTACGCGCTACTCCGCTTATCAATGAGAAGACTGGATGTTGTAAATCATGAACGTGAGAGCCGTGCCAGGTAACGATAGGATAAATAAAAGAATAGGATAAAAAATATTAACGGATGGAAATTATCAGAATAGACGACGACTCAATCTAAAACATATCGTAATATATATCTTTAATGATTATTTTTCTCGTACTTATGATTTTATCGCACGAGAAACCCGATATTTTCGTTCTTGTGAACCGACGAATGTATTTTTGTATACGTAAATATGATACAGTAATGTTGATTATTCCGAAACTCATTGAATAATCATTGAAAAGAAATTATTGCTTACAATTAGCGATAGCTAATATTTTTGAAATGTATATTTGTTCTTTTTTCCACTCAATTTATTGTATAATTCATTTGTATATACACAATTACCCGTATATCTGTAAATATTGTCACGGTTCTTGCAAGTGAAATTTATATTTGAAATAAAATATACTCAATGGTAAATTATATTTACATTTGCATGCTCAGATTTAATATATATCTTTGGTCATTCATTCGGTTTATAATAAAAATGCACGATTAATTTACAATGGTACGTGCAGCTAATTTACCAATGAATGAAAAATATCAAAATTGTGATGGCACTTTTTTTTTATATCTAAAATATAATAAACGTATCACAACAATCGAATTGATGATCATTCGGTCATGAAAATAAATAATCTTACTCATCTAATCTTATTGATGTTTAAATAATCGCAATTAAATATATATATATATATATATATGTGTATAAAAAATTGTTGATAAATAGTTCCGCCACATTACACTGAACTATTAACTCAATTGGTCTCGTAATTACCGCGAGAATACGTAAACAAGCATTTTACTGCTGTTCATTTTCATTAGATAATCGTCACACATTATCATAAAATTGATAAACTCCGAAATAGAATACAGTTTAATATGCATCGGAAAGATCAGATTTTCTTATGACAGGATCCAGTCCAATTGAAACAGTAGAAACCATAGTTCTACTATAGTCCTTGGAATAATCTGCAAAAAAATATACACAAACATAGTAAAAAGAAAAAAAATATTATACAGAAACGTCAGATATTTATGAATGAAGTGCATAATTTCGAAAATTATTATGCTCAATGATAAAGTCCACATGTTATAATTATTGTTATTATTTTAATTGAAGCTGATAGCCCAGTCGTAGCGTGTTAAATTATTATCGTAGTTTGTTATTAATTTTTTAAACGATACACATGAAAATAAGATAGATGTAATAACAGTTTTCCACATGTTATCAGATAATTAGTATCTACAATTTTCTTCCATTACAGTTTAATTTTTGATAGATCCTATCGTTTTGAGCCTGTGCAAATTAAGTAACCGCATTATTTTTATCTTGTTAGATCGACAATATTGATAACTGCTGCAAAAACACGGTGAAAATAAATTTTTAAAGCAGTGAAGTGGCCTTTTTCAAAACATATTTACATCGTTAGTCGATTATTAAAAATATAAGCGAAAAGTTAGATGAAGAAAAAGAAGAGGGAAGATTAATTTCTTGGCAATAAGTTTATTAGCTTTATAGAAAATATCAAAGATATTAATTTTTGTTTATCTTTTTTTTTTTGTGTATTAATTGAGCATTGTGCGTCGTAGCATGCTCTTTAGGCCCATTTTTTTTTTTTTAAAAGAAACCAACATTTTGCCCTTCACTTACGACGCAAATGAGCCGTGCTTCATTTTGATCTGAGTGTGGAGACCTTAACGGGTTGATGGTTACCTTGGCCAAAATCAGTTTGTCCCGGGGCGCTGCTACCACGTGGTGTTAAACTCGCTCTTATTCTTGAACAGCATATTACACCAGCGTATGCCTGTCTGTATTGTTTATTCATTATCACGTAAATTATTGGATTGACACAAGCGGCAAAATACAGCAATAAATATCCAATAACATGGAATCCTAAAATAGAAAGATGTTTTTTAAACTTATTTCAATAATCCCCCATTTTTTTTTCTCCTCTCTTTTTGTTTCTGTTTCTTATTCAATGTTATACAGAAGTGTATTTATTTTACCTGGAAATCGACCTTGTGGATCGGTAATTTTGACGATAGTGATTGGCAGGTAACAAACGACAAAACTGAGAAAAATTGCCAAGACCATTTTTGTTATCCTCCATTCGCTACGTCGTTGCCTTATCTCTCTTGTGTCACGTCCTGGAGTGTGGGGAGACTTTATCGTTGGATTCGCATGTTTGCGCATTCTCGTTTCAGAACTAAACAATTCATAAATCAAAAGTCATTGACATTGCGATGAGAAAAAGAGAATTGACAGGAAAGATAACAACACAGTTATTGATAAATTTATAAATAAATAAACAATTTGATAAAATATTATTTACCTGTGGACAACCCAAAATATTTTCGTATAACAACAAACAATAACAATACAAGGTATGACAAAACCCATTACAAACAAAAATATTTTTGAGGTGTTTTCTTTTGCATCTTTGATAATCGAGCACGTTTCCAAATTTGGATCGTAATTAAATTGTCCTATTTACCAAGAAAACATTTTTTTAAATATTCAATTGATTATTAAATTAATTTATTGGTTACAGTGAATGGAGTACACTTACCCCATACACCAATTAGTGTTGGTATTTGCATTGCATACGAGAATACATAACAAAATGCAATCATAAGAGCAATCCAGTGTTTTTTATAAACTTTATTGTAAAGACTGTGATGTGTAATCATTATATAACGGTTGACAGTTATAGCACCAACGCATAGTAAACTGACTCCAACATTGCCGTATCGTAGAAATGGTACGAGCACACACAGAAATCTTGATTTGGTCCAGCTACGGTCGATGAATCTGATAGAGTCGAATGGTAGCACCAACAGGCAAAAAATAAAATCTGCCACGCATAGACTGAAATTGAACATGAATAGTTGAATTTAAATTCAATTAAGATATGTAGCTATTGAAAAGAGGTGACTTCTTAAGACACCATTAACTATTCTATTCATTTATATTAGCGTGCAACACTATTGTAATTCCCAAGAAATAAATATATATATATTTTTCCCAATTTTTTATTAACAAGCTAGAAAAAGTTCAAAGTATTTAATAAGGAGAATAAACATAAATGGCAAACACAAATGAATGCGATGTAAGTTAAAATGATGTTGATTAATCCCATGAATTTTAATTCCAATCGAAAAATTAATCCTTCGACATATTTCGTCGATCGTTGTGAACAAAAAAAATTGGTTCCAGAAAAACACAGTGAAAGTCTTGGGGTTTACTTGGTATTCAGAGTGGCTTTACCTGCTTTACCAAAACTGCCATAACTTCAACAATTTTTCGCATCGCAATATAAAATTGGAGCACATGCACTCGAAAGTACGTACTTCAGAAAGCAAAAAGTTAATCGATTCACATTATAAAAATTCAATAATGGCATTTCTTCGTTGAAAAAGATTGTAATGTTGTAGGAATACAAACCTAATTATGAATGCTGCAGTTACATTTCGCACCTTTGGATATTTACTTAAAGCAATAATTGTTAATAAATTGCCTAATAATCCTAGTATCATTATCAAAATAGCAGCGACTGATGTGAAAATTCTCAGTGGCTTTGAAAATCTGTTGACAATTAAATCATAAAAACAATTAATGTTTAATTTTTTCTTTTCATTCAATCATAATTGCGAATAGACATACTGAGATAATATATTAAATATATCAAGCGCTCACCTTGACATTTCGCCATCCACAATTGTTTGATTTATCATCTGGGCAGCGCTTGGGAGCCACGTTGTCGCCATATCGTTTATATACATCGACGAGTCTGTCATTGTCATCTGGAACATGAATGAAATAATAGTTCAATAATTTATTGAAACACTTCGACTAAATTTATATTAAAATCAATTTTTTTTTAACGTATTGAAATAAGGAAGGAAATTTACGTGGAATAATACGACACATCCGGATAAGATAAAACAAAATAATATTATATCAGGATGTATGTGGTTGCGATAACTTGAATATTTTCTAGGAACATTACGTATTTTTCTTTCACTTTGCAGAATTTATGATTCAATTCAAAAATCCCATATGCAGAAAATATTTCCACTTTTCAATATCCTGAATTGAATTCAATTAAATTCACAGATTATTATTCGCTTCGTATCATTTTTTTTTATAATAATTGTAACGTAATCATGAACTTCAACAATTAATCAGGAATGACATCAATAGCCTTATTAAATGTAGCATACTTCTGCGAATAAATGGCTGTATTATATTGAATAATCGAGAATGACGAATAAAAACCTACAGCTGCTAGTCTTTGTCTTCATCATGCCGCTTTAATTCTGTTGGCGACGATGATGCTGTACCAATGTGTCATCTACAATTCACAATCTTACTCACACCAAGTCACCACAAAATATCCACCAAATTAACAAAAAAAAAAACGTATAATTGTCTATCCCATTATTAAAAAAAACAACGATATTACATTTATTTTTATATTTAAAATTATATCAACCCAAGCAGAGATTACACGAAGAAGAAAAAAAATGTCTCTCATATTCTTACATTTCTATTAATCAAATGGAACAAGGAGACTATTTTTTTTTTCCCTCTACATACTTTTTCAATTCATATTTTCGTATATGTATATTCAGTTAAATTCCCAAGTGTAATACAAAAGCTGGAATACCATCCGGGTTAAGAACCTGTGCATTAATCGGATCGCCAGACAGCCAACCACCCTCATCCTACAAATATATATATATGAAGCCTGCAGCAATATAAAGAGGGATGAAATCGTATATATACACATATGTATATACATAGGGGGTACATATAGGGGTTATGTTAACTCCAACGCCACAGGGGATCCAAACCAAACCGCCGTCATATTATTATACATATCCATACATACAATTCTTTAATTCATTTTCATACATACACATACATCGTACAATCATTCTATTATATTCTATTCGGTTTACAGTTGAATAGCTATTTGTTCAACGATCTAAACTAAATATGCCATGGCGAATCGTCAGACATAATATATTGTTGTGAGTCTAGTCTGGTGAATTTCATAGATAGAAATAATTAACTTTGACTGAGAAAAATATTGAAAATGAAATAAATTGAGAGACACAATGACAAACATATCAACAATTTATTATTAGTATTATTACTTATCGCATTAATATTAATACATTTATTACTATTTTTTTTTTCTCTACCATTATATTTCTATTTAGTTACACTATATCGCCTCTAATGTTTTCTTTCGTTGCTCCCTCATTCGTTTTTATTCTTCTTAATGACGATGAGGGTGCTGGATTTGGTAAACTAGGGTTAAACAGTCGTGTATTAACCTCGATTGAGCTTAATTAAGGAAAATTAACGTACACCCGCTATATATTCTTCCCCTTCGTGTCATGTCTGCACCAGTGTTGAAAAAAAAAAAAATATAATCATCATAACAATAATAATAAAAATTGTCAAATGGTAGGGATATATTACAAGTATACTTAACGTGGGAGAATGCAATAGAAACATCACACTGTATGTGCAATTATTAATTAATTTTAGTATGATGAACCAAAAAAAAAAAAAAAAGGAGGATATTCAGTTACGAAAAAATTAAATTAACATACGTATTATCAATTTGAAAGACAAAAAAACAGATGGACTATACTTATTTTTGTTGTGTCAAGTTTTCGTGGTAAATACAATTTTAAAGCTCATATAAATTCTATAAACATTTTGTGAATTGTTAATTTCAGGAAATTGTGGTGAAAAATGGGATGTAAATAATTCTTCATCAAGCTATAATTGAATATGAATTTTTTATAATCTATAGACCGGTTTAGTTTCACCGGATGAATAAATAAGAAATAATGAGAGATGTATACGGGGAATAAGAAACAGTCATATGAATTTCAACAAGTGTTTTTTTAAAGGACTTGTTGGTGATACAGAGTGACGTCATTGTCAATGATTCTTACGTTATTCACTCGCCGTACGGTGTATGAGTCAAAAACTTGACTCACGCGCGTCAGTGAAAGTATATTTATATGTATAAATTGTAGACGGAATTCAGGTGCGCGTGTCGATTGTGCTCTGCTGTGTTACCTGAGGCCTTCATTTTTCTTTTATCTTACGAAAATAAACGTTGAATGTTCCGATGAGTAAGCAAAAGATTGAATCAAATTAAATTTTTTTCTTATTGTATATACTGTTATGGTGGATAATAAATCATTATTGACTTCATATACGGATGTTGGTGAGTCATTTATTGCTTATTTTTAATTTCTATTTACAGAGAAATATGAGTAGCACAAATTAATACCTTCCGCAAATTTCTGAAGTAGAATAGGATCCAATTTATATTATTATTTTGAGAATGTATAATTTTATTGATTTGATTCTGATACGGGGTTATTTTTAATTAATGTCGCTATGGTTAAACATATTTTTCTTCATCAATACCTATATTATCAATTTGATGGACACTATGTACATTAATTTCAAATACCTTTGAATGGAATTTTAATGGAAATTTCTCCAATTAGGGACGGAAAATGTTTTTGAACAGAAGTAGAAATATAAAAATAAGAATAAAAATTCATCGTATTCATTACGCAAATGTTCCATTTACGAATGTAGTTTATAAAAAATAATTTCTCAATCATCCATAAATTAAATTCAATTTGATTGTATTCCAACATCGAATAATACCATAACCTACAATGGGACAACACGAACGTGAGTATAATAAAAGCCGCCTAGTTATACTAGATATATAAACTTCCGTACATTGTTCCGCCTTTGAGAATTGATTGTGTAAGATAATTCTTTATTCCATATCTATCCTACACCATTCACATGAATCTTATGGAGATGAAGAATAAATCCGGACCAAATTCGTATGAATATAAAAGAAGAAAAATGAATAATACAATAGAAGCACTCGCTTCAATAATTTCCAATGCTATTAAACGACTGTGATTTTCTTTTATGATTAAATTAAACGGAATGAAACGTTATCATTTGGTACAATGGATATATACTGAAAGTGGAAAATGATTTTTCGATAAAAGGAACACCGGAAGTTTCTCATGTTTGTCTACAGAACTGTACAAAGACATATAATATATGTCCATATAATGCATAGATATGTCAAGGAGAATTTCTACTTATCATTTCTTCGCGTCACATAATATCTCTGTTAGATTGTCGATGTATATATAAACATGTGTGTATGCGTATGTAATATACACATACATTTAACTGGAATAAAGAGATGATTCTGAAGGGTGAAAGAAATGTAATCTTATTTAAACATTTGTGTAACAAAGTGAGTTGAACCCGGATCAAAAGTAATCGAACACATTTCTTGATAGTTCAAACAAAAAAATTGTTCTTTTTTTATTCATATGGTGTTATTCTTCACAAGTACTATCCATGAAAAAAAGTGTAGTAGGTAGTTGGTATCTAATGCGTCAAGTAGCGTGGAAATTTTTTACCACATCTTTCTTATACATGTGAAGAAGAAACTATTGGAAATTTAGTATTTAGAGGCGGGAGGTCATTTTTTTTCTCTCGTCCCATTTATTTTTTTTTTTTTTTATTATTTTTTTCTTCTCTTTTGCGGCTCTCACATATCATCAGCTGTGCGGTATATAAAGCCAAAAATTCTCACTGGACATCTTGAATATCCGCACCCGGGGTGGGCTCAAGAATACGAGAAAAAAAACTCGAAAAGAAAAAACATCTTAAATAGATTGGACAAGATAGAGAGGGGAAAAAAAAATTCATAGCAAATAATATTGCAGATCCAGTTATTATTAAAATATTACCTTTTTGTTTTCCACAATTGTCGATCTTGAAATATCCTTTTATTATTCTTCAACACGAAATATTAATCATCAAAATGCTCATGATAATTTTCCCCCCTCACTTTCTAGCTACTGTTTAACTTATTTTTTTTTAGTTCAAATAAATAACTAGCGATAATTAATCGCGAAAAAGCACAATATTGTTTTTTTTTTTTCTTTATATAAAATATTATTCTTCCCTTCCTTTGGTCTTACATCCGCCACAATCGCTTGTGCATCCGAGAAATATAATAAAACTTTTCACTGATAACATTCCCCAGTCATCATCATCATCCACGTCTTCATGCTTTTACGTCTTTATACTTTTTAAATAAAAATTCGCATCCACACACGTTTGCACTTTGCCGCGCAATCTTACTACACATACAGTACTATCTCACGACAAAATATACGTATATGAGTTCACAAATAAAAACACATACACACGAGCAAAACCAAACGCTCTGCAACTTGGTTGGTTGTGTCAGAATAGCGCGGCAAAAACAATTTTTACCGCATATAAAAAGATGTAGCAAAAGTTGTCCTTGCACACACGAGTTCTCAGAGAGTTCAACTTATTCGCCTGCACTTAAACACTTCACACTGTAAGTGGCCAAGTGCTTATTTTTTTATTTCTATTTTATAACATCCAACACTTGAAATATAAAAGAAATAGAAAAATTACAGAAAGATTCTATGATAAAATTTTTAAAATAATATCTAAAATATATTTATATATACATTAATTATCGTGTATTACTTTCACTCACATTTGATGATACTTTGTTTCTATTTTTCTATATTGTTTATTTATATTTTTGCAATGTGACGGAAGGAATGCGATAGAGAATCGCAACCAACCGTTCGTTGTCAGTGTCGCAGCGCAACTGCTTACTTATAGCATATCGTATACAATTCTGTCAAACGTGGAGAGCGATCGTTGTATGGAATATATGTATATGGAATGTATACACAGCATGGCAGTGTGGTATGGTCGCATTGAGACAAAGTTTGTCGGTGGGGAGATGTGAGGAGATGACAAACGTAACCACAAAACCCAAGAGCGACAGAGAAAAAGGAAAACCGAATGCACAAGTAAAGAACACAACGTGTGTTCCACCATCAATAGTCCACTCGTGTTACACGGCAAAGAAGAAAGATTAAATAAAAAAAAAAAGTGTAATATATATGAAGAGGAAAAAAAAAAAGAAAATAAAATATAGGAACTATATAGGAGGAAATTCATTTTATACTGAAATCCTTGGTATACAAGAAAAACACACCAGGTGTCTTATCTGTAATCCCATTCATTTTAAAAATGGCAAATATATAGATTGAGTATTTATATACATGTATGTATTTATGGATTTCCAATGTATTGTGATTCATTTTATTTTCAAAATGTTACAATGATATTTTATATTTCAAATTATTATTGCAGGAAATTTGCCATGGAATTTTACTGTATTATAATATGTAATCGTATCTGTGTCTACTGCAAGGTCATCTTGGATGTTGAAAGTGTTATTATCATTGCATTTGACCGTGTGAAATATTGAAACATTATTTCAAATAAAAAATGTGAAGATAAGCGTAAGTTAAATAATATCATTATTAACAAAGTTCATTGATATAAATAAATATAAAATGTAGATGTATACATTATGAAATTAGTACTAGTATTATTTCTTTAAATTCGTCCGAATCACATTTCATTTTGCAGATGGTGGTTTCAGCTAGTTTTCAACGTATTCCAATATACAAAATACATTTGGATAATGCTCGATCGCCGTATGGTACACCATTGTATATGAACGTATTATATTGTCACGTGAAACGTGTTCTTGCATTCAAACGACATCATTGAATTCTACCGGAAAAATGTTTTAATATAATGGCAGCAGTTTTCTTTTTGGAAATTCTCTAATACCCGATTTACTGCAAGAGGAAAAAAAACGACGAATATACGTAAAGGTAACTATATATTTAAACCCTCATCAGCATGAAAGAGTCTACCATACTCATTTCGGACAAGGAATAAAAATAAAAATGTAGATATGGTCAATTCCGACCAGAATAAGCAGGAGAATTTTCAAGAACACATTATATAAATGACGGTAGTCGTGTATTTCTAGTGTCTCAATATCGCAAAAATGAAGAGGAAAATTGAATTTAAAAAATTAAATGAAAGCTGTAAAAAAGCCCCTCAGATTCTATCATGCAAATAAATGAAAATGGAAATACAAATCAGATGAAAAATTACAGTTACCAAATTCTAGTCTTACAATATTTCTAATAAGAATTTTTCCCACTTGAATTAAAAATTTTAAGCTGATGAGGGTGACATGAATAATATTAATGGGTCAGATGAACAATAGGGAAATATGAACATAAGGATGGATAAATTTATTATTCAGATGAGTGGAAAAATAAAATGGAATGTCTGAGCCAATCTTTGGTAAATCGCCCTCGGTTGGTTCAACAAAATGCAATTATTTTTAAAAAGGATGTAGGGGTACTACTTCCACGGCCCACATGGTATATCACCCAGGTTCCATCATGCTTCCATTCTCTTTTTCTATCTGATTCTTTCTCTCTTGTTTCAGGTTGGCCATACAGTAAATCCAGAGAGAGAGTAAATACAATACATAGCGTAGGATATATAGGAGTTCGCATGAAGGTCTATTCTGTACCAAATACGATCTATAGGCATGTGTGTAGTATACGAACAAAAACCGTTGGCGAGGCCCTAGAGGCCAGTGTAATATTGCCGGTTATTAAACACCAACGCATTTATGTTATAAAGCAATAGGGGAAGAGAGAAAGAGGGCAGGGGGAGAAGAGAAGTGTAGGAGGAGAATTGTATGTGTACTAGTGTAGAGTGAATACACTGATTCCCCGAGGCTGCAACAATTTATATCATGTAATTGAAGAAGACAATCACAGTTGCTTCTTGGTATTATTCCTCAACACTTTTGTCTTTTCCGGAATTTTCATTACAAGTGTTGTTATCATACGCGTTTGAGGTGGAATACCAGGATAATGACGCAGACACATTTCACTTTTATTTGTAAAATGGTGGGGATAGGAGAATGAATGGAGACACAAGAAAGTTCTGTTGATTATTTTTTCTTTTTTTCGAATTCCAACACAATTGTGTTTGAAAATATCTGTAATTAGTAAAGTTATTGAAGCTACAATTGTAAATTCGTCGAGACATTCTCCTATTTCTGATGATAATCGTAACAAGAGAATTACTGAAACGAAGGAAAATATCTTCGTAAAGTTAGACAGTTCAATTATAACTAAATGGGATTCATAATGTATCAATTTATTATATTCAAGTAATTCAATTTATGAAAAATAAAATTACGTTCAATGATAGCGATAGTACTTGTGAATATTTTCGTGGTAGTTTTTAATATCTGATTGTACTTGGGGAAGATGAAAGTATGATTGTTGTTCATACGAATCTATTCATACTTTGAAACAACTCAGTATATAACAATTGGTTGGATTCTGATATAAAATCTCACCCACATATTCCTGGAAGCACTTTGAAAATATTATCACACAATTTATAACTCTATTGAAATTCATATCTGCAAAATTATTTAGTGAGAATTGAAATGTAAAAAAATATTGTGACGTTTATTTTTATCTTTCTCTTTCCTGAATTATTTTTCATTCCAATTAATTGATAAATTCATATTTCTCAATTCACAATAAAATCCGCAATATATTATTCTATCTAAGAATGCAAAAATGTTGAGTAAAAAAATTATTCCCAGATCGCACTGTTGTGTTGCCCCAAAAACTATTTGCAAGAAGAGAAAAAACATTTTAAAAATGAATAAAATATGAACGTTTGAAATAAAAACTGAAAGAGATAAAAATTAATGATCATTAATACGCTGAAAAATGTTTGTCAAATATGTACGTATATATATATATATATATATTTAGTTGACACTGGTAAAAGGGACGGTCGTTCCTTACCACGTGTTCATGTTTTCTCATGACAACCAAACCCGCCGCGATTATAAAAGTTTTAACATGTGTGTTAAGCTCGAATCTTCTTCTTTCTCTCTTCCTACTCTTCATCCCTTTTACTCTCATATAAGTAACGTGCACACACGCCTTCTATATACTCTTTGCGCATATGCGCCAGTCATACTTTTTATTTTTTTATTTTTTTTAGTCGTACATTTTTTTTACCCGCACAGTTCGACACTGTTTGTTTGCGTACCCATCTCCACCAACGCTATTTTTATCACGTTCGTGAAGATCATTCAGAAGCAATTTTATATTCTCCAATGGAACCCCCCTTTTTTTTCCAACTTCATTAATAAATTTTGACACAATTAGTTTGATCTTCCCCTTTATTTATATTTCTTTTATTTACTATTTTTTATTACACTCATATAGAAAATGAAGATCATATATTAAACTGACAGAGAAGTGTGAAATATATGAACGTATTTAAAATGTGGCAGCTTTTATTTTGATTTTTTGCTGCCTTTTATTTTACTTTTTCTTTTCTTTTCTTTTTTTTTCAACTTTAAAACTGTTATGACGTTCTAAACGAAATGAGTAAGAGTAATTCTCAGAATATAATTTTTAATAGCCAGTACATATGTATATAATTTTAAAGACACACTTTCTATTTATCAATACACAAAAGTACATACTTATAAAATATTTAATTACTGTTTTATAATGTAATTTGTATACAAAGCATTAAATGCGATTACAAGGGTTGTAAATAATTTAAATTGCATCGCGCATGCGTGTAACAACATGATCTTCCCTCACGAGAGAAAGAGTAAGGTGTATGTATATGTACACGCGCCTCCTTTCCCTCATCTGTTTTCCTCTCTGGACTCAGTTGCGCCGCGACGCTTCCGCGACGTTGTTCTATACATCTGAATTATTATAATATTCGTAACATTGCAAATATATCGTATCGAAATCAATTGTAAATGAGTAAATAAATATTTGACATGAACAAAATTCATCGAAGAGAGCAAATAAAAAATTTTTTCATTCATCAAATAATTAATTATTGATAAACACGAATTTAATTCGGAATTTGAATTGAGAGAACGAGAAAGATAGGGACAAAAAGTTTTAATATATTATGTGTTTTCGTGAATCAGATTGTTAAAAATATCACCATAAATTTTAATCGGAATGCTTCTCAGTGTTTTTGTTCCTATCCAAAGCGACAACGAGTCAGAAGTTGCAACCTCAGCTTTACTAACACGGCCCATTGCTTATTCATTATCCGCCTGTGTTAGTCTTCGAGGTGCTGTTGGTTGAATTCACGAGTTTGCAACTACCTAGTACCATAAATATATATATATATATATGTGCTGAACCGATAAATAAAGGAAGAGATATAGGAGCAAAGAAGTGCAAAAACAAGAGATGCCCGCTGTCACGTTTATTGAAGAACGTTGAATAATTGTTTCAAATAAATTCGTCGAGGTATAGTAATTTTTATCCTATTATTATTTTTGACAACAGATGGAGAAAATAAAAAATATGTTGCTATTGGATATGACGAGGGAATAATTGAAACAATTTGTTGCAAGCACATATATTTTTATTCCACAAAAAAAAAAAAAAGAAAAAAATAAATACAGAAAGTTTTGCAACTAAGTTCATCAAAATAAATTGGTCTATTGTCATATTTTGATCATTCGTTTCTTTTGTTTTTCTATCAATATTTTCTAACGACTATTGTGAGAAATACGAGAGTACAGTAGAATAAAAAACAGAATTCAGTTCGATAACTATAAGAACTAAAAATGAACAGGAGTAAAAACTAAGTGTGTATTTTTATGAAAAACTTTTAGAATTGAGCGACTCAATCAACATAAAGTAATATCGATTTCACTTGATGGGGCCAAAAAGTTGAAGTTTCATTTTCATCTCTTCACGTATTTTTATTCCATTATAACAAACTCGTTATCCGCATGTGTTCTTTCGCCTTCTTCGTATCCTTTCAGATATATATTGTTTATGTCATTTTGTCAAAGAAAGAATTAATTGAATTAGTCACATAAATATATATATATATAAATGAATTATAACTTTTTTATTGCTACGTCAGCATCAAATTATACCATCAATTATAATGATTAATTTTATCAAGATTAATTCTCCCCATTTCACAAATACGAGAATAGAATATAAAATTAATTGATATAAATACATTTGGAAATGAGGAAATATAAACATTCGTCTTTCAATTAATTGAGTGAACTGTATCACGCAATTCTGTCGACAATACTTGAGAACTTATACGATGAAGAGATGAAAGATAAAAAGAAAAGAAAAAAAGTAAAAAGAATAGAAGGAAAATTGGCGGGAGCTGAGTGGGTGGAACACAACCACACTGAATGTTTATATATCTATATATGTATATGTATCGAGCGTTGCTCCCTCATCATTTTCACGATCAAGTCCTATCCCAATAGACCATATTACGTTGGAACTACGCCCGATAGGACAACCCTATATATTACATGCGCAATCGCAATAATCCCTTATATCAGGGGTGAGTATGAGAATTATCTGTAACCCTTATCGTCCACGTTATTTACTGATAAACCATTTCTCAAAATATCCAATTGTTGCACAAGAAAAATAATACCAAAATAAAAAATAAAAGTACAAAAAAATTATGAGAGAATCAGTCATATTTTTGGGTAATTTTTTCACCAAATATTTCCTCCAACGTCAGTAAATTATTTTTATTGAGACATTCTAAAAAAATAAGTTATTTTTTTTCTCTTCTTCTATCATATATATATTCGTAGAGTGTGGCGGTACAATGCATATATATATGTGTATATATATATATGTATATAAAGAGAATGAAACCGAAATTTATTGGACAAAACTCGGGCGCTTGGTGAATGGACCGTCATTGAAATTTATATTGAAAGTCCTTTTTGCCTTACAATTTTTTTTCCAACCCCGTTACGCTCCTCTCCTCTCAATATTTCACTATTCAACCCATGCGCGGGTAGTATAGTACCACGTGAAACAATTTAATTTACCGATAATCGATTGCAAATAATAGATTTTGTACCTTTTGGTTTTTTTTTTCTAATCTTATAATCATTTTTGTTTGTTTGTTTTTGGTGCTTATTATTTGTTTCGTGTTGAAAATAAATATAAAAGATGCTGGAATACTGGATGGCCAATAATGACTCGTTGACCAACAACAGTGACCTGGAAATTCAGGAAGTAATCGAGGATCCAGGATCAGCCATTCTTTTCAGTGGATATCCACAGTGGCTTCTATACTTCGCTGCTGGCTGTTGTGTACTCTTTATGCTTATTGGTATACCAGGCAATCTCATCACCGTCGTCGCACTTTTTCGTACCAAGAAGGTAATAATATATGAATATATATATATCTATTTATATTGCTATACAATAATATTACTGCAGTGAGAGTTATATTTATTTTATTTTTTTTTAATATTTTCGTTCAAACTATATAATCATTTATCTTTTATTCATGAATTTATAACGTTTGTATATTTATTACAATTTTGCGATAAATATATTTCTCATTTATTATATTTAAGTGCTCTTAAAATGTCCTAGAAAAATAAAATTATTCATGTCATTATACATTTTATATTTTAGGAGTATTAAATAACATTTAATATAATAGAAAAAGAGTAGAAAAAAAAAAGATGGTATGTATGAATTCACTTAGATAAATTTAATGATGGAAATTATATGAGTGATAATTAATTTGAAAGCGTACATCACACATGGATATAACTATACGTATATATATATATATATATATATATGTTGAACAAACTCAGCCAATTTTCCAACAACGTGATCGTTAATAACTTAATATGGTTCTATAATTGTATTCTCGTCTACGAACATTACCATTTCTAATAGCGTTTTGGTAAATGACTATTGTCACATAACTGTGAACACATACCATGTATATTTACACATATATGTGAATAAATATGTGGAGTATATGTATGCATACATATACATGATTTCGTGGGTTGGGTCGTGAGTTTGAGAGTAGTCTTCATTTTTATTCCATTTTTTTTTTTTCATCCTTTTAATTAATTAATTAGCACACGCGACTATTAGAAAATCGAATGTACTTTGTATGCACGACTCACTTCCCTTGTATTCGCCATACTTATATATTTTACATACTGATACTTGCACTGTTTTTAAATTTCATTGGTATATTATTCAAGACGTGCATGCAAAAATGAAAGATATAAAAAGTAGAAAATTTTCCTATGCGATAATTGGTTTGGTATTTTTATTTAATTTTAAGTAGAGGATACTAAATGGATGATTGATGATGACAAAGAGGGTTTAGTTTCTAAAAATAAAATAAATATAGGATAAAAAAATGTTTGTTTGTAATAATTGATTTAAAATCTTGTTTTGAAATGGTGAATTATGGTTATGGTAATATTGTTTTGAAGGGGGAAAAAAACAAAACAAAACAAAAATGAATGTGAAATGTGATTGAATGCAATGTGAGTATGACGATAATGATAATATAATTCAACAGTGTAACAGCAAGCAAGAGCAAATGTGCTAACAAAAGGACTTCCAGAAGCGCGATTTTCCTCTGCAATAATTCATGAAACGTTATACGCACGTTTATATGTTGATGTTGAAGATCGAGAGTATAAAGTTGTGGTTGAAGTGCGAAAGAGTGAGTGAGAAAGAATGGAATATGGCAGAGAACGAGAAAGTATTTTCAGCTAAAAACTCCACGTTGAAAATCTCACACAACTTCTCTCTCACTTTGGTTGTGAGTTTAAAAACCCTCTTAACTGCCTCTTGGCTATTTTCACATGGCAATTTCTTCTTTTGCTAGAACCATTTCTCGAGTACACATCAGCGAACACATGTGTGAACATGTATTCGTATATAGCTAACATTCAACGCCACGAAAGTAGGTGTAATAACATTTTGAGAAAGTAAGCAGAAAAAAAAAAAGAGTCCTTAAAATTATTTGACTGCATGCAAAGAAAAAATGCACAAACATCTCAAAAATTCAATGCGATTTCAATTTCTTCCTTTTTCTCTTTCCTCCTCTTCATTGTGGTGAAAGATAGATACTTATTATTTTTTATTATCATTTTTTTTTCTTCTTTTTCATCTTTCCAGCAACGTGGTTAATTGGGTTAACACGGCTGCAAGTTTCGAGTGGCCAATAGGCACTTTAAAATTCGTTATCTCCATTGTTAAATCCTTGGCAAGACGAGTGGAACGTGGTTGACGAGCGTTTCCCTGAATTCAACCACTTTTGCAAACACTGCAGAATTTTATTCGTACATAGACATACATACATACATAAATACATTTATATATATTGTTGGTCAGTCATAAAAATTTTCACGACCCACTTAATATGCACATATACAAGGAACTCGGTCAACTTAAAATTATATAATATAAATTTGACCGGATTGTATAATTGTTCTTATTTAATCAATTTAATTTAATCATTGAAGTCAATTTGCATTTTGTATATCAATATCAATTACAATTCTGATCGAATAACCAATATCGTAATTTCATTGTTCAGTTGACAGGGACAGATTCAGCATGAGATTGATGAAACTTTTGATGGAATGAGTGAACGTTGATTGGATGAACGAGAGATGGTGGATTGAAGTGAGAAAGCTGAGTAATTAACAATGTATGTCTTGTTTGACTTTAATGGTGCAAAGAAGTTATATGTATGTCAAAATGTGATGTGATTAACTCAAAAGTGTTGGACACTATACTGGAAATAGTGTTTGTAATTACAAATCTCGTGTACTATAGTGCATATAGTAGTGTACGCGGTTGGTTCCGGCTAGTTTTAATGTTGTGCTTTAAATGCATTGCGCATGGGAGATGACTCTCTCTCTACATTTTCGTCTTCTATACATAACTATCTAACCATATAGCCAAAAGCCTTTGCATAATAAAAAAATCACATTCACCGTCTTGGGATATTATACAATGTATAACAAAGTATGATGGATACATGATAATAATGTCATTCAATTAAATATATTTTTTAGTTTTGTACATATATATTTTTCAATATGATTATACACACAAGCTCTTGACGTTTCGTGAATATTTTCTCTCTATTTCCATTTGATATTGTCATACTTTTGACTTTTCGTGATGTGCAATAAAATAAAGTTGGACATTTGTCTGTAAATAGTTTATTGCTATTGAGAGTTCATTTTCGTATCCTTTCTCTGGATTGTCATATAAAATGAAATTGGACGTACATAATAAAGTTTCGGATAAATTTATCGTTATATACGACGTATATCAATGTCGATATCATTCTGTAAATATGCATTTGACATTGTCACACGAGAGAAAAAAATCAATGCATCAGTATTGCTTGCAAGGATAGCTGTGCTAAATTCAAATTGAAATAAAAAAGAATGGACTCCTCAAAAGATAAAGGTCTTCCAAATCCAGCGCTTTGTCTCCCATTCTCCAATTTTTTTGTTATTTCATTTTTTTTTTTTTTCCCCCCATTCTTGATGTTTTTTTATTTCAACTTTCTTTTTTATTCGGGATTCAGGGGATCGTCTGGACGACTGCTATCACAGGATTGGATTGCCTTTGCCATCACTTAGTCATCCTCTCTAGCGTGCATCCTCTCATTTCTTCCCTAAGGGATATACGCATACTCAGAGAACGACTCGTTTTACTTTCGTTAGCGTGCATAGCGCATAGAGAAAAAAAATAACGATAGAAAAAACAGTTATACGAAAAACTAAAGTACTGACAACCAGAAAAAAAAATCCATAAAAATAAGCACATAGATTTTTATCTACTTTTACCAATTTCGGATCGAATTTCAGTATACAGATTATATTCATCCCCATGAATAACTCCTTCACAAATTATTATACCTGAAACATTGATTATATTATACACTTTGAAATTATTAATTTAAAAATATGAACATTATAGAAAAAAAACTATTAGACGTTGGGGGGTTTTTCTTTTTTCTACCATACAAAAAAAGAGACGTTACAAAAAAATGAAAAAATAACGGGTAATAATTAATTCAGATAAGAGAATGGAGAATTTGCAAGACGTTCATTCACCGGTGGCAGTTAATTTTGTTAAGATAAAGAACAAAAGTGCAGTCACGCAGATACCCTGGTACAATATAATCTACTTATATAAACTTAAATTACAAAAATAGTGATGAATATCTCATGTATATCATGAAATTGATATTTTTATGAGAACAAATAAAAAAAGAAAACAAGTGAAAACAAAATATATGTAAAATAAATATCAACATACACGAATAACTCAAACCACACTTGAGATTGCTAACTATAGCACGATTGGACAAATAAAACGTGACGATGATAACTTGGCGATTTAAATTTATACCACGACGTTATTTCGATGCACCAAATGCAAGGGCTGCAGTATATGGAGCTACGCTCGAATAACTGTTGAAGCTAAACATTGAAAGTGTATATATGGATGGGAGGGTGTCGTCGACCTCGGAAAGGATTAAAGTACGACGCTGTGTGATGGAAGTGGATCGGGCTGGTGAAAATACTTTGTCCTCGTATATTTACTACATATCCTTTATCCACCCAGAATACTTCAAGATCTTTCACATTTCGAATTTAACTCAAACATATATCCTCATGTTATTTTTTTTTATCATCACCAATATTGATTTCATTCCATTTCAAAATCCGAATGTTGCTTCTCAAAATAGGATAAACAAAAAATACGAAAACAAGTTGAACGGATACGTTGTTGCAGCAAAAAAGGATATAATATACAACCTTGATATTTTCTTTTGTTTCTCCTCAGCGATGAATCAATCAAGTTTGTTGATACATTATTTGCATATGGTGAATATATATATTTTTTTTTTCACGTTCAAAGGAGAAAAACTCGTTTGAGACTTCCGGCAATATCTCTTTTCCTCACTGTCTGTCCTTCACTTTGTTCGGTCTACGTCAATTGCTCAATGCTGTTCTCGTATAGTTATACACTCACACACACACACGTATAGATCTATTTCTCTTCGCAATTCAATTTTTTTTTTCTTCACTTCCCTATATTCATCCAACCCTCTATTTGCTCTTTGTGTCTGCTTTCTCCTTGTGGCGTCGTATTTTCGTTTACAATTAGTTTGTTGGCTTTGACAACCACTACATCAATCTAGAGTGTTGTCACATAATAGAAATATTTATTGTCATCATTCGATCAAATGAATTTTTATATTACAATTCCATGGTTGTATTTATAATTGAATTATCATCACAGTGATCTTTATTATCATTTTATCTGAAACATTATTACATCAATAAGTGTTCATTCCCATATTTAATGATTAAACAATATTAATCGGAATTTATGATAATAATATTAAAATGTTTCCGGAAATAGAGAGCTATCAGAACGGGTCATCGAACCTATAAATAATCGATTTGTCGTCCGGTCATTACCTCTCAATCTCCCTCAACTTTTCTTCTATACCTTCCAATACTTTCATAGAATTTTTACCACCTCCCATATAGTTTCAGGATCAAATTGTGGTTTATTCTTCTTCATAAAATATAGCTTTAGAATAAATCTCTAGTGGAAATTAAAACCGCATTCACATGTCTTCAAATATAATGAAGAATTCATCAATATAATATAAAGTTATAATATTTAATTTACAAAATTGAGAGGTCATAGAAATTTAAATACATTTCTATTTGATTGTATGACAAATGAGAGAATGAAAAATGTTGAAAAATAAAGAAATTAATGGGCATCCGCCAGATCTTATGTAGGATATACTTTGTTAAACTTACGGACATCTTCAACTACGATTACAAACTATATCTCAGTGACCTATACCTACACAGCACACTTGGCAATGGTGCTAGAAGAAATCGGAACATTTGCTCATTTTATCCTCTTGTTAAGTGTCGCTGGCGGCGATGAATGATGTTGAATTTGTAAATTTTATATGTTTTTCAATCGTAAAAAACATGGAGAGATTGATCATTTCAGAATGATGGCAGTAAAAGCAAGAAAAATATATGAAGTCGTATAAAACATATGTGGATGCAATTGAAAAACATATATAATAAATACACCCGATTGAAAATTTTACTTGGAACATAAATATTTTTCTCGTTGACAAAAGTTGATGCTTCTATGATTGTTTTTCCTCCTCGTTTTTTCTTATTTTATTTTATTCCATACCATTTTATTATTATTATTATTCTTTTTTTCCTTTTTTCGTTATGATTTATAACCATGTGAAATAAATAAAAACATTGCGAGTTATTCACTGGAGTAACTGGCGCTCTGCGTGAAATGGGGACAATGGACCCGGAAATAAACGTGAGCAAGCCCGAAAAGAGTGTTTGTAAACCTGCAAAAGCTCCACCCACAATACTATTTTGTTTCAACTCTGTACCCAACGTACAAAAAAAAAAAAAAAAAAGGAGGGATTCAATGTAGCTTGGAAAACCGCAAAACAACGGTTGAGTGTTGGATATATCATCTTACCTTCATGGACACAAATTTATCGAAACTTTCAACGAAGAGCATGTTAGTTCTAAAGTATCTCTTTACTGTACATTAATAATACATTTGAGGATAATTTATTTTCAGGGCCTTTTAACACAAATATAAACATTTATTATTCCCATAATGTCCATCAGAAGTAGAATATATCCTGACAATAATTCATATCAATTCTCGTACATAACTCGGGCGCCTTTTGTTTATTAAATAATTCATCAAATTTTTCGTACAATTTTTTGATTCATCTGAAATAAAAATTTCGAAGATATAAATTGTAGCATGAATAAAAAGGATGATTAATTGACAGTAGATTATACATGAATTTAGTACGAGAAGAGTTGATACAAATATGTATGTGTAAATTTTTTTTTTTCGTTTTAATAAATTTATAATATACTTCTAGATATCATTTTCATCAACAGAATTTGTTTTCTTTCTTACCCGGTGCGATGAATAGACACATGCGGTGGGGTTAAAAACTTTATGCATCAGAGGGTCGTTTCCAGTTTCCTGACGAAGCTACGGGGAGCGTTAAGAAAATGGGCCACACACACACACACAAAGTAGAGAAGAATAGTTTCCCCATGAAGCTGCTGTGCACCATACTAACCCAGTGACTAACTTCACCCTTATTCCTTCACTTCCTTCCTTCTTCCTGCTTGCTTGACTGCCAGCCTGCCACCACAATCTTCATACATTCTCTCTCTTTCTCCTACCGTCTTTTACGCTACCTTACCACATACCTCACGTTTGCCACGGCACTTTTACAACGTTCCTCATTCTCTCGAGAGACGTTTGTGGATTTATGGAGCCAGAAGGTGACTCTGGCGCGCGCGTCCTCACCTATACCACCCGTGTGAAATTGCATCTTGCAAAGATGCAACTTTATACATACGGATAAATCATTTGCTACATTTTTATGATCTCTGTCATTGAACTTGTTTGATGGATCATTTGGATTAGATGAATGTTATATTGGTTATGTTGAATTAATTAATTTCTTCTTTTATATGTTTTGATATTTTATTTAAGCTGCGGAATGCAACTGCTGTATTCATCATGAATCTCTCCATCTCCGATCTCATGTTTTGTTGCTTCAATTTGCCATTGGCAACATCAACATTTTGGTACAGCTCATGGATGCATGGACCACTTCTATGCAGATTGTTTCCATTATTACGATACGGTCTTGTGGCAGTCAGTCTTTTTACTGTTCTTGCTATAACCATCAATCGCTATGTCATGATTGGTCATCCCAGATTGTATCCCAAGTGAGCGAAATAATAATTCATCATATATCAAATGAATTAAATAAATCTGTAATATTAATTATAATATATTACATTATATGATATATAATGTTTTTGTGTTATTTTCTTTGGTTTATATTTTACAGATTATACAAACCCAAGTACTTAGTGTTGATGGTGGTGGCTACTTGGATATCTGGATTTGGCGCCTTGGTGATGACTTGGCTCGAGCAATGGGGTCGTTTTGGACTAGATCCGGCTATTGGTTCGTGTTCAATACTACCAGACATTAATGGCCATTCCCCAAAGGAGTTTCTTTTCATTCTCGCATTTCTCACACCGTGCATCGCCATTGTTGTGTGTTACGCGAGGATTTTCTATATTGTACGCAAGACTGCACAGAAAAGCCGACGACGTGAGAAAGTCACTACTGATCTTGTCAAAGCAACGCTTGAGGTATAAATTTTTTTTCCTCCTTTTTCTTTTTGCTTTTTCAATTTAATGAAGAAATTTTGTGTCTTATTTTTTTTTTAGGTGAAATATACAAAGAATGGGGAAGACTCTGCATTGGGTTCGAGCTGTGGTGCAACTGGAACAACAACTGAGAATGGTGGATCTCCAATAAAAAATGATAGAATTCCGTGTCTTCATATAAGTGCACCATATCTATACGTATCGAATCCAAAAGAGGAGTTAGACAAGCCATCGAATAACAGTAAAATTAATTTTCACGATGAGAAACGGATTGTTAATACTCCAAAGATGGATAATATTAGCGAGAGAAATGAGGAGTCATCGAATCATGATATTGCATGTAACGTTCAAGTTCTCACGATCAATAGTGATGATATAAATATTCAGGATAAGCATTCAGAACAGCTCACAAATACAAAGAAACTTCAGAATATGCACAGCGACACAGAGAGCTTATCTCCAATAGCTATACCAAACTTTAGATTCTCCGATGTCGATTCAACGGATAAAACTTCAATGAACATAGAAGTTAAACAGCAAATACTTAACTCGACAACCCTTGGAAATAAGGAAAAGTGTCTACAAGTGCCGAAAGGATATCTTAAAAATTTGGAACACTGCTCGCAACATATGTTGACTTTGCCGTCGTCACACTGCGATGTCTCTGAAGTGTCTGAAGAATTTGTGAGTTCGAGATCAGATTCACCTACGGAAAAACGGGCAAAGAAAAATAGTATATTCCGACGTGAATCAAGATTTAGAAGTATAAAAAATCGTGGTCTTGAATCCGGTAAAATGACAGCGAAAGATAAAAAATTATTGAAAATGATTCTTGTAATATTTTCATCATTTCTCATTTGTTATCTTCCAATTACTATCACAAAAATATTTAAAGATATGGTTGACTGGCGTGGTTTAAATATTGTAGGATATATTCTAATTTATTTGACCACCTGCATCAATCCTATTATTTATGTTGTCATGAGTTCAGAATATAGAAGTGCATATAAAAATGTATTACTGTGCCGAAGTGATTCCACAGCGTCTAAGGGGAAGAGTCGTGCTAAATAATAATTCATTTAATTAGTTAAAAAAATGTTTTCACTTAAAAAGACTGAATATTATTGTAAATAACGTAAAAAAAAAGAAAAAAAAAAACAACAACGTGGTCGGGAAAAAGAAAAGGGTTCTCAAACACTTTTTATTTCAACGCGATCATTTTTCTACTTCTACTTAATAATTAAATTGTTCCAAACTTAATTTATTGCTCTTAGAATTAGTAGACGCGAAGGAAGGCAGGTCGATTCTAAATTTTCCTCATCATCTTTGCTTTAAACTTCACAAATAATCTACTGACAACTCGCAGCTCATTGTAGCTGAACTCAATTTCATTTCAGAGTTTTGAAAAGACAATGTAAGAACATTGAGTGCGACTGCCCATAGGAATGTATGTTCTTATTAGAGCATAAAAATAAATAATAAAAGTTCCATAAATAAATATTTGTATATGTCAATACATATTGTACGAAGGAAAAATGAGACAAAAAATAAACCATGTCCGATTTGACTGATTAATCGCAGATTAAATAGAAACAAATATACACTAAATTATTTATATATACCTCCCTCAATAAATTTTGTGAAAATATATATGTACACAGATCCACTGATTAACAATTTCATTGCTAGTAATTAATGTTTCTGTTTATACATTTACCAAAGTGTAGACATATTATAATCTTGGATTTCATTCAAGTGTGTAGATAGATATTAAGACACGATTATGAGAAAAAAAAGACGAAATTTGAATTAGTGATTTAAAAAAGTTGATTGTCACATTCAATTTTGAGGCGTACACGCAATAATCACAATTGACTGATATGCGAAACGCGGTTTCTTCTGCCCTTCATAATTTTAAGAACACGACCTCACAACTCACATGTTCTCTTTGATCAATAAAATCAATTCTTTTCAATATCACTATCCATATATTTTTATAAATTAGCACATTAAGCGTCTAAATTAGGTGGAGCTGTTGCACCTTGAACTGTGCTTATATTCAACGGCCACTGTTTTTCACCACCATTCTGCGCTGGTTTTGTCATGATTTTTGTTATATCCAATTTCTTCGAACCCTGTTGATTTTTATAAAACAAACCACCGGCAGCGCCACCCAAACCCACACCCAATACGATCATTGTCCACTTCATACCACTGAAAAAAAAATTATTTCCATTAAATATTATTTATTTTTTATTCAAAGATTTATTTATTGATCGTAACCCACCTAACCACAGACATAAGTGTGAAAACCATCTTGATCTGCGACAGAATGTCATCACCCAATAAAATACCTTCTTCAATCCAAAACAAAGGTAAAAGTACAGATGGAAATGTTTTCATCAATTTAAACTTGGTCACGTTCTGAACAAACATATTGAATTGAAGTCTGTTCCTCGCTGACAACGGTGAACCCGTGAAGGGTTCAAATTCTATAAAAAGTTCGTGTTCTTCCTATAGAAAGAAGGATAACTCAATTATTCATTGCCAATCATGGTCAACTATATACGGTTGATTTATTTAGTAAGACTGAGAAAAGAAATTACTTCATTGGGATTCAACCCATCAACTTGACCCAAATATTCTTTGTCAACCTGATATAGATGTGGTAGACTAGCAACAATTGGTGCTTTAACGCAATTAAAAAGATCCATGAGACCTTTCTTCAAGCAAGTGTCTTCTGTCGGGCATAGACACTTGATTTCTGGATCTTTGCTCATGTCACCCAAACTGGCGGTATAGCGATTGGTTTTTATCCCTGGATAATAAAACAGAATGAATAAAAAAGTAAATTTCACTAAAATAAAAAATTTGATATGTATCTTCTTTTTGATTTGTTCACTAACCCCCAACGCTGCTGCGTTTTTGGAATCTGGCACCAATACTTCTACAAATATCGGGTGCAAATGAAACTATATCCTCTTTGTCATATAAAAATGGATGAAAAACCGTGGAGTCAGTACCATTTAATATATTGCAATTTCCTTTCTCATTCCAAACATCCAGTTTCGTTTGGTTGTTGAATGTTTGGACAATTCCTACTTCAAGTATTTTTTTGATCCCACGTTTAACTTTTATCCTATCACGCGATACTGTCCCGTTTTGCTATAATGTATGAACAAAATAATTAATAGTAAATATTTATAAATATAGAATAAAAAATAAATGATGTATCAGAAATAGATGACGTTGATGGAAGTAAAACCAAGGCTCGTATTAAATTGAAAAGCCTTTACATTCAATCGATCATACGAGGATCGAATGTACGTGTACACTTATAATAAAATCATTTGTTTTGAACTATATACATGAATATTAAATTAATATAAATACTATAAAGGACTTACATGACCGAACAAAGCAATTCTGTAATTTTCACCTTCTTTTATTAAACCACTATCGTCCTTACGTAATTCTTTGCATAGAGCTTTACCAGCACCATCTTTTACAGTACAGTCAATTAGCATACCCTCCCAAAGCAGTTCTCTAGGCGTTGTTTTAACAAACACCGAGTCAGGTTTGTGTAAAACACTGTCTAAAGCCTTTCCTATAAATGGATGAAAAATAGAACATCAATAAATATTAATGCATCAGTAATGAATTAATTAATCGTGTGACTAGAAACAAATTTACTTACCAACAGCACCAACCATTGTTGGTGCTGTTCTTAAAGTTGTCATGACTGCACCTAATATCAGCATGTGTGGAAACATAATTTCAGTATGTTCAGTGAGTCCAGGTCCACTTTTTTCTTGATTAAAATGCCATGTTTTGTGAAAGCTAAATTCCACTGTATCGTCTCCCTCGTCATCAATTAGATTTGCTTTATTCTTGTATTCACTGAGAGATAAATAACTTGTTTTAACAATGATCATTGTTCGTTATTTTAATTTTAATAATAACTCATACTCGTAGAAAAATGGTCCGACTTGTTGGACAATTGGTTTAGCACCTGCTGCTATTTCTACAGGGTTAGTCACATTGAAGAGATAAATTTTGAAGTCCAATGGAAAAGGAAGAGTAGTCCATAGTTCTCGCAATTCTGTGCCCACTTTTAAAGTGCTTTGCTATGTGACAAATAATCAATATTAGAATTAAAATTCAATGAGTCATCTTGGTTTTATACAACAGCTATTTTTATACTGTGATAAACTAATCAACAAAATATTTCCAAGGAAAGAGAAAAATAATTTAAACCTTCATGTCAAAAATAAAAGATAAACAATAATTCAGTTTTTTATTTCAAGAAACAAATAAGAGAATCATGTCAATGAAAACTACGTCACAATATTACGTTATAAAAAAATGTGGAATCACATGATTCGTAATGGCAATAGATCTAGTCATTGTCAGACAAATCATTAAATCTCTCTCACGCTGTAATTAACAACATGTCATGCAACAACAACAGGACGTTACTCTCCGAGAATCAGATTGAAAAAGACAAAGTAATTATATATAGGTATCTAAATTTTTGTAGCTTTTTTTCACCTAAATAAATATTATTGGTATTAGACTAATGAATTAAATTTTCACTGTATGTCAATCAAATATTAATCCATGATATGACAATATTAAAAATAAATTTGGTAAATATGATTTCATAAATAGCTGTGTCTTTGATTATTTATTTTCATCCTGCTGTATGATATATCATAGTTATATTATATAAAGAGAAACGTCATTTTAGTTCTTTGTATCTGATTAATTTCATTATCAATATTCAGTCTGTAGTTGAATGAAAATTTTATTCCCAATTTTTATTTATATTTTATCATTGTAATTTAATTCAATCGGTTTTTTTTTTTTTTCCAATTGCTCCACGATCAATGTTAAATCACTGTAAAAATACTCACTTTCTTTACTTGACTCTTGAGAAATGGCGGAAAAATAATAAACCCAATGAGTATACCAAGGACAAACAGAACACCACCGGCAATACCGAGTTTCATAAATAATTTCATTATGTTTGTATTATCAAACACAATAATTTAAAATAAATCAGCTCATCAATTATCCAATCATATAATTATTTCATTAATCTTTATTTTTATTCTAATTAATTGTTGCTGCTGATTAAACTAAAATATCAATGAAGTACTTTCAACTAGGACTGAGAATAATGAACTGTTGCTAAGAATCTGCATTTACCAGTACCGATATTGCATATACCCCACTTGGACAATTTTTCATAGCTTCACTTGCACTTGCGCAGCTCGTCTCTAGAACATTTTAAATCATAGACAATATTGCATGAGGTGTACGTAATAACACTTACATACTTTCAAGAAAAATACCTGCGTCATTTATAACCCTCAATAAAATTTTGAACAAGTACACGTCTCACCAATTTGAATGCATAACAAAAGTCTTTCATTACTTTGCAATATCAATTGTTTTATAATGAGAATAAAAAAAAAAAATTCCCAATGTTTATCGCATCATAATCGCAATTGTAAATAATTATTTACATTACTTTGAATTGAATAAAAACAAATCTTATCAATTGAGTTGTGAAAAGTTTCTGTTGCTTTCACTCTCATAAACTTGCTCGACGACCGGTGATAAACTGATCAATTGCTTGGTTGAGTTTGATGCAACGAAACAGAAAAAGAAAAAAAGAAAATACAAATACAAAACGTGAAAGAAATCATACTCTAATACATATAAAGCTTTGAGTTCCACTCAACTTTATCAATATAAATGGAAGTTGTACGAGAAAACAAAATTCAGTTGAAATATAAAATTGAAAAAGTTACTACAAGTGATATTATGATGGATTTCAATCTCTCACATAGTTTCAATACCAAGCAATGTTGAAACACTTGGTGAAAAGAATTATCTCAACTTTATCATGCATCTAAAATACAAATTGGAAATAGATCATGAACACATTAATAATATCAATAAATACCAGAATATCGATAACAAATAAATAGAACCCTTGAACGAGTGCAACCTTTTCTTTATGCTTACTGCCGAGGGCGTGAGATATTCATGAATTTCGATTTCAACACCTGGTTTAAGGTGGCAATTTTCAACGTCAATACTCAGCGAATATCTAATTGCCAATTTTATTTACTAGACAACAGAAAGAAAAATAAATAAAAAAACTTCTATATACAAAAATAACAATTTACTTGCAATGAATGATTTATTTGTCATTGAAGTATCACATTTCATGTTCATCATAAATAGAATCATGGTTTATAAACGTCACACTATTGTTTACGTGGAGGTGAGATATTCCCACGCCAACCCTACTAAAGTGTTCAACCTTCGACACCAGCATGAGTACGAGGTTGCACCCTATTGGCCGACAATCGTTACACCATCTACAGACCTTCACACCTGTACAATTCAAGTTTACCGATGAAAATATAAAGCATCTATACATCGAATTTAAATACAAAATGATATTACTGCAACATTTCACACTTATCATCATACAAATATCACAAATTCTTACAAATAATGAACACGATTGATTAATCCAAAAACTTTTTGTGAAAAACAAACATCATAACTCACTTCTGAATGATTTAAAATATAATTTATTAAGAAATACAAATCAATCTAGAAAAATATAATTATTCAATTATTACAACTGTATTTAATATTTACATGAATATTTAAATATCAACAATTGTACTTCAATTAATACAATAATTTTACCTTGTAAAATACTTCATGGCTTTTTATTGGTAATTGTTCTTGCCAAATATGTGAACTAGCGTCATGATCGCTCTCATCAATTGCTATTAAAGTATAAAAATAATTAATTATCTATATAATTTTTTGAAAACATTCTAATAATGATATCCATTTCACCATTCATGATATCGTCTGTAATGAACAGACACCGGCACTGGATAAGGTTTTGGTACATGAACAGGTACCGCGACATGCACAGGATACGGTTTATGCACAGTTACTAATTTTTCAACTGGTACAGGATAAGGACGTGGAACAGGAACAGCAACTGGACGATCAACGTGTACTGGAACATGAATATATTTTTCTACTGGTACTGGAACAGGTCGATCAACATGAACAATTTTTTCCACATGTACTGGATATGGTTTTGGTACAGCCACTGGAACAGCTACTGGACGATCAATATGAACTGGTATAGGTATACCAAAAGGTTTTGGTACTGTTTGAACAACTTGAATTGGAATATTTTGAGGAATACCCACTGGGTGTGGTATTGGCACTGGTAATGGCTGAGCAACTTGAACAGGAGCTAAATATCAAATAAAAAATGTTTATAGAAATTAAAAACTCGAAGAAGAGATAGAGAAAAGTTTTTAATACTCACCAACGGGATGTATAATTTGATGATATTGATGCTGAGGTAGTGCTATATGATCTTGATGATCTTGATGATTTGACTGATGAATATCAGGTGATGGATGCTCATAAACTGGAATTTGTTCCTGTGATGATGTACCATATTCTGGCGAATGAGGATAGTATTGATATCCTTGATCTGACGTGTCTCCATAGCTGAGATTCAACAGTTCCCTCTTGTCATGTTTTCTCTGCAGTTTCAATTCCTTTTTGTGATTAGTATCAACTCTTATTGCTGATGTGATAATCAACCACGACGCAATAACCTGATTGTAATTCAATGTATAATTATTAATTGTAGCAGTAATTTTTTTATTCTCATTTGCAATTGTAATTAAAATTGAGAATTAATTTTTTTTAATTTACCAGGAATAATTTCATATTGTCGATATTAATATGATACTTGTCACTGTCGTAGCTCAAGTAAAACTGCTCGGTATTGTGACCCCCATAAGTATTTATAGTTCACGAAACATACGTCACAATCGGCTGTTAAATGAATTGTCAATCAAACGCACTCTCTCTCTCTCTCTCTCTCTCCCTTTCGTCGTCAGTCTTTTATATTATTTTCATGACTTTCGCTGTTTCTAATCTTGGATGAGGGCCAACCATCGTGGCATTTCTTCCTCATTCGATAATCCATGTTACATTCTGATTACTAAACAAATATAAATGATCGTAATCGCTTATTTTAGCTTACATTTAAGATGACCTGGTTTTAAACAGAATACATTAAACAATACAAAATGGTAATGTTAACTTATTTATTTCAAGAGAAGTAAATATATATTTAATGAAGCATGTATGCTTGTTTCTTTGCTTCAATTATTCTTGCAATCAATAGTGTTGGTGTTACACTTGTCACCTAGATAGAAATAAGTTTGAAATCGTGGGCATGTTTAAGTAGTCGGTGTACAAATGTTTCATAAATAAAAATAACGATCATTAAGAAATTACTTCAATATTTACTTTTTGCTAATGAACATACAAGTTAAGTGGTTGCTTAGTGTAGAGTAATTTCTTATAATTATGTTAAAGCTGTGGGCGTGGTGGTAGCACAACGAATTATATATAGTCTCAGTAGGTATATGAATAATTAATGTCATGTAGTGTGGTAGAAGTCAAGCAATCGTGTCATTGTATGACTTGGCAAGGGGGTAAAAGCAAAACTAAACGCTAGAAAATGAAAGTTAGGAAAGTTCTGATGGTGTATATAGAGGAAGCAATAAATGGCGTTGCGGAAGTTTGACTACCTGGACATAAAAAGACGTACTACCGTATGGAGAAAAGACATGAAAGATTTTATATACATATATCCACATATACATATGGATATTTAAATACATTAATCTATGTAAGACAACTTATTTTCGTATATATAATAAAATCGATTCATTATCCTATTATAACGTTCAATTATTCATATGTAAAGCTCTCTCATGAACTATTTTATACGATCAATATTTGATTTTTTTATTTCAGGGCCAATCGGGACAGTACAATGGACACTCAACATTTCGTATATTCATCAATTGAAAGTGAAGAAAAAATACAATAGGTATGCATTAAATTTATAACTTTATATATAGTTATGAGTTGATGATAAAAAATATCAATTGAAGAAATTTATATTACCGGATATCATTAGCGACGATTCATGAATATAATAATAGTAAAAGTGGGCTAGTTGTCATATACGTGCTATTAATCATCATTCAAACAAAAGCAAATGTAGGGTTCGTGTATTTTTATTTTTTTTTCTACATGTCCATCAGAGATATTTGTATTGTACATATACGTATTCGATGGATAAGGAACTAAACAGGGGGAGATCGAACGTTCGAGTCATCGATGTTTTTGCAGACAGTCGTATCAAGTTAAAACGAGTCTAGTGGCATTGAAAAGGGAAAGAGCAAGTTGGAATTGGAGTTGATCGCCATATGTTCACATGCTAGTTCTTGATCTTGATTTATTTAGTCTTCATCATTACGAATAAGCTTATAGTATTTCTATCAACATCTTTCTCCCCGGAAATTAATGACAAGTTCCGTAAGTTCTGACCATGGGGCACAAGAAAGAAATGAAAAAAAAAATCTCGTCCATGTCAAACGACATTTTTGTGAGAAATATAAAAGCATACGGTTACTCTGCAATGATGCACAGTCTTCAACCACACGCAGACATGATGATTAAACTCTTGGTGAAAATTTTATTATTTATTCATCATTTTTATTGATGAATTATAAATTCTTTCATGGTATAAATAATTGAATTACTTTTTGAAAATAGTTTTTGACAGTTGTCTTCAGTGCATCAACGATCTTTGCTCATCCATCCAAAATCAAGCGAAGTCTTTTTGATTCATGGTCAGGACCACCAAGCGGACCTAGTTACGGTTCGGGTGCTCCATGGTCTAGCAATCCTTGGAACCGTCTGAGAACCACGCCAGATCTGTATTCCTCACCTTCCAGGTAAGTTATTCAAGACATTTGCATATTTTTATTTATTCTTCATCATCCAACTTCATTAATCAATTATTCAATTAATATTGCAGATGGAGTATATCAAAGCCACCGCCGTTAGTTGTAACAAAAGAAATTCGTGTGCCAGTGGATAAATTTATTCCTGTTGAAGTGGCAAAATATATTCCTTATCCTGTGGAAAAAATAATCCAAGTACCTGTAGATAGAATTGTCCAAGTGCCAGTTGATAGAATAGTTCGTGTTCCAGTAGAAGTACCTGCCGCGCCAGCTCCAGTACCTCAGGTTAATCTCAAAATTTATTATTCATGTCAATCAATCAATTTACATATCGTATAATTATTTTTCAACCATTTCTCAGATCGTTACATTCGCGCAAGCCCCTGCGGTACAAGCAGCAGCACCATTGATGGTGCAAGCACCCGTTGCCGTACCAATGCAACAGCAAATGCCATTGATGCTACGACCTGGAACACAATTTCCAATTGTCATTACTGCTCAAGGACTCTCAATCAGTACATCAGGATTGATAGGTGGTGGTATGGATCAAATGCCTGTTCAATCCGCACCAATTGCACCACCACCTATGGCACCACCCATACCACAAACTGTAATTCCACCTGCACCAGTCTCCAATAATTCTACTGTTGGCATTTCACTTATTCTTAATGGTCTGGGTCCTCAAAGGCCTTCTCAAGGGATACGTCAAGGTTTGACCTATGTCAACGTATTACCAGATGTTCCTAACGAACCTATTCATGGCAATAATTTTGGGCAAGAAGTGCCACTGAATGATAATATATTTGAGCTCATTAGGAATGGTGGTGGTGTTAGATGGAGAAGGAATACCAACGTTGATATCAATTACTGATCGCAGAAACTCACGTATTAATAAAATTGCGATCAGTTAGTATATATTGCAAAAAAAAAAAAAAGTTGATAATTAATTAACATGATGTGTTATAAAATGGATGGTGATAGTTTTAATATTTGTATTATATTTTCTAGGATAATAAATATTATTTTTCGAGAAAACAAATGATCTTGAATTATTCTGTTGGATACCTCCATTTGCTATTGATTATAGATTCTTGTTCGTTTGATTATTTATATGGTATAATTTCAATTGTATCATTCATGTAGAAGAATTTATAAATTATTTGGACTACCAGCGAAACATAATATATATTCCAACTTGAAATACCCGCGCATATTGCTCTAACCAATGAATTCTCTGCAATACACACGTCTAAAAACACCTTTTACACACATGAATGATAAGCGGTGACAACCCACTGTGTACATAACCAAATTTCCTATCTGTCATAACAAATGTTTTGCCTGCCTAAAAACCATTCACTGTATCTTTATTTACATTTATTTATTTATAATCTTAAAATCTAAAGATTTATGATTGAAAACATGATCCCACCACCTGTAGTCACGGGTATTTCACCTAAAGAAGGTCCACCAGGTACTAGGGTAACGTTGAGAGGTGAATTTTTGGGCGTAAAAGCACAAGAATTAATAGGTAAGTAGTTTTCTATGTTTAACCTCATTTCCTTGATCATTGTTACACATTTAATTTTTTTTTTCTTCCACTTTATCAATGATTATTTTAGGATTGACTATTTGTGGATGCGATTGTCTACTATCCGCTGAATGGAAATCACCAAATAAAATAATAGCACGATCAGGACCTGGTAAAGGTAGAGGTGATATTATTATCACGACAAAGAGCGGTGGACAGGGCACATCAACAGTACAATTTCGTGGTTATCATGAAACCATAGGACCTATGAAAGAATCTGCTGTATGGGTTGAGGAAGCACCTGTACAAAATTTTGTATGGGGCAGACGTGCACTATCACCTACAAACTATCAACAGGACGATCCATTAGGTTTGAGCGTTGAAGGAAATGACAACAAGAAATTTCCCGAAGATGAATTATGCGAATTGTTTGGCGAAAGCAATGGAGAACTTACCAGTGATAAATTCCATCCTGGTTGGTTTTTACTCCAACATCATCATGGTACAACGTTAGATGATCTCAAAGCAGGCCTAGCATATCTTAGACGTAAAGTGAATGCTCAAAAAGAAGGTCAATTATCATTTTTGAAAGCCAATGTGGGCGCGGTGATGGAACAACTTGAAACAATAGTTATTTTGAAGGAACAATTTGAGGCTGATGTGAAAAAATTTGGTGACAATCCCACAGCGAAATTGGAAGATGCAATCAGAACGTCAATGGCTGAAGCAAATAAACTTTTTGATGATGTATTGGCACGCAGAGACAGAGCTGACGCGACAAGGAGTGCATTGTCGTTGATGCAACGTTATCGATTTCTCTTCTGTATGCCAGTAAATATTGAAAAAAATATTAATCGTGGCAATTATGATCTGGTCATAAATGATTATGCCCGAGTTAAGAATCTGTTTGGCAATACGGATGTGGAAATATTCAAAAGAGTGCTGATTGAAATTGAAAATAAAATTAAAATGCTGAAAGATATATTAAAGAAAAAATTAGAAGAGACTCCATTTGCCATTGAATCACAGAAGAAAATCATCCGGAATCTAGTCAATCTTGAAGCAGACGGTGATCCAGCTTGGGATGCAATTGTCGCTCATGCATCCTATTTAGACAAAAATATTGCCAGTTGCCTCCAAGATTATTTCGGGTCGGATAATACAGCTGTTGACGATCCTAACCGCACACCAAGATCAAATAACGCTACACCAAACTCATCAGACCGTCAAAGATTATATCGTAATGACGCAAATTGCAATGTCCCCGCGCGTGTTCTTTGTATCGAGGCCATATGCGATGTTGTTGCCGAACAGCTTCCCGATTTATGGCGATTAGGTCAAAGTTATTTTACCGGACAACTTCACGTCGCGGTTGACGCTGAAAAACAAATACCATTTAAAAATTTAGTTCTATCATGTATTCAACATGCAAGTGAGGCTATGCGTGAATCCTGCGGCACAAATATTGTTCCAGCGTGGCTTCTACATAATCTTCGATGTATAAGACAAATGTATGCAGCGCTTATTCATCTAGATCTGCCCAGCGAGGCACTAGACATATTTGGAAAATTTTTATTTGATTTGCGGTTGCAATGTTTAGTGGCGTTATTCAAACAAACAGCCGATAATATCGGTGGATTGCAGAGAAAAGAAACGTGGCAATTAGAATATATACCAAATGAGGACGGTGGCATCACAAAATTACCATGTTTATTTGAGGAGATGGTCATGGAGGTGTCTGAACTCGCACGTGAAACAGCGATTGCTTGTGGACCTCGAGAAGCACCATTATTAGAGAGTCCAGCCCAACAAGCGATGTATCACAACGCAATTAAAAATTTATTCGTAGCATTTACTCGATGCCTACAACAATTGGCATTTAGTGGAAGTGAAGAAGCAGCAGACGAGGATGATCCATCAGTGTCGCAATTAGTTGGCTCACCGTCGTGTTATAGATCGCGTGACACTAAACATCGTGGACCCACGACACCTACATGGGAAAAGTGTCTTCTAATATCGCTGAGCAATATTCGCTACACTTTGAATACTGTATTGCCCAGGGTGATGACTGCTCTGAAAACTCGTGGCTATCCCGATTTATCAATCGCTGAAGGATGGCGGAGCGATTGGACACAGTTGGAAACTTTGGATAGTGCAGTGTTGGATGCTTATTTAGAGAGACGTTGCGATCCTCTTGTTGGAACCATCGAACCGAGCATGTATTTAGGAAATTTGGAATGGGATTCGGACGTTGAACCCACCCACATTCGACCTTATGCTCAAGAAGCTTTGGCGAATCTTATTGCCGTTCATGCTGAAGTGACGCGTGTGTCGCCAGGATTATTGGAACGTGTTTTATCACACATTGTTGAGACAATCGCTGAGGAATTGGCTCGCCTCATGTCATGCGTCACGCGATTTGGACCCACAGGAATTATCCAAGCACGTGCTGATATTATGCTCTTGAGGGATGTCTTGTCTGTTTACAGCACGAATAGAGCCAAGTAATTATAGATTCATATCAAATGATTGTATTAGTATTTCTTTTTGCATATATAAATATTATCTCTATGTGAAATAGGAATTTCTTCGAGGAAGCACTGGATGCTATTCCATCACCCATCAATGGAGACACTGATACCTCGAGGATTGATGCTCTTCTGAGTAAAGTCACGTCATCGATGATATTACAAATTCGTTGTTTAGCTGAAAGACCCAGTTCAAGAGAAAAAATACTGTACGAAGATCCGAATCGGACCACAGTTGTTTGAGCAATTAATAAATTATTTGAAATTATAGATACAAAACTTCCTTGTTGTTGAATATAACCAGTCTTGTAAGTGAATATTACAGTCACGAAATAGTTCATGTTAAATTTGAAACTAATCTTGTTTTTTATTTGATATTCTTTTCTCAGTAACAGAAGTGCCAATTTCTTCTGTTATTGTCACTGTATCACGACGACTTTTATCCACGGGATAAAGCCTAAACAAAAAATTGTATTTATAAATGTAAAAAGAAAACAAAATGAGGAAAAGAAATTAAAATGATTCCGAAATTTGAATTGTGCTTACCATCTTTGATACAAATAAACGAGGAATATTGCATCATCTCGGAAACAAGCGACTCTATGCGCAACTGGCATTGTTATTATAAATGCGAATACATCATCGATAAATGTATTGAAAGCTTTATACATAAATGCTCTCCACGGTAGATGCGCCACGGATTTCAATTTGTAATTAACAAATAACTGTGGCAGCATAAAAAGAAATCCAAATGCGTACACACCATTAACTAATGAATTAATACACCATGAATACCAGCTGTGAAAAAAATAACATTTCCCATCAGAAAATAATTATGAAGTTGAAATTATCAAATAAAATCATCAAATAAAATCACCTCTTGTGCGGTTGATAAAGTAATGAATAAATAGCACCACAAATAATCAGTGGATATAGTAAACGCATTAAATATTGCAAACTTTCTGCATCATATTGACGCGTTTTCGACTCTTCATCATCTTTATTACCGGCCTTCTGTAATTTTATTCTTGGAATTATTCCATCACCCTGAAGAATTTGCAATCTGAGAACTTTTTTCGTTTTCCAAAACTGCAAACGAGAAAAAAGTAAGGTTGAACCGTTATATATTCATATTCAAATCAATAATATTAATCTACTGATTTAATTTCGAATACCTCAATTAATGTGCCAATAGCAGAAGGTATTAAAACAAGTAGTGATGAGCGTTCGTCAAGCAGATACAGGAAAACAATTGCTTGACTAAAAGCACGCCAAACAATTGTGGAAACACTGAGACCTTCAAAGCTGCCTTTACTTCTCCAGAAGCTGATGTCATTTTTGAATGCAAGAAAATCAAACAGCATCTGCAAATAATTTTTTCACACAGAGAAAAAAATGAATCGTTATAAAATCTTATAAAACACTCAATAATTTACATTCAAATCTTACATGCATCGATGCAATAAAAATTGTGCCAGCTAATAAATAAATATTTGTGTCGGCAAAAATTCCCTTGGCAACATCTACATCGTTGTCGGAGAATCCTAAATCTTTCATAGCCTCCATTGAGGCTTTCACATGCAACATTAATCGAAGATAACCCATGGAAATAGGTGTATAAGCTATTGTCACATTCATTGACTTAGTATCATCCGTAATTCTTACAAGATCCTTGTGACGTGTATGTAAAAAGTCATAATTAACTATTGGCAGGAATATATTATTGCCAGTTACTCTGCAAAAATATATCAAATTTTATAGTGCAATCGCGATTAGATTGTCATATAGTTTCACCTTTGAAATTGATTAAGTAGTTGAACCTTAAACTAGAGATCAATATCGCCGGAACATTTCGATGTGGTAATTCTTTAACATCAGTAACTATCGTAAATGTTACACGAGATCGCAAATGTGAAATAGGCTCAGGTCTAATTTGTTTCACTGGTATTTTCTCCGTAGTTTCTGTTTTATCACCAAGCAAATTAAATGCCTCAGCTTCCGGCACAATAAACTGAGTCATTTTAACCCGAGTATAAACTACATTTGGAACCTAGTGGGAATAACAAATTAAGACAAATGAATAAATAAATACCTAAATAAATATATCAATATCAATATAGAGTTTCATATAAAATCAAATACCGTTTGCAATTTCATGAATGAATAATCACGATTATTTGTGTCAGGCACAATTAGAATATGTAGAAATAGGGTTCCATTCCGGCGTGTTCTGTCCGGTATTTCCATGTTTATAGGACTGTGAAATAAAATCACATTACAATAATGAAATATTGATCAATTAAAATAACTGTCTAACATCCCCTCTTTAACATACATTAATTGCTGTACACTAGAATTGAATTCTCGTGTTGAATAAATACGATTAACTTCATTTGGAGTTGGCCTACTCATCGGCGACACGAAAAGATGTAATTGTAATTTGGGTTCAGTATGTAGATATGATCTCATACAATGTTCTCCTTTTACACATGGTGGTGCAATAAATAGCAATGATATACTGTAGATTGAATAACCAATATAAGCCAGAAATATTCCGGAGATAATCACAGTCCATGATGGTCGAAACATTGTTGTGTTGACAATTAATCTATTCCCTGTAAAATCAATATTTAACCTCAAAATACATATGTTTTTGTGTTAAATTCCAATTTGAAGATTGACTTTTTTATTTAAATTCCATAGATATTTAAATTGAACAACCTTCAATAATCTATTATTGCCATTATCGTCGTTCGAAAAATACTATTTTTCAGGTTGTATGGTTGGAACTCACATTGAATCAAAAATTGTCAACGTTGACAGAAAATCAGGTTTGCATGAATAGCAAAAAAGTTACTATATTTGGTGATAGAATTATCTGGGGAATTTTTTGATGATGGATTTCCAGCCTGCATTGGGGGGAATTTGATGAAATAAATTTAAATAACTTTTTACATATCGTGCCTATTTAAGTAGAATTAAATTTGGGTTTGTACGAGGATTGAGAGACAATTGTCAATAATAAATAACACATAATTTGCATAGATTTCTTTTATTTATAATAGTGCAACAGGCTGACGTCAACAAAAAACAAGTCTTATTTATCACACACATAAGATATTTTAATGAAATCAGCACCCCCCCCATTTTTCGTTTCTTATTCAACACACAGCTAAATTATTATTATAGGTGGGATCGTCCAAAAAATTATATATTTATAATTACGCAAAAAAAAAAAAAAAAAAAAGAGAGGAAATTTATACAATTGAAAACCGTTATTTAACAATGATTGAAAAACGAGAAACGGTTTACGCGCATTTACTGCTTTTATTCAAACAATATAAAGATAAAAAGAAGGAACGATTTTTTATCAAATGGGAGAACTTTGGTCGATTGTCAATAATAAAATGGACAGTTACTTTTTTTTGCAACTAATAATAACACATATGGATAACGAGGAATGTGATGAAAATTACAGTACAGATGTTTTCAAGTTATCGTCCAGCGGTTTCCTCCATTGCCTTGATATCATACGACTATTATTATTATTATACATATTATCAATATGTCTTTTTATGATTTTTCACGATTTTTTTTTCTCCATATTCACCTTACCATCTATATATACCATTTATATTCAATAAAATTATGCGAATTTAAAAGTAATAAAAATGAAAATGCAGATTGCACAATGACAAAAAATGCCCTCACTAAAAACCAATTTCTACATTATAGACAACGTTTTCTACATAAAACCATACATGTAAAAAATAACAAACAACGAATAATAGATCTTATACATCAGATAAACATAATTCATGTACATATATTAATGAAATAATGCTATGAAATAATTTTCTTTTTCATCTCTTGGCGCAAAGTTTTATTCACAGTGAAAAATCACTCATGCCTTGTATGAATCTTTTCCTGCAGGGAATATTTCAAAGTTCTTATTTATTCTTTTCTTCTACCTAGAGATGAAAAACCATATTAGATATATTAGCAATTAAATTTCTTATTCGCAGAGTGAAGAAACAAAAAACTTAACAAACATGATTCGGTATGTCATAGTAAATTTAGTTTCGATTGGAGACGGCCATCAATAAAAGGACGCCAATAGCCCCTAAAAATTATGTTCAGATTGATTTGATATATTCTTTCGTGTTTTTTGTTTTTTTTATTTTTTTCATCAATTTGACGTTGATTTCACGCAAAATATTTTTCGTTTTTTCATTTTTTTCATATGCAATATGCCACGCCTAAGTACATTAGACGGTTTCAAAAAATCCGTGGTTTTAATATAAAATCCTTAACGTTTGTAAATTTTTTTCAAGCTTAATGGAGAGCATTTCGAATATTTTAATAACTTTCCATCTAAAGGCTTTCAACAGTATAGTACACTTATTCATCTAAAATAGGTAACATATTCCCCGAGGGTTTCAATGGTATTCAATGCGGGTGTTGTGTATGTGTGTATGTATACATATATAATAATAAAAAAAAAAAAAAAAATGAAACGTTTATAAAGAGATCTGATAAAAACCCTGTATACACGAATTCGTTTTTGTAATTTAATTTAATTTATAAAATAACTAATCGTGCATCACACGTTCATGTGAAAAACGAAGAATTTCCTCTGCATCAGAAAGTCACTCACACGCAAAATTTCAATCACATTATATATAACCAGATAAAAAACTCTGAGCAGTGTGAAATAGTCAATAGTTTCTCATGCATCATTTTTTTTTGTTTTTCTTTTCAATATATATAAATACAATAATGTAACAGGAAACAGCGAAAATCAACACATGTATTATTTTTCTTTTTTTTCCATTTTCAATACTGAATTATGCAGAGCGAAAAAAAGTGTAAATTTCTCTATTAATATGATAGGTACAACTGTACAGTGACTGTCAAACGGTGAACTCGGCCACTACACTTAACATGTTCGAAATTTGCTCATCAATTATTTCATTTAATAATAATATTTCTATCATTTATGAATCAACTGTAGGATATGCGAGAAGTATAATCATATATCTGTTGCATTACCTTTCACGAAATGCAATAATTTAATGTTTTAACCAATGCCAACCTAACATTCAAATAAATTTTTGTTCATTTCTTCCCTTTACTATTAATATTATTTTTTTTTTTTACTGTTCCCAGTGTCAATGATAACTATCTGCAATATACGGCACACACGAATTATGATCGAATAACAGCGTTTAACACGATCTGTTCAAATAGATTTATAAATATATATATTATATATATATATATGTATATATATGGATATATGCATATTTATATGTTCAATATATCATTAGAATATTCATTAAATGTTTTTGTGTTTTTTTTTTTTCATCTCCATAATTTAGGCACATAGAACACACAACGATCGTATACAATTTCCACATCTATTATTTGAATAAAAATTGTGGTTAATAATGAAAATATTTTTTCTGTATCACTCTCTACCTGGGAATAAAATGCACAATCCTTGTGCATCCATATTTTTTTTTTTTCTTTTGATTCTTTGTCTATAGTGTTTAGCAAAAATTAGCCTCTTCTATGAATTCGATAAATATTCCTTTTGCTTTGGCAACAAATAATCCTCGAAAAATGTTGCACACAAACATATATTAAAAAATAGTTGTATTTTTGTGTGAAAATTTATTCCAGAAATATTATTATCCTCTATTGTTAATCATCTTTGAGGCGTGCACTGCAACGAAGTTTATTATATAAGGTCACATTGGTATTCTGGCATAAGAATTGAATGTCTTTTTTTCAATTACAAGTTAACTCTTTTTTCCGTAATATTTCTTTTGTGACTTAACGGCCATGACTTAACACTTCAACATATACAAAGCGGAAACATCAATAAGAAAAAAAGAATTTTACAATTCAACTGACTTTCTAATTTTGTTTAATGTTTTTTTAATTATCCAAAGATTCTGAAAAATTCGCACGATTTTCATATTCATCATTACGTTTCAATTGTCTTCTATCAAATTATTTTCATATCGTGCCTACGAATATATTTTAATTGTATAATATGTGGATGTCTGTGAATATGTATGTGTATGTGTATTCAGGTGGGTTTTCGTTTACTCCAACGTCATTTTATAATGAATACTGTTCGGGTGTGTGTTAAGGCACTCGTGCGTTATTAACCGAGAAAATAAAACGAAATAAAAATACAGATAATGTGCAAAGAAAAACAAAAAACAACAATGACAAAAAACGAGAAAGTGAGAGATGGCCGGAATAAAAATTATACATGTTTAATTTTCATTCTTTGCCAATAAATTACACACTACCCCATTCCACCAACACCACACAATAAAATCAATCATAGACTAAAGAAAAAACAGTTATAAATAGCGCATTCTCGCTTCCTCGCCATTTATCTTCGTAATGTCAAGATAAACATAATTATTTTTTAAAATCTATCTATACATACCCGGGTGTATGTAAATAATATATATATATATATATGTGTGTGTGTGAGTTCCTTTGGAAATCACAGTAATAAATATAAATTGTAATATGTCAAATATATATCTACATATATATGTATATATTATGTTTCAAATGTATATGGGTGTCTTCTATTTATATGATTAATTAGCGAGCAAAATAGCCCACGAGCTGAACAAAACTCGTTAAAATTCATTTGTACAATTGGAAATATATATCTGGCGAGTTTGAATTGCCCGACCGAATGCAAAACAGTTGAAACTATAATTTCATTAACAACTCCAACTTTGTTTTTTCTTTTTGTTACTAATATCTTTGGCTAGTCAACTAAATCACCTCTCGTTTCACTCTATTTACTCACTCTATTTGTTCTCTCCATTTACATTTTTTGTCTTGTCATTGGCTCCAGCCTCCAAACTTATCGCCACATCCTAAAATATTTTTTTTCCAAATTAACACCTCACAAATTTTGATGTTTACCGTATCTATAAGAAAGAAAAGAAACAGTTTGAAACTTACTTGTACGGCTATTTGAAGGGGAGTCGGTTCGCCGGGTGCGCAATCCGTTCTAACTATGCTCGCTGGTAATAACCTTGGACATGGTTTGCCAGTGAATAACATAAACAGAGCATGAACAGTTCTGCGCTGTGTGAGTTCTGTATGTCGATGTTGATAACCAGTCAAGTGCCTCCGATGCCTTGCCGCTGTTGGAAACCATCTCTCGCACAATATACAATAACGTCGATGCTTAATGGTTGCCTGAAAGTATATTAATCGGTCAATTGAATAGAACATTTTTATAATATATTGATATGAAACATTATCAACTATTTATATTATATTTACCTTTTCATGATAAGCCATTTGCGCAACAATATCAGCAAATGTCACAGCCTCTGTTTCCTGATTCATAATCGTTTCAATTTTTTCACTCCCTCTGTCTTCTATTTTTTTCGGACTTTCTGGACTAATTTCATTGCTACTGTCCTGCTTTGTGATAACTGGCGGCGATCTCGATGTTTCACGTTCATTCGCATCAAATTCCACTTGATTAATTGGCTCTAAAATTGGCATCGGTTTAATTTTCACTTCACCAACGCTTTTTCGCGACTCCTGTGTCTTTGATATTTTTGGTATTTTATACGCGAACATTTTACTAGAACGATCGATGGTACTTGGCGACGCACACGGTTGTGATTCCGAGTCTTTGGATCGACGCGCTGATTCATATGTTTTGCTGACAGTCTCGGATATTTTGGTTTGCGTAATTTCTGTTGATAAACATATCGATGTAGATGTCGAGGGCGGTCTGGTTTTCCTTGGCGGATAATTGCTTAATTCATTCGATTCGCTCACAGCTCGCGAGCGCTTCAAACTTCTAATTGAATTATGTGTATTGGACATCAGCGTATCATCTCGTGAGCTTGGATCATACATTGATATTGATTCTTCATGTCTTCTAACATCAGTTGTAACTTTAGAACGTTTCTCACGTCTATCGGTTGCACTACTATTTTCCGCTGACTTTGAGTGCCGTCGATCAACTTTTTTACATTTAGATTTCATACTAACATCTCGAGAAACGTCACACGATGTGGCACTACTCTCTTGGAAGACATGATGATGATGTTGATGATTTTTGTTGACCTCAAGCTCACTTTTTTCAGTTGAAACTCCAATAAAGTTAAATTCACTCCCTTGTTTTTTTTCACCCGCAGTCTTCGGTCGTGATATTAATGGAGATTTAGATTTGGATTCATGTTTGGATATTGCCAAACAACGCTTCAAAGTCTCCTTCGCCGCGAGAACTTCTTTTACTAGAGAATCCGAGCAACAAATGTTTCTCATCTGTTGATTCTTCGTCCCCTTATCACTTTCATCCGATGTTTTCTGAACAAAACTCGGTCCGGGCGTAATCGTTGAAGTTGAAAATGTTGTTGTGTCGTCCGTAAACTTAACAGGATAATTCCAATTATTCCGCTTTTCACTCATGTTTTTTGGACCAGTGAAAGATATCACACAACGACTATCATCACCACAATCGACATTTGACGATGGTACTGGTACATCCAATGACTCAGAGCTGTTGTCGACAATCTCCAATTCAAGCTCAAATTGGGTCGGAATTGCATCTTCCGAATACAATTGTGCCATATCGCCATTAGCAATACGCCGTTTGCCCTCAAGGGGCGTTGGAACTTCTGATTCTGGTTGTGATATGTCGTCTGGCGATGCTGGCAACATTTCAATTGTTGTTTGACTCTCATCCGAGGATTCTAATTTAATTACTGACTCTGGCTCCTCGAAATTCTCTGTATTTTGATGTTTTTTGCCTACAATATCGTCGTTGACATTTTCTGTTACGAGCGCCAAGACTGTAGATTCAATTGTTATTGAATTATTTATTTTTTTGTGACTAGAACTTGCGCTCAAAAATTCAAACTCACTTCGCGTAATGATTTCCTGTGGTTTTTCAAATAAACTCTGACTCGTTGTATCATTTATTACTGCTTTCTTTAGCATTATCTTCGACGAATCGTCAATAGTAGTTGCTTTAGTTTTCGGAATTTCTTCAACACTAGAATCATCTTGTATTCTCCTGACGGCATTTCTTCGGATAATTCTTGGAAAAATTTCACTATCAGAATCATAATCTAATCTTCTTATAGTGTTTGTCTTCTTTTTCGCTGAGTTATCACAATTGTCAGGTGATTTTTCGGACTTACTAAGGCTCTCGGAATCCGAATGTCTTCTTTTGCCAGTGCTGGGTGATCGATGCAATGGTGGCATACCTTTTCGCGACGATATAAATGCCTCGGCTTTTTCTTTTTCTTTCGAGATGATTTCCAACATTTTGGACGGAAGTTTAACACGACCCGGCGACATCGCGATTGAATCTAAGACTTTAAAGCGCTCCAGTTTTACTTCGGGCTGCCATTTCGGACTCTGGATCATAGCGGCAGTACCGTCTTTGCTTAGTTCACATTTAAATTCAGCACTCGGTGATGTTCGTTTTATTATTACTTTTGGAATTTTTTCCGAATTGCCTTGACTTGTGGTTCCATCAGTGTCAATGGGTTGTGGTCGTTCAGTGCTTTTGGATTCGGAATTTCTATGACGGCTCGATGATTTCTTCTGATTTCTCTGTGATAATTCGGTTGGACTTTTGGAGTGCTTTTTTCTCCCAGATTCCGGTGATGAAGAGGACACACGTGCGTCGTGCTTTTTTATCTTTAACTTTGGAATTTTCTCATGCTTTCCTTCTTGCCGAGACGATGATTCTGGCCGTTGATTGGATTCTAATGATTTACTACTACCACTCTCTCTGGATTTTTCCGCAGTATTATTCCGTTCTGATTTGTCCGGATTTGTGTGAGTTTTTTCCCTGACTTTATTCGTTGATTTGTCCTCTTTAGAATTTGAACGTTTTATCTTCCGACTCTTCGCTTTTGAATTATTTTTCGATAATTCTGATTCATTATTATCACACATTCCAACTCGTGCATTCTTAAAAATCATTTTGGGCACTCGATCCTCAATTTTTATTTTCATTTTCGGAATTTTACACTCAATTACACCAATGGATTGACGCACTGATCCTGCCTCCACTTCATGCTTGATAGTTGTGTCGTCTAATTTAATTTTCACTTCAAATACTTTTTGTTCACTATCATGACATTTTGGAACTGATAATTCAACGGCATTCTCCTCAATTGTTGGCGTAACAGGTCGCGATCGTACATTTCTTATTATCATCTTTGGTATTTTGGGATGCAGAGAAATTCGATTAATCGATGATGCTTTGGTTTCATTACTCTGTTGTGTTACTTGTCCAGTCGAGAATATTTGCGATATCGATGATGATTTAGATAAACTGTCAGTCTTTTTTATTATAAACTTTGGAATTTTTTCAGTTATTGGTGGACTTATGCAAGGTGATTTGCATCGTTCATTTTGTATTTTACCTGCGAATGTAAAATTTTTCCCATCATTTACAGTCACAATTCTTGAGGTTGGTATTCTATGTTCGTTCACATCCGATAGTTGCTTTGGTAAATGATATTCCAACTGATTCTCAGGACTCGGAATTCGACCAGAGAAATTCAAAATTCTATTACTTTCCTTTTCAGGTTTTGTACTCAAATTAATTACGGCAGCATTATCATTTCCAATTGGTGAACCATCTTGAGCATTAGAATCGTCTTCACTTTCACTTGATATTCTTCCAGAGAACGTCAATAATTTTCCGCTATTATCTTGTTTTTTTATATCTACACATTTGAGCTTTTTGTCATCGATAATTTGCGAGGAATTAGCAACATCACAACGCGAGTGATCAATTTTCGTCGTTAATTTATCACTGAGAGCACACAATGCTAAATTCTTTCGCACTTGATTGAGATCCGTAGCATCAATTGCTTCCTGACTGGAGGCGGAAAGGAAATTCATTCCAGTAATTGATGCTGTGTTAGTTTCGTTGGATTTCGAATTGGCACACTCACTTCCAAATTGAGTTGAACTGAGCGTATCGTCATAATGTGACTCTGATTCCGTAGATACTTCACTATTTTCTATATCATTTATTTTTTGAGCAGGATTATTAAATGGGCCAAAACGTATGAGCGGAATTTCAGGTTTTTCAAATATATATTCTTCTCTATGCGACGGCATTGGTGGTGATAAATGATTTGTTTCATTTAATTCTGGGTTGTTATTTGCTACCGTGACAATTTCGTGACTTTTTTCTATTCCAATATTTTTATCAAAAATATTTCTATCAGCAATCGACGATACAGCATCTGTTCCAGCAACCGAAATCGACATTGCTGCATCGACAGAACTAGTGATATGTTCGAAAAATGAATTATTTCGTTTTCTACTTTCGACTTCGTCACTCGATGCACGTCGCGATGGTCCCTCCTCTGTTCTCATCACATTTGAAAATTTTGATCCATGATCATTACTGAAAATCGATGCTGGCTTTGATTCATCCTCTTGACAATTTGATGTCAAGTCCTCTGGAATAGATTCAACATTGATTTGTGTTAATGATTTTTTTATTGGCATTTGTCGAGCGGGAAATGCCAAGTCGAGCCCATTCAATGTACTGCTCTCGATGTTTCTTCCGTGATTTTTCGATAAAAATAATTGCGTTAGCTTTGCTATATCAACACATTTTTTTGGTTTTATATTCTCTATCGGCACACGTTCGCATTTTTCAGCTTCGATAATCTTTTCCTCATTGTAATTTTGATATCGATTATTATATTCTTTAATTGATTCCACTTCCACAGCCTCTGTCTGTCGACTAACTTCTGACATAGTATAGTTTTCTGTCACTTCTGCATTATCTTCTGGATTAAAAGTATCAGTTTTATTTTCTATCACATGCTCAGGACTTCGAGGTGTTGCACAAATATTTTTGGGACTTTTCACTTCATTCTGACGATCATGCAATGTACTTCTCCATTGTTCATCACCTCGTTTCGGCTCTTTACTACCTTCTGTACACGTCGAAGACGCAAGTCCACTGTCAGTAAGTATGGCCTGTGAATCCTGTTCCACATCAACGCTTGCTGGTGGTTTCATTACAATCATCGAATTTCTCGATATATCTTTGGATTCGTCATCGGTCGTTGTTGCATTCAATGAATGCGGTACTGTCCAATTGTTCAGATTTTTTTCACTTTCATTTTCTTTTATTACGAAATCTTGTTTCAATGGTGAAAGTCTGTCGTCAGGCTTCTGAACTCTCTCAATCGAACTCTCCATTGTTTCTTTTGCAATCATTTCTGACGATATATTTGATATATTTCTCGAAAATAATTCTAACTCCTCGCCATTGTATATTTTAGTAGACTCATTACACTTTGTGCCATCGAGAATTTCACTATTTTGTCCTAAACTGTAATTCGTAAACGAATCACCAATTGTATTCTCTGTTGCACATTGCCCATCTGAATGTATATCATTTTTTGTTCGAGACATTATCGTCGGTTCAAAATTATTTCGATGTTGTTTTTCCAATTGTTTTATATTGAATAACACTGCCGGCGAGTATCGATAATGTTGAGCTTTAAATGACGAATCAATTGAACAAAGACTCGGTGGCATAGATATATCAGAATAAATTTTACTCCGATCATCTTTGGCACAGTCTGTCTCACTATTCCGTTCACGCCGTTTGTTATCATATCTATTATTGATCGATCTGCAAGTAGTGTTTGTCCATTCGGAATCATCGCATCGACGTCTTTCCAATGGTATCTTGAATTTCTTAATATTATAATCGCTATTTTCGTTCCATGTTTTTGTTTCGTTTGTCGGAGACTCCTGTCTTCGTTTATAGAAACGTTTCTCATGATAATACCTCGACGATCTCGATGAGTAATGCAAATCACCAATCGCTGGATAACCTTCTCTCTGACGTGCCTCCATTATTAATGTTTTATATGTATAGCGTGGATTCGGACTCCATGTTATTTTACCGTCTTTGGTAAGGTAAACAGGAACCGAATTCAGATTCATTTCCATAGCATCTGCAACTTGTGGTTTGGATGTTGAATATGGGTTTCGATAGCGTTCAATATCGTCAAGACGTTTACTGCGCACTTCTTTCTCTGATCGCGAATACATTTCGTCATCATCAGTTTTTAATGGAAGATCTGTTTCACGCGATTCATTTGGTGCCACGTCAAAATTATCAAAGTCGAGTGTTGATGTTGATTCCGCAAAGAAACTTGGTTTGTTCCATGGGTCACTCAAAATCTCGTTGGATGGACCTGGTGTTATATCGAAGGATGATTTAGTTACAATATTCGCCAGATCATCAATATTCGAATGAGAAATATTTTCTTCAGTTGCATCAATTGATAATTTTCGTTTTGAGTCTTTGGATTTTTCAAGATTTTCATTTGATGCACTTCCTTCGTCACTATTTACGCGACTATCATTGTAAGTACTACTCGGTGGTATATTTTCATGCATATTGGACTCTTGTGAATCGTCTTGTGATGAGAGTGGTGCTGTAACGCTCATGCTCATTTGATTAGAATCCTCCTTACCCGATATTTCCCTCTCCGATATTATTGGTAATGAAAATTTTTTGCTAACAACATCAAAATTTCGAATTTCATCATTGTCATCTGTTGAATTCTCTTCCGTGGACCGTTGATGGTACGATTTAAAATTATGCCCACCACTGTGTCGCCTCTTAATATTTTTGTTTATTTTTTTAGGCCGCTTTGGTTCCAATTCTTCAGGCATTGATAGCCGACGTTGATTAAAAATACTTGCAGGATACGAATGAGTTGATGTGTCAGATAAAATGAAGGCACGTTTTCGTATTACTTCAGTCATGTCATTTAATTTGTGTTGCGACTGTTTGTTGCCACGACGATTTTTCTCACTTCGCGATACATTAATCTTGATTTCAAATCCCCCGTCACCGTCATCATCACTCGTTTGTTGCATGTTTATATTTGCCACTTGTATTTGAACGTCCGTGTCCTTGTGTGCTCGACGAAAACTTTTGGTCACTGTACACGACGTTTCATAATTGTCCAACGATCGCAATGTATCATAATTAGAATTTAATGATTTTTCATCATGTAAATTTCCTACTGGATTTATAACAGATGTTTCCTCCGAGTTTTTATCACGTGACATTCTCGAGCGTGATTCTGTCGTTTTAGCTTTGGTCATCGAACAATCGCTAATTCTTGTAAAGTTACTTTGACTATGGCTGTCATTATTATGTCGTTCGAAACGATTCAATTTATCACATGATTTCTCGTGCCTATATTCCTTCGTAGATTTTAATCGTTCTATATTATTTAATTCTTGTTTTTCACGATCGAATTTATCGAAGTCTGTACTCTGTGAGTCACCAGAAACATCAAAAATTGACGGAACATAATTTGGTCTTTCCTCGCGTGCTTTCTCTTCATTTGACTTAGTAAAATGACTATCATTTTGGGAATTATGCTTAAATTTTGTGTATTGAGACCAATTAATAACAGTCTTTTGGTGATTCGTTGTGTTTTCAATGGCATTCAAGTTGTCGTAGTTATTTTCCAATTCCTCATCCGAACGTATTTGCTCTTGATCATTTGGTAATTTTTCACCACAATTCTCAGTACTATTTACCACCTTATTAGCACTTAACTCCGCTGCGATACTTCCGTCCAATGACCTCACTTCAACCCAAGCATCGTCGTCATCTTTATCCGCCTCATCATCAGACGACTCGAGAACATTTAAATCGCTAATGGGTAAAATATTATCCATTACTTTTGTAAATGTATGATCATCTAATTGTGCTGACTGCATTCCAGATTCACGAGAATTATCTTCATTCATCAGTGACATTATACACGCATCTTCTAATGACATGTTACACAACTTATCAAGGTCATCGGAGGGTTGAAAGTCTTCGGTGTCAATGATCGAAGGACATTTACCGGTGTCAATTTCGTCCGGCGATAAAATTCGACTTACTGGCGTTCCAGAAACAGTATTGCCAACCAATGACTCTACTGAACACTCACCAGCTGGTATTATGTCATTCGAAATGTCCCTTCTAACAGCCGGAGAATTTTTTGAATTTTGTTTGGCTACCATACTAGAATTTTGTCCCATTCCAACAAGTGGATCGGAGCAAGGATAAAATTCTTCATCCTTGTCCGATAATTTATCTACAATTATCGTTGTCGTATTCATTGAAGACACTTCGTTTTGCGCACCAGTTTCATCTTCTACCTGCTGTTCTACGATAGGTTCAGTTGATCTTCTGGCAATTTCAAAATTTTCAACCGCTGTTTCATCACCAATATTGTCACCGTATTTATTTTTAGAACTTTCCTCCTGATCAAAATCGAAGTCCAACGAGTCATGTGGCCTTTTCTGTAATAGTCTATCATTTTCTAAATTACCATAGGGATCGATTTTAATTGGCGAATGTGTAAAACTAATAATTGGACTATTTGGAATGATTTCAATTGGATTGGTAGATATTTCTAAATTTGCCCCATGCTCTGAGGACTCTTCACTGTCGGAATGTATGGGTGTATTCAAAGTTGTTGATATTGGTGTACACTCTGACATTGGTAAATCTGGTAAACTGATGTCATCTGGATTGTGTGATTCTTCACTGGCAAAACTATGTTGTTTTCGTAAATTTGATCGCTCGCCATTCGCATGGTGATTTTTAATTGTTAAATCAATTCCTCGCGTCGAATTATCCACACCAGTTTCGGATTGTGTCGACGATTTTTCGAATGTAAGTTCTAATGGTTTCTCTGACTGATCAACAACTATATCAGCGGAAGATTTCGATGCCTCAATCCTTTCTGCCGGCTTATCATCAATAGTCGCAACATTCGCTTCGACCACTGCTTCATCTTCGACACCATCATCTTCTGGTATATCATTGCACTCGGGTTCTTTTGTACAAACACCAGAATCCGCTTCATACAAAGTTATTGTCTCCGTTCCCTCTGGTGTTTCATTAATAATTTCAATTGGCGCTTTGGCAATGTCTTCAATCGTCAGCGATGAAACATCCCCGTAAACTGTTTGTATCGTCGTCAATTCTGAGTCGTTGGGCAAACGATCGACAATATGGATCGTAGGAATGTCATCAACATCAGATTGAATGCACTGAACAATTGTACCAGAATTAGCGAGTTCTTCAATAGTTTTTAAGTCAGTTACTTCGATATTTTCCACATTATCATCAACAACAATATTTGCATCAACAATTGTGGCCGCTTCCAAAGTCTTTTCCGTTGTATTTGTTTCCACAGGTGGTTTCTCAGTCACGTCTGTATGATTATTTTTCGCAATTGGAGACCGATCTGGCGCTACTACCGATGATAAATTATTTACCGTGGCGAGTGAAAGATTTGTAGCCATAGTTTCTTCGTCTTCACTCTCGTCCCAAGTTGCTAAAAATTGACGCACATCAAGTTCAGGCTTGTTGGCAAACTCTTTCGGATTTGCACTGTCAAGTGTCATTGTTGTTGTTACCATTGCATTAACATCAGTTGTTATCGCACGTGCACCACTTAATCCATCGACTTCAGCAATGAGATTCTCAAATTGTTCCGAATGTTCATGATTTTTCTGCATCAAATATCGATCTCGTGTCGCTTTATTACCAAAACGAATATTTTCAGCATCTCGTGATAAATTTAATGATTGCTCCGTATGTTTAACAAAATGATTTTGTTGTTCCATTGATCCCCCACTCACCATATTCGTTTGATTCATTTCAAGATTTTCTGGATTATCCGTATTAGTAATTGGATTAATGGCATTGTGCATCCCGGAAAAATGACCAGGATTATAATTAGAATTAATTAGAACGCCATTTTGATCAAATTGTAAATTGATTGGTGCTATTTGTGCACCTGATGGACTCGGGAGTTTTGACGACTCCTGAAGAAGACCTTGATAATCTACATTCTGCTGCAATCTCGCCAATTCACGATATTTCATCATATATTCTTGATATTTTGGATGCGATTGATATCCCGGCATTCTCGACATCATTCTCAGATGATTCTCAATTGAATATCGTTGCATAGCAATTTTTTGTTGATAAACATGATATTTTTGATAAGAACTATGTATAGCGGACGTTGACGTAGGTAATCTACTTCCAACAGTATTTGTATCTTGATAGTCGCGTGAAAAATCTCGTGGCACTTCACGCGATGGTATCTGAGTGTTATAATAAGAATTTTGTAGTGGTGATGGTAGGTTAGCGGTACTTGTATTCGGTACAGTGCTCTGCTGCACACCGTTGTGATATGATAATTGTTTACCATTGTATTTTTGTTGAACCATCAAACTTTGTTGCTCGGGATATTTGGGAATTAATGGCGAATTTTGCGAATTCATTGTTGGACCATTTGTACTACCGCGTCTCAAATAATCTTTAACTGAATACGGACACTTTTGATACTCTGGAAAATTATAATTTTGCATTGGATATGTTTGAAGTAGACCAGAAGCCGGATAGTTTCTTGATAATTCTTTACGATATTTGTATTCTGGATAATTTCGACGATTATCAACACCAAATGGACCGGAAGCGTGGAGCTCTTTATTATCAATACAGTCTTTACGGATATTCATATCTGGCGGTGCATAACGACGATTTTCTATGGGATAGTGGCCGGGTCGCATGTTATCTCTGTAGGCAGTATTGGCCTGGTAATGACCGTATTTCTCCCAATGTTGATAAGCGGCGAGGCTGGCATCGGGATTGCAGCATGGGCCTTTACACGCACCATAAGGTGGACCTTGTCTACCAGGTGACATTGGTCCTACTGGTGATGTTTGTGATGTCATATTACCATGAATTCCACCCATACTCGATGATGTTGTGTGATTTGTTGATGGATTAAATGACATTGGATTATTACGATGTGACAAATCAGTTTCATTTAAAGGAACCACAGGTGGTGCTAGACGTGGATCCATAGTTGCTGCCATGCCCTCTATCATCGGATTTCTCGATGGTGACGTGCCATAGTGGCCAACACAACTCGACAACGGTGCCATGGTATGGACACCTGATGACGAGCTCGTTGCGCAATTTTGCCCAGATATCCCCGACGTTGGATAGTTTCTTCCGGGATAATTAACTTCATTGCGTTGCTGGTGTTTATTTTGACGCTCATTCGTTGACAAATTTATTGTATCCAATCCAGTTGGATTTATATTCGAAAGAAATAAATGATTTGAATTAACATTTTGTCCGCTGGACGTCGTTGACGTACGTCCATGTTGCGGTGGGTTATATTGATGCCAGTCTGGCATATTCCCGCTGTAGCTCATTGTACATTGTCTTGCTCAGGGTTTGTTTTTATAGGTCAATTTTTTGCTGCGCTTTCTCAATCATTCACGTGGCGCCATTTTCTTATCTATCGGCAGGATACTCTGCGGCCTGCAAAAACAAAAAAAAACCAAAACATTCATGTGGTCATGTAAAAAAATTTTTTGTCTCCAATCGTTCATTTATATATCTTCTATACATGTATAAAACTCGATTGATTTATATTGTTTCAATTTTTATAGGAGTTTGGCGCAAATTCGCAATAGTAAATGATTCAAATGAATTCCGTATGGTACAAAATAACAGAGCCTATAGAACATTACGCATTTATGATAATATTGCAATGGAATGAATACGATAATATTGTCTACTTTAGATTGCAAATATGAAAGTCATTCAAGTGGAAGTTGAATGATAACTAAACTAAAATTAATATCATTACATTATGAAATTAAAAGTAGAACACAGTCTTTATGAAAATTTTATATCTTGAAATTATTGAATTTTTTCCCTGTGATATTACCAACGATCATTATCATTTCATTTTACATATGGTATAAGGATAAATTGATTACCTATTGTAAAAAAATTCAAGGTAACTATCAATTCATGAAATTTGGGAACATGGTGACTCTTCCAATTATTCATCAATTTTATTCTAATCTTTATCGGGAGTTCATAGAAAATGGAGAAAAAAAAAAAAAAAAAAATCGTAGACTCAGATGGAATTTGGTGTGCTCTGTAAACATGTAGCCTTTATCATGCTGATAAGGTAGCCAAGCTTTACAGTCAAGTTGTGATAAGAAATTTGATGACAAAACAATGTAATTCGATCAGTTCCATGCTCACATGAGCCAATTATCCTTCAGTTCTCCAAAAAATTCACATGTGTTCGAACTATAATTGTTGACATTTATTTGTTTCGTGTTCATATAGTGCTCTGAGTGAATTTTTCTACATAAAAACTATTTCTCATTACATACATCCCATACATTTTTTTATTTTCCACAAAGTTAAAAATATTATTCTTACACTTTGTTAACAATAACGAAGTGCAAATATACATCCAACAAAACCAATGCGCAAAAACAAAATGATAACATAAACATTACATATATATTCATATCATCGGACATGTTTTTCAAAGAAATGTCGTAATTAAAAATCACTATCTTCTCACGACATTCGCATAAAATATTTGTGACAGAAATAAAATAATAACAAAAATATGGAAAGAAAGAAAAAAAAAAAGAAAAAAACATTAAATAAACGGATAATGATAAAACGATTATCATCAAGGCAACATATAGCATTGTTATCCAGGTTGCTTCCGTGACCGCATAATCATTAATATGTTTCGAACTCGTCCGATCAAACGTTAGGTAAAAAGGAGAGAAAAAAAATAAAATACACATACATACATACATACGCACATCCAAATATACATATTATTTATGAAGTGTATTTTACCCGCGGAAAAGTGTAAAATAAATTCATGGCAATTAAAAAACAAACATTGATATACATGATAGATTAGAGCCATATATAATGAAGTGAATAGTGGATTGCCATCAGTAAAACATGATCCAGAGTGATCCAAGGATATTTTTTTTTCTCGTCTCCATCATGTTTGACATGGCATGGCATATTTAACCGTAACTCGACATAGTAATAGCTTTGACACGACACGATTACAATTATTCATCACAAACACACCTTTAGCTCTCTAAATCCACGTGTCACACTCCAATTACACTCGTCTCATTTCACCTAACAATATTTTTATATTTTTTTTTTATCATCAAACGATTTTAAAATTTAATTTTGTTTTTAACTCACCTGCTCTCTACCAAATATACTACTTCACAACACACACGCCATTTTGGACATGGATTCTTAAAAAAAAAAAAAATCACGCGCCCCCTACTGTGAGATACACACACGTATGGATAATACAACAAAACATCTCTCGCACAGGTGTTCCGGAAGTAGAGTAAAATGTGAATGCGGGGGTGTTCGAACAATCCGTTCTCATATGAACGGATGATATCATCAGTAACCGTTGCTTCGCCAAATGGCCGTGTGTTAAGGCGATATTTCAAATGGATCGGGTGCGCATGCGCGCTTATTTAAAAATGGACGATACCATGCTTTCCTTTTCGATCATTTATATATATATATATATATGAGTGATTTAAAGGGATTGTGGTAAATAGAAAGGAATAAACAATCATTTTCTTCCCGTAATTTGTAAATAATGATATTTAATTGAAGTATATTATATGAATTAGGTTATGTATCTTATTGGTTTTTTGCTGTGGATTCAATTATGTTGATGGTTTTGGTATGTTTCTTGGGTTCTTCTGGACAATGAATTGATCGACAATTTTTAGATGATAATTACAATTCACTTGAGAGATTTTTGGAGGGAAGATTTCATGTCTAACTTCTCTATTGTTTGATTCTTTTTAATAATCTCTGTGTTTTTTTTCGTTTTTAAAAATAATTAATACATGCGAAAATTATACAGTTGTTCATTATTTATAGATTTTGGAACCGGTTGATGACTTGTACTGCTGCCGAGAGAGTGAAAGGAAAAACATCGAATAATCAAGTCGTGTATGATGAGAGAGGGTTGAAAATATATAATTGAATTCAGGGTATCGTTGATCTACAGAACCAAAAGCTCAACTGCGTGATAATAAATAGCGATATGATATAAAATGGAGACATATGAAATTCATACTATATCCATTCATGAGCTGGTGACTACAAATTTTTCTGTTGATTGGTCAGAGGACAATCAAATATCATTATTAACAGAGAGAGGAATACACATATTTGTAAGTATTAATTCAGCTATTTTTGTTTCCTGATGAAAACGAAAACAATTTTCTTGTTGTTCACTGGATGAGATAATTGATTTGTTTCAGGAATTACAGCCAAATCCATTATGTGTTACTGCTACAGCGAAATTCAAGAGGTCATTCATTTATCCATCAAATGTGCTGCCTAGTGAGCGATTCGTAGGCATCATTGATTCATTGTTGAATACATTTAGTCGTGAGGATTTATATTCAGCCATGATGGACGAAGGATTAACACCAAAATTGGCTGATAAAGATGATATTATACCGAGAATAGTTGCTGTTGCTTGGTCACCAATAAAATTATTTAAACCATCGAAATGTGTACTTGGAATGTTAACTTCAGCTGGTGCCATTGATTTGGCAATACTATCAGGAGTCAATTGGCATTCTATTTGCAATCTGTCAGAATCATGGTGGGATATTGTTAAAAATGAATTGGATATTGATCCGAAAAATATCAATGTTGATTCTGTGGATGCTAAAACATATAAAAATAATCTTAGAAGACTTCAAGGTACAGCTATTACTTGGAGTGAATTGTATAAATCGGACTGCTCCATTCCTTTTTCTTACTTTGTCACGGCATATCGCAGCTGTGATTTAGTCATCTGGAAAATAGAGAGAGTGTCGGAATTTCCAACGGAAATGAAACCGATACTTATCAAACGAACTCAATTTGATATTGATGCAAAAATTACAAAATTGCTTTGGATTAATTTGGACAAGGAGAAATATTTGATTCTAATAGGTTTTCTTGATGGTCGAATTTATTGTCTGGATGAAAATCTTTCTAAAAAATATACAACTAATATTGTGGATAAAATTCCCGTCAGTTCTATGAGAGAATTATCTCGGACTGATAATGAAATCAATATCGTTGTCGTAAAGAGTTTTTTTCTTATTGTCATGACTCTTAATTATGAAGGGAATCTATTGAGGCAAAAGCACATACAGTTACCTGGATTTTCTATAACAGGTAAATATATAATATTGTAAAGAATTATGATTTTATTGAATCTCATTTTTTTAAATCGGTAGGACTTGAATTTATTGATGGAAACAGCATAATTGTAACAACCCAAGACGCGAAAATGTACCTGATTAAATTTAAAGAAGGATGTGAATTAATCTTCGAGCCCATTAACTGTGATATGAAAACATTGAAGATTCAGTTTTTGGGTTTGGCGCGTGCTCCAAGTGGCATAACGTTCATTAATATCACAATTCCCGATGGCTTATACGATCATTTGATAACTCGGGATCCAACCACATTTCAAATGTTCAGTTTCAAAGGTGAAATGTGGAACCCCTGGACAGTATTAAATAAAAATGACCGCAATATTTATTGGGATTGTTTCGAATCAATTCGAATGAGAGCAGCGAAAGAAACAGAGTCGGAGAATTATTTACCAAGTGTTCCAGAAAAATTGGAGACATTGTCCATCCATGAACTTCGTAATGTAATGTGGTTGACATTGATAACTGAAATTTTGAAACAAAAAAAAGTAATAAAAAAAATCGACAATGTCATTGGCGAAATATCAGAGGCTCAACCGTTAATTTTCGTTCATTCCGCTTCTTCTTACATAGTTCGTTTGGCGGAAAAAAAAATCTTGACTGATGATATGCGTCTGTCTATTCATTTTTTGCGACTTTATTTGGAAGTGTTTCTCGCTGGTGAGGATGATGAGAACGATGAAAATAATGCTGCAGTGGCGCAAGCAAAATACGCTTTAAATACGACAAAAGATTTGGATCTAATTAACGTAGAAAAATGTAATTTGTGTGGTAAAGCTGTAACTGAATTACCATGGGATACTGCGAGCTGTCCAGATGGTCACCGACTTCCACGATGTGCCCTCACATTACTGCAAATAACCTGCTTAAAATATCGAAGTTGTCCGGTTTGTGCCAGAATTTTTCATCCTGTATTAGATGAAGATTACGAAGATGTAAGATGTATTTATTGCGATGTCCCTGCTCTGTACGACAATAGAGTAAGAGGTGTAAACGATGAATTAGTGGAGAAATGCAAAAATCTCTCTATTCGACCTATATGGGAGACGCAAGGAAGCAAATCACAAGAGAGTGAAACTTCTGCGGTCAAAGAAAGACGTAGAAAAAAACGTCGCACTACAACGACCGATACTTTCACAATGGTTGTAAATAAGGACGATGAAACTATAACTGAAACGTGGCAAGAACTGTGAAACAATTCATTTATTTCTTGTAGATATGATTATACAGATTTCTTCAATCTATTATGAAAGTGAAATGATTTGTTTCAACTTTTTTTTACATCGTCCCCATCATCATCATACACATAAATATGAGGATGCCGTTCTATCTCATCAATATCTTTTTCCATTTGCTTTAGATCCTCTTCCATTTTTGATTTTCTTTTAGCTTTAGGTGGTGTGTCAGCCAAAAATGGAAGTGCTTGAAATTGCCTCATCATTTCATCCCACTTCTTCTTCATTCCCTGTGTTAGATAATAATGTACAACAATGATTATTTCAAATTATTAGACCAAACTCACATAAAGTAGTTCAGCACGTTCCTCCTCAGTGACATAACGTCCTCTCGGTTGTTCTTTCGAATTCTTCTTGGATTTAGCTGTTACTTGTCCGAATGATGCTGGAGCCGATTCTCGGCGAGGATTTTTTTTACTAGATCCATCAGCCTCTGACAAACTTTTTCTTGCGGCGTCTTGTGAGTAGGTGCTAGTACGTGTCGGACGATCCAAATATCTAGCACGAACTTTTTTATCGCTCAGACGTTTTTGCTTTTTCCCATGGATTGCTGGTACATTATTTTCTGCCGAAATACGCTGAGGATTTCCAGAAATTGATATTGGTCCTGTGGATTTTGAAATATTGGAACTATTCCGAACATCAGTAGGCTGATGAGATGTGGACGTTCGGACTTGAGATTTTCTTACATTAAGAATATTTTCCTTTTTAAAATTTTTCCCGGACTTCCGAGAACTATTAGATTTTTCAGAGGGCTTATCTGACGTTTTTGACAGTCTTACAGGTTCCCATGCAGGTAATTTATGTTGATAGTCAGGCCGATGATAATGCTTGTGTATCACCACCGGTCGCGTTGGATGAATTCCCGAATTTTTTCTCAAAAATTGATCAGGTTTATTCAATGACACTCTCATTAGCCCAAGAGTCTTATGTTCATATTTATTTTGTGCCAATTCTTCTTGAACTGATTTACGATATTTAGAAATGTAAATTGGTGATCGTACACGTTTAACTGGTGGCTTTACAATTAATCCAGTGATATGTTCATCCTCATCGCCATAAATATCACTATAGTAATACTCTGGGTACATTATTGTACAAAATTCTATTCCAAAAACGTCTCAATACAAATACCACAGTAAAATACTTAATACAAAGATTAAATAAAAGGAACAAATTACCTGCTAATGCTTAGTCAATAAAATATACAAAACAGCATTGCCGTGGCAACGATTAAAATATTTTCTTCAAATTTGGCGCCGTAGCTACAAGATGGCGCTACAACCATCCTGGAGAAGAATACTCCAACTACAATTCGATATTTCGCCGGTTTGTTTACTTTTTTCAATAATTAACCTGAATTAACCATTAAAATATACAAACAATACATAGAACATAACCTCCAATTTTTATTGTAAAGCCGATGCAATCAATGGTGATTTCAAAAATTTTGTGGACAATTGGATGACAAATAACGGTAACAATATCTTATTCATTTATTTATTCATATATTGTACAGAACAATAAAGCGATTTTTTTTAATTGATATAAACAACAATTCCTGTACACAGATATTGTCAACAATTGAAAAAGATGCTCTCGACGCCAAAAGCAAAAGGTGAATTATTTTTGGCATCATCTCTCTGCGATGGACTTGAGGACAACAACATAAAGCAAGTAACAACATTACTTGAAAGTAAAGAGGCAGATCCAAATGTATTACTTCCATTGCATGGTATTACACCGTTTCACTTGGTTATTGGCAATGAATCCGAATTATTCGCTGAAAAAGTAACAAAACTATTTTTACGTCATGGCGGCAATCCCAATGTTAAATCCACTGATGGAATGACTCCAGTCCATGTTGCCGCTGCCTGGGGACGTGTAAAAGTTTTGGAATTATTATTGGCAAATGGTGGAGACCCATTGTGCCTTGACGATGATGGACGTAGTCCATTTCATTATGCATTTGATGGTTCTTATTACAATGCTATAACTGTCCTGGGAAAGTACTGCACAAAAAGTAGAGATGTCGATGATAATGATGATGATGATGATGGTGATGGTGATGAGGAGAATGAGCCAAAAATAAAAATCAAATTGGAAAAAATTTTAGTTAATCGTGGTGATGTAATCGCTGAATATGTTCCATCAGAGATTGATCTTACAAATGACACACAGTACGAAACGAAGGAAAATATTGTTTCAAAGTTAGAATTGGGTTGTTCATTAGCAAATAATTCCGAGCACGAAGATCGGAGTAACACAGATAGTACTGAAATAAATTTAAGTCCCTCTGATGAATCACCAAATTTAAATAGTAATAATATCACATATCGTCGGGGTCAATTCCACGCTACAAAAAATAATGCAATATCGCCGATCTTAGCAGCAGATAATTTTAATTTTGATCTTAGAGGAGGAAATGTCGTAGAAGAAAAAATTCTTATTAGTCAAATTATCAATAGACTTTCCAATTCATTCAATATATCGGGTAAAAAATTGAAGGATATAAATATAAAGAAAAATACAGTGAAAAATCATAATGCAAACAAATTTTCCAGTCTAATACCGCAACCAAAATATTTCAAAAACAACTTAAATTTAAAAAAAGCAACTATTGAAGCATCATTACTCGATACATCGATTGTAAGTAAATCACCTAATTTTAAAATACCTATAAAAAAAAGAAATGATGGTACAACAGCAGAATTTCGACTAAAAGGCGAATCACCAAACTGGACAAAAAAATATTTTACTCCAAAGAAAACTGATCTTAGTCCTACTGCGATGCTATCATCAACTGCTACCGCGCCACAGACAAAAAGCGCAAGTTCTACTCCAAAACGGAAACCGAAACAACGTAGATATGAAATGGAAAAATTATCAGCGAACAAAGAACGTGATCGGAGTCGCAATAAAACTCCATTGGATCAAACTTACATTGAAAATAATTATGACATTCCATCATCTCCTGATAATGAAAAAAAGTCCAAGATTGCCAGTGGAAAGAAACTATACAGGAATGTTGCTAGAAAATTAGATAATACTATGTACGATGAAGATGTTGAGACTGATCCAGGTGCAAATAATAGTGACGATGACCAATGGAAACAATTGAAAATTGAATGTAAAAGTCCTGATGTACGTTCGAAATTTACAAAGTTGTTCAGTAATGTCGACACCAAAACTATTGTTGGTATCACTCAGACTAAATCAGCTCCACAACAAATTAATCATCAAGAACTGAAGATTGACCAGGATGCACAATCCCAAACAACTGACACAAATATTCCAAAAAAATATGAACGTAACCAAGCTTTTCTAGAAAGTCCCGGATCATCACGTCCCACTTCAGCCAGCTACCAATATAAATTATTAAAGACTGAATCTGATTCAAATGACGAACTGGAGATGTGGAAAGAAATAGATGCAATTTATAATGACAAAGGGCAAACACCCCCAGCCTCGATTTCCAAACTTATTGATGATTCATTGACTAGTCTAAATACTTCAAAAAGTTCCACATCGACCGAAAAGGGAATGGCAACATTCAGCATTAAAAATACTAGCGATAATTCCATTGTTCATATGGTTGATCAAGACAACTCCAACAGTAGTGAGGACAGAGAGAGATTGAATCAAAGTAGCAATACTGAAGATTACAGGACTCCCTTGAGATCCACCATCAGGTTCGCAAAGCAACTCAATGATTATAATTAACAACTCCAATATATTCTATATTTTTTGGAAATTTGTGAAGTTCTAGGCCAAGCATGGAATCATTTATGAGTGTAGATGAAGAATATGCGTATGTTGACGCAGAAAAAGATGTTGCTTTCACGGAACGTCGACTGCGAGTTCTATCGTAAGTTTTACAATTATTAAATAATTATTCTTGTGATTCTGTAATTGGCATGGCGCAGTGGATGAGATAAGATAGCTTATCATATTCCGATCCAATGCGCACAGTTGCGACTGATGAACCATTCTCAATTGTTGTTTATTGCAGAAAAGTGGACGACATGAATCGAGCTATGTACGAATCGACTTGGCTCAACAGGCATGGTAAAGAATACAGATGAATTATTTTCTTTTATTCATCAATCCTTAAATTGTATTATATTTCTTATCTATATTCTACCTCGTTTATTCCCCCCAGGTGAATTGTCAAGTGCAGCCAGTCAAATCTCCCCGAGATCGTCCGGCGAATTTGATAGAATTTTCAACCGTGGTGAATTTCTCGTTAGTAATGCTAGTCTTCGTCATCAATTAATTGCACTTGGAGATGCACCTGGACCTATAACTGATACGACACATTACGTTTACCTAAAACGACTCTACAAATTGAAATGTGACAATACTTCGAATTTAAATGAATGCTTTATGACATCGCAATCGCGAAGTGAAATAATTACAAAAAGTCCAACAATATCAAAAACATTACTCGTCACTGATTGGATAACAAATTCACAATTTTATCGTGACTTAGAGGAATTAGCTTTTCGTGAATATGAGAGGCCAAATGATAGAAGAAGATACCAGGGTGGTATGGCAAAAACATCGTTTAATTATTTACTTTTGGATCCACGAGTAACAAATGATTTGCCGCGTAAGGGACGCGACTTGTGTCTTGCTGAACGTTGGAAGATATTCTTAAAAGCCATTTTTTATGTTGGAAAAGGCAAAAATGCACGACCATTTCAACATCTGTATCAGTCGCATAAAATTTGGACTGGAGGTGGACAAGATTACGAATCCAATGAAAAAATTCAAAGGATACTGAATATCTGGCGTGATGGCAAAGGCGTTATTTGTCATCAAGTATTCATAAATTCCATGCAAGAAGAAGCCTTCACACGTGAAGCTGCTATGATTGATGCACTCGGAACCAATCACTTGAGTAATTGCCAACGTGGACATTATTATGGACTAGCGGCAACAATGAACCGTGAAGAAAAAACTGCTCTTGGAAAATATTTGCTGTATAAGGCAATGGAAATTCTAATGCATGATGGTGAACGTCAACAATTTCCAAGAAATATAGAATGAATCAATTTATATATTATTTTCTAACTACACAAGAAAGAAAATTAGAAAACTTTCGATAGAATTTGTTAAAAATTATGACTATTGATGAAATCGTCAAATAACTAATTGTGAATGTGGTCGTAGAGTCATTTAAGTGGCAATGAATCATTTTTATATCAGATATTAATTAGTATATATTTTTTTGACTGAAAAAGAAAGACTGTATATATAGATGTCATATTCAGTATCGTTGTCAGAGCCAAGAGAAATATTTATGATAAAATATATATGAAATAAATGACTAAGTGACAAACTAATATAAATTCATTTATTTATTCATCGCAATGCAAACTACTTCGCAGAAAAGAAAATTGTGTCTTTTTGGCTGTTAATTATGATTCACAAGTAAGGTCGGTCCGGTTCGATACGTATATTTTTCTTGTCCCTTGATCGGGGGAACCAAATATGCTTTGTTGTGTGAGTCAGCTTGGCACATTCCTCAGCAATAACAGTTATAGGTTTCTCCACAGTGAACAATTTGTATGCCTGATCTTCGTTCACTTTCAAAACCGATTCAGATTCTGACATCGCTTCTGGTAGTGGTTTCGAACATTCATACGGGAATTTCGGTTCTGGATGCCAACAAACTACCATCCCATTTTTGAAAAACACCAGGTCATCCGGCACACTGCTGTAATTAACTTTTCCAGCGTAACATGATCGGAGTGATCGAAACAAACATGGCCTCAAAATCATCTGCAACAATATCAAACATGAGAATTACCGTTCAATGATACGTTAAAATATTCGAATTCACCTTCAAACCGTTTGTTTTGGAACAATGTTATCGAATATCAGCGAAATATAGTATATGTGTATATCGACAAAAAAATAACAAGTATTATTTCGAACAATGGCAAAATAGGTTATGTGCTATTATTTTTTATTTTCTTCCATCTGAAAAAAAATAACGGTCATTCTGCCACCTGGTAGATATATTTAGTACCAACAAATTGGTCGCCATTTTGAGCGCGAAAATACGGGAATATTATTTTTCTATCGGAATATACAAAAAAACAAGGGAATACAACTAAAATTAGCCCTCTAATAGACTATTATTACCCTCCATTGGATTTAAGAGAATAATAGTCGTACTATAGTACACAATATGATTACTGTTACCCAAAATTATTTGGCAGAAAAACGGATTCTCGAAGGATAGTGGCGCACTCGGCCGGTATTCGTAGTCAATCGTCGGTTGATTCGGCTTGTCGCGACACACGGATCGCATTATCACATTTATTTGTCATCTGTGTGTTAAGAATCTGAAAAAGACATCTGAAAAAACAATACACAGTGAGACAATAACACTGATTGTGACTATTGTCTAATCTGATATTATATTATTTTATTGGCAACAACAGCCAGAAACAAAACAGACTGTTACAGTCTATTTCTTGTGTGACAAAAGACCAATATAAGCTCAAGCAAACAACGTATCAAAGGTTATGGTTATGTCACTTGCATAATATGGCGTCTTCCGATATATCTGAAGATGAAGTTGAATGTAGAGTATTGGAGTATAGGATATATAAATGTTCGAGTTCTTCACCTGCATATTTACCAGAGTAAGCGCATATTTGTTTTTTCTTTCATCCTGAATGTTACGTTCCATTTTCTTTCATTACAAATACACTATGAATGATTTGTGTTTACATAATTTGTCTCTTCCAGCAATGTTCTTGTAGATAAACCGCAGGATCAAACATCGCGTTGGTCTTCCGATCATGATCATCATCCACAGGTAGGAAAGCTGATTAATTTTCGCGATTATGGAGCAATTGAACATTTTGTTTCCTTGAAATTTTCAGTATCTGGCACTTAAACTTCGTCAACCTGCAATTGTTAAAACAATTACATTCGGAAAGTATGAGAAAACTCATGTTTGTAATATGAAAAAGTTTAAGATATATGGCGGTATGGAATACGATAATATGACAGAGATTTTGAAAGGGTTAGTATAAATGCAATAATGAATGTGAAGCATATAGTAATACAGCTGATTAAAATGTTAATATTTTTCTTTCTTATCTGATTCTAGAGGATTAAAAAACGATACGACTGCAGAAACATTTGAGATAAAGTATAGACTTGGTGCTGATAAAATTCTCTTTCCAGTGAAATATATAAAAATCATGCCAATACAATCGTGGGGACCGAATTTCAACTTTACTATTTGGTACGTTCGATTAATGGGAAATGATGACCCAGTTATTGTACGGCCTTATATTAATTGGATGAATCAATATATTCACAATGAGATATTAAGACTGTGTATGAAGCATTTTCGTCGTCTCGAACATCCAGAAATTGTTGAAACGCTTGGTCAAGTGGCCAATGTTAAATTGGAAGATCAACGTCTGACCATTCTGTATGATATATTAGTTAATAAGGGTGATTATTTAGAGGCAGAAAAGTTTCTAACAAACGCTATTTCTTCGGAATTATTGAATGATTACATCAATAGCCAACCTTATCGTGCTGAATGGACAAAAGTGACATGCGATGATCCAAAACCAGGAATGAGAGGTGGACATCAAATGGTTATTGATTCAGCAGCTGAAACTCTCTATTTATTTGGTGGTTGGGACGGTCATCAGGATCTTTCTGATTTATGGTCATACAATATCAAGACAGGAAAGTGGTCGCAAATTTGTAAAGACACTGAAGAAGTAGGTGGACCAGGAATTCGATCCTGTCATAAAATGTGCCTTGATCCTGTTAGAAGACAACTGTTTATATTGGGCAGATATTTGGATCCGCCATATCGTACACTTGATCATTTGAAAAGTGATTTTTATGTATATGACATTGAGTCGAATAAATGGACTCAAATATCGGAAGACACAAGCGCTGTGGGCGGGCCCAAATTAATATTTGATCATCAAATGTGTATGGATATTGAAAATCGGATGATTTATGTATTTGGTGGACGAATTCTTGGACCTTCAGCGTCTAGTACAGATGATCACAGTTTGCCAATAAGTCCAATTGAACCAGTTTTTTCTGGACTTTATTCATATCATGTACCAACAAATACGTGGAAACTTTTGGCGTCTGATATTGCACGACCGAATCCACCTAATCAACCAGTGATACGTTCAAGAGTGGGTCATTCTATGCTATTTCATCCATTAGATCGGAAGTTATATATCTTTGCTGGTCAAAGAAGTAAAGAATATCTGAATGATTTTTTCACTTATGAAGTCGATACAAATAAAATAGAACACATAAGTGTAACCGATTTTGGCAATGATGATTCTAATCATATACCGGCGGCGGGATACACTCAACGGGCAACTATTGATCCTATGTTGAGTGAAATTTATGTTCTATCAGGTTTGAGTAAAAACAAAGACAAACGCGACGATAATATTAAAAATTCATTTTGGGTTTATCGAATAAAAAAAAATTCATGGACGTGTATACATCGCAATGAAAATATCAGCGAGAAATATTGGAGTAAAATGCAGGACTATGAACCATGTCCACGTTTTGCTCATCAATTAGTTTATGATTGTGTCGAAAAAGTTCACTATTTATTTGGTGGTAATCCGGGCCGATCATGTTTACCAAAATTACGTCTCGATGATTTTTGGAAACTCGAACTCTGTCGTCCGACTCATAAACAAATACTCCAAAAGTGTAAATTACTCATTAGAAAATATAAATATAAGGAGCTTACTTCAAAAAGCACCATAGAAGCACTAGAATATTTACAAAAAGATGTTTCTGAAATTATCGATCATAATGATACAAAACAAACGAAAGACTTTCAATTATTGGCATCTGATTTATTTGGTGACAAGTATGCGTTATCAAATATCGTTGGGGCTTCCGATGAATCATCATCAACCACAAATGATTCGGAAATATATGTTCGTGATATTCATCAACGTCGCACAGAACTTTTTGATAAACTCATGGAGTTTTATCCAGAGAGACTTACTCAACCGCGCGCAAATCTTATTGATCTTTTGCCTTTGTGATATCATCAACAATTAATTTTGCAAGCTAATTCAGTTAAATTGTAATATCCATTAATTTACTGTAAATTTGTAATTCATGTAGCGTCTATTTATCTGACTCTCTTTCTCTCTTCTTTTCTATCTTTCCAGCTATCTCTATCACTCTCCTCTACTGTTACCCTCATCCTATTTCACAGTGCACATTTCTATTTTTATATTTTCTAATCCTATTCTGCACTTGATGGTTGGTTCATTCGTGATGTTAATTGTTTCTGTTGTATTCAAATTTTTTTTTTTCTAATCGACACAATCGACCTGCTGAGTCAAGAGATAACTAGTCGAGATAACAAGCTTCATACTAAAAAACTACAAAAAGAACAAAGTTGGAAATTTATCAAAGGATAATTATGAATTAATGTGACATTCAGGTTAACTCTAATTATAAGAAATTTATCATGAACTAATCATTTCTTTTTTGATGTAAATGTTTCACCTTCTCGGTGAATATGCGCTTCTTCGTTTGATTTATAATTAGAAAATTAGTGCTAATATATATATATATATATCTACATATATATATATATATGTATACATATGTGTACACATGTAATTAAGAGAGCATTTAGTCAGTCTGTCTTAGAAAGACCGAAGAATAAATAAGGAATCAATTGGATGTTTTTTTTTCAGACATCCATACTTGCATTGTTTGATAGTAATATAATGATAGCATCTTTATACATGACAAAATTGTTTTAAATCCATCACATATACATATATATCTGTTAAATAATATTATGGGTGCGACGAATGAACTTCTTTTTTTTGACATAACGCAGAGTTTATATTATTTTATTTATTTCATCATAAATGCCTGGGAATTTGTGTATCGAATGAAAAACCGCACTAATAACGCACTTCGTGAGAAATGTAAATTTTCGTGCTTCCAATGAACTGCAATAATTTATAGCGTATTTCTCAAATGTTATTAGAAAAAAAAAATATATGGGAGCATCCGATTCTAATAGCCAATGCTGTAATATATATATATCAGTTAAAAAAGCATCTGTTAAATAATGCGTATCACTGTATCCATGAATATCCAATGGTTTTGTATAATAAATTAATAAATTAAATATATATCACAATATAATAAATAAATTGTTTATATAATTCATTCCAATTACACGATATCTCAAAAAGTACCACGCAGTTCTACATAATCCGATGTACCTAATCTATCTCCTTATTATTGCCTGCATAATTTCAGAATAATCGCAGGATATCATATAATAAAATTATTGAAAATTAAATTATAACTCTTCAGCAATTGAACAAATAATCGGCGCCATTTTGCATTTAAAAAAATACGCGCGTAAATCCTAACCTATAAATCATACATTTATTATATATCTTTGTTTACAATTCCTGACCACAATAATGTCAATTACAGCACTTGATAAAGTAACTGTGAAAAAAATAACTACTGCACAAGTTGTAACATCAGTATTGAGTGCAGTAAAAGAACTTTTTGAAAATGCCTTAGATGCCGGGGCAAATAGCATTGACGTAATTCTTGTGAGTTTTAATAATTTTATTTACTTTCTATGATCTGCACTTTTGACTGCTGCATTTTTGTTTCCATTCTGATAACTGCACAATAAATCATTTTTCAATAAATATTTGTTTCAATATTACAGGAAGATCAGGGCTTATCTTACATTGAAGTAAGAGACAATGCAAAAGGCATATCTGAAGTTGATTCATTGTTAATGGCATTGCCAGCTTACACATCTAAATTATCAGGATTCAATGATTTAGAGTCATTAGACACTTATGGATTTAGAGGCGAAGCATTGAGCGCACTTTGTCGAGTTTCCGATGTAAAAATTATGACGAGAACCGAGAAAGACGATGCAGCCAGATGCTATACCATGAATCATAATGGAAATATTGAGCATACAGAATTATGTGCGAGATCAATAGGTACAACGGTTCAAGTGTTCTCATTATTAAAAAATATTCCTGTCAGGCGGAAAATAATTAGTAATAAAAAACGCGCAAATCAAGACGTTGAAGAAATTGAATCATTACTCAAAGATTTTGGTATTTGTCATCCACATATAAGAATTAATTACAGAGTTGATGATGTTAATCGATTTATGAAACTACCTGCGGAAACTGTGAGAGAAAGCTTGACTAATATATTCAGTAAAAAAATCATTTCGAATTGTGAATTTTTGAATTTCAACGATTCAAATGTGAATATTGAATTGATAATACCAAAGAAAGATTTAGTGGATGCTTCACCCGTTTGTCAAAAAGCTTATTCACATATTTATATCAACAGACGACCAGTATTGTATAAGGAATTTGAAAAAAATATTATCACGCTGTTGTCAAAATATTTTGGCGAAAAAATTCCAGCTAAGAAGAAACCTATTTTTTTTTTAATGATCAAAGTGCCATCATCTGATGTTGATGTTAATTTAGAGCCGAATAAAACGAAAGTTCTTTTGAAAAATGTCTCTGAACTTTTGGAGATAGTCGAGAAATTATTGTCTGATTATTATGGAATACTCAAAGCTGATGAGATTGTGCAGGAGAAAGCGCCTGCTGTAATGGAAAAGTCATTAATCGAATTTATGGATGATAGTGATAGTGATGATGAACGTATCAATAAAAAAACGCATAAAAAACGAAAGATAGAAAATATTAAAGGGGAAGCGACTCCTAATAAAATTAAAAGACTCAGCACGGAGAACAAGGAGAATGAGAAAAATGCTGCTTGTAAACTGAATTTAACACAATCGGAAGAAGAAACCCTCACTCAATTGCCTAAAGTTGATTTGGGACCAGATTTTAGTACTCAGGAAATTGAAAAGATTCCTACACTGGATCCAGAAAGTGTCCAAGATGTAATGGATAAATTAGAGTACGCGATGACTCAGCCGAAAACGATAAATGTCCCGACAACTTCTGATACACCGATTCAAGTGACTGAATCGCAATGGAGTAGAGGTCATGTCAAAAATCTGAAGGTAAAAGAATTGATTTCCGTTGTATTTTTTTGTTTTCATTCAGTGTGGATTCTTTTAAATTCGTCAGGGGGGTACGGATGTTGCAGTACTTGGTCCCAGCAGTGGGCCCACCAGACAAAAAACGAAGATACATGATTCGGATTCAAATCCAAGTACCAGAGGATTTTTGAAGTTCTCGGAAAAAATGGGACCACAACGTAAATTTTAATTCACTTCTATTTATAAAATGATCGAGACTATGTTTACCATAACATACTAATTTCGTTATAGTCAAAGAAGAAATCCCAGGAGTAGATTTTGTTACAATGGCAACATCAATTGCCCGCAAGTGGAAACAATTGGCACCAGAAGAACGTGAACACTATCGTGAAATTGGTCGTCAAGAAATTCTCGAAAATTCACAAAAATTAAATGTCTCTGGTGGAAAAAAAAGATCATCGAAAATCACACCTGAGGATATGGAAAATAATAAAAAGAGAATGCAAAATATGATACAAAAAATGGAGCATTTGAATCCGAGTGGAGATAATTGGCAGACAAAGAATGCTTATCAATATACTACAAAGATTAAAAATGTCCGAAATTGGGAAGTCAATAAAAAACAATTAATTATAAGTTGCCGGGATAAGTCACAGAAGAAAGAAAAATACAATCTCATCATTGGACCATTAGTAGACAATAATATTTGGACAGTGAGCACGAATTCACAAATTTGGGCATTAAACTTAAATCAATTGTTCGATACATTGAATTTGGAAGAATCAAAACGAGAACAAGCGAAGGTACATTTTTTATATCAAACCAAACAACTCAATTATTCTCATCAATTTATTATTTCCGTAAAATAAAATCCATAAAAATTTAATATTTCAGGGGAATCGAGAACTCGTTGAAACATATTTCAAGAGGGCATTCAACGAGACAGATGACATGAATTTCATGCATCCAATTGATTTCGAATAAATTGATTACCTATTGTCAAATATTTACCAATTTAATTTTCACATAAATACATTTCTATTTATATCAATTGATGCCAAGTTTATTACGCTCTTTACTTCATATGAACAAACAACATGAGGTATTCCATAAATGCAATCGACATTTTTTATTGCGAATAATATTTTGATAAACGAGTACGCGTGAGTTTGAAAATCGTCGTTGGAATTTACAATTGCACAACCCACATGTAGTCTCAAGAGTTCAAAAACATCAAAACATATACATAAATACAACAATTACATCGCACATGATACGTATACGAAGTAAATACATCCAAAAAGTATATGAATCTCGAAAGACACGCGTTATTTACAAACACATGATTCGTCGAATGATTTTTGGGTGTTGATAACATGAGTAAGCAGGCTGTAAGCTGATTGGATAATTAACTCACACACAAACAAAACAATAAGAACTTGTGCCAAGTATGAACGTCGTCACAATATCGCGCGATTTTATTTACAATTGTACAGGTGTATAGCTACTGTACTGAGGAAAACTATAAAAGCCACTACTTGTTTACGTATTCCTTCAGTAAATCATAACAATCTTATCAAACAACACTATCAATATAAGTGAACAATTCTTATTATCCAAGTGCTCCAACAATTAATTGAATATAAACATTATCCTTTTAAATTGATGGGCATAAAATCTATTGATTGTAGTGCAAGGAAAATAATTCATTCGACTATTAATAGTAAAATGGTTTTAAGTAAACATGTGAAACATTATCGTCGTGGTGTTTCATTGACTAGGTGAGTAATCATTAGTTCACTTTCTTTTTCTAAAAACATATGACGATGACATTTATGAGGTATAGTGTTTTGAAAATCAGCTGTGAGTGTATATAGCTCTTCGATATATACATTCGTCGATAATAACACATATATAATTTGAATATAACTTGGGCATTGTAATATCACGCCATTATATTTTTTATATTCGATATCTGAGTAATAAAGAACATTCGAGATTGATCCGGGTTGAGGAAAAATAAGTTTAAAGCAAACAAAAATAACTTTTGTTTCATTATATAGGTTATGGTATTTGTGATACAATGGGTTTATTGATAATTCCATTTATGTATTGTCCGACGATATTTTAAAATGCGATTTAATTTTATAATTAAATATATTTAATACATTCATATAAACATTGTTACTTGCGTCACTGATGAATATAACTATTGCATAATAATTTTAAATTGTCTTCGAAGAAATTTGTCAAGGGTTAAGCAATATCCTTTTCTTATTAAACTACGTATTAAAATTATTGTATATCTGCTATTTTGTAATATTATTATTAGCATTATTATTTTTTTTATTTACAGACGACTAACTGAAAGTGCTACAGGTCGAGATGACACCACTGAGAATATCAGAAGGATGGCAGAGAAGATATCTAGTATGGGTTTATTAAATAAATCAAAGATCGTCATGCAGAATCATTGGAAAAATTTGTCACAATTGAAAACTTATCTTGCTAATTCTGAATATAATAAAAATTTTCAAGGAATATTGAATAAGTATTGGGTGGAACCATTACAAAATTTAGAGTCTCCTTTATCGGTGACAGCGCGACGATTCTCAATTGGTGAAAAATCAAACGAGAAAAATATTAATCAATCATCAAGTGATACTGAAAAATCTGAGAACATTCGAGCAGCAGTGAAAGTTGAATTGCCACAAACACAAGATCGATCACTTGAGGTTTCCGATTTGAATATAAAGAAGAGCGAAACGCAAACATCTATTATAACATCCGATCAACTTTTACAGAGTACCAAAGACCAATTATTGGCATTGCCTCAAGCATTGAGCAATCTTTTTCTCAGGTTTAATGTCAAAGGCAAAGAATCATTACCACTTACAACAGTACCAAAATGGAAAAGTAGTATTCAAAGTAATATTTCAAAACACAGTATTATATCCAGAACCAAGCATGTATTAACTAGTATTGCTACTGCTGAATCAACTACATCGCAATGTCGACGGATTGAGGATTTATTGATGCATATTCATCAATATCCTGATGCGAGACATCATGCATTGAAGGATGGTGCCATCACAGTTCTGCTGAGAGCACGCCACAGGAGTAAAGATGTACAAGTGCAAGGTACATTTGATATTTTATTACCACTCACTTAATATGACATCGTATCAAAAAGGAAAAACATTTTTTCAATACATTCTGTGATTTATTTAGCATCTATCAGAGAAGCGTTAGCAATAATGGGTTATATCGAACCAGTTCCACGTCGTGGTATCAGAATCCTTTCGATTGATGGTGGTGGCATGCGCGGTCTCCTTGTCATTGAGATGTTGAAGAAATTGGAACAATTGACAGGACAAAAAGTACATGAGATGTTTGATTACATGTGCGGTGTCAGCACCGGAGCAATTCTTTCCGCAAATTTAGGTTAATATTGTATAAGAATTTATTATAATTATCTATTCCATGCATGCAAATTAACTATGGAAATTCATTTCTTTCCGAATTCCTATCTGTTACGCACACAAGTTCCAAGATGGAGTGGCACCGATTATGGTATATCTGAATTATGTATACTAAAAAAAATAATTATTCAATGGTTGATGGATCAGATATTTTCATCAATGCGGTGGACGACTTCATATTCAATTCATTTTTTTTTCGTTTCCTCTCTTCAGGATCACATAAGAGAAAATCTCTCGAGGAAATTTCGGACTTGTACAAAGCTTTGAGTACGAAGATCTTTGATATTGGCACCATTCGAGGTACAAGCAGTTTAGTATGGAGTCATGCTTATTATGACACTGCATTGTGGGAGGAATTGCTAAAGGAACAGTTTGGTGAGGAGGATCTTATAAAGACTGCACGCGAGCCGATAGCACCAAAAGTAATTGAATTGGTTCAGCTAAACAATAATTTTTAATTTTTAATCAGAACAAGCGGAGAGCTAATCAAATTTTCTTTCTCTTCTTCATAGTTCTCGGCAATAGCAACAATTTTTGATAATGCCCAAGTAATGGCTTACATCTTTAGGAATTATACTCTTCCACCGCGAGTAGAGAGTCAATACATGGGTTCACACAGGCATAAGCTATGGGAAGCAGTGAGAGCTTCAGCAGCTGCACCAACTTATTTTGAGGAATTCAAACATGGCGATTATATTCTCTCCGATGGTGGAATAATGGTCAATAATCCTTGTGCGGTTGCTATTCATGAAGCGAAACAGCTGTGGCCAAATGTTCCAATTCAGTGTGTTGTGTCTTTTGGTACTGGTAGAACTCCACCAAGTGTTCCGGGTACTGATGGTCAAACAAAAGATACTGCTGCGTCGAGTTGGAGAGAAAAGTTTTATAAAATTGTTGCAAGCGCTACCGATACTGAAGGTAAAGTACCAAGACATATTTTTATCTACACTTCACCGAACGGAATCGTCATTATTGATTTATTTCTTTCTGCAGGTGTCCATACAATGTTGAATGATCTGTTGCCAGACCATGTTTACTACAGATTTAATCCCTACTTAACAGAAATGATTTCCATGGACGATATAAGACCAGAGAAATGGGCACAGTTGGAACAAGAAGCACAGATGTACATTCGCAAAAATGATGATAAATTTCTTCATGCTGCTATCGCTCTCAATCAACAAAAACGTTTACCTCAAACAATTATCGATTGGGCGAAACATCAGCGACAATTACTTGGATTCAATTAATAGCATTTTCTGGCACCGATCCACAATTGACCGACTGCATTCCCTTGTCCATTTAATTTCTTTTATGCTCGAAATTTCATAAATATTAGCCGTCTCTATAATAATTCAGACTGTGATAACAATCATTATTTTTGATTGATTCAATTTTTATATTGTGCTGTTTTCTCAGTTTGTTTATTTCAACTTGTCAATACTAGTCTTAATCACATCAATAATATAAATATGGATATACATTTTCTTAGGTATAGTATTTATTCTATAATTGTAGTGTCGACATTAGATTAAATGTATTGAACTTGAGAGAAATAAAGAAATGCGATAATACAGAGATGATAATTTAAAAATAAATTCATCTCTTGTTAATCGATAAGTTAAATATCAGGTCACACATCATTTCAAATTTCCCGCTTCAAATGTGTAGTTGGAGTGAAAATCGTCAGGTTCGTCTTGGCGCTGTACCAAACAATTTGTTTTTTTATTCTCTTTTCCACTTCCGATTTCACTGAGTGGTACGTGTGTTATGTGTATACTTTAAAAATAAATCATATTTAAATCTATTTTATGCTAAACAATCCTTTATTAATTTAGTAAAACAATTATATTTCATTGTAGAGTTATAATTTTTAAATAATTCTATAATCTTATTTTTGAACGAAATTGTATCAAGATAGTATTATTATTAGCGAGAGATATTAACCTCAATTTTCTGCGCCTCTTAACCTATAACGTTCTTCACCATATTTATTCTTATTTGTTAAATTTCATTTACAGTTCTATCGTGAGCTGAAACCGTAAAAAATGGCCAAGTCCAAGAATCACACAAATCACAATCAGAGTAAGTACCAAAACATTTAGTTGAGAGTTAGAATTCAAAATTTCTAATTGATCAACGATTAATTTTTTTATTGATGAATTACAGGCAGAAAAGCTCACAGAAATGGCATCAAGAAGCCCAAGCGTTACAGGCACGAATCTACTCTTGGCGTAAGTCATTTCATCAAAAATTTGCTGTATCCACATTCATATCATTTTGTCGATATAACAAAGCAGTAACTTAATGGTGAATTAATGTTACAGATGGACTTGAAGTTTCTTCGCAATCAACGATTCGCCAAGAAGCACAATCTGAAACCTAAATTACAGCTCAAGAGAGCGACAGAACGTAAAGCTCTTCGTGAATCTAAGAAATAGGCCTGTGATGCAAATGATGAAATAAAAATTGAAAACTGAAAAAAATGTTCGTTATTTATTCCAATAGTTAAATCCCAAAAAATATCTACATCGCTTTTATTGTAATATATTAGTATTAGTGACGTTACTTCAGATTATATTCGGAATATTTCAGAGTTCATGCATTCATAATCTCTGCAATTTAACATAACAATAAAATATCAATAAATATGTGAATAATTGCAGTCATGTTATGAAAAAATTCAATATGGCTGCGGCCTTTGCGTCCACAACATCAATTCCAAGTGATTCGCATTGTGCAATGTCTCATAATCCAGATTGTATTTTATTATTTAGTGGTAAGAGAAAATCAGGAAAAGATTATATCACAGACATTTTGCATAAAAGGTAAGAATAATTCGAAAACATATTTGAGAATAACAAAACAAAAGATTACTACACCAATTACTTTTCAGACTCACTGCAGACAGAAGTGTAATAATAAAAATTTCAGGCCCGATTAAAAGTCATTGGGCTAAACAATTAAACTTAAATCTTCTACATTTATTTAGTGATGGTAAATATAAAGAAAAATATCGAATGGAAATGTGTAAATGGGGCGAAGACATGAGAAAAAAAGACTATGGATATTTTTGTAGAGCAGCTATTGAAATGTATAACGGTAAATGATGAAAGTGGCACAGCTATTTCGTACCCCAGAATTTTGATTCATCTATACAAATATTATTTCAGCACAAAGGCAAAACATTTGGATAGTGAGTGATATCAGAAGAAAATCTGATATCAAATGGTTTACGGAAAATTATGCAACAAAATGTAGGACAATAAGAATTAGATGCAACGAAGAAATAAGGACAAAACGTGGATGGGTTTTTACACCAGGTATAAAGACATCAACTTGTATGTTTCAAAAACTTCCAGAAATCATATTTTAATTCGAATTATCATTCATATGTGTTTTCTAACTGTAGGTATTGATGATTCCGAAACTGAATGCGATTTAGATGATAAAAATGATTGGGATTTAGTGATTACAAATGAATCAAATAACATTGACAACATTATTGATGCAATCTATGGTATTATTGCGTAGTGAAGTGAGGTTATGTGGTACTATTAGCATTTTTTGTATGGAAGTGGGACGTGACAAGAATACATATCAGGAAAATACAATTAAAGAAGTAATAATAATAATAATCAATATACTGCACTTGTTATTGTTCCTGAATCAGAATTTTTTTATAATAATGTCAACAATTAAACGATAAATAAACACATGCGGCAATTATTACATATATATCTGATTTTTTTTTCTCCATGTATACACATAGAGCATATATATTTACATAATTATGAAAGAATTTTATGGCGGGAATTTCGTGGGCTTATGTATCTATATCAAATATTTTGAGGTCACGTGATTATTTAAAAAACAATAATTTATTTCAACAATAATTGGTCACGCTCGAGAGGTGATATAAAAATGTTTATATATGAGACGTGAAATAAAAAGTTAAGTAAAATGAATTCACGGATTAGATATGGATGATTTATGGGCGTGAAAATTATTTCAACAGCTTTTTGTAAGCTCGCGCCATTTTTTTTTATTATCTCTTCTCACGTTATGATAGCACGCATGCGTACGCATTGAAATGCGTGAAAAATCTGCGTGAAATTTTTTTTTATTCCTGAAACACAATCAATTTTAATTATTTCAACATAATTTTAATATGCAATGAATGGATATGGATGATTAATTTGATTTGGCTTCACAGATCGTATAAATTGTATGTATATATAGTATTCCCTAACCCATATATAATTGAATGATTCAATTGGCGCTTTTTTTCAGCGGCACAGTGTGTTGCGCAAGAGAAGACGCGCAGATAGCGTCTGTGTGCGCACCAAAGGCGAACAATTCGGGGCACGATGTATCGCTGAGAAAAACGCGGTTATCCGCGTATGAAGTGACATATCATTGACGAAAAGCTACGAGGAAGTTACTTCGTCAATATATAAATTACATTGCAACAATATAAACATCATTAGGTCGCAATTATTACGTATGTATGTATAATTATTTTCATTCACAATGGGATCCACCTAACTCGTACTTCCTCCAATGAAAACAAGATGGCCACTCTTCCCATTCCTTAATTCTGTTTATTGTTATTTCCACATGTAATGTTTGTAATTTGTCCCCCTACACTCAACCTATACAAATAATAATTTTGAATTATTAAATTTAGATATAATATAAGAACTTGAAAAAATTCATCATCACTTTTTGTATCTCAATGTAAGATTTTATTTTTATTACAGATATATACAATGTCCAGTTCATACATTGTAGAGCCGCAGGAAAGTGATACGAAAAAAGACGACACGCTTATTATTGTGCATAATAATGATGATGGGACAATTGGTGTTGACCAGGAAACATTTCAAAACTTGATAAGTGAGTTGCGATAATACCATTTTTTTTACAAGTATTTCAAATACACATATCGTATCACAATCAGTTATTGTTGTAATTTTCCCTTTATCTTCACAGTGAGTCAATCAAACGCCAATGTGAGTGTTGTTTGTATAGGACAAACTGAGGGTGACGCTGAAAATGGAGATTTAACATTCACAGTAGACCCACCGGCGTTTGTGCCACCTGACTCTGGTGCGACAAATACAGCATCTGTTGCTACTGATACCGGGCTGGTAGATCCATTTATGGAAATGGATCCTGAACAATTGGAAAAACTTGAAACTGCTTTACAAAGTGAACAAGCGAAGCAGATACTCGGTGAAAATGTTGCTGCCATGCTTGGTTCGTTTGATTATTTTATTGTTATAATTATTTTTGTTTATTCATGTCGAAGATAATTTATTTTGTGATTGTTTTATTTTATATTGCAGATATGTTAACTGTAGAAGAACAACAAAATTCAATACGTTATGCCATTGAATTGGATCATTGTTACACTAGTCGATCGTCACCTTCAGATCCTGAGCCATTAGATCCATTACCAGTTGCGAATTCACCGGACATTGATCGAAATGATTTGACAAACACTGCAGTGTTGAATCAATCACAACCAACAACACCACTATCAGCAGAAGCCACACGTGCAGTGACAACGTCAGCGAAGACATTGGTGAAAATGAGACAACCAGTCGGTCGTCCGAGAAAGTCAACGATTCCTAGTGTACCATCGTTATCAAGTGTTCAAAAATCTCCAGTCGGAGTTGCCGCGAAAAATCCGAATGTTATACAATCGGATACACGGAAGTCGATTTCGAAAGAAGAAGAAAACAATGCCGATGAACCATCAACATCGTCTGAGTCATCTGAGTCTTCGGAATCGGATAATGATTCCGATTTTGGTCCACGTGGACCACGGCGACCTGGTGTAAGAGCACGCGGTGGTCGTCGAGGACTTACAACTCGTGGTGGCAGTATGGCTGCGTCTCGTAGACGCGGCCCGAGTAAACGGATGGATGTTGATCAAGTTCGTAGGCTGGATATTGAAATGGCGGCCGCTGTTAATGCAATGAAAAGTCCTGACCAATTAGAAAAATCCTCTCCGGGCCCAGGTAGAAAACAATTAAAGACTATCCCTAGTCGTAGGAAGGAGGAGGTATCTCCGATTAAACCTACCTCAACTCCTGTGACATCGCCAGTGGTTGAAAAACCCCTTCAAACAACGAATCAAGTGAAAGCAAATCTCATTAGTGCAAATATGATAAAGGGCGATATGATATTGACGAAACCGGGTCAAGGACGGTCGACCCAAAAAGTATTTTTTGTTCAGAAGAAAGTTGTTGTGAAACCCAATGAAATAAAAGCTATGGGTGTCAAACAAAATTCAATAATATTCACGAGAGAACCGGTCAAACCAACGAATCAAATTCAAACAAAACTGGGAACGTCTGATGAGGGTAAATTAATATCAGTTTCTTCGAAACCGGCAGCACAAACTCCACCGCAAAATGTTCAGCCAGAAACTGCTGCGATTGCGGTTTCTGAAACGCTTAATGCTGTTACGACTCCTGTAACATCACCCGTTCAGCCACCACCAACACCAGTAACACCGAAACAAATACTGAAGGTAACGACGCCCACTTCGTTGACAAAAATTAAACCTATAACAGAAACAAAAAAAGAAAAGAAAAAGTCAGAAAGTAATGACGGGTGTCCGAAAGTTGAGGAATCGCCGAAGCCACCGTTGGATATAAAAACCCCCGATTCATCAAAAAAACATCTGAAAAAAGATCAACGAAAATCTCCGGGACATGTTGTCGATGCTTTAGGACCAGCACTATTTTCGACGCCTGATATTATTCGTAGAGTTGGTTCCGGTGCTGAATCAAAATCGTCAGATTTAAATGTAACATCAGGTAGTTTAACAAGTGATACGAGTATGCCAGAAGTAACTACACCGTCCCCGAGTCTCGTTCCAACAGTTCCCATCCCATCACTAAAGACTGATTATTCATCGTTGGGTCCGGATATGCAGCCGGAAACTGCCAATTTATTAGCAGAATCTGAATCTCCTGTGGAAGATTATGGTGACGAGCAAATGCCCGCAATGCTCGATAATGAGGAGGGGAAAACTGAGCCAAAATTGTCTGTAATAGATGATTTGCCAACACCTTTAGATCCTGGTAATTGTTAGTTTCAATACAATTCCTCTTATGTGGATCGTTTTCATTCCAATTTGCGTTTTCATTTTCCATCTATGCTAATTAGTTGGTCGCATGTGATTTCAGTTTGCAATATTTTTTTTTTTTTTGTTATATTTTCGTAGCATCGAATACTACATCCACTGAGGAGGTTGCACGACCCTCCGAAGATTCTGTCGTTCCTAATATTATTCCTGACCAAAGTAAGTTATTATTTGGAAGTCCCTTTTGATTGAATTATATTTTGTTTTGCAATAGTGTCACGGCAATTAATGATGGCTACGAAAATTAATTTTTCGTTTATTGTGCAGGCGGAATTGAAGGCGAAGAGCATCTTCTTGCCACATTAGAAATGGAGGCAAGTAAACACGAAGAGGAATTACTTGCAGAGGCGCTTTTACTTCAAGAGCAACTCGATGTGGATTTGACCGATCCGGTAAATTATTTTTTAATATACTCACCACACACAGTACTTCCATTTCCTGGAAATCACATAATTGAATTTACTTAAATTCATATAATTTATTGCAGACTGCATTGGATGGTTCAACTTCCGCGATTTCAGAACCTCTATTATCGCCGTCTACTTTTGATACTGCAATGCTACCAGTCACCAGTGCGGAGCTTTCAGCACTAAAATCTCCAGAACCACAATTATCAACTAGTAGTCCACTTTCTTCGCCAAATCCTGACCTAATTAGAAAGAAAGATATGAAAGAACCAATACAAATTGTGCGGGGTGGACGTGTGATAACTTTACCGCCAATCGAAGCGCCGGCAACGCGCAGCAAACGACTGCAAGTGAAACCGGAGCCAGTGCAAAAAATTTACGAATCGCCGAAAAAGGATGAGAAAGTTCACAAACCAGTTATCACTCAACAGCTTAAACAAATTGATGAAATGGAGTCAGAAATTGATGATGAAGACGATGAAGAGGATAACTCTGATTCGGAAGACGATCCCAATAGATTGTGGTGTATATGCAAACGACCGCATAATAATCGATTTATGATTTGTTGTGATGTTTGTGAAGATTGGTTCCATGGAAAATGTGTGCACGTTAGCAAAGCAATGGGGCAACAAATGGAGGAGCAGGGAATTGAGTGGGTTTGTCCGAACTGTGCAAAGAAGAAAGTTGACGGTTCGGGAACTAAAGTTAACAGATCACCAACAGTTAAATCAGCAAAAGTTTCCGAATCACCATCGCAGAGGTTTGTTAATCAAACACCTACGTCACAATCACCAGATAAATCAGTTAAGTCAATGCCAGAAACGAAGCCGACTGTTGGTCAATCCACAGGCCCTGTAGTAACGCAATGTGTTGTGTGCAAAAAAGAAGCACGTAATTCAAGTATTTACTGTTCGGACGCGTGTATTTTGATGCATGCACAGGAAACATGGACAAAAGATAAACCGCCAACACAATCTAAAATTGTTAAAGCGACTGGAGATGTAATAAAATCCTCACCCGATGCTAGAGTTATTGTTTTCGAACGAAGAACGGGTAAAGTTCTCACTGGAAGTGATGCGCCGACAGCAGCAAATTTGAAAAATTGGCTGAAGGAACATCCAACTTTTGAAGTGGTGCGCTCCAGTAGTTTGAATACTGTACAGATTGGTGGTAAAATGGTTACAGCTATTCAAACACAGGGTCCTGGAAAAATTAGCAAGAGTCCACAACAACAATTAAATACCGGACAAGCCAAAATGGTTTATACGAAAGTTATGGGTTCAAAGCAAACAATATTGGCACCGAGTAATAAAAAAATGACTGTGATTTCTACCTTACATAATACAAATATATTGACAAAACCAACTGGTCAAGTGAAGCATACAGTTCTCATTTCATCGACAAAACCCCCGATACTAAAACAAATGACGATAAAGACTGTACCGCAACAGAATAAATCACCGGCGGCAATGAAACAAACACCGTCAAAGAAGCAAGAACAGAAAGCATCACCTACTGTCATGAAATTACCGCAAAAATCACCAAGTGCAAAAAAGTCAGAACCTGAACCTATACGATTAAATATTCGTAAAACTCTTGCAGAATTGTTAACAACCAGAATAAAAGAAACAACAGATTTAAAATTGACAGATGAAGAAATATCGGATTTAGCAATTAACATCGAACTTGAATTATATAAATACTTCCGTGACACTGGTGCGAAATACAAAGCTAAATATAGGAGTCTTGTGTTTAATATAAAAGATACGAAAAATTTAACATTGTTCCGAAAAATAGCTGATAGATCCCTAACTCCTGATGCAGTTGTGAGGTTAAGTCCGGATGAAATGGCAAGTCAAGAATTGGCCGAGTGGCGTGAGAAAGAAACAAAACATCAATTAGAAATGATAAAGAAAAATGAATTAGATTTAATGGCACAAGCAAAATCAATTGTCGTTAAGACCCACAAAGGTGAGCAAATTATAGAAAATGATGGTGGTATTGAGGCTGTCGATCCAAAAACACCAGTTCAAGATATCGTAACAGTTTTGAATAGCGCGGACAATACGAGTTCTGATGTGTTGGAAGAGAAGGAAGAAACAACAATGTCATCGCTTGAAGACGCGAAGAAGACTAAGCGGAATGATGAAAAGAAGAAAAAGGAGAAAGATCGTGAGCGTGATAAAGACGGTCATAGATCGAGGAAGAAGGAACGCGGTAGTAAAGATTCTAAACGTGATAAAAGTACCAGTCGTAGTCGTTCACATCGAAGTCGGGATCGTAGTCGTGATAGAAGAAGAAGCAAAGATGGAAAACGTGATAAAGAAAAGGATCGCGATCGTGAGAGGGATCGTGATAAGGATAAAGATCGTGATAAGTCTAAGGACAAAGATAAACAAAAAGAGAAAGATCGATCACGTCGAAGCAGCAGAAGTAGCAGTATGCGTAGTAAAAGTGCTCACAAAGACATTAAAGATAAAGAAAAGAAAAGAGGCGAAAATGAGGATGAGCCTAAGCGAGAGGATGAAAAGAAAAATGAAACTTCGCCGATTCCAGCAGAGAAACCAATTGAAGATCGTCTATGGCGACATATTGAGGATGAAACGACAACAAATACGATGGATGGAAATGATTCCGATGTGTCTGATAGAGAACCAAGCTCGACAGTGAATATAAAAACACCTGACATCAATGAAGAACCCGAAAAAGAAAAAGATATAGCACTTGAACCCGAACCAATTAATCAAATCAAGGAGCAGAAAGGTCAAACGCAAACTGTCTGGCGTGGATTTGTCAATATGGTTGATGTCGCTAAATTCTTTATCACAGCTCAAGAGATTAGCGGACACTCAAAAGATCTCATGGAAGATTTACCCGATACTGTTGACGTTGTTGGTAGAATTAGCCATGAAACTGTTTGGGATTACATTTCAAAAATGAAAAAAACTGGTTCGAAAGAGATTCTCGTTGTGCGTTTAACTGCAGCCAATGACGAAGAAAAAATTCCATACATAACACTATACAGTTATTTAAATAGTCGGAGTCGTTTAGGAGTTGTAGGTAATGTCTCGAAAAATATTAAAGACTTTTACATAATGCCATTTTCAAGTCAAAGTCAAATTCCACCAGTTCTATTGCCTATGAGTGGTCCTGGTTTTGAAGATAACAGACCACATTTGTTGCTTGGTATAATTGTTCGAAATAAACGAAAACGATTAGCTCATCCATTGCCTGTTATTGCAACAATTCCGTCAAAGCAAGCGAGAAAGGACCCAGAACGCAGTTATACTCCACCGCTTGCTCATGCTGCAAAAGAAAAAGTTGTTAATTCAACGGATAAACCTCCACAGCAAGAAACCATGGGCGAGAGCACAGCGGTAACGCAATTAACATTGAATACATTAAACAAAGCACATGTAGGAATGTCCAGAGGTCACATTGACAGCATGACCATTTCCAAAATAGTTCCTGAATTATCTTCCAAAATCGATTTAACTTCCTCACCAGATAAAGCACCGCTAGAACGTGACGATGATGATGAGCCATACAGTCCTGGCGATATTGAAGAGGATGCGGTTGACAATTTAGCAAAGTTAACTGCTGCAAGTAATTTACTGACACCTGGAAAAAATTCAACCGAACTTCAGCGTAAAATTGATGAACTCAATCGACAAATTGAAGAACAAAAACAACAAATACAAACCATCAGTTCGTCATTTCTTGGTGAAGCAGTACAGATATTACCAGGACTCGGTCATGATCCACCTGATTCAAATGATGATGCGGACGAAGCATACAGTCCAACAGACGTGCGTTCATTTACGCCACCACCACCGGGTATTTCAAAATTCACACAACCAATTCTTGACAAAGTGTCAGATATAACAATTCCATCAAATCTTCAAGAGATTCTTGCCAATGTCAAACGTCAAGAGTGTTCTAAAGTCGATTCTTACTTGCCATCAAAGCCTAGTGCATCGTTTTTGACATCAATAAATGCGCCAATGTATCAAAAGTCGGAGAAACCGTCTTACATTGCATCGGCGCAACCGCCAAAGGAGACCAAGAGTACACTTCGGTCCTTGAGTGATATGGATCTGATCAAAAAAGCCGAGGAAGAACTTGCTGCAGTTGCCGCTGCATCAATGGCTGCAATTGTGCCCAATTGTCCAACACCTGAACCACCTCCGCGTCCACTTGTTGATTCAATTGAAACAACGCGTCAACTTTCCCCACCGATTGTTGAATCACCCGATATAAATTATCCTACAAGTATCGTTGATTCAACTCCAAAAAGTCGTGCGTCTGATCAACCCAAACCTCCAGGCCTTGAAGATGAAGATTATCCAACATTCCCATCAACTCCACCGCCAAATCTTAATATTGGCTCGAGATCGCCCCGATCGTCGCAAAAATTTGTCCCTAAAAGTGGTGTTGTATTAAGTGTTAAACGTAAAATGAACGATGACAGTGGTGGTGAAGCACCATTAACACCTACTAAAACAGCACGTACAAAATCTAGATGGGGTCAGGGACCCTCTGACTGAATAGATACAACTTCAACTTTATTGGCTGAATCATCAAGTCTCTTGTTTTACAGAGATTGCTTTTTTATTTCTACTCCATTCTTATCATTACATGTCCAATACATTTTCTTTTTCAGCAAATAACTTGGACATCGTCATAATGTCATTTTAAGTTAGTTATTTGAATATATATATACATAAATATATATATATATATATATATATATATACATTTGTTTTTTTATGATACCATGCTATATTGATGTGGCGTCCAAGCATGTGAAAATTATTGAGGAAAATGGAATCATATAACGATATACATACACACACACACGCACACTTGGTCAGTCAATACATGAATACTTTTTTTTTTGTAAATACCAAAGTAAGAATTGGCAGGTAACACGAAAAATATGCAGTACTTACGAATACATTTTGTTATGCTCGCATAATGCTTATTTGTTTTTATTTTATTTTTTTTTTTTTTTTTTTTTTTGTATATAGCCTAATGAGGAGGAATAAGAAAATAGAGAAAAATAAAAGACAGAAGAAATTGCGGTGGAGTATAAGATACGATAACGAATTGTACAAGGTATTTTGACATGTTGGCAAATGAAAAAGAAAAAAAAAATAATAAATAAATAAATAAAAGAATGAATGAACGTAATTGAAAAAAATAATGACGATAACAAAATGCAAATAATAATAAAAACGATCGCATTGTTGGTGCGGAATAAAAAATTTTTTAGGTAAAGTATATTGTAGGCATACTTTGAGAAATAAAACTTGGCTGTGTATATACTGGAATATAATATTTATATTTGAACTTAACCGATAAATATTTGTATACTAATCGATATGGCAAGCGTACATCATGATTTGTCTCTTCGATGATTCAGGAATTTCCTCATATATTTTTTTCTTTTTTTTTTTAAGTATGTTATTGTCATTCTACGTTTCATAATGTCGGTGAAAAAAATGTAAAAAAAAAAAGAAGCTGGCAATATTCATAATTGCCTGAGATCTGCAATCACAATTAATTTGGAAGTAACGTTTTTTTTTTTTCTTCTCATATATATATTCAAAAATCTGTGTACAAATTATAAAATGAATGTGACAGATAAATCATCCAGAAGGTAAATGTCTTCTTATCGTTACAAATAATTGCATCAATAGATACTATTTGGAGGCCTCAACTCATATATAAATATACATTGACTGCGCACTGATTCTTGTTATATTTTATTTTTTCTTTTCTCTTAATTAAGCAATATCCACACACTATTTAGCAGTAGAAATTGTGCAATGTATCACAATAATATTACTTCCAAGTGGTAATGTATATATATATATGTATACATACATATATATAAATGAAAGCATGTACAAATATCTTCCGCGTCAACTGAAGGTGAAAAGCAAATAATATAGATTCTGCATAATAATTAATATTTAGGTTCTTGAATTAATAATTCTTCTTTGATTATTTTAATTCGATATTACAATTGGAGTTTAAATAAAATCGTGTGTGTGTAGATTGTTACAAAAGAAAATATAGAAACAATCGCACACTATAATATTAATTATACACAATAGTAGAAGCTTTGATGATGAATATTTGTTTTATTACTTCAATCTCTAATTGTACCATCAAAAATTTATGTACGTCGATCCCATTTTTGTCTTTATATTCTTTAATACATATAGAAAGTAACGTTAATTTTTTTAATTATTATGTAGGTTTAATCTCACTATGTATATCTGTATCTGTGTACAAATGAGCACATTACTGATTAAAGATGTGTATTTAAGTAAATGCAGTTTTTATTCATATACCATATTAAACAATATCCACCTAAATGATAGAAGTGAATATATGAAAAAACAATTTTCAAGAACGCCAGACAAATAGCAAAGAATTATTATATTTTTGAAAAATTCCCGCTGTGAATATTTATAAGACGCCATGTCGTATATTAAATACAATTTTTGAGGTTAGGTTTATAGTTTTCAAGATCTGTCAACGGTACCACAATTCGTTGGTTAGTTTCATAAATATTAAGAAAAAAAGAAGAATAATATATGTTTAAATATCAAAAATTTGTACTACAGAAGTATTAATATATAAAAATAATTAGTTAGTAAACGGGACAAAGAGAGGAACAAAACATGACGCCTCCAATGGAACGAATTCAAATTTTAGAATCTATTGAAAAAGATATAATTGTTTGTTTACAGAGTGCTGGTAAGTTGATGAAGCAATTTGAGTACAATTTCTCTAAGTGAATAATAGGATAATTAATAAATATTCAATCCTTATTCTTTTTTATTATAAAGGTCAAGCGTGTATGGAATTGAGCAAAGAAAAATCGAGTTTGAAACAGGCTGAAGGACAATCCCATCAGTTCTTAAAAACACTAGGTCATGTTGAATCTAAATTGAGTGAACAAATTAATTATCTCACTCAAGTGTCCACCGGTAAAACATAGATAATAATAATAGTTGATTCAATTCAAATATATATATATATGAATTTTAATTCTATATATTTTGATATAAAATGTGGTTTTTATCTTCAGGACAACCTCATGAGGGTTCAGGATATGCAAGTCAAAAAGTATTACAAATGGCCTGGCACAGATTGGAACATGCCAGAAGCCGTGTCAATGAGTTAGAGCGAATCAAGAATAAACATCTTCATGGAAGATCAAATATTCGAGCAGTACAACCGCCACCAGCTGCGACAGGGACTCCAATGCAGATTACACAGTCAAATACAACTTCCTAGCCCGTGGAGTCAATTATAAATCAATAAGTATTTTATCAAGTTTTTATGATGAACATGTGGTGAGAGAGCCTGGACCACAAAATACTTGGCAGGGTAAAGAAATAATAGATTAATATCAAGAGTACAATTTTTTCGTTTTTAATTCTTTTCAACAGTGTTATAAAATTAATGGAAGACACTTCGTTGAGATCGGCAAAATTGTCACATCAATCGATCAGTCAAACACATCTTTGGAGTGATACAACAAAGTAATATGAAAAAAAAAAATACAATAATAATAATAATAATGATAATTTGATTATAACTCTAAAAAGAAGGTTGTCGAAACACCCTTCTAAAAATTCATTTGTCAATTGTATACAAATTTTTCAAAGGCACAAGACACATTTCAAATGCCTAATAAATCGCTCAAGATCCAAATCCATCAATTGTCGTGATTCGTCTCACCGCAGCAGTCAATAACAAACGAGATTGTTTCTCCTCATCCAATTGTTTAGTGAGTTGCATCATTTGTGCTTGCAAGTCAGCGACTTGATTTCTCAAGGTCTCAACACTTTTCGACAGGCTCGTGTCGATCCTGTGCGGGCAATCATATGAAAAAACAAAAAAGGAACGAAACATCCCGTAAATGAACGTATATATTTATTATTTGACTTCAGAATCAGCCTTTTTGCAACGCGAACATTCATACTAACAAGTCGCGATACATTCTCACGACTGAGTACATACCTGTCTTCATAAGAATCCGATAGCCTGACTCTATTATTCACAATGGAAACCCTATCGCGTGGCTTATTAGTTGATTCACTATCCAACACAGCTGAAATTCATATGCGCCAGTTAATTTAATCATAATTCTTTCATATTCTTAATCATGACTTACATTAATTTTTTTATTCGCTTAGCTAATTCTGAAGTCAAATTCGAGGTGCTTGCGTTTAAGAAAAAATAAAAACCAATATTATTAGTTTATCAATATATACATATATATGAATAAATAAAATTAAAATAATATCAAACTTTACCAGAATGCGCAGTGAATCTTGCATTTACTGTCATACAGTAACTCTCAATAACTTTCAATATAATTGCATCATCCTCAAATTGCCGCTCGTCTGTAATGATCATTTAGTAAAATGGGTGAGAAATTAGACGAATAATGAAATAAATTACTGCATTATTAATGATAATATGCTCACTTGTAGAACGTGGTGAGCGACTGAAATCCGTCGTATCAGACTTGCTATTAGTTTTTAGCGAATAAATTGGTGGCGCTGGGCGTAAGCAAGCAAGACTCCAAGGAACTTTAGTTCCTGGTGACGAACAACGTTCTGGTGGTATCTGTGGAATCATCCCGCACGACTGATTGCTCGTCTATTTTATATAAATAGAAAAGAAACAAACAATTAAATTCCAATATCAACAATAAATCTTCACGGAATCATATCTAACACTCTAAGGAATAATTCATATCTAACGCATTGTATAAATACTCTCAATAGTTATATGAATTATGTTGCGTTAGTATATAAAAAAAAATAGAATGAGGAACACAACAAAAAGCACTTCGCACAACATGGCTGTGAACTAATTAAAGCGTAAATTCGTGGTAAATGATCGATTAGTATGCGAAGTTTTGCACGGTTATATCATCAAATCGATTAAAAATGTATACATATACATATATATTTTGTATATCAATAAAAAAAACAGCCATGCCATGGAAGCTTGCCTTGTTCCGCGATCTCTGATATTGGTATTGGTTTCTTGAGCCACCAATGTGCATAAAGCCCCGAAGTATATATCTGCTTTTCTTTTTCTTCTGCATCAACACGAATTGCTTTAGGTCGTAGTGGCACGTGTTGTCTACTAACTTTTTTGCAAATATTTTTATGCGCATGGGGTATGGGCGCGGTAAAACGTTTGTAATTAATATCGTGATTGCGATATGGCGATGTACTATTAATTATTTTTGCGTCATCCAAATCATCTTTATGATATTCATAATTTTTTTCCAGAGAATTATTACATTGAACTGCACCTTCGCTACAATCCGCAATGTCTCTCATCACAGTAAAACCAATGAAACTATTATTAGCACTCGTTGATGATTGGCCAGATTGTTCGCTTTGCCTAGGAGTCGAGCCAAATGGTGAACTACAAATGCATTGGTGTTCAAAATTGTTTTCATCATTTTCACTCCCACTGTGAGACGTTTGCGCTCTATCAGTGCATTTACTACGTCTACGCGGGTAATATCTGTAGCAGGAATTCAGCTCGGATGAAATCATATGATAGCTATCAGCCATACCAGAGTCTGAGGAATGTACACTAGCATTAACGGGAAGCAGTTGTGTATTTGCTCCAGTCCCACATTCATTTGTGTCAAGGACATTTCCTGAAATAGTCGTCAGGTGCGATGGTAAATCGCCAATGTGAATAAATTCTGGGCTACCGGATACATCAATATTCGGATATGATTCAATTGATTTCCAATTTTTTGTCACTGAATTCCAATGTTGTAGTTCATAATCATCATCTGAAGTATCACCCCATTCATCGGAATTTTGATGCATGGGTAACATTGCCAAGATAACATTTTGCGTTGGTAAATTACGTAAATTAGAGAAAAGATTGTTGGTGGAAGGCATAGCATTGGGTAAACTGTGACACGTATCGAATGTGGTTGTTCGAATTTTCGTATTATCTGTTTCTAAATTTCCGAGTGATGTTGACGGTACGGCGAGCGGTAAATGACTTGATAAATCGCATTTATCATTATCATTAGATTCCGATGCGTATCGCACATCAAGCATTAATGAAGATTTTAAACGCGGCCGCAATTTATCCACTGGTACTTCCAATTTTTCATAAATATCCTCATCATTTGACGAATCACAATTATCACCACTTGTCACCGGATAAATTTCATATGTCACAGTACACTTTCTCCTCCTCACATTACTAATATCGGGTTTATAGATGTATTGACGATAAAGTAACTTCTTCACAAGATCAGGGTAAATTATTTTTTTTCTCACAAGTTTTGCATAAAATCTTGCCAAACGTGTAAAAGGATGATTGGTACAACTCACGTGGGACATTGTTGGCGATCGCAATAGGCCTGTAGCTTGATGTTGCGTTAAATATTCAATCCACTGTTGACGTTCGTCTCTATTAGCACATAGCACCACAATACTTTCGATCATTGGTCCGGATATCTCAAGAGCATTTTTAATTTCGTCTGTATCGTCAATTGTCATCACTTCTATGCTAGTTAATGGCAATTTACCCTGAGCAAGAAAAAATGACAATCAATAGTATTAAGATAGAAAATAATTGGTAATTATTTCATCGTCGTTAGAAATATATTTATTTACCTCATATACGAATGAACTCATTCGTGCACTTGTACTTAACACCAATAAAGTCATGGGGAATAGGACGAAGTATCTTTCTTGTTTTTCGGCACCCATCATCATTGTCACGGGTCCAACGTGTAAGATTTCTCCGAGAGAATTCAATTCTTCACCTTCCCATCCTTTTATTCCACCCATAAGTACATGTAATGCTAATTCTCGTTGTTTTCTCGTTGAAGTGCATCGCTCCTGAATATGAAAAATTTGTAATCAAAAGTAATACATTGTTCATAATTTTAATATTATTATATTAAATTTTCTTACAGCGATTTCTCTATAAACGCACACACTACGTTGTGTATCACCACGATCGGAATGATTTTTTTCCGTATGTCTCTCCAATTCTTGAAGCATCGCTGAATATTTTTCCAATCTGCGAAATGGTTTGCTCAAACCAGTTGTCAAAACTAATATACCTGGTGATACAGCACCATTTCGCTCCATAAAATCATTCAATTCATCACGAAATTGGTCCAAAATACAAACAGCTTGTGGGTGCCCACTGCAGTATGTTATATGAATAGCTTTTAATCTTGGTGCAACAGTGAGAAAAAGATTTCCTACTCGGGCATCGGGTCCTTGGGCAATTGAAGCTTCAAGATTTGTTAAAAGTCTTTGATGAGTCTCATATACTTCATTAAAATTACCAGTAAGCTGTTTATATTCGTCTTTTTTCAAACTGCACCGAAAAAAAGGAGGCCATTGAAAATTTCTTATGTATATTCGTCACTGGTGCATACTTGATTATTGATTAGGTATATTTTTACTTACATATTTGTTAATTCTAAAGGTTGAAGAAAATTATTTATAAGGCCTTGTAATTCTGCGACATTAGCACGTTCCGAATCAACCAAATCTTTCAGTACAATATCACGATTCAAACGTTGATGCACTGGCAGTTCTTGATTTATTTTTTCTGGTGATGATTTGACAGAGGAATGTCCACTATCTAAGTATATACCAATTGAAAAATGTTTATATTTAGTTCATACATTACTATACATAAAATTGTTCAAATATATCTTTTAAGCTTCGCAATTACTAAACGCTTACCAGGAGCTCTATACTCCTTGACATAGTTGGATGGAAACCAGCCAGTTTTATCATTCAAGGTACCTTCCCACCAGCCTCCATCATCCGTTTGAGTAATTGTAATGACATCGCCTTTTCTGAAGCACAACTGAAATTATCCAAAATTCATTAGTATAAATAGTGGTAGAAAAAAAAAAAAAACATATTCAACATTTTGTAAAAATATTTCAATATTTATACTCACCTCATCATTATTCTTGCCTTTAAATGTAAAAAGGGCTGTTACTAATTTTGGAATGTCAATTTTTGACATTGTGATATGATTGTGAAAATGAACTCTTGATTCAAAATAATTCTGGATATATGAAGAAAATATTTTTTTTTCAAGGAATTCACCCGGATACTGATTTATAAATAAATACTTGTTCTCCCTTACAGAGCTATAATATAACTACAAATTCAATAGTTGACTCATTGGCGGTATAATATTGCACTTTTTTATGAGTGACTCTTGACTTTAAAATCAAAGCCAGTTGACTATAGACAAATTCAATAACCAAAAAAATGGTAATATGAATGAATGAGTATTTTACATTTTTAAAAAACTTTTTATTTCGATGACAACCGACGACATTTGATATATTATCGTCGGCTAACATCCGCAACACGGAATTCGAGAACACACAATTGTTGGAGGTTACATATCAATATACCTAAAAAAATCCATATACATACATATATACGTTTTGTTACATATATACCAACATATATTCATCTACATATACAAAAAAGATCATTGCATGAGTCAAGGACATGAAATGGGATAAAGGGGAATCTCCATTTTCAATTCCATCATGGTGGTCCATCATAAAAAAAACCGCGTAATTTGAATTTATTGTATAAAACATTCACAGCACTACCAACTGTTCAGTTATCATTGGTCCATATTAAATTGCGCGCGTAATAATATCGTATGAATATAAAGCTGCATCTTCATTTCCCTACTATTTGTAGCGACGCAGTAAACATGATCATGTGATCAAAATACAACCAATGATCATCATTCCAGTGACGTCATTTCAGATAAATAACCAATCACACATGAGAGACACATCAAGAGGTTCCTGCACTTGAAAACTAACTACAAAAGTGTCGACAAAAAAAAAAAAAGAAAATGAGCCTTTACGTCTTTAACCAGCGGCAAATGTCTTGCTTGCTCATCAAACAAACAGTTTTCGTGTCACAATCTAGGTAATTTCATAACCTTGCAGAGTATATCTACTGGCATCTGCTAACCTACTATTACACGCCGTATTACGTAGTGTGCGTTTGAATGAAAGAGTGGTGATTTTGTGATATGATAATTTATCAAGTGTCTAAATCAATATCGCAAATATACAAAATTAATAAATGAATTTTGTATACGTAATAATATATATATATATATATATATATATATATATGCTTAATACATAAATAAAATAAGTTGTGTTGTCAAGACGTATTTAATCGCAACACAAACATAAGATTGTGACCGTACGTTACATACAATAATTACCCACAGAAGACCACGGCCAGTATATGTCTGGTGTTGGTCACTGGTAAATGTTTCTATTTATAGACAATTTCATAATACAAGCAAACACATTGTCACATTTTCCCGGCAATACGTAATTATTGCAAGGAATAGTTAGATTTTTTATCAGTATTTATGTATCAGCAACCGCATTAATTCTCATCATTGATAAATGTATTTATCATTCAATGTATTCATCGAAAATAACTGTTATATTGTTAAATTGTAATGTATACCAGCATATTTTGATAATTGATTTGCATAATTGAAAACGTGCGTTTAGAAAGTGCATGTTATAATGCTTGTATATCTGATAAATATGTATGAGTAGTGATATGGGATATGACGAGGTTTTTTAGCATTTTAAATTTGTGGGTGCCAAAACATATTTAACATGCGATGAGTCTGTGGACAAAGAAAAATATGGATATGTGTTGTTCGCGTGATGGGGGGGTTTTATTTCCTTTTTTTTTTTTTTTTGGCTGGTGCCGAGGGTTGTACGTAAAAGAGAACATGCAAAAAAGACCGAGGGGAGAGTCTTCCCCCTAAACATTTGGGGAGGCAAACTATTTTTAGTTTACTGAAATAACATGCTGACACAGGCTGGCAATTCAATGAGCACACCTTCATTTATTCGCGTAGCATATTAATAAAAAATTCGTAAATGGTGCATAAATATTCCAGAGACATGATTATATATTCAGAATATTTTATTTTATTATTGTATATACATAAGCTGTTTGCATCAATTATTTTTTATTGATGTATATATATTCATGTGGATCGGGGAGAAAAATGAATATATATTCATGATAGGAAAATAAACGAGTATTGCATCAAATTTTTTTTTTTTTTTACAGTAAAAAATGGAGGGAGAACATCACTATGAGTTGAGAAGTAGGAGTCGATCTAGATCACATACTCCTATGATTTTTAATCAAACTATTACGGATTTTGAATCAGTTGAACATCATTATGATTTAAGAAGTAAAGAAAGTAGAGAACGATCTCATACACCGGCAGAAGTATCGAGCAGCAGAAGATCCATTTCGAGATCATTGTAAGCAACACATAAATATAAATTATTACTTTCTATTATATATCGGGAAATAAATTTCCCAATCCATATAATTGCATAAGTATACATATGATAAATTTAAAACAGACCGGGCAGTGCACAAAAATCTAAAGATAAGAGTATGGAACCAATAGCTGAGAAACATGAAGAAATTCAAATAGAATCGGTGTGTGAAAATGAAGATCAGCAAAACGGTGAATCATCAGTAATGCCAGTACTAAAAAAGGCTGAAAGAAGATCATCACGACAAAGAGTAAAACGACAGATTTTAACTAATGGACAAGGAGATTCAAAAGAAAATGCTGAATCTGTTGATGAAAAAACAGAGCAACTACAACAAGAACAAAGACAACAGGAGCAGCAGCATCAACGCAAAAGTTTGACGCCAACTCGAACGGTAACTAGTGACTATTCATCAGAAGAAGGCGAACGAGAAGATTTACCAAGTCGGCCTGGATCAGCTTACGAAATATATAAACAAGCTGGTGATTGGTGGAAGTACGTATACTTACATGAAATAAAATCTTATACAGTATTGATAATGCGGTGTTTGCATAGAATAGTCAATATATTTAATGTAAACAAATCTGTTTAGATATAAAGTCCTTCGTGGTTTTGTTGGTCAGTTATGAAATCAATAGATCCAATCTCATAATTAATTTGAAATTATCATATCATTTGTTTGTTCATTATATTAATTAAATTTCAAAATAGAATGGTATTAATTTTGGTTGTTTTTTTTTTTTCGTTTCTGTTGGCGTAGTGTATTTCCTAAAACCGATTATACGTACTCACGTGCATCACAGTACCGCTATGAAATCGCGCCGGGGGTCCTTGCAATGCCGAATATGTCCCGGCCCTCTATACACTCAGACGGTAGTAGCGTTGGTAGTTCACATTCATTGAGCCAACGGACATTGAGTCAATCGTCTCACAGTATCAGAGAAGGTCACACAGATTTATTAGATGGCGAGATAAGTGATACAACTGAACAAAATCGTGTTGTGAGTAAATAATTGCAGTCTATTATATAATTATTAATTCATTGAATATAACAATACTTCTTCTGGATTTATTGAGTACTTATTGATATTCGATAGAATGAGGAAAATGCACGTTTATTTGGACACAGTATGAGGGATGATTCAAATGCACGTTTAATTTATAAACAAACCCACGTGGAGCATCGCAATCATCACCGAGAAATTATTTATGGTGATTCGAGCATTACTCGGGACAGGTAATTGTTAAAATAGTTCATAGATTATGAGTGTTGAGAAGTGGTTTAGTAATATTGATTTATTTGATATGAATTAATTTGAAATAGATATGGGAGTTTTTCTAATGTCGATTCCGATACAGAATTGGATGAAGCTATTTCAGTGAAGAGCAATGATCAAAGATGGAGAATAACAAAGTGGTTTCAAAGATCAAAGAGTGTTGTAATTTTGCTATTTGTCAGTGTATTTGAATTTATTAATGTCAAGATACTCAGGAGAAAGTCGGTAGTTTCTAGTCATCGATATCATCGATATCAAGGTCAGTTAATTTTCAAAATACAACTGGTGTTTATTTATATTTAATACAGATGTCAGATCAATCATTGACTTCCGTCTGCATTTTAGAATCAAAATGGACCAAGGCATGGACAAAAATCGATCATACATTACAGTATTTGTATTTATTGTTGATCCGTGTACTCTATCTTGATTCTTGGCTATTAAGTCGTGTTGCGAATATTCGTGAACGTTTCCTGGCACGTCGTTCCAAAGTTTTCTGGTTGATTTTATTGCCGCCACTTGTTCTAGCTGGTGAGTTATTGTATAATTAATTAAATTGTAATGATCGATAATCAACGGTGACGATTGGGAAAAGTACTCTGGTGGGCTGGGAATTAAATTTGAGAAGGCGGCGACCATTCACATGCTCAACGTTATCACATTCGACAAGAGATTTATTAGGGATAGACAGGTAACCCGCAAGCCTGGCCTTCGTTCTTCTTTTTGTTTCAGGAGCTTACATCGCGCAAAAGCATACGTTAGCATCTGTGGAGACACTACTGAACGTTCAAACCGATTTCACTGAGACAACCTATCGCATCTATAACGATGTGGCAAATTTAAATTACTTTGATTATGGATTGTTCGCGAAATACTTAACGAATTTTCAAAATATTTCTTTGCCTTTGATAACTAGTATGAACGTGTCTTTACCCTGGTTTAAAGACATTGGTTGGAATAATATAACATGGTGATGAATTTTTTGGGCCACGTGTCGACGCGATAAAAATTAACCAATTTTTTTTTTTCTCGAGGTTTTTATTAATTTTTGTGTTATTAATCCGCGATATAATTAATGTTTGCTATTTTAATATGCTTCATTGACCCCAACGATAGTTACCCGTACACTTGTGAGTAGTTTGAATTTAGTGAGCTTTACAAATGGTTTATTGCGTTACAATATATCAAATATTGCATTGAATCCATTAATATTGGCGTACCTCAATCAATTAATTACCAAAGGATGAATAGAACTAATATATTTCGTTATTAATTATTCGTTTATTTTCGTTGCTTTTTTTTCCGTTTGTTTGAACTAACTTAACTAATATATTATTAATTATTATGTATCATCTTTGATTGATTTATTATTCTTTTGCTGAAATGAAATGCAAAACAAAAAATATACATAAATATGAATTTAGTACAGTGAACTCTGCTACATGCTCTGTTCATGTCAGCGTTAAAATAATCAGTGTCAATCAGACATCACATCTAAAAAGACAAAAATAATAGATCAACTTTTTCTACGTACAATCTATATGCTGGTATATGGATATATTTTTAGAAATATGAAAAATATTTTTCAAATTGTGCTACAGTAATTTTTGTAAAAAAAAATAAACAAAATCAAATTCAGCCACGAATTGATACAGGAAATAACACAGCGATAATAATTATATTGAAAAGAGTAATTATGAATACATATGTATTATGTAGCTGTTGAAGCCTTTAACTAAAAATAAAAATGACTGGATCATAGTATTCTTGTTTAAATATTATCAGATATGCGCAAACACGTTCATACTATATTAAATTAATTAGCACAATCTATTTCGCGAAGTAATAGTTTTCAGATGAAGAGACAAAAATAACTTAAACATTCATACATATAATTACAATTATGGATGCATTAATTAACCGAAATTATTACCGAGAAAAAGAAATGGGAGAAGGATAGAGGGAGGGAAACTTTGCTGGAAACCAAAAATATAGGAAGAGTTGAAAATAAAACTTCATGGACTTGCACATTATTGGAAAGTCGTCACGAACGGTGAGTTCCTTCGTCTATCCTTCTCTCAGTTACCGTATCGATACATTTAATTGTTTTCTCATGGCGAATACACTGATATGATCTCTATTGTTATCATTCTTGTCATTACTACCAGTTGAAATGAAAAATTTTTCTTAGAGTCAAATCAGCGTTGAGCCAGTGACGGTAACAGGAGAAGGAATCAAATGAAAAAAAAAAAAAAAACAAATTGCGCGCCTTTTACCTATTATTAATTTGTTGCTAGTAAAAAAACAAAACAAAAACACAAATTTCAGGATGTTGGCTACTACCGTATGGAAATAGTTCAACTTTCTCACAGTTCGCTGGTGCTTTATCGCAACGGATAAACGGTGGAGAAATATTTGGAAATATTTATCATCCAGTTGCGGAGGTGGAGAGAGAAACTGGAGCTAAATCGTATGAGGAAACTAATGAAGAATTACGACAATCAATTGAACGTCTTGTCAACCGTGTCAATGAATTAGAAACTGCTGGCAGCAATAAAGAAGTAAGATTTTTATGATCAAATATAATTTTTTGTAAGCATCCGGACACATGAATAACGTAATTTGTGCATTTTTTTCAGAAACTTATCGCTAATATTAGTCAATCTATTGTGGAATTACAGAATAATGAGAAAGACACATGGGGATATTATGAGGTAATGCGAAAAAAAAAATTAATTCATCGTCATAATATTAATTAAATATGTAGGCATGATAATGATAATCCAAATGATATTTTTAGAAAAAATTGGCTGATTTAGAGTTGAAAGTCAATGATGATAATAATGATCAAAGTGCACACAACGAAATAAGAAATATTAAAATGGAATTCAATAAACTCCAACAGCATTATGCAACACTGAAGACCTGCTGTGACAAAAATAGTATACAGTTATCTAACAAAAATATAGAGCGTAATGTTGAGCAAATAATGGCGGAATATTTTGGCAGTGGAGTATCTAAAGCAGAAATAAATAAAATTGTGGAAAACTTAATTGTGGCAAACAATAATGTTGCGAATAAAGGTAATTCAGCGGCCGTGGATTGCAAAGAAACGGGCACTGAAAATATTGTATCATTAACTGAAGCACAAATCCAAAAAATCGTAAAGGAAATATTGAAAATTTACGACGCGGATAAAACTGGACGAGTTGATTATGCATTGGAGTCAGCGGGTGGACAAATTATTAGTATACGCTGTACCCAACGGTACAATGTCAATACACGTGCTTTTAAAATTCTCGGATTCACATTATTTTATGAAAGTGGCGATCCAAGAACTGTAATTCAAGGTCATACATTGCAACCAGGTGTTTGCTGGGCTTTCCAAGATTTTCCCGGATATCTTCTAATAAAATTACGTAGCCTTATTAAGATAACAGGATTTACAATGGAGCACGCACCAAGATCCATTTTACCGAATAATGAAATGAGAAGTGCACCGAGAAAGTTCAATGTTTGGGGTTTGAAGGAGGAAAATGATGTGGAACCAATCCTCTTTGGAGAATATGAATTCTTAGATAATGACGAAAGTCTCCAATATTTTCCTGTACAGAATAATCATATTACAGATTCATATGAATATATTGAATTGAGGATACACAGTAATCACGGACAACTTGAGTATACTTGTCTGTATAGATTGAGAGTTCACGGAATACCGGTATAAGAGAAAGAAATAATTTATCGTAGGATTTAAATGCGAGTCAAAATTAAAAATTTTTTTATAATGCTCCAAGCAATTCTCAAGACAAAGTCTATCTGTAAATTTAAAACGCGAGTCAACGTGCCTTCAAGATTATATTTATTCTATCAATAATGAATGCCATAATCTTGTAAAAAAATATCACTGTCATTTTCGATAATAATAATAATAATAATAATAATAATAATAATAATTACTTATTAGTATATGTCAATAGAGATAAGTGAAGAATATAAACGCACGTCTTTTTTTTTAATTTATAATTTATCACTGTTGGTTCATACCATATGTAAAACGCAACATGTTTTTCCTTTTATACGTAAAATGTATATGTTCAAATGAATCTTATCTGTTTCGTCAAAAAAAAAATGTAAATCATTACGTATAACAATGCGGTGAATAATGTTCAAGTGTTTATGTCGAAAATATTTGTATCTGCATTTGATTAGACAGTTATTGACTCCAAATTTAGAATAAATGTATGATCTTGAGTTTGTAAAGTGAACAAATGATAAATTGAGAGATCAAGTTACCCAAAGTTAAGTAAATTATAATTATGACGATCCTATAAAGTACAAATTATGTAAAAAGATCGTTTTATGATTTATAAGTTAAGATTAATTGCTCGTTGTGAGTTTCATAACGAGACTGAGCTGCGAATTCACACGCTTTTTATACATTGAGTTTGTTTCATGTTGCGACACTTAAAAATACATTTAATTTTTCAATTTATATATCTATCGCATTGAATGTTCCATCTACGTTTTCATTATGATGAATAATTTTATTTTGACGGCAGTAATGTTTTGTGTTCCACTTATTGAGAAGTATAGTACCTGTTTACATTTTTATGGCAGAAAGTAACGCACTTCTTTTTTTTTTCTCAACATGTGATAATGGATTGACAATGAGTAGAGCTTTTTGTCATATATGTTTTGAAGAATTTGGTTTTTTTTTAAGTAATACACTTATTGCGTGTTCGCAAACCAGAAACTCTTCTCATGAGGGAAGCAAATTACTAACAAGAAAAATGAGTGAATAAATATATCAAACACATTGAAGTATTGAACTAATATTTATGAAGCATTCAAATTGATTCTTTCATTTTTTTATCATGTTTTGATGAAAAAAGTATAAAAATGGTCGTAAATTGAAAGTATATACGGAAGCGAATCCAACAATATATAAGATAAACATTCGTTTTTTCATAATTACATTAAAAATTTTAAATAGTGCATTGAAGGAAACTGGCCCTTCACGCACTTCCGGTTCCGACCGGAAGCACCCCACCACTGCCAGGACCTATAACGTAATTCCAAACTCTGTCGTAACCTGAAACAGCGCCGTAAGATCAAGTATTTCCTCTTTCTCCATAAAACACAAAGATGGCGGCACCAATCGTTCGAGCGTAGCTTTAATCGATGTTATTATTTTTGTTTATCGACTTTATCATATTTTTTCGTCATTTTCTTCTTCTGCATGGATTTACCAGTGTGTTTCAGCATCAGGTTCTAGCATGAACATTAATATTCGCATCAAATTATCACATGGATGAATATTATAACCTCACATTTGGTGCAATACAAAATTCGGTGAGTCAAAGATTGAACTTAACCTTCAAAAATTCGTTACGATTTTTTGAACTTTACCCCTTCTTACATGAACTCTTCGCGGTCCACTTATCGTTGGTTGATGCTATTTGCAACAAACGATAACATTGAATGATTATAAGATTATATTGTTGGGTATTCAATATTAAAAATGTAGTTGAAATTATTTTTATAAAGTCCGAAACTATCCTCACGTACTCGTATATTTTATTTACTGTCATAATATTCATAATACCGTGTACAATAATTGCCATGCATTGCAACTCCCTTGATTTCACTGATTTTTCAAGGTTTCCCATGCATCAAATTACCGTGTACGGGTACGTTAGAATAGACACATCGTTTTATAAAATAGGATAAAAGGCAAAAAATTAAAACCGTTATTACATTCATCAGTTATTTATTCACACAAATACGAATAAATTTGGATATTTCTTGTGAAAATACGCGTACGCATATACACGATTACATATACATACATATAGGCACGTGGAATATTCGTATGTGTATATGATCATATGACCGTAATAGATTACATTACATATGCTCCAGTTATTATAATTTTACATTATTGAATATAGTACGTTTGTTTACTGCGCATTAATATTTCCAATAATAATCAATTTACCATCATTCATTTTCACATTTATTTTTCAATCTCTCTATTTTTTCATCAGGAAATGGCAAATATTCTCTTTCATGGTTGTGATATATATAATATTTGTTTGTTTGTTCTTTTTTTCTTTTCTTTTTCACGTATATAAATAATGTATATTATATAATTTAAAAAGTAATTCAATGTTCTTTCAGGAAATAAATATAATTAAACACGTGTGCGATAAAGACTTGCAATAATCGCGTATTTATAAAAATAAGTAAATCATCCTCTCGCATTTTTTTTTTTCTCTTGATCTATTTTGCCATCTAGAAATCACTCATATAGGTACATTCATTTTGTTTAAAAATAATACAGTTTCATGTCTATTTTTGTTTTTTTTTTCTCAGTTGAATGTCACATGTGTGATTTTCATACACATTTTTATCTGTTGGTTCGCGAGCATCTCGACATTATTTTTGTTTTCCTGTTCTCTTTTTAGTACACACATAATTCATATTATGTGAAGAATAAAAAAAAACGAAATTCGATAAATGCCACGATATTGGTGATAAAATCGCATGATATGATGACTAAGTCTCATGGATTATTGATGGCAATCACAATCGGAATGATAAATGATGATAATGCTACAAAATTTGAACAGTGGCAAATGGAATAATAGAAAATTAAACGGTATTCGGTCAATTGTGGAATTTATTTGTTTATCAAGGCGGTATATAATAAATTATAAAACGTCATTTGAATGTAGGATGAAGTCGAAACTTGCGAACTATATATCACTCCCGAGACCAGTGGGGGACATACATAAAAAATAATATGAATTATTAAAGACGTCAAAAATAAAGAAAATAAATACTGATTTTGGAATGTAATCGATCACCCGCGACCGTTAATATGATTTTTTTTTTATTCTCCCTCGCTCTCAACTTAAAAAATCATTAATATTATTGAATTTTTTTGAATTAAAAAGTGTTTAACGTTGAACGTATACACACAAAAAAAAAAAAAGAAATAAATAAATAATAGAACGTAGATACACCGGGATTTTTCCCTTTGTTCGCAAATTATTTTTGAAATAATTCGTTAATAAAATTGGAGATAAAAAAAAACAAAAAAAAAATGGAAAAGCTATCTATATAAAATTAAAAATAAAGTTACTAATACATTGTAAAATTGTAATACTTATAAAAAAAGTGTCAAATTGCTACGACCCGTTCATTCTCGATCGATAATATAAATTTCACGCCAATTAATTTTTATAACATAAAAATTCGTTCATAGCGGCAATTAATTATTTAACTAAACAAATCCTATTTGAAATCATTATAAAATGATCATATGTAATACTAAACAATATAATAAAATAATATTATAATAAATGACAATAGTAGCAATAGTAAATGATAATCAATATCATGCGCTACGCATTTTCGCACAAATTCATACACAAAAATTATATTCAATTTGCCAATTTTTATCAATTTTCTTCTATCACTTCCGCCATTCCATCATTATAATATTGAATTTATATGTATATACGTGCGTGTATATGAGTACTTGTACATGTACATATGTGTCGTCTTCGCTTATTTATTTTTTAATATGTTTTCTTTTCTTTTATTTATGTTTTTTTTTTTGTTCATTTTCATTATTGAATTGCGTATTTTATTACCTTTGTTCATCTATAATAACTTGCACGCGGCAACGCAGCGTAGATATATTTTGTCGACTAGAATTCGTAATGGGATGTATGGCCCTCGGTACCGTTCCGCCTTAAGTCGCCAGGCGCGTCGGAACTTAAAGACTCGTCAAGGGTGTCTCGCTCTATTTCTTCTATCATTCTTTATGAGCGGTTGATTTATGCTCATCGTTTCAATTATTTTTCTTTCCAATCAAAAGACAAAGAAAATGGCGGCATATATTGATTAATATGCCATTCAATTCGTTGACAGTATGAAATTCAATCATTGACTTTTAATAACACCCTCCTCTTCGTCTCCTGCTTGCACACCCTATGACACTTCCCTCGTCCCTCGGCGCCTGCGTGTTTTGCATCGTAAGTATCCTCCGTTTACTTCTTGCGGCCGAGGTATTCTGCCATCTCTTGGAACTTTTCCTTCTCATCCTCAAGCAACAATGCTTGAATGCAACTGGTAAAGTATTTACTGCTGAAGCATTCTTGCCTACATTGTCCCAAAGAGAAACAAAAACAAAATAACAAAGAATTATTAATAAATCATTTTTATTATTGAATTGTTGATTTTATATTGATAAATTTAAATATCATTTGAGTTGATGCACGTCATGTTATTGTGATTAGTTTCATGCTGAAGGGGTTAAACAGAGGCGTTTTTAATGTGTTCAATAATATGAGTAATTGTATTTGAGTTATCAGCAGAGTAGAAGCATCGGGTAATTCCACCTGGAAAATTTCTTAACTAACATGCATCCATTGTTAGTTTTTTTACATTCAATTATATTATTGTTAGATCGTGTTGGTTAATTCGCTTGTGTTCATTCGTGTTCTGAGGTAGAAGAAATAAAATAAAAATTAATATATACACAAAAATTTATATAAAAGAAATATTTATATTAGTTTGTATAGAGCACAATGCAGTATGGAGAATGTTAGTGACGTTGAATAACGAGGCGTCTAACAGAATTACCTAAGCTGTGAATTATACATTCAAGCCCTCGGCGGATTGTTGGAGTATTTCACGCGCAGTATTTATTTATTTTTTTTTTATATGAAAAGAAAGAAAAAAATAATGGTAATAATGAAGTATACCATAATGCCGAATTAAAAATGCAAGATATATGAAAAAATGGATATACATTATTTGTTAAAATCAACAAATATGATTTGTGTAAATTAAATGTGTAAGGAATGTGGTAATCAGGATATACACAAATAATAATGAAATATAATAATAAATAATTAGGATAAATCATAAACATAACAAAAAAAAGCTACCTAAACCCCAGGATCGGCACCGTGAAGTTGTTTGATCCCCATTTTGAATTGTTCCATTTCATCCTGCATTAGTAATGATTCCACGCATCCCTTGAAGTAGTATGTCGTGAAACAGTCCTTTCTGCAAACGTTCAATACACAATGCTAAAATTCTTATATAATTCAAGTCAATTAAAAAATAACTAAATAATATTTATAATTAATTTAATACACTGTATTGAGTATCGCACATTGAAATATATTGCCAATTTATGGCAATAGAAAAAATTCAGATTTCCGGAAGGTAAAAAAAAAAAAGTAAAACACCAAGTGTATTAAAACAATGGCGCCCATTTGAGAGTCAGGGACGAGGTTTAGTTGCACCTGGGCAATGCAGTAAACATATCATACTATATAAGTATTAATATATATATATAAAAGTTAATGCATGTATATAAAATTGTAAAGGCGCGTTACGGCCAGGAACAAATACAGAGGCCAGGTAATAACGGATGTGCGTTGGCACACTCGCCGTATGGCATGAGTTATAAATAGAAGAGAAATCTCATTCCGTTTCGATACGCGTGCCGGAGCAGCGCGCCAACCGTTCCAATATATATATATAACACACAGTCTGCATCAACGAGATGCGTTGTCATTGTGCATATAAACACATACATACATTTAATATCTTTTACTACATGCTAAAAATATACCTGTGTATTGTCTCTCAATGGACATTCACAAAGTTATTTATAGACAGCATTATATATCCTCACATTAAATGATCACATAATTATTTTTTTTTTTTTCCAACACAACTCGTGAAATAAAAAAAAAACAATTGTAATATATATTATTTGTATTATATAGTATACGATTATTGAAATAAATAATAACCTGCAGAGAGTGTGAAGTGTGGGTTCACGGAATAAATTGTAACAGTCCTCACAAACGCGATCGAGTCGTGCAAATATACTTTTATCATAGACGCCTTTGCATCCCAAATCTATGTATGATCGTTTGCCAAGTGGATGTCCCATTACTACACCGGCATCAGCAATACCAAAACACGACGAGATCAGTAGTAGCGTAACAGACCAAGCGAGTACAGATAGAAGTACAGATGAACAGGAAAGTGCACCAATATGGTTTCTAGTGATGGTGCTGCTGCTGATGATTCTTCTTGTATTTCTTCTATTGAAGGACGATAAGGTGCAAGGAGAAGAAGATGGCAATGATGATGAGGTGATGGTGAATGAAGAAACTAGTGTTGTTATTGTCGTAGGCAATAAGGTGATTGTTGATCGACACGAGCGTTGTTGACTCAATGGTACACCGGTACCAATTTTCGACAATTGACGACACAAGTTGGTACGTGAGAGCGTTGAGGATTGCCTCTGCTGACGACTGCGGTGCTGCATCATCTGAAAAAGAGGTATAAATATATAATTGAGGATTACAGTATACTATGGGGCTTGTTAAATTAATGTGGACCGAGTGATAGGTTGTGAAGGTATACAATTAAATAATATATATATATATATATATATATATATATATATATATAGACATTTATGTTTATATGTGTCTACATATGTGTGCATTAAAGACGAAAGAAGCAAAGCGGACTCGCCACAAGTGGTCTTGTCAGTGCGCTGTGAATGGACCACACGCAGGTATCGGGTGGCCCCACCTGTAAACGTCCTCACAACCGACAACTTCATTAACCGGTCTCCATCTCTCGCTCGCACCAACCAATATACCAGGGCATTTATATATCTCTCTTTGTCAAATAGAGAGGACAGGCAAGAGAGATTCTCGTGTGCGCCGTTTCGTTCTCCCGACTCTTCGTCTTTTTTCCTTTTTGTTTCATTTGTTTTTTGTTTTTTTTTTTTTTTCACCACACATAATCGCCGCTCCCGGGTGGGATTTTATTTTTAGCTCACGCTCGATTCTCAGAATTTTCGCACACACTCTCTTCGGTTATACATATATATAAAGTGGGAGAAAGACAAAAGGGGGAAAAAAAAAAAAAATTGGAATGAAGACGAGACGACGACGTGGTGGACCATACTTTTTTATTTTCCTTCTTTTTTATCCACTGCGTTTGGAAGCGCCGAAAGAGCCGCGCTCGCCACATATAATTGGCTCTTGCGGGCGATAATTTGCCCCGAGTGCTCTCTCTCACGATCGTTAAATATTTCTGTTCAATTTTAGCCAATGAGAGAGAGAGAAAGTGGAATTAGTGGCCCTAATATTACGCACGATGCTGTTCATTGTAACTTTCAGATTTCTCACTCTATTTTTCTCCTCTTTTTTTTTTCTTTATGTTTATTCAATTTTTTATTTTGTCTCTCACGTTACTTGAATGTTCTTGTTGATGATTTCTTGGAAATCATCACCAGTACAGCCTCCATTGGATCGCTTTTACATTTATATATATACAATGTATATGCGAGAGAGATGATGAAGAAAAAAATAAAAAAATGGGCGGCAAATGGATTGAAAGAAGGTGGAAAAAAATAAATAAATAAAATCTGAAATATGTTACAATGTCCACAGAGAGAGAGAGAGAGAGTATAACACGTTTCGACTTGTCATGAGTTTGTGTATCGCCTTGGCGGCTTAATTTAGTTGAAGGTTAACACTGTCCATGTGTTGTATATATAATATATATTGCAGCCGAGAGTGCACATAAATAAATATACATATTAAATTTATATAATTATATATTCATGTATTTGATACATCCGATTGTAATTATAAATAATATTGAGATAAAAATCTGATAATTATACTGTGGATAAATAGTAATCTTTTGCAAAAGCATTGGCATCAGAGCTCGAGAGAGTTCCCAACGTCATTGCAGCAGTTGTACATAGTGTATATATATATATATTTATATAAGAAGGGAGAGTTAAATAAAGAAAAAGTCAATGAGGACCGGTTAGTCGACAGGTGAGGTCTTTCCACGTCTCTCTATGTTTTCCCCACCTCCTGTCTCTCAAAGTGCGCACAGGTGTGCAATCTACAAATGCCCTATGGCGAAAAAAAAAAAATAAAAAACGAGGCGTTCTCGATTAGAGTATATGTTCTCTCTATATGTATATGTTTCCGTTGAGCTGACCACTAGACGACAAAGTTTATAACATTATATTCGTATATACAGTTAGAAATTTTGTGAAGATTGAGAATAATGACGATTTTAAAATTTGATGTGGAATAAAAAATGATTTGCAAGTACTTTGATAAAATTGTATATTTAATTCTAGTCTGCGAATTAATTTTTTCATAAATATATTTTCAATATTTTGTAATTTGAAATGTAAATTATGGTATAGGAATATAATAATTCGTTGGGTATATTAATCAATATAATGACTTGCTGTAATATAGAAGAGAAAGAAAAAAAAATTAGGAAAATATATTAAATTTAACATTAAATATTTATTCAATTATTGATACGAAAATTTATTCGCGTTCTTGAAACAAATTTATTCATTTTATATATTCAAGAACGTCCGTGTTTTCAATTCAAAAAATTACTGATAGTTTTACATTACTGTATTTATTTATTCATTTATTAATTTTCATGACTAGTATACAAAATTAAATTTATACCCAGAGTAATGTGAAATAGACTTTAACTAAACTTCTATCAAATTGTATTACATGTGTATTGATTGGAGTGTATACCAAAATAATATTCAAATGAAAAATCTTTATATCAAAAGAGAGAAACATTAACAGAAGAAATAAATTTTTTTCTATACAAGTGAAAATAAAAAACATATCTATTCAAGATAAATTACTCCAACCAATTCACTTCAAAATACAAATCCTAAATAATAATTTCCACATAATTTTCAACTTCAATTGAACTATAATCCACATTAATAACTATATCCCTTCATATATGCAGTTAAATTCCCCGCGGGTGTGTCAGCAAAAAGCCCAAGATAAGAGATTGAATAAATAAAACAAATAACAAAAATATAAAAGTAAAAAAGAGGACGGGAGTATAACGTAGTATCGTTAGATAGATCGGTTCTCCTCGCCAGGTGGTCCATCCCGTGTCGGATGACTCAATCGTGAGAAGGAGTTGTCGGACGAGCTCGCGTATAAGTGAGATAGTGGACAGGAGTAAGAAAGAAAGAGAAAAATAAAGAGTGTAAAAAAAAAAAAAAAAAATAAAAAGAAATTGGAGAAAATATAAGCAAAACGTAGAGGAAGAAGAGAATGAGCCAGAAAGTTGAGTTACATATAAAACAAAAATAAAATAAGAAAACATTTTTACACACTCGCGTGTGTGTTCGCGCGTGTAATGCGTGGATGCCGCCACACGGGGCCTCCTCCCTCTCCCTCCAGAAACCCGACGAAAACACAGCGAACATCATCAGAGACGCGGGGTATAGCAAAGTAGAGGAGCATAAAGGGGAAATTTGAGCCTCTAATTAGGCGTTTGCCCGCCGACCAGTGGGTTTGCTATCCCATGTAACATATATCCATATAACATATACAATTTGATACGCGCTATACACGCCACATATATACATAAATACATATAACAGCTCAGAGTTGAGTAAAGAGAGTGCGCGGCGCCCAAAAAAGACGATGAACCATAAATCAATCGACAACGAAGCGGCGGCAAAACAAACCACTTCGCTTTGACGTGTTTTCTACCTATATATAAACATGCAAACAGACACACACTCGTATGCTTGAGGTAAAATAAAAGCGATGTGGTTAGTGGGGTCTACCTACATCACTTCTTCTTATACATATAAATACGATATAAGTATTATTATGATAGCTGTTGTTATATATGTCCTTCACGAATTATCCGCACATTTCTACATTGAAGCATGGTAACAAACTGTTTTCTTTTCTTTTTTTTTCGCCATACATCAGAAATTTATTTATATGATAAATTTTTTTTCTACATTGATATGTAGAATTATTTGCACTAGATTCATTTTACTCAAAGAATAAGAACCATATACACATGTACACACATATATACATATATATATATATATATATCCATTCTTTCATATATTTTTTTTTTTTTCTGAATCCGAAGAACGAGGAGGGCAGACAAGAGACAGAGTGAGAGAAGGCAACGCAGGAGGTCGAACAAGAGTTGAACGGACGGTTGGATCGTGCGTCCTCGATCGCTGCCCGCACAAAAGTAACGATCCCGGTCGCTTGCTCTCTTCCAAGATCACCGCGACGATAATTTAATACACACGAGTGAGAGAGAAATGTAGGGAGAGAGAGAGAGAGTGTAAGAGAACGATACGGTGAAGAGAGAGAGAGAGGGAGGGAGAGAAAGGGTGGAAGGGAATAAGAGAGAATTCGCCACCCAGGTGTGCACAACGGGCGCGTTATTAACAGATATATATATATGTATACCTGTATATATTGTGAACATATATAGGTCCCAAGTAAATGATAAAAATAACTTATTTATATTTATATCAAAAATACTGTGGCAACATTGATATATTGTGCGGATATTGTGAATGTGTGAAATGAATATACATGAAATGCTGACATACAGGGATTAGTCGAAGATGCATATGTGTGAATAAACTGTATAGACAATGACGTCAAAGGTATAATGATAAAATTATGTAAGAAAATGGTTCTATTAACCTATGCTTGGTGTTATTAAATGCAAAGCAATTCCACTTTGTCGTTTGTCCTGTTCGTATAACCGGTCTCTAATATCTACATCGTATATTACATAGTATGGGTATACTTAAAACAATATTGATGATGTTATTTTTTTTTTTTTGCTACACTCAATTATATGTGGATATATTATAAATAAGTCGACACATCTGGTATTCCTTGACAAGTTGTAAAATTAATACACATGATTATATTCTCAAGTGATTCTCAATGACAATTTATGGTTTAGTGTGTGATCGTTTATAAATACGTGATATGGCTAATGAGAGATGTGAGAGTGTTGATATATGTTTATATTGAAATATACAAAGTCATTTTGTTGATATTTGTTTATATTGGTAGATGGGATAGTGGTGAGAAAATTGGGATCTCTTTATTTTTATCTTTTCGTTTTATAGAGTCCTTGATAACTAATATCTTACGCTTGGTAAATCTTTTTATTTATTTTTTCTTCTATTTAAACTCACCGCATATATATTGCGATATATATGAATGATGTAAGGGGATATGTATTGATGTTTTTTTTTTTAATTCAAAGTTGTGAGTCTGATATTATTTTATGAAGACAAAATTACCGATTGAGAAAATGAATATAGGATTATTTTATATATATGTAATGTTAATTTATAATGTCATCAAGTGAGACACAGTAAACGTGTTTTTTCTTTTTATCATCATTGATGCAGACACATTCATCATGATGATGATGGTGATCATCATCACTCGGCGCACGCGCGTATTTAATGCATGAAAGAATGTTCAACAGGTGTGCGCCATAAGAGAAACACACAAGCGTGTAACAGCGGGCGTGAGCGCCCTTTTAAACCATCTACAACCATTTGTGTTTGTGCTACCACCGCCACATTTTCCCCTTCATCATCATCTTCATCATCATCATCATCATCATCATCATCGCCATATGTACAACGAATAAAGGAACAAGAGGAAAAGAGAGAAAAGAAATAACAAGCGCGCCTGACCTTGCCACATACTTTTTAAATTGTCGACCTTCCGCCACGGAAGGGCGCAATGAATAAAAAAGTAATATAACAAGTTGGGCGTCCTCCATAGTTGTCGCATTGTCGTTTTGTGTCTCTCCATCCAACCCGATCGTTTTATAAACTTTCTTGAGATTGAAAACACACTCAATGTGGTGATGGTTTGTGTTTGTGTGTGCGTAAAACAGCTTTACGAACATCAAGTAACATAGCACAACTGGCGTGTGTGCACACTTGTATATATGTATGTTGCCCATCTCGAGTGTATGGAGTCAACGAACCCAACTATGGCGGTATATAACAGCGAGAAGTGGATATGGGCACTTTTATAACTCTGTGTTCTGTTATACCAAAGGCAAAACATTCATATATAGAAGACATTTTTATATTAATATTCAATTCATGAATTGAGCAAGTAGAAGAGAAGTGCGTTTAGATTTGATATACATCAAGATTTTAACCTTATACATTAGAGATTTATTTTATCCAGACGAAAGTTTCCTAATCGCAGTAGGAATTTATTTATTTATTCATTTTTTCTATTTTTTTCAAGTGCCGATTATTACGAAATAATTCTACATACAAAGATAGTAGTGGTAAAAAATTGTGTGTCTAGTAATACACTTCCCTCTTTTCTTTATCGTATAGAATGCAAATAATATTTTTGAATTGTTACCGTGAATAAAATTCCACAGTTAAACAGAGCTGATAAGTCATCCCCCAGAATTAAGTAGTAACAGTCAGTAATGCTCAGACATAAAAAAAAATAAATAACATGGCGCTACTGGAGACTTTCCGATTGTGTTAATTGAAGTTAATCTGTTGCAAAACAAACGTGAGTCTTTCAAACCTCACAAAATTATCATCTTTTATAAAAACAAAAAAAATGACAAATTCCATCCTTTATCCTCTTCAAAAGTTTATTACTCCGGAACAATTGCGACACTTTGAAACGCCATTGCACTTATCATACAAATTAGCACTTGAACTTTCTTGGAAGAAACAAAAATATGTCGATAAATTTTAATATTTCACACAAATATCGAGAGTTAAAAATATGCCAAATCCCCCTGAGTATGTTCAACCAAAGTTTCGTCTTGTACTTATCTCTAATGCCATAAAATACAATCATTAAAATGTAATTACATTTAAGAAAACCAGTGATAAATACAATAAAAATAATACCACTGAAAATAATAGTAACGCTCCAATAAATAATGAGTCCGATAACTCTAAAAAATTGCATACAAAAGGCCATACAAAAATAAAAATAATAAAAATTATATATTGATCAATTATAAAATAATGCAGAACCGAAAACATTGACGAGGTCGTGGTACGCTTCATACTTGAAACGTGTGTAAAACTCTCAGCCACAGCGGTTCAATCTGTTTGATTGGATGACTTGTTTATATACACATATATATATATATATAACAAACTCGTTCATCGCACTATTCAGTTCAAGAAGAAACAGATGAGGTGATCACACTTCTCTTGAGAGACAGTGGGCTTCTCTGTTTTTACAACGCTTGCCATTCTGTCTTCCATCACAAATGTTACGGTTACTTCGCCAACCAAAGAGAAGTGCAGAGTAAAGTATCATATGTATGCATATATAAAGAGATTCATTTATAAGAGCAAGAGGTAGAGAGAGAGAGAGAGAGAGAGAGAGAGAAAAAGAGAGGGAGGGAGTACGGTAATATATAAACATAGAATGTGTGATATAAATTGAAAGACTTTGGAAGTCAAGTGTGTGTATAGATATGCATACACCGCGTGTGAAACACGAATGTATGTAGGACAGAGGCAGGCTCTGTTGCACGCCGGTACATACACACATATACCAAGTCGCGCGCGCAGTAACAACCAAGCACAACCGATGATATATATCCATGTAGTATACCCCATCGCAGTGACGCGAAGTGAATGCTAGTGGTATAGTAGTGGGAAACGGTGTGGTTCCGGCAGACAGCTTGGCGTCCTACGGTTTGCTTTGCGATAAACCGTATAGAAGCCTTTCTCCTTCTCTTTCAACATCTGTTTCACTCACTCTATTGCCTCTCTCATTCACTCACTCACTCACTCATTCTCAGTGCCATCCACATCTCTTCACGTTCACTCTGCACAATCTTGTCTATTTTTATTTCTCTCTCTTTCTCTTTCTTCTCTCGACATTTTGCCTCTGTACATTCTTAATAGTATATATAAATATATATATGTATATAAACATTTATATATGTATATGTACCAGCTGCGAATTTCTCGGACCATTTCCAACGGTCAAGACTTAACTCGTTGACGGGTTTCACGAGAAATACGCTCTCTCCTCGTTAACCCTGAGAACAAACGTCATCTTTTGTATTATTATAACTTGAGAGTAATTATATTGCAAAATTTTATGTACGTCTAACCCGGAAGATTTTTTTTTTCTTTTTTTCTTATGATTATTTTTAGGTGAGACATGCGACACGGTCAAGAGCGTGGTGTAATATTCAATGGGAATATATTTAGATATATTTGCCGGAAGAGATAAGAGTCCAATCACATGTCAGTCATTTGTACATATATGAATACGATAAAATATAAGAACGTATTCTTTCAAGTTATATAATAAAAAAAAAAAAAATTAATGTTCACCACGTGCTTCATGTCGTCACTGCATGTCTAGTATCATCAATAGGTCTATATCAGTTATCTGTCAACTTGGTCTGATATAATATTGACCCGCGCCATAGAAGGAACCGTGAATTTATGATTAGTGTGAAAATTGTGACAATATTGATGTTACTAAAGAAAAGTGGACGTGAAGATTTTTTGGACTTTGAAACCAAGAAACATTGACGGGTATTTTTTCGTTTTATTCTTGTTTCATTTAACATTTCATGTACATTATTTTTCTTCGAAGAAAATCATTAGCAAAAAATGTGTGAAAAGACAAAAAAAAAAAAGAAAAGAAGTTTTGGAAAAAATACAAAATAATGAAGTCTGCCAAAATGTTACAAAAAATTTCCAACGTTTCAGTTTCTCAGAATAGATTTTTTCTTATCTTCTACTCTAAAATTCCTAAATTTTACACACGTCAATTCACACTTTGCTTGTGTCTGTGTATGTCTCATAAAAGCAAAAAAATAACATACTTATGATTACTGCAAAGGACTTTGAACACCCATCTTTTATTATTCATTTATAACGAGGCGTGAATGTGGCACGTGGCATATCTACTATCCCTACGAATATATATATATATATATAAAGAAACTTCTCGACGCTTTTTGCGCAAGGACCATTCCATTCGCTAGTGAATTTAGCATCAAAAACACACAGGTGTAAAATATTTTCTCATTAAATTTAAAGCAACTATATATCAACAATTTAAATTGAAATCATAATTTATTTTATTTAAATAAACTAAATAAGGATACATTTTCTATTTGCCTTTTATTCATTCCGCAAAAATATCTACGCGAAAGTATTTCACGTGTTTAATTTCATAATCAATTCCCCTGTTGATGCGATTGAATATATCATATACAAAACTTGATCCAACCATACTGTGTACACTATTCGCTTCCTCTCACTCATTCCTCTTTTCGTGTTGCGCGTAACGCACGAGGTATAAAGTTTTTCATGTATATATATATATATATATTATATTGACTTCTCCCACGGTCGTGAAGGGGCACGCGGGTTGTCGGTGAAAAAGAAAGGTGCCTTTAACTGCGCGAATATAACGGAGATATAGTCGTTTGATTACATATTATATATTAACGTGGATATATTTTGCTGTGGCAGTAGTGCATTCACGATACTTTGCACATTAATATAATTTTTTAATTTTGTTTATTTCTTTATTTTTTTTTTTTTTTCTTACACGTACGCGGATATTATTTATATAGAAACGCGCAATGAGAGATCGTGTGTGACATCAGTACGTATCTGAGATGGATGAAAATCGAGTATCTCGCAATGTATTTATTCTGATATCACATCCCTCATTGGTCTTATCTTCTCCTCTGACTCTTTTCCCGCGATATCACATTTCAAGTCTTACATCAAAATCATATTTCCCTATATCGATATAACATGTAATAGATAAATAAATATATATATATATATATATATATATATATATATATATATATATATATAAGTATATAGAATTGCGTTTTTCATTGGTGAGTTTGAAATAGTAAACATAATTATTTTCTTATCTCTGCAATGTTAATTTCATAATTAATTTGTTTAGTATATTATTGCAAAATTGATATGCAATAGCGAATACATCAAACACTTACGATTTATTTGATGTTTTCCACGGTTAAAATAGCTTTATATATATATATAAACACTGTGAAATCTGTGGATTTTCACGCTCTATCAAGATATTGAAGTCCTCTCGGGCGTTGAGTTGTTGCGAGCACACTTATGTTTACGAGAATATATATGCGAACCGGTTCACTGACACTGTGGCGAACAAGACGTGATCGAAGGCAAAGGCAGAGGCGCGCGCGCGAGATGGTACGTTCTGAGAAAAAAGACAAAAAAAAAAAAAAATAGACAATTTTTCGCCACGAGAAAATTGAAATTTTTCTTCTTTTCTTTATCTTAATTATTTGAAATATTTTCCGCACCGATTTCCTTTCAACGACTGTCTGACTCAGCAGATTTATTTATTGATACTTCTGTTAATCTCTTGACCGGTCCGAATATCAATGTCGAACAATTCACTCACGACAAAAATAGATATTCGCATGAAATCAATAGATAAAAAATATTTATAAAAAATAAAACAAATTTTTTCCGTTAACCAAATATAAATTGATAAATGTGATAACGATTTATTTTTGATTGTTATATTTCGTTTAAATATAAATATATATTTATATGTATATTGCTGTCGATTATAAAAGGAGCACACGTTTTAATACAAACGATCGGTCAGATGCGAGTCTCTTGGTGGTTCGGGCTAACATTAACTAGCGCGGACTGCAGCCGCTTATAATATGGCCGAGGCGCGAACCAATCGGATCCCGCGGCTCTCTTGCCAGAGCCCCCACTCGCCCCTCTCTATCGGCGGGCAAGACCCCCCGCGTGTTATTCCCGATCGTCGTGCCTCCTTTTTTTTTTTTGCCTCTTTTCCCTCCTCATCTTGCTCTTCTTCTCCTTCTTTTTTTTTTTCACTGCCTCCTCCTCCACCTCCTCTTTCATCATCTTCTTGCTTATTATTTTTTTTTTTCTCCTTAAACATCTTCTTATAATATAATATTCTTCCTAACATATCTTCAGCTCGTTTCATCTCTTCCTCCCTCACACTCTCTTCATTCTTATTGTACTCCCTTTTCATGAGTGATCTCATCTTGTAAGATTGCGTTTCATTCGGGAAACGGGACTCTCAGGTAAATATCTCCCTTTCGCTTTTCGAACTCACCTTTTACCATTCATTATTTCTTTTTCTTTTTTTTTTTCCTTTGTTTTATTGTCCCTTTTTTGTCTCCGACGTTTTGCTTCAACCTTCTTTTTTTCTTGCTATTCTTCAATTCATTTTCTTATGTATCTACGCAATAGCAGAACGACGTTGCATCAACTTTTATTGGTGGCTTATATGTGCAGTTAATATCGTCTTATGAGCGCGTGCGATCGACATTGCGCAGCCGAGACATTAATTAAGTGACAGAATTCCTTGTTCATGATTGCGTGAAAGTTATTTGGGAAAAGCGGTGGAAAAAATTAGTTTGATGTGTTTGTATTATGGGTATTTAATGATTTGATGAAACTTTGATATTTAAGTTTGTATGGTGAGGCCAAAAATGGCTGAAAATATACACATATTCGTTACGCCAGTTTGCAAGTGTGCTCTGTTAAACCACTTTTACTCTCGCATGACGCAAATCCATCAATCATCGGATCAACTTCGAGTCCCACTTCCAATGCCTCTCTCTCTCTCTTTTTCTGTTTATATGTTCTCGATACCACATCAAGTGTATACGATCCATTGGTCAGCACACGTGTGAGTGTGCAATTTTTTCTTCTCATTATTCAAGCCTGTATTTATTTATTTTTTTCATCATTGAATAAGCACATTTTTTTTTTTCTGCAACAATTATAATATGATCCTGTGTGAAATCATTAGTGTTGTAGATAGTTCTTTCATATTACATAATATAGATTGATGAGAGATTTGGAATAAATGGATTTTTAATTGATAGAATATTTGATTTGTCTATGTCAAATTTTTTATGCTCGTTCAAACTTCATCGTTGAATACTATCATTTTTTTTTTCCTCATAATTTCCATTTTAATTCGTTCCATAAAATGAGCACAATTTATTTTTATCCAATGAGTAGAATATGATCAATGATTAATGTTGTACAATATTTTCTTTGCATAATACTGATCGATGAAAAATTATCCATTTGAACAGTTTTTTTTTCCTCAAGTATTTCAACTTTTATCTGATATTTCTTCGTAATCAATTGTGTGATCTCTTCTTCTTATCCGAACTATTATTTTTTTTTTCCTTTGTAAAGACAAAATGGGAAGTTATGCTTTGCAATAATATATTATAATTCTATATATAATAATCATTATCAAACATTTTATTCGATTGGTTAATGTAGACTCGTGATCAATGATTCATGTGACAAAAAATCTTCGACATTAGATAACATATTCAATCCAAGTATGTCAAATTTATTTTAACATTAGTTGGTTATGATGACTGGCTTTCCCAGATACATTTTGAATATATGCGTCATCACATCAGTATTACACTTCTCATCGTATGGATTCATACATCACTTTGAATGCTCAAAGTGTTTTTTCCCGAGAATGTCGATAGAAATCGTCGTTTCTGATGGCAGAGATGCATTTAGTGAGGGAAAAAGAGAAAAAAAACAAAACAGTAATAAAAATAAAAAGCTAGCATCATTCCATTTCACGTTACTTCAACACGTCATCTTTAAAAATTCTTTCCCTACATTTCAATTCAAAGAAACCAGAATAAATCTTATAGCTCAATTAACAAATATTATGTGCAAAACTATTTATAAAAAATTCTTACCTTGCACAAAACACCAGCTTGAAGACAGAGAATCGTAAATTTGAAAAACAAACTAGTAGTAATAGAAATCAACAGTAATGAAATTAAATTCCAATTCGTCCTTCTCGTGCACAACACTACTCCTTTATATTTCCTCAATCGTGTTTTTTTTGTTCTGTATTTCGTCGTCCACCGGCGTTTATTATTTTTTTTTTTTTCAGTTCAGTCCCCCGGCAATCTGCAGCCGTTGAATTAATGTGACTAGAAACACGTAGATATATCCGTACATACAATAATATCTCCTTCTGGCTCACCCGATTTCACTCTCAAGACCCACGTAGCAAATCATCAAGTTTCCATAGCACCTTGTCGCTGTTGCTTTAGTCTCCATTGCAATGCAACGGCCCCGGGGCCGATAAATTTACCCGATCAATCGTCCTCGTACATCGTTCCTAACAGAGCAAATTAATTACAACTTCCGGCACTGTTTGCCCCGACCAACCAACACATTCAACAAAATATATATATATATATACGTACTCTTTTTCTCTCGTAGTTTCGCCACTCGCTCTCTTTATTTCACCGGCTTTATAAATATTTTTCTTTCCTTTCTTTTTTTTTTTTCGTTCGTTTCTATTGTCTTTACCACTTTCAACAACACTCTCTCTCTCTCTCTATACACAGAATAGCATGAGCAAACTCTCACGCAAACTGATGATGTTGCGGTACATATAATAATGCTCTCTCTTGCTCTCTCAGTTCTCTTTGCCAAAAGGGGGGGGGGGCCCCCAAAGAATACTATCGCGGGTACCTCCTCTATATGTATACATACATTTATATATGTATTTGTGCGCACGGATGGGGCGTTTTAATGTCCGTATCCGTACCAGTCGGTGTGTCGTGCAGACCCCGGTCCCCGTGTATGCTACTGAGTGAGACAGAGAGAATAATATATACCGTATGTGTATAGCGATAGAGAAAGACGAGACTGAATAAGATAGAGAGAGAGAGAGAGAGTGAGTGAGGTACCATATATACCAGTTGATTTTCTCACGCCGCGATTTCCGTTCGTGTTCGAACCACTCACCCGCGCATTTATTTATTATCAAGACACATATCCAATGTCCAGAATTTATATATATATATATATATTTTTATTTACATTTCTCAATGTTGCACACTATAAATTAATGTGACTTGTTTTTTAAGGTTATTTTCACTTTTCAATTCACATTAATTTTGTGAATTGATAACAATCGATATTTATTGATGCAATAGAATTGATAATAATTATTGTTCCAATACATAAAATGAATAGTAATTATTGTGTTATCGATGGTGAATGTGAGAGTGAGAGAGAGAGAGAGAGAGAGGTTAAAGTTGGTGCGTCGCGCAACACAGACTGGCGGTTGCATAGGCTGTAGTGGCAGACGCAACCGTATTAAACGTATGTGTAGTAGAATTATGTAGCCTCGCGTTTACTCGCGAGCTTTATGTATATATATGTATGCTTATTTATACATATATAATAATAAATATATGTATTTATTTGTGGGTGGTGTTGGTAGATGAAAACAAAGATGGCGCGATACTAACAGAGAGAATGTGCCGCGAGTGGACCATAATACTAGTATTCGCGCTTTGTCGAATGGATTGTCTGTTTTATGTACCATATGTAACAAGATATATATATATATATATATGTATATATGAGAGATGTGAATAATGTCGTTAGTTTGTATCTCGTTTATATGAGCACTTGAATCCGTTGAAGGGACCCTCATGACTGCAACTATACATTTATACGATTGGCAGATTTATATGTAGATGTGTGGGGATTTATTTGTGTTTTTATTCGTCAGGCGTTTCTATTTATCGTACATGCATTTTTTTTTTTTCTATATGTGGTTGGTTGATGATATGTTATTAGGTTATGTAGAGTTGAAGTGAATTGCACAATTTATATTAATGCTTTTGTGTGTTTATGTATTGTATTGTATGATTATATTTAATTCTCTATATTATTTGTATTCGCGCGAATAGGTATATGGGCAATGCGAGGAATTTCAAAGAGAGTTGAGTGGTTGCAGTGGTGGCGCCATCAGTAAAACAAATTCTACGTGATTGAGAGTCGACAGGCGAGCGGGAAGAAAAATAAAAATGTTTGACATAGTAGGTATGTTGATGGTGTTATTTATTTTTTTTTATTCATCATTATCGGTAACGTCGGAGGACATTTTGAGAACAATCGACAGTCGAGAAAATGGCGGATACCAGATCAGCAAGATGGTATCAATTTAATGAAATTCTAACCTCAGTATTCACTTAGTCAGAGACAGATGAAAGTTTATTGAAGATTTACGGAAGAGAATTTTACATTTTGCGTGGATTTATGAGATATATATAGGTAATGCTATTCAGAGACGAACTATAAATAACTCGTCGGCGATATAACCTCACTTTGAAAACGAAAAGTAGTTCGCCTTCGGGATGCGGTTCCGCAACAAATTCTTGGGATTGTTTCAACGTCGCGTGCGTGATTCTATCCATGCTATGGAGTTATACAATGTAAATTGTATGGAATGAAGAATTATCAATTTCTTCTTCTTTTTTCTCATAATTGTTGATTGGTTGAGAGATTTTCAATTTAATATGACCTTTGAGATGAAGAGACGCGATATTGTTTCGAGCCAAGTAAATGTCCATATGATGTTACTGACAGGGGCCCAATGACTCCCGTAATGATTCATCTGCTTTTGTATAGATGAAAAGCCAAGATAAATATTCCAATTATAGTCCCAATTGGAAATTAATCGACGTCCAAAAAGCCGAACGAAAAACAAATTTATCAGTGAGTAAACATTCAAAAATTGTCATCACACCATTAACTACTCCATGTCTTTTTCAATGGCACTTCTCACAGATATGAATTTTCTTTGTTCAATTGAAAACATTTGACAAAGTTCAACGTTGAATTGGATGAAGCTACCGATATTTCTACTTATTTACTTATCTACTGATTTAAACGGTGTTTCACAACCGTAACAATTTTTCTTGTTTCTATGTTATTCCCAAGAGTTACTTGTATAAGCATAAATGCAAATCGATAACTCTTACAATAACAACAACATCCTGTACACTCTTGTTTGGCAACAATTCATTATTAAAATCCATATTTTACTACAGTTATACATGATATTAATTACGATGTGTCAAACAACAGGCCAGTACTTTGCTGTAATTTTTACAGCGAAGATGTTTTCACTAGATTTTTAACACGATAATAGGACGAATTGATGATAACGATTTGAATGATGAATCAAAGAGGTAGAGAATATATCTACATCAAGGTGATGAAGATTAACCATTGGAAATTGTAGTACCGACATAATGCATGAACCAGTTCACGCCAGTGTCAATTTAACATCGTATGTAACCGAACAGGTACAACCCATTCATTTTTCCGAGGATGATGAGCGCTCAGATGAGACAACTGTATAATGTTCAAACTCTAATATCTGCTCTCATCTAGCAACTCAACTGAGACTCGGGAACCCCAGAGGGAGGGAGAGAGAGCTAGTAACAATTGATTGTTCATTACAGTATGTATGAATTTAAAGAAAAAAATGGGACAAAAAAATAACTATGACAATAATTTTTTTTTTAAATATTAAATAGTTTACGAATTGATTTATATATACGATATATTCTGGCCTACATGTGTGTAGACTTGATATATATACATCACGCCTTAAGTTTCATCAACCTTTGCAGTTACGCCGATGTTCTGTTGATTGAACTTAAGTAATTTATCGCCCAACGAGTTTTTACTCTTTCTTGAGCCATCGACATTAATGAACGCGACGCATTGAAGAGACGCCGTTCAATGTGATGAGTGTATATAAATTTATATGTATATATAAATATATAGCTTGATATGACATTCAATTGCTCTCCATTGTCTTTCCTTTTTCTTCGATAGCATCCGCTTATCGATGACGATATTATCAACGTATCATCGTTTATACAGAGCAGATTAATTAAAAGTGAATATAATTAATAATAGAAAATTTTAAATTAACCGATATAAAAGTTATATTTAGAATTGATGCGATGTTGATATAATTGTTTTTGAGGGTGTGTAAATTAAATTCAATGATGGAATAATAGATAAAATGTCAAGATCGTCAAGTGTAACATTGTTATGATATTTTTATTTTTACCGCACTGACGTACATCGATTATTTCAACATTTCGGAGAAGAAAATTATGCCGAATGAAAAACATTATTGTTTTTGTCTATTTATTACGTATATAAAATTGTCTATGTAACTGACGTGTGCAATCTATAATATTTTTCAAATCATCATATCGCAATAATAAATCATGATGTTGTTTGCAGATTTTCTTCCTGTTTTTTCTACTTCTCATTTACAATTCTTATCTTGTATCGTTCAATGATAAATTCTCAACGATGTATTAAGTCACGGTCATATTTATATATCAAAATTTGAATATCGGCGAAACAAATTGACTATTTATATGTAGTGAAATCAGGAAATTTCCGGTCTGGTATATAAAAAAAGTGGCAATTTTAATGAATAACACTTTACAACAGTATAATATATAACTTAAAATGGTCATACATATATATAATGACGCGGAGACAATTGAAATAAATTAAGACACAATTAACTAAAGAGATGTACACAGACAGCTGGACGCGCCATGTGTATATAATTGCGCAGAGGCTTTTCCAATGCGCAACAATTTCTTTATATATGACACATGTATTATATACACACACAATTAATTTTATATCCTATTCAAATAATTAAAAGTTCATTAAAAATTTTACATTCACACATTACTACTCCCACTGTATAGTCTGAAATTAGCATTTAAATTCATGCTAATTCTTGTTCTCTCATTAATGTGGTTAAAATATATATCGCTTACCTTAATATTCTTCTCTTGTTTAATCCCGAATTTTTGATACGGATAAAGACTCAATATTATTTTTTGGTTTGTCGTTAACAGTTTAATGCAACACGTTTTCACCTGTTGATCACGCAAGAGTTGTATGAGCTTGTATAATAAACTATATGAAAACAGTTTTATGTACACACTCGTCGGGGCTCGGATGGGGTTGTGTGACGTCGCGACGTCCCGCTCTTAATATACTCTCTTCGAGTCCTGACTCCTGTCCCCCGCGACGACGGATGTCGCGTGTGCGTCCACCCTCTCTATTGCTCCCTCTTTTTCTTCTTATTTTTTCCAGTCATATATGTATATATAAATGTATTTGTGACTACTTCACCTTGTCAATACACACAAGACCCAATTGTAGTGTTATACAGTGGATTCACAAGTGACACATAAATAGACTCTATTTATATAATATATAATCATCTCAATAATTTTCCTTTTACATGATATAATTTTTTTTTTCCACTCATTCATTTTTTCTTCTTGCAATTCTTCATATACCACCCCTCAGATCTCTGAATTATAATTCATTATTCCTTCAGCTACATGAAAGGATGAACAAATAGAGAATTAAATATTTAAAAAAATTGATAATAAAAAAAGAAAAAGGAGGGATTTTTTTTTATCATGAACAATGAAAAGAGAGACACACATTGGAATGTTTGTGGTATACGAATTGAGAATCAGCAAACGATATGTATGTGTATTTAGCATATATATTTATATACTAAAGGTGTCTGCGCAATTCTAGACGCAATGATGGAAAAAAACGTATTTTTATTTTTGTTTTTTCAAGTATTTCTATCAAACGTTGAAATTAATATTTATTTTATTTTGGAATTGCAAGTAGACATGGATTATTGCAGCAAATTAAATAATGTTACAGTATTTCAATTTCTTCATATCAATATTTGTCATGTAAATGTATGTTAATGTTTACGCTTGTGTATATGGTCATAAATTAATACAGTGCGATTGATTAATCTATAATGTACCAACCTATTTCTATGTGAATGAGTGTATATATTTACTATCATTATTATTTTTATATACGTATATAATGTTGAATACGAGATAGTGTTGGGCATTCCGCCATATGGTTTCGTTTTGTTACGATGCCAAATGAGATTTAATCGTCAACGGAATGCAGAGAGGTCGCGTACATTGAGAGTCAAAGACTGCAATGCTCGCGACACCACGAACAGTCAACGACAAACGAGATATATACATGTTTAAATATTTATACATATGTAATACATATAAATATATATATATATATATATCCTAAATTAGAAAATGTTCACTTTCTCCTTTAACAATTGTACCAATTACATGATCAAACCATAAGCATATGTACGAAAAAAAAATTATTATTATCATTTTTATATTCATTTATATATATTCACTATACGTAGGCTTTTTTTTTTTTCACTTGGTTTTCTTTGATTCTTTCACTCAGTAATTCTACATTTATTATCTCGTTCACGATCGTGGGAAATTCTCAAGAGTAATTTTACTCCAATAATATTAAGCTGTGATTATATAAAAATAAATTGATCGAAAAGTAATGGAGACAAAATAAAAAGAACATTTAAAATGTATTGAGTAACATTGATTCTAAATAACTGAAAATAATTGACATATTTCTCAATAATTAATGTCTATTTCATATATTTATTATTATATATATTTCGTTATTTATAAATTTATATTCATCATGGTTGATTTTTTATTTATACGAACTCTGTGATCATCCGCTGATGTGCAATTACCGAGCCATCATGCTCGATACTTTGTTATTAGACAGAAAATTCTTATTACTTAATGAGCATTGCTTTGAAATAAAAGTTCTCATCATTTTTAGACATCTCACGGAAATGGTTTTGATTGGTTGGATTCAGCCATAAGATTATTCTTATCACTAAGACGTTCGAAGTTTAATTGTGTTACTGTTGAGGGGCGGTGTCATTGAGCGGGCGCATTTATTAATAAATGATGTCTGTTGAACTAGCGTGCTAGCCCTGTATTGCCACCGGACGTCGGTCATAAACATATATACATATACATATATATCGAAAGTGAGCTGCCACGCTGTCTATCGAAGCCGCTCTGTCTCGACTTGATACTCCCGTCTTGCTTTCTCCATTCATTTCCCTTTATCTCCTCTCACCCTCTCATCTCTATTCTATCCCCTACGTCGTCGCATTAGTTTGCGCAAGGAATTTCCACAATTGCAAATCGAACGTGGAATATTTAAAATACATCACTTGAGTATTTATATTTGATATATCATAAGATTTAAATATTCTTCTTCATGACATGCATAAAAGTAGCAGTATAATTATTCTCAATCTCTTATGTTTACCTAGAGTATTCTGTTACTGATCCAGCACTAGTTACTGACCTTTAAATACATCTCTCATATCTATTCTTTATATATTTGTATCTGTATCATTTTAAAAATGTAGAGTGAAATAGAACATTTCAAACAGTCATTAAACTGAATAGTTTAGACTCACATGACTTGGGAGAAAGGAAATATTATTATTTTGTGCATACATATAACTTATTCGCTGCCACGCTGTCTACTAGCTCTAGTGTGTTTATGCATTCAAGTTTTATTCTTTTGGCATTGCGCGAGCGAGACTCTTTCACGCCTCAAGTTCGTTCGTAGAATGAGAACTACTCGCTCTCAATTATGTGAAAATATATATACGTATGAGGGTGGGTGTGTTTATTGCATGTGAAAAAATTCCGAGCACACACAAACACATCACATACCTTGAAATTATTTTTTTTTTATTTTATCATGTAAGGTCCAGCATTTTATTCACAACTGGAATCCATGGTAGACAATTATATGAATGATTATCTACAATGTCATGCACAATTGTGAATTCAAATAAATTTATATTAAAGAAGTATGGGAGAGAAGAAAAAATTGGAATGATAATTTTTTTTTTTTTTTTCTTTCTTTTGGCGGAAAATTAAAATAAACAAATTCATTCTCCCCTTTGCATTCTTCCATGAATGGATTCCACTTGCGCTTCATAAGAATGTATATATATATATGCATAACATACTAAGAATATCCATTATTTGTATATGATGCAGAGTGCCGCGTGCAGCCTCTAATTATCCCTCACAACGTAATCCTCCCTCCTCCCTCCTCTGTTATAAATTATTGCTATGTATGTTTCTTATTTGCCATTCGACAAATGACGCACGGTTATTTTTATTCCACACTTCTCGAATTCATTATTGGATTTGTGAAAAAAAAAAAAAAAAAAAAAAGGCAAGAAACAAGAAGCTAATAACACAGATAATTAATGATAAAAATGAATGAAAACATAAAATAATAATAGCATAATAAGAATTGAAATAAAAATATAAATAATGAAAAGGAACACGTGAGGAGATCATAAAAAAGGAAAAAAAAATAAAATTACAGAAAGGTAGAGAATAAAAAGAAAAATGTGTCGCATGTCACGAGGCAAAGGAGAACGGTGAATTAAGATGTTCATATATATATTTACACACAGGTTGACATGTGTGATTGGACATTGAATATATACAAATTGCAATGACTATCATTTACTGTTAAATATATATATATATATATATATATATATATATATATATATATATATATAACGAAAGTGAAGGTACACGTGTAATTCTATATTGAGTCGAATGAAGGAGAAAACGAAAAAAAAGAAAAAAAAATTAGTAGAAACGCGTGTGTGAGGCTCGACGACAAATTGATGAAGCGTAAAACATGATGAAAGAAATAAAAAGAAAAAAAAAAAAGCGTGGAGAAGAGAAAAGATAGAATTGTATAAAGACGCCGCAAGATGTGCGTCAGAGACACAATTTCTCTCACTCTTATTTGCTGAAGCTTGTTTTCCACTCTGTCTCACTCTTCTTTCTCAGCATCAGTATCACCGTTTGTCATTCTTACGCGTCCTTGTGACTATTTCCTCGTATATTAAGATAGTTTCACCCGTGTCGACAGAAATATATCAACTCTGGCGCACAGACAATGAGGTACAAATATAAAGAAACGAGAAAAAAAGTGGAGACAAAAAAAAAAAGGATGACAAGCGAGAATAAAATAAAAATTACTCGACACTAATTTAGACATGATCGTTAAGTTCTTTTTATATGTTTTGTCTTCGATGTATAACAATATTTAACAGCCAAGATAAATAATAATACAAATTGGAATAATATAAGTAATAAATATTAATTTTATATTCACATTGACAGATACAAATATAATATTTTTGTTTGGAATTATTCATGATTTAGAAATCACTATATTTTCTACAAAAATCTTAACAATTATATAAAGCGAATAATATTTCAATGATAAATTTAATTTGTATTCCAACAATTACTTCAGGAATCTCACAGTAAAATCAATTCGTAAAACTACTAATTGAAATGTATATCTAGCAATTCAATATAATACTATTCATTGTATAATTTTTCCCAACTGCAAGTCATCAAGCATCACTGATGGAATTTATGCTATCTCATTTCTAACACTCTCTCGTTCTCTCTCACACTCACGTATCCATCATTCAAACTCTCATGCCCTGATTAGATCTGATTCATGTCTGCACACATATACAATAATGCCATCATGCGGTATATGCGTCACACTGTTACATGATGAATGCGATAAGATAGTGATACTATAAATATACAAATATATATACTGGAGGCTCGCCCTGCGACATCGAAAAATTTTTTGGTGTGCCTGCGATAAGTCACGTAGTTCATCTTTGAATTTACGAAATGAATGTCATTAATGTACTTTGTCTACTTGGTAATTTATTCTGAATTAGAAAAAAAAAAAAAAAAAAAAACTTACGCATTAATTTTGTTACAATGTAAAAAGGGGGCATGACAACAGACCTAATAAAATTATCATTTTATTTCTCAGATGATTTTTTTTTTTATTTTTATCTGTTTGATAATACACAAAATAGTTCATATCCTATCGTTGAAGTGACGCAACATTAACAATATGTTGACTTACAATTATATCAGCATTTTCTTTTCTTTTTTAATTGCATCATAAAGTATTTATTATGATGTCGAAGTTTAAATAGAGTTGTAAGGAACCTTGTGTGTAAGTAGCTCATTGAGAGGTGTTATATAGATCAACATCGTAAGACTTTATTACCGCAACCGTTATGCCTGGCATTTGCTTTCGTTTTTTTTTTTTTTTAAGGATTTTATTTTCCTTTTTTATCATCAGGTGGTTATAGTAAAGCGAAACAATTGAATTCATTATTGGCAGAATTGTTTTGCACATTTCTTGATAAATTTTACATCAATAATACTTGTTAATTCATCATTTTTATATCACATTCGCCATTATATGTTACTTGGAATTAATTAATTTATATCCCTGTAGGTATTTATGTGTCTTTATGTTTAGGAAGTGTAAAATAATCAAGACGAGATGCAGCCAACGAGCGTATCTATATCCTTCGCAGAAGGAAACGTCAACGAAATCCAAGGCATTTCCGGTATTCGAATATCAAGTGAATGGATTCTCTCTCATGGAATGTTACTGAGATCAAAAATAATACATGACACAAAGCTTTTAGACATGGTATCTACATTAGTGCCAGGTGAATTGACTCATCTACCATCATCATTATCATCATCATCATCCGGCCAAACTCATCTTCGGGTTCGAGTTCAAACGCGTCCATTGACAACAACCACTTATGAAACAATCTCTGATAACATTGATAAAACCCTTGAGGAAGTGGATGGGTCAGTGAGTATCATGTGGCGTTGTCCACTTCTTGCTGACACATTAGAAAATTTATTCTTTGCATGGAGTTTTGGCGAAGATGCAAGAAAAACAAATAAATTATTGATGTCAATATTTTTACTTGTCCGTATTGATAATCATGACAGTAGAAAAAATTATATGAATGAGTGCAATCTTGAAGACGTTCGCCAAATGCTGAGTCACTTTATTGATCATGCAATTTACATGGAAAATCCTAGAAGAGGAGCTCTCGTAGAAATTGAATCAACACCATTCGGAAATCCCATATTTATTGATTCAATTTCACAAGGAATAGTCAGTAATATCTTGGGCACAAACAACTGTGTCATGTTGACTGATGCAAATACTGTTCCAGGATGTGAAGGCGGACCAGTCTATTTGATGCAACAAGAAAAGTGAGTGAATAAAATCCACGATGAATATATATACATTTGCAAATACATGAGAATGAAAATGCACACCATCATCAGATGAATGGAGACTAACGATGTCCTATAGACAATTTTTATATTATTATTAGAAGCAGAATGATATGTGGAATGGTGATTGCTCCGTTGAGCTGGTGTCGTAGCGAGTGGGTGTATTATACCTTTGTTGCTTGTATCATTCCATGCTTGAGAAGGTTACTGAGGAAGTGGGAAAATATAAAGGCTGTAAATGGGATCGTCGAACAAAAGTTGGCTGGTGAATCATTTATTATTATTTTTCCTGCTCTCTGTGTCATATTGGCAATTATTGTTAGTTTCCACGTATGTCAATTTAATTAGACGTATAATAATACATAATTGTCGTAGATCTATTGGATGAGAGTGTGGTATTGGTGCGATGTGGTGCTGAGTGGGGCAGTGGAATCCTCCTGGATCGTGACACCGGAACAATACTCACATGTTCGCATGTTGTGAATGAGGTAAACGAGCGACGCGACACGAGTTAATCAACAATATACTACTGCTACTATATTTAATAATGAGATTGAAATGATATAATGAAAATACAATTGTTATATTATTTCATTATATAAATGGCTTTCAATTTAGGCACCAGAGAAACGTATTAAGATTGTCTTTCATCGCAAACCCATTGATAATAATTCAACTACATTCAATATGTGGGCGAAATTGGTTTATCGTACGCCTAAAGGACAACCTTATGACGTCGCTGTATTGAAAGTTGATGCAATTAAGATAGATAGTGCATGGAAGACCTTGAGAATTGGCGATTGTAATGCGCAACGAGGTAAGCGTGGGTAAATGCACATTGAAATAGTTGTTTCTTTTTTTTTTTTTAAACAATTCTGTAGATGTTATAGGAAAAAAAATAATAAATTGATAGAAATTTCAATTTTTTTATTGCAGGTGAATTAGTTGTTGGTGCGGGTTTTCCATTCTTTCCATCAGCATTACCGACAATAACGCGCGGCAATGTCTCAAATGTTAGTACGTGTATGCTTCAAACCACCTGCTGCGTACAAAGTGGCGCAAGTGGTGGACCCATTGTGCGTTCTGACACTGGTGAATTGCTCGGTATGGTCGTTTGTAATGTTATTTCATCCAATACACTGTATCCGATACTAAATATGGCTGTACCTGCGGCAATTCTTAAAGGACCTATAAACGAATATATTAAAACTGGCAGTACGTTAAAATCATATGTAGATAGAGAGATTTTTGCATGTATATACTCAATTTAATATTTTTTGATTAAGTAAATTATTAATTCAAATGAATTTTCAGACACTCGCGTACTGGAACGTTTGGCAAGTGATGATATCACTGTTTTGCGTGCGTGGAACTTTCATCTTCCATCAAAAATATAGTGGTGAAATTATATATGTACAAATTTGAAGGTTTAAATGATTTTAATTACATTCCTTTTTTTTTAACGATATTTTTATACATTTTGTTCATGTTATTTGTTGCCAAATATCAATAGGGTTTCGTTGATGGATGGCTGGGATTGCGGGATCGAAGAATCCAAATAATTGGGGGGAAAAAGAGTGGTGGTATTTAGTTATAATACATCGCCATTTATATATATATATATATATGGTATATGCTTCTCGAGAGAGTTCCACGCGTTGTTTTAAACTCAATGGATCACTCGTCACTTTACTCGTTAATGTCTTTTTTTCTGTTATTCAGACAGCACGACTCAAGATGAATGTAATTATTGACGAACGAAACGAGAAAAAAACTCGACGCCGGGTCCACCGGTCAGTTTAGCTTTGCTATTTATAGAATTGGACATCCTTTTTTTTTTCCAATTTTTTTTTACTGACTAGAGTGTGTGTTCTCAAAGTATATTAGGATGAAATAACACATTGACGTCATTGATATTCTGCGTATTGCCAATTGAAACTATAATTCAACTTGCATATATAATTTACGCTATTGACCGAGATTGAGTTTAGTTGTGAAAGTTTTCTGATTGAGCTCGCGATAATAGTCCTGATAATTTCATCGTCAACTTGGTCATGTAGCTAACTAGTTTCTTTGAACTTTTACGCTGTTTGCAAATTATCTTATATTATCAAATATTGGTAACTAACTTCAAGATGTGAGCACGAGATTAAATATAACAGATATAAAAGTTTGCACAATCGACCACTTTTTTTTTTCTTTTCCACCATTTTTCTTTACTGTAAAACGCAATAACAGTTGACGTGATTATTCTCGAAGTGCATTAGCTGTTTGTAAATAAGAATAATTCAATGATCTAATTTCATTTTATTAACATTCTCAAGTGCCTCCCACAGATCAAACATAAATTTGTATTACGCATTGGGTTCAAATAGTGATGAGATATGAGGATATGTTGTGCGTAGGGTTCACGGTAGGGAATCTATATCAATGTAGACATTTCACGATGACGCAATTGATCAAATGGACATATTTACGCGTGCTTGAATTCCATCATGATGGGTTTGTATTATATACTGCGAGATGGTGACCCGTTAATTATTGTTTGTCCACCAAGAAATAGACATATGATCTCTAATATTGAATTAAGTCACGTCTAAATTTCATGGAAACTAATATTTACATAAATAGCATTGCGTCATAGCAATGATAACAAAAAAATTGAATACATTCACGGAACCATTTGATGTGAATATACACATACAAATACGCAGACATTCTCATTGCGACAATTATTTTATTTCCGTATCGAGTATTATAATATTATTGCTATCGAGACGACATTCGATAGGTAAAAAACAAAATTTTCTCATTGGCAAATATTAGCCCTTCTTAATCGTCGTTGATTTAAAGTATTTCAAGCACATACACACGCACATTATCGACACAATAATTTTTGTTATTTGTTTGTTTTTTTTTTTAATCGCTCATCGCTAATATTTCACAGAAATTTTTTGGTTTGTTCTTTTTTTTTCGTTTTTAAAGTGGAAGATCCTATCAAAGACACGGGTATATCGCTACAAAGTTCACTATGTATATTTTTTCTTCGGCTGTAATTTTTTTTCCACAAACTTCCAATATAACTAATCGGACTGATATTTCTTGGTAAATATTAATACGATGCAGAGAATCAGTAATCAGTCGTAATATTCTAATCTATTCGTCCAATCATTACGCCAACCTTTTTTATTTTTAATTCTAACTTCCCATAATGATGTCATAATTATATTCAGAAGTTATCATCTATCACTTCGTGGTTTCCCAAAATTGTTATCAACAAATAAAAAACAAACATTATCGACACAACTACGCTGTAAATATGTGGCCTTATGCACAGTTTTTTTTATATGACGTATATATACAGATTAGATAAAATCCTCATATAATTTTCTTTTCAATTTCCTTAAATTCTCAATTAAAACTAATTATGTTTATTATTAAAATTTTTGTTATGACATTTTATTGATAATGAGGGACGCATATTTATAATTATATGCGCAACAAACATTTTGATGCAAAAGTAGGAAAATAGCGAGGGTACAACGCGAGAGTAAAATTGACACTTTTTTTTTTCTTCATTTCGTATCACTGGATCAATAATGCATATTCATCCAAACGTATATATATATATATTTAATTACGAATTGTCAATTTTTATGAAATATTGACACACACAATTATTTGACTTGTATATACGCTCGGGAAGGACGGAAAAATTATAAACTAGAACGTATGGGTTCAACGCGTCATACTGAAATCGTACGAATCAATTGTCCTTTATCGTTCATGGACGTGAAATTCATTATAGCGAAATCCTTTGAAAATTGCAATTCCAAGCGTCAATAAAAAAACATTTTTTGTTTACCGTCTATTATTTTTTTTTTTCTTTCTTACCTTAATCTCTAAATATAAAGTTATAAATAATTTTCTTTTTTATTTTTCTCATTACGTTTGGACAGATGCCTATACAGTAAAACAATATTTTTTGTTCACTTATTCATGTTCTTTTTTTGGTTCAATTGACTCCTGTTACAATAATTCACAGCCGCACTATCGACTGTTTTTTTATATCAACTGCATAATTTTATTAACTTCAGCCTCGTAATTTTAAATGCAACGTCTATCAGTATTACTTCTTTCTTTGCATTATCTGAAAGCAACACGCACGATTGGACAGCATTTTTAGGATATTTGAAAGTAATTTCCCTCAATCAATTTTTAATTGAAAAAAAGGAAACAAAAATTCATTGACAGATACATAAACTCTTAAATGTGGGTTTAATCCCTCCGTCATTTTTTGTTCCTGTCAATTCTTTTCGTGGATGGAATTTGAATGAAAATATACACGTTCATTGTTGATACCCATTGGCCTGGGTGTGTGCCTCTTGACTGTCTATACTGTAACCAGTAATGCTATCGGGACTCTGTAGTGATGCCGCATAAAGCGGGTTGACCGGTGTTGCATGGGTGTCGAATTGCGTTGAATCATAGACACTGTGGTTCTGGAAACAAAACAAAAAGAAATATTCCGCGTTGGGTTCTTTAAAAAATACAGATGACTACAAATTTTCAATTTCATTTAGCAAAAGCTTTTGATTATGTTTTTTCTTTTATTATAGTCTTCAATTCATCACTTTCAATGTAATAATAAGGTGTTTCACTCAAAAGTTATGGTGACAGATGAAATAATTTGATATAAATTAACTTGAAATATATTTGCGCTTTCACATGCAAATTAAAATAATTAGAGAAAGAACGATATTGTATTTTTATAAATTGGGTTCCAAAATAAATTCGAAAAAACACGCGCATTCATGAACACAATTTATACCATTGAATAATGAGAATAAACAATAAAAAATAATAGGCGAAAAAAAAAAAATCCAAGCCGACAATATTTCAGTGCAATAATATGTGCAAAATTTTTTATTATTGTCGCATCATTGATCTTTGGACAGCGGTAAATTCAATCCTACAAAAAAAAAATGAGTGAAGAAGTGATTGACGATTGATAATAGTGAGATGTATGCATATGAATGGATCTTTTTCATGTGTAAATCATCATGTGCCTGACAATGTTGCACGTATTACACATATATATTAGTCAATATATTAGCAAAATGTCGCGTTCATCAATGAATAATTTGAAAACCCAAGTGCTTTGGCTACATTGAAACATTTGATAAAAGCCACTAGGCATGCTAAATATATACACAAGTTTCAGAGGAATAAAAGTTCATTATATGATACTTCATAATACGTGTTTATATATAATCTCAGAGACTAATATTTATTAACCAAATATATTATTTTTGAATTTGACGTTTTACCCAACGCGTTACTCAGCGCGGCTGTCTTTAAAGAATGTATTCAAATAAATTAATAAAGCTTCTCGTGACTACTATTATATACACAAATAAAACAAATATAAATTCTCTCAGTCGGAATTATATATACTACGAGCAAAAAAAAAAAAAAAACTATATATAAACATCCTTGTATGATCACGATTTTTAAATAATAATATTACTCTGTAGATGAGTTAAATTTGTGTGTATTGCTCTCGCGTCATGTTTTATTTGAACTTTAATACTTGGGGGACTTCAAAGACTGCAAATAATCTCCTAGACCGCGTGATTCTTCAATTCTCGGGTCGCGATCTCGTTTATTAGCGGCAACAAAATCATAATTAGAACTAGTCGTAATATCATCACTGGTAATGAATTTACTGCGGCCTGCAGTCATGGGCGCGTCAACACCATCTACTTCTGAGACAAAGGGTCTTTCAAAACGACGCGATGTCACATTTCGTCTCGATGGCTCAACATTCAATTTATTGTCAGCCGTACTGTCAAGAATATTCTGTAAACTACTCTCTAACGGCGGCAAAACACTCGTTGATGGGCTTTTTAAACCTAATTCAGATCTTGTAGTCATTCGCAAGTTTATTGGTCGATGCCCATCAATATCTGGGGTTTCGCCACGTTCAAATGGTGAAACAACTGGCGTGCCAACATCCATACTAGGTCTACGTGATCCGGAGAATAAATTTACATTACTATCATTATCCTTTGGGCTGTAAATAAAATCACTAGCGGTTGTTGGTGACACAAATAAATTGGAAACATTTAAATCAGATGCCCGATATTTAGTATTGGAATTAATCGCACTATTAATAACGTTTGGATTATTGAAACTCAAGTCTGGTGTACTATTTTGTGAACATATAAAACCGTCAGTTTCACTTGGAGTATGACCGACAAGATCTGGTGTACTTTTTTGTACACTTCGTAACCTAACAATATTTTTTGCCTCCATCTTGGCGTTATACAATTTCGCTTGGGGACTATCGTGACTTGTACCAGGATTCTTGGGATCCTTCCTGGATGATAAGGAGTACAGGGAGGTTCTCTGCTTCGATACAGACGGTTTGGCGGTGAGCGATTCATATAAGGGCTTGTGAATAGACGGAGTATGGACCTGATAGATGTAATCGCTGTCTGTCTTTAATGATGAGAAGCTCTGCTGGTGTGGTAATGATACAGTGTCTTCTTCCATTGTGTCGTCCACCTGTGCCTTGTATGAGAACATTATCGATGGTTGTGAAACACTACAACAAAACAAATGAATAAGTGAATGAATAAACAAATTCAAATGATCAATAATAGTGTATTCAAAGTTGAATTCACGTACCCAAAAACATCCGATAAAAATGTGTGATAAACAAGCGGAGTGAATAATGTAAGATACATTGCGGCTGTTAAATCAACTACACACAATCCCGCTGGATTTTGTGTATAATTTAGAAGTCCTGCTCCGATTGATTGTATCAAATTAAGCATCGCCAATGTGCCAGTATATACGTAAAAACTTTTACGTGCTGAAAATATTTTTTTCAATTAATGTATAATTATTTATACAGATACCTTGTTGTGTGAAGATTTAGTACTCACTAGGTAAATTTAATCGATCTCGCAATCTTGTCCATGGGAGAATTAATATAAATAGATAAATCAAAGTGAAAACAAGACTGCTACAAAACCAAAACATCATGCCGCCATGACCAAATACATAAAAATCTCGACTGGGAATGTGAAATGTATCGTCAGGTAAAACCAGTTCAAGTGTGCCTTGAGTTATAGTAAAAGCCAGTGCTATAAATGATGTCGCCAATAGAACTCTTCTTATACTCGATCGACTATCCAAATGTCCTGTCAATATCAATAATTTCATTGGATTTTCTCATTCTCTTGAATATTTATAATGTAAAAAAAGTGAAATAGCGATTAGAATTGTGAAATTAACTCACCAAATGCTAGGCCAAATATCACAACACTCATCTCAGTTGATAATAAAAAAAATCGCACAGTAACCCATAGTACTTTATCAGCTTTACCACCAACATCAGCTGCAGCATTAACAGTCATTGATACCACACATCTTATCACTGATATTAGTACATTACATATCACAAGTCCATAGAATGCTAGATAAATTGGACTACTGGTTGCTCTCAATTTAAGCCTAGCACGATTACATCTCACTGCGATAAATAGTAGGAACAGTACATTTGGTACCAATATCACTATATCCCATATTCGCACTCTGAAATCATTTACATAATCATTCATTACTGCGTCATAAGTTACGTATAAACTTCAAATAATATAAAAAAAAAACGAAATTAGTATACCTAGAACCTTGGATCTCTTTGTATAATACCAATTTGCAAAAGTGCTCGTCGTCATCCATGATTGAACTTATATTCGGATCAGCAGTTGTACCTAAATCCAGTGATTTTCTCCACGGTTCAGACACTGTTTGCTCACCACCGCCATACATTGTTTTATTTTTGTATATAATTATTTACACTTTTTGTATCCACATAGTAGAAGTTTGTCACGGTTCACTGCAATATAATATTAATAATAATTAACAATAATACATTCCATAAACAATGTCATCTCCTTTTATTCTCAATTTCTTTGTGTGAAACAAACAATAGTCTCTGAGTACATAAATAATGAATCATCTATAGCACTGTCTAGACATAACAACATAACCTATGAAAAATCGTTAAATGTTCATATGAAAAAAAAATTATTTGCACCTATTTTTCGTGGATAAAAATTCCAATTAAAATTATTCGTCAATTTGTTGCTTCAATTAATAATTTTTGAACGAAAATAAAACTGAAAATTTATGTCGTCCGCTCAAAAAATCGATAAAACGCAGTTTCTATTATGTATCTGTCAACTTATATGCTTTTATCACAGGGTGGTTCATCATGAAATGAAAAAGAAACTCAAGTTTAACCCATTTAGACTAATTGAATTATGTTGAATAAATTGTGTTAAACTCACAAAACACAAAGGTGCACCCATTCTATAACTCAATGTTCTTCAACCCTATGATTTCCTTTTTTTTTTTTTTTAATATATATTCCTTCTCGCGAATCGGCGCACAAATTTTTACACGAGCAATCTTGCAAGGCAGCTTTGGTACACACACACACACACACACACACACAGATATACCTCGTTTATATGCGTCACATCGTTGGTTGTCGCATCCTTGGCCGAGCATTCACTTCAATGGTTTTTATTTTTTTCCATATGAGCGCATGAATATTTATTTATCAGTGGAAGGCTTTGTTAGCTTATCCTTCAAGTAATAACGCCAAATAATATAACTTGCTACTGTGTATTTGAGAGTTATTACGATAAATCCAATGCGTGGAACTCGCGACTTCATTCCCGTCTTTGTTCTGTGTGTATATATATATATATGTGAATAAATGGACTTTCCGACGATGAATTTCGCACTATGTATTTGGTTCCATCTCTATATCTATTCCTACTGATTATTTTTCAATGATTCATCTCGAGCTTGTATGAAATCTCAGAGTGAGGTTATGATTTTTTATTCATCATTTGGAAAGTTGTTTCTTTGTCTAAATTACGTTTGGGCATGGTGAAAAACATAATTTCTATTTTATTTGACATTTGTTTGTTTTTGTTTTCTTTTTTCATTTGAAATTTCATGTTGTTTTGAGAACCACTGTATATTTCAAGATGGCGGAATATAACGCGCTAATCGCCATGTTTAATATGCAATTTCACGTAAAATATATAGCTAGAGGTTGTTGAGGTAGGTTTGTTACAGAATTAAAAAGGAGAAATGAGTTACATTATTCTTTATTATATTTTTATTTCTAATGTATTAATTAAGAGAAATAATTGGGATATATGACACGGTTCATTAGCGCAACTTGGACCATCTGAATGTAGCATGGATTTGGGTAAATATGCATGAATGTCGTGAATTTCAATTTTTGTATTCACGTATAATCAATACATCACAATTTTATTCTTACATTGACTATATTACATTATTGTTAATCAGTATTTAATATTAAACAAACTCCTTGTAAAACCCACCAGGAAATGTGTTTAGTTGTTCCGAGATTAGCATCGAAAACTAATCCTTCGCCCATAGCATTCCTTCGACTTGACGTCGAGTAAACTGGTGTTTTCATAGTATTCTATAACGAAAAATAAATAACATGTGACATATTGATATTATTTCATTGTATATAACATTTCGGTGTTTCACACCGACCTGTAGTCTTAAACGATAATGTTCTATTGGAATAACACTCAAAATTGGAAGTTCTTCAATCAACACTTTTGGATGTGATGTTTTTAAACATTGATCCTCCATGTCCCATCTTGCACCTTCCAAATAAAGTCCTTGTACGAAGCAACCCTTCATAAATAATGTGGCATTAGTTTCACAACTCTCAAATGTAGTCATTAATATATAATTCTTTTACTTGATCAGGTCGCTCTTCAACTTCATCCGATTTGGCAAATTTTGAGACGGCAGTATATGTCACAGATTTATCTAGCGGCCAATTATTTTTCCTACAAGCCATTTGCACAAGTGCCGCTAAATATGTTTCAGGAATATGTAAACCAGATAACCAAATCACAACAGGCTCATTGCAACCCGCCCAATCGGTGTATTGTGCTATTCTTTTATTGAAGTGATCCATCCAACCAGCCAAATTTTTTCGCGTTGCAGGCGCCAATAATGCCCATTCTTTTGGCAATGCACCATTATAGAGCGAATTGGATATATTTTCCAATACAATATCCATTCCGATTTCACCAGAAATTGCCTAGTGAAATTATTTTGTTTGATAAAAATAAGTTATTATTTTTATTATGAACTTCAAATTTCTAATAACTTCTACATCACCTTTTTTAATTGTATCAAGGTTCTTTTTATTCGATTAATTAATTTATTGAATCGTTCCAACTCTTGAAAGAGTACAATTGCTGATGGTGTCACAGTTAAGCCAAAATTCTTCTTTACTTTTGTCATATTATATTCATCTGGCATTTTTGCGAGAATTTCGCTTGCCAAATTTTGAATAAATTCATCCCGACTTATTCCCGTTGAACTTATGACTATAGAAACATTTTGTTTATATAGTTTATCGATTGATATTGATAGAAAAGGCGAGAGAAAAGTTAGTACATACTTGTTCGTGGTTGCATTTCAATTAAATTCATCCACATTCCTTTAATCGCCTGAGTAAAATATCCAATTTCTGCATTGGGATGTAATCCAAAAACTTCAGGACTATTTTCTAACGGGAGTTCTTCAATGAATTTCATATAATGATCTTTATCACCCACCGGTGGTATGACATAATCAATACGATCATCGTGATAGAAATGGAACGGTTGAAAAGTATCGAACAGAAAATCGCCAAAATATTCATCCATATAGATCTTAATAACTCTACGATCATAACTATCAATTACTCGTCCTCCGTACATCACTTCACCAATAAGATACTTGAGACTATTCCACGGAATCTGCGAATCAGTCATTGACAATGACTTTGTCAGATATGTGTCGAGAATGGAAGTACAGACAGTGAAATCAGATTCATTGAAGTCATAATTAATGTTCCATCCGATTTTATCGTATTTTCTTCGCTCCTAAAAAAATAAAAAATACCATGAGAGACGTGAACTTAATTGCCATTCAACAAATGATTATTTCGTTGATTACCTGGATGACAGCATGGAAAAATGCCAAAACATAAACGAGATGTTTATAAACTGGATAACCGCAAGTTTCCAGAATTTCTGGTCTCATTTTGAAATAGGTATTTTTCAAATTTAATTTCAATCCATTGGGTGGTTCCGTTACAACTGTAAATATTAATTTTATTCTTTAGCTCGTCATAAGATTGAAAAATGTGTGGATTACATCAAATAATTAACCTTTCAATGACTGTTGCAAAATTCCGATTGGAAAATTGTCTGTTGGATCAGTCGTGAGCCACAAACGAAAGTCTGGATGTGGTTTACCAATAGTTTCCAATCTTTTTTCAAGTTTTCTCGTGAATCCTATGAGTAAATGACAGTTCTGCAGCATTAACCATTGTCCTCGAGTCATTGCAGTCTCTAATAATTCTACAGCGAGCTGAAAAAATTAATTGTCACACAATAATTTCCCAAGTTAATTTTTTCTATCACAATAAATTATCATTACTTTTTCTTGGCCTTGACCCAATGACAAACATTTGAATCTTCCAGCGCCAAATCCAAATCGTTCGGCCAAATTCATGAGTTCAGTAGTCGGATCAGATCCAGGACTAAGAATAAATACTACTGGCATTGTTGGTGTACTTTGTTCAAATATCATGTCAAAACTTATGTTTGGTGGTGTTATAAATTCCATTCCCATTATTCTACTGATATAGTTAACGATACTACGATAAACCCGATCGACACGGAAACAACGTATTAACATAAGTTTCTGAAATTCCCTCAATTTTTCTGAATATTCACAGGGAAAGTCTACGGATTCTGGGTTATCCAATTCGTACCAATGTTGCCAATCGATAGTGTTGTTCTCCAAATCTTCACAAATTCGAGAAAATTCCGGAGACTCAGTAGATAATTTTAAAATGTCTTCCCACCGGGACGCAGGCAACCACCGAGTGACATTTTGTCTCTGTGATTTTTCTACACCCACATTTCCTTTGATAAAAAAATCCAACTCTGCTTGATTGACATTTTTTATGCTCTGTTCAATTCTAACGCAAAGTTGAAACGAGAAAAGAAGTTTGTGCCTCTCAAAAATTCCTGTACAGCCATGATCATAAACATTTTTCGTCAATGTTGTGATAATATTTGCCAGGCGTTTGGACAGTGTGGGATTGGACAGAGCTTTCTTGAGGGAATAAATAAAAACCTCCAAGTAACTAATGAGAGAATATTGGTACATGGGATTTACCACAGACATATCAGCAAGTACGAAAAATAATATAGCTCCTCTTTTCGCTGCCGGCCGATAGCCATCACGTAATTTATTTATATCAGTCGCTGTCACTTCAGCCAAAGAAATTTTTTCAGTTACTTCATGAGCACTTGTCTTTGTATTCTCCAATGTTTCAATCAAATCAATATTGTCCAACATATTTCCTTTGTTCGTTGCTATTTCTCTCAATAAACTAATTTCCAACTGCTGTAAGAGACGTTTATTCTCACTAATTTCAGCAATTAACGCTTCCCTTTGCTCTTCTATGTCCGGTCGTTCGGTTCGTACCACCACAGATAGTAGTTGATTCTCCAGACCCTGAAGAAGAAAAAATACGAAGGATTCAACGTTGAACATTTATTTTGACCAAATTTTTTACCGTCATTGTGACCATGTAATTAATAACAGTCGCTTTAGAATACACCGATGGATTGAATGTTGGATTTGATATTTTTGTTGTCAAATACATTCGAAATTTAGGATCATAATCCACTTCTCTATCACCCAGAACGACAAATGTTCGGCCACTAACGTCTGCAATATATTTAAATTAATTATGACTGAATGAAAAAATTATTGTCATTCATTAGGTGTTGTCAATTTACTTCTTATATTCTTGGCCATCACATTATCCACGATTGGATCAATGTAATCAACATCTTGGAATAGAACTGGAAATCCATATTTGATTGCCATCTCCAATTGTTTAATGAAATCAGCATCATTAAATGTGATGATTTTTAAATTCTTTTTCGCTTCTCTTTTCCTAATCCAGTTCAATGCTTGTTCTTGAGGATCAATACAAAGTGGAAATCTCGAGGCACGCATCGTGAGTATTCCATTCTGAATTGATAATTCATCGGGTGGTAAACCCTCACAGTTCCATCGACTAATTTCTACATCATTAGTCAAATCATTCTCAATTCTATATGGTTGCGATAATGGAATATTTTTATCCCGTATACTTTGTTGCCATTTATTGTAAATCATTTCATTCCGAAATTCGTATGAGAATGGTCCATGGTAAGAGAGAAACGATGCAGACAATAAACAATTTCCAACAATCATTTCGAAATCATTACGAAGATTTTGTAATTCTTTCGCCCATCGAATTTTCTCTGACGATAGGCCGGTAATTAATTTATCAGCCGCGATGAGACGTCGCTGTAACAGATCTGTTTCTTCCTGCAATTTTTGTCTATCAGCTGCTGCCGTTTCATATTTAGCATTTAATTCTGCTAATTGTTTTTCTAATTTTCTCAATTCTTTTTCTTCTTTGTCGAGTGCACGTTGGGCACGCTCAGATTCAATTTCCAAATTGTGTACACGTTCAATTTTTGGTTTCACTTCTCGATATACAGTACAATATTCTAATACAGCAAGAACAAATTTATATAATCCATAACCAGCTCTACTTATTGATGCCATTTGATCAAGTTTATTTGATTGTTTGAGGTGTGATTTAACCATTTGTTGCTGTTTCATTGTTATTTCGTCAATGTCTATTTCCTGTAGTGTTCGCAAAAAACTCGGATCGCTCATCATACCTTTGGCAGTTTTCCAAGAAATATCTTTCAAGCCCTGAATTATCGCAATACACTCGCAAACAATTTGTACTGGCTCTGGTGGTGTTGCGAACGATCGAATTTCAGTAATATCACTTTTTTCCAATTCATTTAATGCCAATCTTGCGGCATCCAAACCAGGTTGCGCTTCAGATAGAACCATTTTCGCTTCAGTCGACTCTTTACCAATTATTTTATTTCTCGCTTCAATATCCTTGCGTTTCTCCATACTACGCGTTTGTTTTTCAGTCGCAATTGCTGTACTTTCACCAATTGATGCTAATAATTCTTCACAATTTTTTGTCTGCTGTGCAACTTTAACTCGCTGAATTGCCAGGATTTCATTCAATTCGACAAGTGTCTCTGATGCCTCGGCAATTTTTTTCAAACCGCCAGATAAACGATCGCAATGTGAATTTATATAATCTTTTTTTTCCACCAACAAGCTCAAATAAATATTTATAAAATCCAAAAAATGTTTTGGTGTGATGTGAGTTTTTCTACGAAGTTTTGTTAAAAATTCATGAGAGTATGAACCGGCAGAAGTGTGAACATAAATCACATGTTGAACAATGTTATCCCGGTGCTCTTCAGGAAGATGATGATTCTGTAGTGAAATTAATTAATTTTAATAATTTTGTTAGGAAATTCTGTATACCGTCACTAATAAACTTTACTTACGTCTCGTAAAATCACATTTGCAACAGCATAAAGTGCCTGTTGAGGCCATGGAAACATCCAGTCAATATTTGTGCTATTAACAATCCCCGGATAGCTTCGACAACGCGCCCGTAAAATGTCACCTGATGGACTCATCGCCAAACCAATGCGTAAATTCGCTGTACAAGTCTTCGTAAAATAAGTCCATACATTCTCCCTAACAATTTTAAATATAAATATATGATATATTAATGCTCAACGATTTTGTTCCAATTAAACAATCGATCAGCACAAAAAACAAACCTAGTTGGTCCATATCCAGCTTCAATTGCTCGATTTCTACAATCCCCAACGATTATTTCAATTTCTTCATCGTCAAATAGAGCTGGTACCACACCCGTCATCAGCATATTATTAACCATCTCGAGAAAACTCTCATCAACAACATGAGCAGCAGTGAATAAAAAGACAATTTTTTTATTCTCAACACCGACGATCCTGTAAAGTTTTTTCATATCTTCGCGAAAGCTATTCTCATTGTATCCACGATTTAAAGAAATTTCAAAGATTCCACAGTGGGCGGCGAACGCAGCGAGTTTCACCAGTGACTGTTTGCCACTACCACCAATTCCAACTACCAATACATGACCACGATGCATTCTCAATGCACGATGAACTCTTGTCAAGTGTTCTAGTGCATCATTAAACAGGATCATGTTGATCTTTGGATATTTCTCATTATACTCTTCCAGGATCTAAAAGATAATAGTCAATGGTGTATTATAATTCATCACAAATTTCTGTTTGGAAATGTTTTTAAAAAACGAACCTCCATGAATAGACTGTACACTGCCTCATAGTCAAGTAAATCTTCATAAAATCGTGGCTCGCCTTCATTACAGGCATTTCTAAAGTCACCAAAGAGCAATGGATCTCTCATACTGTATTCAATTACATCAGGAAACTCGTCCCATATTGATTTAATTTGTGATTCCAAATGTCCACGAATTAAAGCTTGATCCTCATCACTTATTAATCGATCGTAAATTACACGTGTCATTTCGTTTCGCCACAATCTAACAAATTGATGTACAGTTGGGAAATAGTCAGGTGAACTTTGAACAAGTCCTGCTGTTATTCTTGACAGATCTCGCATGTTGAAGATGTAATGGAATTTTGAGGGAGTCGGTGGTAATTCTGATGTCACAATCTGTCGTTATAATACGCGATAGTATTAATTATCTATTTAATATAATAAATAATATAATTAAATAAGTAAGGGATAAATTACTTTGTACAGTTCTAATGTAATATGGATCAAATTATTCGCGATTTGTTGCACTTCTTTGGGGAATATTTGTAGATGTCCTGCAAGAATGCTTGTGTAAATGTAGCTTAGAGTTTCTTCGCTGGGAAAAACGACATTGTAGACACAAAACATGGAAATGAATCGAGGATCAACGTCATTTCTACCACCACCGGCTTTGCCCATTGCTGCTAAATAACCTATGAATAAATCAGGAACATTTATGAAATAAGATAGAGAAGTATTTTAAACTCGTGCATTATTTGTGCGATCAACTCACAGATGTCTCTAACTTGTTTCCAATTTAAATCCTTGCCTCGATCATACATTCCTCCACGTTCCAACAAAAGTTTCAAGAGTGCAATTGGTTGTTGCGTTCCATAAATATCCACTAATGGCATATTCATATCGTCTATGAAAACCGCGAGCGTTTTTCCCGGTGGTGGACCATATAAATCTTTTGTTCGCTTTTCCAATACCGATTCGATATTTCTCTGAACATCCATGGATGTTGTTCTCGATGAGAAATTTACTAGTAATTGGTTCTATGAAATTTTAAATTATGATTTTGAATAGAGTATATTATTTCAAAAGTTGCCATGGAAATTTCTATTGAATTTAATTTTACTCACAAATTTCTCACGATCAAGTGAACGAAGAAAATTTTGAATAATAGCTGTCTTTGAGGTGCCAGTTTCACCCACTAATAACACCGGACGTCTTAAATTATTCATCAAATTTATAAACCAATTTGTTCGCATTGTGTCAATTGTCGGCACGAGAATTTCGCTGAAGTTTTCCCCTCTATCATGAATATATTCTGGTATCAATGATTTCCACGTTCTCCAGACTTTCCCCTTCACATCCAAAACGTAGTCATATAATGATCGATATGTTATCGGAATATATCCTGAGAATAATTATTTTAATAATTAAAATTGAAAAATATTGTCATGAATAATCAATTGACGCCTACTAATTGTTGCGAATTTCTCTGGCGTGTCTTCTACCATCATAAGCCCCGAAGTCTTTTTCATGAAATCGTCGAAATTTGGTCGTGCCTCAGCAACGAGTGCAGCACCCAATGAACAATAGCACGATTGGATATATACTGCTTCTATTAATTCATTTCTATCCGCTAATTTTTCTTCCCAAGTCATTTCCGTTGCGGATGCATCGCCATTTTGTTTAGATAGACGTTCGTCGTTAGCACTGGATGGATAGAGACTATCAATCATCTGGCACAATTGACAAACCTTTGAGAGAAAAAAAGTAATAATAATAAATAAAACAGTGTACAAATAATTTTGTTTAAATGCAATATGACAATACCATGTTCAATGAAGTTTGTTTGATAATCATCTTCAGCGGGAACCCTTGTTGTAATCCCAACATCCCATCGATAATTAAATTAAGAGCACTATGAATATATTTTTCAAACATTGCCCTCAAAAATTCTCGTTCAGATTCACTCCTTTCATTTATCCACTTATTCATATACGGTTTGTATCCTAAATGTTTCGGATCAACATAAACCATACCAGCCCGTGATACTGTAGCCGGTGATGCATACTGAAGATCACCCACTTCAAAAAGTAGACTGCAATAATTTTGCAATTTAATTCTTTCTTGATTGGCGAGCGTGAGAATTTTATTGTCATCCATCACCGAATTCATATTTTCAATCCACAATGCATCGACATCGCCATCAAAAAGAATATATCTTCGCTCATCATTTGTTGACTCGATTGGTCTATTCATTTCACGAAATATATTACTGAGAAGACCGTCAGTCCAATCACGAGTTAGCGGATCAAGAACCCCATATAATTCCGCAACCGTACAAGCCTGAGAATAATACACTCAATTAATTAAATTTCTCTTTACATAAACATAATCACCAGTCCAATCACCTTTGGATTCAAAATATATAATTTCGTAGGTTTATTTAGCAGCGTTTGGGCTTTGCAGAGAGTTTCAATGGTCACTGTCTTTCCACCACCAGTTGGACCCACAATCATTGTTGAATGTCTTGTCATCATAATTTCATAAAGTTGCACGACTTTATCTATCTAAAATAAACACGACACACAACTGTTCGTACATATTTATGAGACAATTATTGTTGGAAAAATATCAGCCCATACCTGTTCTGTCAAGACAACGTATCCGTTTTCCTGTAAAGTCTTTTCCACTGCTTGATTAAAATCCGGATATCCAACTCTCGGACAATCCAAACCCGGAAAAAGATCCTTAATAAGTCCAAGAAAAAGTGGAATATCGTCAAAAATAAATTTCGGAAGATTCATATCTCTCAGCGCACGCATTAATACAACATTTTCTGGTAATTTGTCTGAAGTTCTTTTCAATTGTCCTGCCATATTGAGAACTGACTTGAGAGCTCTCAAACCAAAATCATAGTGTGTCTGTTTACTCAATTGTTCTTTTGCAAGACTGTACAGTACTGTCATTTTTTTAGCCAATACTTTGGCAGTCAAAAATCCTGCGCTAAATAATTTTATCTGACATATCAATTCATTGTCAGGTACAATACACACAACTGGTCGAAATAAAGCTTTAACAGATTCAGGAAGTTCAGTTCTGCCAGCATAACCTGGATTCATTGTTATAAAAATACCAATTTTCGAGTCCATAACGATATCTTGACCTTCAAACTTGATAAAAAAAATTAATAATTATAGAGGCTGCAGAATAATCGTTTTGATAATTATTAAATTAATTTTCACCATGAATCGTCGCGATTTAGTTTGTAACGCTGAACGTATTGTTTGCAATTGCGTTGAAATGACAGATAAAACTGACACGTCAATTCGATTAAATTCATCGAAGCAACCCCACGCTCCACATTGTGCTAATCCACCGAGAGTTTTTCCGATTGCAACGTAATCCATTCCCTCACCGCAATTTGTTACGATGCACAATCGACCAAGTGCTTTTGCTAAATCCTTCACAGTTTCAGTTTTACCCGTTCCCGCTGGACCTAAAATATATTCAATGCAATTTCATATTAATAAACAATTTTCCATTCAATTCAAATTTATAATGTTGAATCGTACCAGCAGGTGCACCACCCAAATGCATTGATAGCGCTTGTGTGATTGTTAAATAAATGCGATCGGTCAATGGTGTTATTACAAGTCTTCCATTTAATCCCATATATTCATAGCCATATTCAAAGCTTCCAGAGCATTGATTTACCCATACATTATCCAAATCATGCACCCAATAAAATCGCAATTGACTCTCCCACTCGAACTCCATTGCGTCCATTATGCTATCTCTTACAAATGATTCGATTATATCACGAGTGTGTACATCGACTGTTAGCACTGTGTCTAATTTTTTTCTGTCGTTATTGCTCAATGTATTTCCACCCATTAATGTTACAACTTCGTCCAATTGATAATTAAGGTGTTCTAAATACTGCAAATTTATTTATAAAAATACGTGAGAATTTTTTTTGCATTTCCCCGTTGACAAATAAATAAATGAATAGAATTGGTTGCTACCTCTTTCATCGCACGTTTTCTGCCAGATTTAATTTTTTTGAAGACATACTCCACTTCAGCTGTCCACCATATCTGATTTGCAGCAAGAATCATCATTCCCTGAAAATCCAGCATCCATTCAGTGCGCAGTCTTCTCACTTTACCGTAATCATAAACAGCTTTTTTAGTTAAATATCGATTCGATTGTTTCATTTCGTCCAATGCGTCCACCATCCACTCTTCAATTCTTCGTTCAGTGTCAACTGGAGTATTAAAATCCATTACTTCATCTTCACAAGAGATAAAAGCAGTGACAATAATTTTCTCATTAACGCCATTTGTTTTCTCAGTTATAAATTTAAATTTGTCCAAATTATCAAACATTTTTCCAATATGTTCTTGAATTGCCATAGGGTTGGTACTACCCAAAATTCCAAGGAGCTCGTCGTCACTGAGAAAATTAAATCGTGGGAAAATGATACGTTTACTATTCAAATATTCAATTAAAGACTTCTGACATTTGTCCAGGTCTGCAATGAGTGCATCAAATATCTCTTTACGTCGGGGAATCATACAACAATCATACACATTTAATTTTTTTGCGGTATCAATCATGTGACGTTTAAAGGCATTATCAATTTCATCGAATTTTTTTGCTTCCTCTGGTAATTGAGTTCTTATATCGCCACCAATAAATATTCCTTCCAAGTACAACCATCTCCTTTGCAATTCAGTCCATGATTCTAGCACTTCTGATATTGTTTGCATTGCTCTCTCTAATGTTTGTACTGATTCCAAAAATGGTCCAACAAATTGTGACGCCGCCATGCTTTGCAAGTTCATTGAATTGTCCTCGAGTACTTGATTCAATTCATCGACAGGACCGAGAATGTAACCTCGATCCTCTGTGCCTAATTTTCGATTCAAATAAAATAAAAATTGAATGAGGAGTTGAATAAAAACATGAAAATTAAATTAAATACTACAGTTCATTACCTTTGAAATGTTTTGTCACTGTGAACTTCATTGACTTCCAAATTTCTGCAATTTCTTTCACGCCTCGCTCGATTGCCAATTCTTTAACTGCATTTGTGACAATTATCTCTGCTATGTCCTGGAATTTTGCCAAGTCCATGGCAAACATGTTTTCCAATGTGAACCTGTAGTCGAATTATTATGAAATATTATTTTATAATATCTTTCATTTATTGTCTCCTTACTGTACTATCTCACCGCTCCATCATTGTTCCCTTTTTTTATCGCTTGCATTAACAAATGATGAGAGAAAAAAAATATGATTATTATATACCAATCGCGTGATGAAATTTTTGATTGACTATCGTAATTCATCGCAGTCACATCAAATTCTTTTATATTTCTCTACTTATTATAATAATTAAACTAATCTTCCTATCACATTTATAAATTATTAATAATAAATCTTAAATTGTCCCTATTAAAAGTTTATCACTTATAGTTCACTATTTAAATCAATCCCCGCACCTCTCTGGAGACATGTCAAAATGTTTTCCAGTTTTGTTCATCAATTCTTGCCAATGTCGCTCACGCATAGCTTCATTTTTCAATTCAACAAACAGTGGCACAGAATTTTTGAACGTTTTCATTGCTGTTTCGAGTGATACACCAACACCAAGTTGTTTCACTGCTCGTGGAAGTTTGCGGAATTCTTTGATATATTGTTCCATACCGTCAATTAATTTTTGTGGATCTAAATCAGCCCACAATATTTTCGACCAGCCATCACGCGCTTCATTCTGTATTTTGTATAGTGAATAAATCAATTCCATTCCCTCAAAATCAGTTTTTATTTGAGTGAAAACTGAATAATCCGCCGGTGGTAGATCAAATAAAATTTCAGCATTGACTAGATCCAATCGACGATTCTCCAATGCAGTAATTAACTTCCCAAAACCCTTAATAAATAATTTTCCACCATTAAATTTCAATTTATTATACCAATTGTCAATTTTTTTTTATTACCTCCATTTTCTGCAAACCAACATCAAGATCAGTATCAACATTTCCCGGTCCATTTTCATTAAAATAATTAGCAAATTCTAAACATTCTCGCAAAAAATCTGAAATTTGTTCCTTTGTCATATCGCAAAAGCGATCTTTCGTACTTTCTAATGTTGTAGCTCGATATAATGCTCCAAGATAAAGTGATTCCCAGTCTTGTTGGAGTTTATAAGCCTGTTCCTCATTTTCCAATGGATATTTAATTCCATGAATTTTCAGAGTTCTAAATGTCGCCTTATATTCATTGTACTCAACCTCAGCTTGAATTGCACTCTTTTTCACATTAGCAATTGCTTGCATTACAACTTTAAATCGGTCTAATCCACTGATGACAAACTCAACTTCCGTACGTAATTTTTCTATTTTTATTTTTAAATCATTCATAGATTCTTCGGTAGCGGTAAGAAGATAATCACCCAAAACCTGTTTCCACTCTTGGGCATGGTCTTTGATGCTCTTCAGTAGTGGTGTTAAATTAATTCTACAATAGTAAAAATTATCTTTCAATAATTGACTTGATAAATTTGAATTTATTATCTCATTATTTTACCTTATACTAAGTACATCGTAGTATGGCAACATTTCTTCAAGTTCTTCAGTAATTGTACCATAAAAACTAAATTTTTCGTCATACTGTTGAAGTGTGGGATTTGTTGCAGCGAATTTTTCACAAATTTGTGACTTATCAAGTCTCCATAAAGTCACATATTTTTTCCATCTGAGTAAATATCTCCAGCAATCCAACGCTAATTTTTGTGTTGTGTCTTGAATGGCAACTGTTCGACTATTTATAATCTAAAATAGATATTTATTGTAGCACTTTAATTATTTTCTCCTATATATTTCTTCAAATAAATTACCTGAAGGTTCATAATATCGTCAAAAAAACTGAATATCACCAAACTTTCAGAATCACCGTGCTTAACAGGTTTACATTCATGGCAAGTTCTGGCCATCCATCTGGGAAAATTTTTGCATCGTTCCAACAAATCTTTAACATTATGTAGAACAATAGCATTTATTTCAGACGGTGATGGTCGTAGTACTGCTTCAGAAACTAACAGAACTGCGTCCACTTGAAATATCGGTTTGTTTTCCAACAAAAGATCATTTAGTACTTCTAAATTTCGTACGAAACATCTGAGAAAAATTATTATCTATTCAGGAAGAAAAATTCCCCAATATTGAAAAATATTTAATGTCGATTTATCTTACGTAATAAATGCGGTAAAAATTTTATGCTCATAGCGTTCATAAAAATGCAACATGGCTTCACTTTTTCCAGTTGACGTTCCTTCAACCAGACTCTCCAATTTTATCAACATTGGACTAATACATTGATAAGCCCGTTGCATCATCCGTACTAGCTCCGTTCTCTTAACTCCAATATCCAAGAAATAAGTCTTAAAAAAAATGATCATGTTGAATCAAATCAAGCTTTTAAATTGTTCCACAAACGTTCTGATGAAAATATCTCGCTAACCTTACACGCGCTAAGTTTATAATCAGGACTAGTTGGATCCTCAGTGGTTGTGAATAAATTATAGCTGCCAATATCATTTTCTATTCGTGAATCAATGTCCTTCTTCATTTGATTAACTTGAATGACAATTGATCTGAGTTTTTTGAGTAATTTTCTACAAGACGCAGCATAATCAAATATTCCCAGCGAATACCAATTCAAACGTAATACTCCAGATTGAATGTGCTTCTCAATATTTTGTACAGTATTTTTGAACAATTTAATCTGCGCCAGATGTGTTACATATTATTGCAATTATAAAAAAAAAAATATATTATGAATGAAAAAAAAAAATAATTTATCTCACATCAGCAATATCCAGCTTGTCTATAATCTGATTATATTCATTAATCATTGTTTGGGTAACTTCAATATCGGCTCGTAAACGATCTCTTTGTATACCCACATCTCTCAAAGACGTTGGTAATTCGAAACCAAGTTGCTCTAACAATTCTGCTTCACGTATTATTTCAAATACTTCCCAATCAAAATTTATTTCAAAGTACATTTGATGCTCTGCCATTATTTTATTGTCCATCATTTCCATCCACGTTATTTTATTTGTGTGTATTTGTTTATCAATTAAATTAGCAGACACAGAGTATCTTATTTTATTCGACAATTGCAATGATTTTGTATCAACTTTAAGTTTCAAACCTGATGAATTCAAATTCAAACTTTTGCCACCTGAGATCGAATCTTGACCATGTGAATCTTTACTTCGTGATGTTTTCGATGATGGTGTACCATTAATATTGGCAATTAATTGTTTGTGCTCAATAACTGTAAAAGTATTACGTGCATAAGATCGAATAATTTTTCTGTACATAACATTATTTAAACATACTTTTGTTTCCATTCACAGGCGTCATCTTCAAGAGATTATTCTTCATTGCATGTAATAATTTTAATTGTGCATTATCTACCCATGAATTAAATTTTTCCTGTTCAAACTGTTTCATATTTTGTGCAAGATTGATATATAAATTGAATGCCAAAGATTTTAATTGACTGTCGTTAAATTCTTCCACCTTTTGAAATGTCTGAACTGGACCACGTAATTTATGATACAATTGTCGTTCCCAAAATATTGCACCGGCAATGGGTGGATGAAATCGCAGCAGTGGTGGATTCCGTTTCCCTAAAATGATTCTAATGTAAATTTATCACTATCAATGATGATCTTTTTTTATTCCATTGATATTATACCTAGATTAAATAAACTCTCAACGGCATTAATTTCCTTGCTAAATTGTTGCATTATCACATCGAATTTCATTAACAATCTTTCATGAATTGCATCTCTAGTTTTCATATTCTTAAATTTCAAAAGCACATCCAATGCCTGTTCAGCACTAATTAATACTGTGAAACATTCATCGATAAAATATTTTGCTTCATCCTCCAAAGATCCAACCTCAAGATAAAACCAATCCATTGTTGCATCCCAATTCTCTTTGTTGAAATCCGTAAAAACATTAAAATCTGCATTTTGAATTGGTATAACTAATTCATCAACTCTTTTTACAATAGCGTCTATCTGCGCTGGATCATTGATGATTGATTTTAATTCCGCACCAAAAATATTGTAAAAATCTTGAAGAACGACAGCAATTTTATTAAAATCATAGCAAACTTTGGCTATGTATTCGGTATCTTTGAAAAGTCGTGATTGATCGAATTCCCATCGCACGCCTTTTTCTGAGAGTTCAATATTTTTACGAGTCTGCAGGTACGATGATTTCCAACATTTCATCATGTTGTAGGCATTGATAGTTTGATCCAAAATCTCTGCTACCGGTTTACTAAATAAATATAAATTGTAATAGCCATCCAAAAAATGAAACAAATAATTAATTCCACTTCACAATACCTAAAGAGTTCTTTTATTGACAAATGTTTCTTTATATTCTCACACAATTCCCATGATATTCGTTCAAAAAGTGAAGACATTTTGTCTTCAGTATTATAAACCTTGGAAAGTATCCAAATCATTCGTATTCCATCCATAAGTGTTGGAATAGCTTCTGCAATGGCTTTAAACGAATCCGATTCCCTGATCAACTATAAATAATATTTAATGCATTGATAAAAGCAACTGATTAATATAATTCAACCTACCTGAAAATATCTCAATAATGTAGTGAGAAATTTATTATTATCTCTAGCTTCAGTGTAATGTTTCCAGAGCTCAAGTTCATACCAATGAAATGCCGAAGTCATTGATGAACCAACTTCATTTAAGATATGCAAAATTCTCTTGACATTTGGTGCATTTAATTGTTCAACAATAATTGATAAACCAGTTTTTCGCTCATGCCAATATTCATACTCTGCCATTGGACCATTACCTTGAGGAATTTTTTTGTCATAAGTATCCAATACTTGTTCAATATGTTTTCCCCATGTCATAACAGCTCTCTCGAGTTGTTCAATACACTTCTTGTCTAACTTTGATGGAATTATTGTCATTACATTTACACCATCGACATCAGATAAATTTGGTGCAGGCAATAAAGTATCAGCGCTTGAATGTTCTAAAGTCCATTGGACAATAGACGTTAAATTCTCCAGGTATTCTAACAATTCTCTCTTGCTATTTTCGACAACAGGTTCACTCCCAATCTTCATTTCTAATGTGGAAATATTATTATATATATATTGGTTGCTAGTATTTAAATAAAATATTGTTGGAGATGAAATATTAAACTTGTTACCTTCTCCCACATCTGTTACAGTGTGGGAACCAGTTATACCTTTACCATCCATTGAAATAGCTTGAGTTTCTTCCAGTTTTTGAATTGTCGTTGATAATTTTACGAAATTTGATGGTCTCGTGAAGGCGGACATCTTATCAGGAATAAATTAACTATATTAAAAGAAGAAAAGGAATGTTTACCTTTTTCTTACCTGTGTATCAGCAAAATGGTTCAATGTAGCATATGCTTTTCCAATATGGTCTTTTTTAGTATTAGCATGAATATCACGAATTAGTTTTTGTGCTGCAGTTGATCCTCGATATTGTTTCTCCACAAGAGGTTTGAGTACCTGTTAATGAATAACATAAAGACAATAAAAATGAGAGAAAAAGGACATGAGTATTAATACTTACATGGATTAAGATTTTATTTAAAGTATCAAGATAAGAATTATTTAATGATCCAACGATGAGATAATCAGTCATGTGATCGTGGCACATTCGCCATGTTTCAAAATCGGGAATTCTCCCTTCGTTTGTCCTCAAGAAGTAGAATAAATTGACATCAGATAATTGCAGATTGTTTGGATTTATTTCACCAATGATCATGTGTATCACTGGTATTTCCACGACTTTGTCAACTACTTTCTAACATTTTTCGACGACTTTTTATTAATTATTTATGAGATTAATAATTTTTTCTGGTTATGATATAAAAAATTAATGTTACCTTTGTGAGAATGTATTTATCCTCATCGCCAGGAGGTGGAGCAAATGATGATGTACCCACTATAAAATATTTTTTTCTTTGAATTATTCAATTTGGAATAAGAGTTATTCGAAAAAGTAATTTATTGTAGTTGTATAATTGAAAATTACGTGATCCTGCGCTTTTTGTTTGTGATTTAGATTTACGTGGAGTTGATTCGTCAAATTGCGAATCCTCATATTCATCCTCATCTTCTTCTTCTTCATCATCGGGCATTGAAAACATTTGTGTTGAAGATATACTGGTGAATAGTGTACTTGGTGGAGCCATTTCAATCTCAAGTTTTTCACCTTTTTTATTATTCTTTTTTGACTTTTTTCCTTTTTTCTTTTTTTCTTCATCGACCTCTACCTTTCCTTGAATAAAGTAGAGATAAACGAACTTGTGATCATTCTAATTAAATTTATAGCATGATGAACATTTATTTTCTGCTACAGAACATGCTTGTGCTCCACTAAAATTTTGTGTTCAGGTGCTGGAATAAAAATATATAATACACATAATATATTCCTTCTTTTACCGGGAGCACTTTTCGTCAAACGTTGAGGACGTCCCTTTGCTGAAAATGTTGCTATCGCGGTAATCTTTGCAATGTGACCTGCAGTTTCAATCGTATAAATGATTTACAGATATGGAGAAAACAAAAAGAATAAATATGAACGATTTAATATTGTCATGTTAATAAAATAAATCTTAGTTACTCTCTTCCCAAACTGACACTTCTTCCTGTATCACTTCATCTCGATACGTTTTGTAAAATGAAATAACTTTCTTGTCTAAATCCATTACACCATATAAATCCGTGTTGAAAAACTCCATGAGTTTATCATAAAAATAACGATAATTATCCTGCAATAATAATGCAAAACGATTTGAGCGTATTATTAAAGAACTGATTATTAATGTAAATTATTATTATTCATTCTACTTTACATTCAATAACTTATCGAATAAATGCTTGTGATTGTCGTTGAGGCCAAGAAACTTCATGACTTTATCGCGAATCCATTGAATCCTGTTGTTAAAATATTTTACATTGTCTGTGAAATGATATTAAGAATATTCATTTGGTAATTAGCAGTTTAATACCGGTGATCAATTAATATTGATGACGATGATTCCGCATTGGAACTTATTGGAGTGAGAAAATCACTCTCTTCCCCATCATTATCTCCACCGATTAATTCCAACTCTGCATCCGTCATTATTTCAGATATGATTATTACACTCTTTCAATAAATAAATTATTTCTTAATGATAAACTTTGAAGACTGTACATTATCAATCATTCTATCAACTACTGATTATTATTATAGGTTGAAACAGCGTATATCGTTGCTATTATGACGTTGTCATGGCGAATAAATGTGGTGCAGTGAAAATGGAAACTAATTCCCATGTTAGAAAAAGGAATAATAATTCACAAATATTTCTTTATTTAATCAATATTCATTCATCCGTTTTTACAAGAACAGGAAGCTTTGGATTTAATATTTGAGCGATTATAAATATCATTTTATACATTTCTACGTATTCTTTAGTTGATGGATCTAATTTATTTTTCATTATTGGAATAATTTCATGTAACAATAAATCAAGTAAATTATTCCGATGAATATTACGTTGTAGACGTTGGCTTATATCAAATAGTGATAGCAATTGATTCTTATTTGTATATTGTATACATGGGGCATTTGTGAGATATGAAAAATGTTGTAGACTTGTCCAATTCCAAATGCCATTTGATAACCATCCACGTGAAATACAGTTATCGTTTAAATTCAATTCTACTCCTGATCTTTTGGCTTTTAGTGTGTCATACTTTCTAATACCACATTTTTTGCTCAAATTATCGAGTTCGTTGTATTTTGTCTTCATTCTAGATAGTGCTACAGAATCCAAATCTTTATTGCACAAATCCTGGTACAATTTGGGGAATTCTTGGACTAAAGTTATCATATCATTTGATCTAAATGTTTTCAAACGTTTTTCATTCTGTAAATTATAAAAATACATTTATACAAACACTAATAGAACAATTATAAAATATTATGGTAGGAGATATTTGATATTTACAGTTTCCTCAAAATTATTTAAAAACTTTTTAACTGATGGCCGATCCTTTGGATTCAAATATTCTTTTTCAGACACATTCACATATGAATGATAAACTTTTAAAATTGGTAATAGATTCTCTGGTATGCCAAATTTTTCAAGACCATCAACCATATCAATGGTTGTCTGCTTTCTTTCAGTCACTGTTCTCCTATTATCACCATGACAAGGGCAATTATTTGCGAAAGATGTTGCATTGGTGGATAATAAAGTTTTTCTCATTTCATCCAATGAAACTTTTTTAATCAGAGTATCAAGTTCAGTAACAGATGGTAATGATTTTTTTGTCATCGTCTCATGATTTTTCTCTTCAAATCTCTGTTTCTTTATTATTTCTGCGTTTCTCTGGCTGATTGCTTTAATACTTGATTTATTAGCGGCAATATAATTTTTGGATTTAGATTTTTTCGTAATTGTTGAAGTGTCCGAAAATGAATATGGCAATTTTTTCTGCACGGTATTTTGCAATATTTTTTTGGATGTGGATGCTGTGGCATAAATTTTCTGTACATTTGTGGTATGATTTCGACGTTTATCATCAGCTATATTTTTTACAACTTTTTGTCGCAATTGTTGAGCTTGTGCGAGAGCTTTATCTATACCGATTGCGATTTCTTCAGCTTGTTCGTTGACATCAACTTCCTAATAATCAAGAAATATTATTGCGTATAAATTCACACAAAATATTGAAAGGTTATAGAGGCTATTTATATATTTCACATAATTCATTAATGTGGTGAAACTTACAGATATACATGTGCAATAATTTTCGTCAATATCGCGAGTGATAACAGCATCAACTATCCAAGGACGTAAAACAAAATTTGCTTCTTTGCACTCAACTTGTAAAATTTTTCGTACTTTGTTAGTGGCTTGCAATGTAATATCCACATATGATTTCAATGATGACAAATCGTCAGTTTCTTCAGCCATTTGTTCCCTCGTATCCTGGACGCAAATTAAAACGTAAATAGTAAATAATAAATATGGAATGCATATAAATAAACGATGACACTTTTCATTGGAAATTTTCATTCGTGATGTTTACATAAACATTAGAAGTTTCGATTTCGAGGCAGGTTTGTAATGATTAATTAATCGTTTAGGTAGAATAATATTATTTTTTTTTTTTTTTCATATATATATTAAGAATAATATATAATAAAGACTTAATGATAAAAAAATTATTTTCCGTATGTGTTTTGACATTTGGCGATCATTTAAATGCTTCATCACAAATATATATGATATATCCGAATCATTCAGTTAAATAAAGTTAGGATACACACAAAAAATGTATCTAGTTTAAAATGGTTGAATTCATCTTTTGCATTACTCACATTAACAATAGTTTACATCATACAGTTTTTGTTTCATTTTTTCCTTTATTTTCAATTTAAACTGTTAGAATTATTGATTTTGCGCTTTTTCTCACCAAGCAGTCATGAAAAAATACATAAACTCTTTTAACTAACATCAGTATCTAGACTTCTCGGAATGCGCTCTTAATGTGACAAAAAAAAAAAAAAATGAGTAAGAAACCTGAATGAGATTGAATTCTAAACTTGAAGTTCAATTCATTATAAAAATAAAAATTAATTTTACTTTCTATAAAGCAACGCTAGCTACAGTACAATAAAATTAAAAAATGAAAACACATATATATCTGTCATAGAATAATTGAAATAATTAATTGCAATTAATCTAAATCAGACTCGTTTCAATCGTAAAGAAATTTTTTCGTCCCATTTTTGGGAGTGCACAACAATTTATACGAGTCTCTTTAATTACAACCGGAGAAGTATAATAATATCCGAAAAAATACATTTATGTATGGTGCGTGTGTATATGTTCATATGTGATCGAGAAAGAGTTGAACTCTTGAACCATCACCGATTAATTTAATCTTAAGCTTTTTTGTACATGATTATTGTACGCTCAAATGCACGTATCATCAGAAGCACCCAATAAACTTCACAATAGCTGATAAAATTGTGAATGCTTCACATCACTATGATTATTAATTCAATGACAAAGAAGACTTGATGGGTGAGCGATATTGGAAAAATGACGAAAACATAGAAAAAAAAAGAAAAAAACAGTTAAGTTGATTTTTAAATCGTCGATTTTACAACTCGTCCTTCCTTGGAACATCATCATCTTCATCTTCCTCTTGAGCGTCTTCTGGTGCTTGTGCATATTCACCATCAGATTCGACGAACTTAACGAGCTCTTCGAGCGTTCGTTCACCGGAAAATTCAATAGCCTGGAAGGGAAATAGATTTTATTGTAAATTAAATTTTTTCATTAAATATATATTTCTTCTGTGACACAATAAGTTTTATTTTTCTTACCTCATTGTCACCTTTCTTGTACAATGTAATGGTGGGGAAGCTATTGACCTTGACTTCATCAAGTTCATTGGCTGTAGCGTCCATCTTGGCAATGACAACGTCTTCCCTGTCCTTGAACTTGTCTCCAAGCTGTACGAGCAAATCAACAGAAATTATTATCACGTAAACAACAAATATTTACGATAAGTAGACTAAACAAATTTTGTTTCACCAAATTCGGCGTTTACCTGATCATAGATTGGTGCAAGTTGTTTACAATGTCCACACCATGGTGCATAAAATTCAACCAAAACGTGTTTGGTTTTGTCGTAAGCGATTTCCTTGAAATTGGTACCAACAAGAATCTTAACTGATTCCTTATCCCAATCTTCTGGCAATTCTTCAGTCAACAGATGTCTGCTCAATTTACCATCAAAGAAGTCTTGAACAAAGCTCTTGACATTGTCAGCACTTAAATCACCATTTTCAGGCTTGTACTTGGCCATATCCTGTTCGAGTTTGATAATACGCATGGCTGGAACTTCCTCTTTCTTCATTCCAAAGAATTCAAGTATGCGTCCATGATCAGCTTCATCAACATTAATTGTCACAAACAGAATATTCTGACGGAAATGTTTGGCTGGCTCCTTAATTCCCTCAACATATTTATCATAGTGTCCAGCTTCCTTGCTCAAGAAAACAAGCAAATGATTTTTCACTTCACCGCTGAATATCTTATGTGCGGTTTCTTGATTGAAATCAACAACCAGTGGAAGTGCATGTACTTGGACAAACTCTTGGAGTGCTTTTAATTCAAGTGCGCCATCAAATACAGCCTTACCATCATCGAATTTCTTGAATAGAATAACTTGTCCGTCTTCAGCGGCATGTTCAGCCAAAATATCGTCAGCGTGAGCGAGAGCGAATACATGATCGTCATTGCTATTGGCAAGTTCCACAAATACTTTAGCGCCATCAGATTCCGCATCTTTGAAGAATCCGAAAACAACAACATTATGTTCGTCGATTAAAGCCTTGGATTCCTCAATTGAGGCAACAGTCTTGGCAGCTGGTCCAGATTTCTTGGTGACCCATGCAACAATATCAGCGGCTTGACGACCACCACTGAAATCAATTGGTGATCCATTGCGGAAGAATTTCAATGTTGGATAACCCTTTACACCAAAGTCTTCAGCAAGTTTATGGTGTACAGTTGCATCAACTTTACCGAGTTTAATACTCGACTTTTGGTTTTCGAGTTCCTCAGCCGCTTTGGCATATTCAGGCTCGAGCTGTTTGCAATGGCCACACCACGGTGCGTCTGAAAGAAACATAAATCAATAAAATTTATTAACCATTGTTATAATGGATTTAACTTATTATGAAATTTAGAATTGTAATCATGCGTGGAGTGTGCCATATGGTGTTGAAAATTAATTGAAAAAAATATATATACAAGCTATAACGAATATTCACGACCGAAAAAAATTAATTAATTTTCATCTTATATCATAGTCAAGTGTGATTTCAGGGGCAATGAACTTCGACATGTCTCCATACGCTTTGCTGCAAACCGATTTCATAATACCAAATGATGTTACTTAACAAAGAATAATATGAAAAAAGTTACAAAAATAACAGTGAATGTAATGGAACACATCCTAGCAACATTATATCATTTAATGATGACGTGTAAAATTCAAGTATTCCGAAATTTTGATCTATGTACCGTATGTGTCGTGGCATTCTTTGCCTTTTTTGCTATCTCTCTCTCTCTCTCTCTTTCACTTTGTACAATGGAAGAGCAACAGGAAGAATCGTGTCGAATCATAGTCATTATAGACACACACATATAAAAAGTAACATGCGGCAAAGAATAATAACAGATAGAAAAAAACTACCGGCTTTTCAATATACTTACAAAATTCAACAAGAATGAATTGATTGTCTTGAATTGCTTGATTAAAATTGTCTGTCGTCAATACCAAAACTTTCTTCTCAGTTTCGATGTCGACTTTTTCGTCAGCAATTGATGAGATGACGCAGAATGCTGCGATGAATAATACTCCAGCAATTTTCATTTTGGGAGTTTTTATTTATAATTGATGAACTGAATAACTGTCCACGTGAAAATACACAATGGATTGATAGCCAACGGACCACCGCTACGTTCAATGCCGGATTAACGAATGAACGTTGTAACGATGAGTCTTATTGTGTGGAAGCTCGAGTAGTGGAACTGACCGGACAGCAAAGCAACAACGTAGCAATGGAGGAGTCAGATAGCGGCATACAAGCTGTATGTACGTGCCACGGTGGAGCAGTTGGTGGGCACCTTTTTTCTTTCTTGTATATTGAGCTTAACGCGTGGCACATAACCATGTTCTCGTGGTAGCTTGTGATTGGCTGAACGACAATGCTCTTGTGGATATTATAACCAATTCGGTTGTGCCAGATGCAAAAAAAAGAAATAATGATAATAATAATAAAGATACTCCGTTATATGTATTATGTGGTAAATAATACAGATATGTGTGTATATAAAGATGTATCGATACACTTGGAGTACTGTAAGTCGAAGTTTATCTAATGTTGGGCCACGTCGATTTTATTTTGTTTGTTATGTAATTGAATGTTGATAAGAAAAAAAAACTTTTTCAAATTTCGTTATGAGGAGAAATATATAAATATATATATGTATAGATAGAACATTGGCAGCCGCCATTGATATAATTATATTAATTAGCGAATGAGTATTCCTGCGAGGTTATGTTTTCTTTTTGTCAAGGATTACCTCAAACTTTTGTATTTAGGATTGCAGCCATGTCGAGTAATTAATAATATTCTTTATAAGTGTATATATATATATATATATATATATATGTGTGAAGAATTATTCAATTATGGATTGGGTTTGTTTGTAAATAAATATGGATGCGCAGTCATTTTGCGCGGGATGAACATAACCTCAACTCGCAAACCGAACAGATTGATTGTTTTTTATATTTATGGGAGATTAATTGATGTAATAAGGGACCTTTTTCCATTTGTGATTCTTTCTGTTTTTTTTTCTTTTTTGGAAAAGGGTGGAGACATGAGGATCCATGAAGGATATGAATTGAAATTTCATAAAGTCTATGGAGAAGTTTGAAAATTATCCCGTGCTAATGTGATTTAATAGCACGGTATTTTAAGAATTTAAATGTGAATATTGGCATATAAATGAGACGATAAACTGAAATAGAACACTATTGCTATTCATTCATATATTACTTTTGACGGCCACTCGACATGAAACAAATGTAGTAGCATAATAGAATGTTAATAAAAGTATATGAGGATAATTTATAAGTAAAATAAACTGTTAAGTACTAATGGATAAATAATTCGAGATCTATTCCTGAGATATTCTATTAACTAATATCGTCGGACGGAATTTTCTTGTTGGTCTAAAATTAAATAAACAATAATACTGGCGGATTAACAAAGCGTCTAATAGGGCCTTGACCGACTGGAGCTAAGCCAAATAAATTACAAATTCGACAAACTGAGACCAGTCACTTATAATATTTGTTGGATATTTTACAGTTCTGTTTCATCTCACTACTAATGTGAGTTAATACATTATTATATCATTTGAAAATTTTCCATAATCTCCAAAGTTATTATACATCATTGTATAAACTGGTTTTCTTTATTTTTTAAGATGTCTAACTTCAAGGTCACTTCAGAAATACATACAGAAAATTCTAATGATACATCATTAAATAGCAAATACAATTGTAAGTCGTTAGTGTGTATTATGTAACGGAAATATCATTGGAACAGGTATATTCAATAAACTTTTTTGTTGTAGCAACTTTAACGTCATTTCCATTTAATTATCCGTCATTCATGATAATTGGTTTGAAAAGTAATGATGTCGAATACGATGAGGATGGTGATCTGATTGTGAACCGAATAAAAAAAGGGAACTTACTAATTGGTTAGTAAAAATTAATTACTTGTAATTGTTATTGTTTATTTTACTAATTGAACAATTTTTTTTCCTCTAGAACACAGCATATCTACAGAGTTACGACTCGTAGGCTTGCAAGTATGGCGAGGTGCACTTTTATTAGCTGACTATATTTTAGCTAATCCTAAACTGTTTGAACACAAAACAATTTTGGAATTGGGATCCGGTGTTGGATTAACGAGCATTGTTGCGAGTTCGCTCGCCAGTGAAGTTACGTGCACGGGTAAATAAAACCTCATCAATTAATTAATTATAAAATTGTTTCAGAAGACTATTCATTTTGTTGATTGGCTATTTCAGATATTAATCTAGATGGAATTTTAGAGCTAATAAATAGAAATGTAGAACGAAACACAAAGTACATTCGTGGGAAATTTAATGTGATGGCACTTAATTTTTTGGATTCCAATTGGTCATCAAAATTGAGGGAAAAATTAATGAAGACATCGATAATTTTAGCTGCGGATGGTGGGATAAAAAAAAATATTATTTATAAATGATTAAGATTGATAAATCTGTTGTTGTAATATTACAGAATGTGAGAGAGTAATTGAGTATTAATTTGTTTTTCCAGTTATATATGATATTGAAATAACTGAAGGTTTCGTAAACACATTGGCAAAGATCCTAGACGATAATTCGTCGCGCACGGCGTACATTGCCCTGGAGAAACGCTATGTATTCACAATAACTGATTTAGAATCAGTAGCACCAATGTACGAGGAATTTTTGCGGTGTATTGCCAGACGAGATTTAAAATGGAATATAGAGATGATTGACCTGGATTTTCCACAATATTTCCAATACGATCGAGTTAAACAAATGATTCTTATGAAAATAGAAAGACAACGATAATTAAAAGACAAAAAAGACTGAACGAAAGTATTCAAAACAATAATAGTTTAAGAGATTATATTTTTTCCTCTAAGAATAATATATAATCGCCAAATGATTTATAATTTTCACAGAGTTTATCATTTTTTTTTCTTTCTGTCTATTTACAAACTACAATAATCAATAATTATATTGAACAAAAAATCGGTCATGAACACGAGACAATTTTCACATTGTTTTTTTCTCTCTACATCAACAATTCGATTATTATTTATTGTTGAGTTGATGGAGACAAGTGTCACGACCTTAGGCAGTAATTGCTATGTTTTTGTGTATATAATACAGGTGTCAGCGATTATTAATTAAAGGTACAGCGCACCTATTAAAGGTGTGATAAACCACGAGTTTTGCTTCTTCGGGAACGGCGGTCAACAATGAAGACCGAGAAAAAAAAAAAAAGATGATATATTTCTTTTGTTTATTTGTTGTGGCTTTTTTTTTTGTTTTTCATTTATGTGTAGAAAAAGTGAGCTGTTTCAAATAATGGAACGACTGAGACATTATTGCCGACTGCCACTCCCATTGACGGAGCCTCGCGTTCTAGATGAAGGCACTTTCCCTTTATCGTAAATTATAAATTTTGTCAAAAAGATTGAACAAAAAAAGACGAAAAAAAAAAAAAAAAAAAAATATTCTGAAATACAGAATTTGAATAGATAACAAAATGAATTTAAACAGAATAAACACTACGAAAATCGTCCAGCAATTCAAATTCACTGGAGCTCAACTGTTATTTTTGGCTCTCATTGATTCATATTTAAAAAAAGAAAAAATGAAATCAAAAAGATATTTAAAGTACATTGATTAAGACAATATCGATAATGCTATACGTAATTTTAAAGCTTCCAATTTGAGAATTGAGCAGAGAGGAGAGTTTCATTTTACGTAATATTTATCGCAGCATATGCATGAAAAATTGAGATGCCATCGAATAAAAAGGAGAAAAAAAAAAAAAAAAAAACCATAAAAATCTGTTTGTGTAATTGACTAGAGTTAATGGAATTACTCGCGTGCGATGAGTTTGGTTGCATGATATCTCATTCTTTTTCTTTTTTTTTTTTCTTCGAATAAAGATTCATGTTGAGCACTTGAATTGAAAAAACAAAAAATCAATGTTATATACGTGCATATAACAAATTTGACAGATCACCCATGTGAGGAGTGAAAATGTATTGAGAAAAGAAAAAGACCAGCGGAAATAATATCATAGCATTCAGTTCAGTTAGTTTAGTTATAGTGCTGCAAAAAAATAGAATTGAAAAAAAAAAAAAAAAATTTGATCAATTCACGTACCATTCACATTAATTTCTTCAACTTCCAAATTCGCAAAATGTTTTTCATTCTTCGTCATATTTAAATTCGATATATTTCAATACAAAAAAACCTTTTTTTTTTTTCTTTTTCATTTACCGAGCTAAAAACAATGACGAGTATCTCATTAATTTACAATCTAGAGTGTGATTAATATAATTTCAATAATTATAATATTATCCGCAACAAATACTGTACAGAAAAAAAAAGTACAATCCCCGCAATGAAAAGAAAAATAAACGATTCCCCTCGCCCTCTCTCATTCTCTTACTCTCTTTCTTCACCATCATTTTTCTTCACCCCTTCAGATACATTCAAGTATGTAAATTATCAATAACTTTCACCATTGTGCGATGTTTTTTGATTGACATTGCCAACAGACGGTATTACATCAAGAACTAATTTTCTTCTGTGATACTCATTCGTTGCATTATCGCTAGCCATTGACTTCCTACGTAATGGTGCTGCATTATTATTCGACAATACAATTGAATTTGTACTTTTACGTCTTGTTGGTGGTTCATTTGTTTGTCGTTCACTTGAACAAGTATCATTTGACGCAATATTCACCGCTTCTATTGCTTTAGTAACATTACCGCTTGATACAACACCAACTCCATTATTACCAGACGTTTTGTTTGACGTATTTTGATTTGAAATAAATCCACCTGTTGTTTTATTTCCATTTGTCGATGCCGTTTTCGAAGTTGGTGTACCAATCATACTTGCATGTTTGCTTACGGTATTATGAACAGATTTGACTGATTGTGCAGCAGGTGGTGAACCAAGTGGAAGAGTTGTCTTTCGTCGTGCAGTTGAATGCGATATTTCATTGTTGAAATGTGTTTTGGCACTTGCACTTGTTATTTTTGTATTGTCCGTAGTTGCGTGCATTCCTGTGGTAATCCAACGTTCAACCTGAGCTTCATGTGATTTTTGAAGTACTTTTCTTACATCACCATCCTCACCGCCCTCCTTCATCATTTCTTGAAGCTTTTGAATTGTTTGATATAAAATCACTGGGCTAATGAGACCAAAATCAAATAGACTACTCATATGTAAAACAAAATTGCGATATAAATTTTTCATTAGCAATTCTTTGCCTTTTTTCTCTAAAAACATTTGACATGCCAGTGGTATTTGACAATCACCAACGTATCCGTGTTTCATTATGTGCAAATTCCACATTTTCATTAATTCTTTTTCACCCTCATTTACATCTGTAAAATCGTCAATCATCATCATTGTTTTTGTTTGTAACCATCTCGGATCATTTTCACCCTCCGAGTCTATATCCATTTCTTTTGGATAAATGGGCAAACACGTTACGGTGTGATGATACAATCTGTTGAAGAGAAAAGTGAAAGACACATGCATTAGCAATATTAAAAATGCAAACGTGGTAATTTTTAATTAATTTCAACGTGTATTACCTATTATGACCGGTTATATACGGCCGTTGACTTTCAAATTCATTCTCATCGAGTTCCAAAAATTCGGAAAGACTGGGTTTAGTTCTTTTTGGTCTGCAAACTAAAATATTTGTTACACTGGTACGTCTTGTGGGTCCGCTGCGTGAAAATGCAACACCTGATGGTTGAGAAATGAGCTCATGTGGGCTTCCGGCATAAGAACCATCGTAGCATTCATTTATAGCTACATCTATTCGTGCACCTTGTGGTATTGGCTATATATATATATATATATAAAAGAAAAGAAATAATATGTATCAATCAACATTTATTGTATAATTTTTATTTATGAAAAAAAATTATCGATGGATTATTTACCACATATGTAAACGTGAATCGTGAATGACAGAGCTTCAAATGTTTTAGCAATGAGTAAAGTTTGCCACAGTCCAATGAGCACCATGGACAATGTAAATCCTCACATGCTTCGGTTTGCTGTCGGCTGTTGTTATTATATAAAAATTGATAAACAATTTGTTGAGTCCCAGCTGCTGGCGTGTCTACTTTTTCAATTGTGCCAGACATCTTTGATGGTGTCAGCGGACTAGGATTTGGCAGTGTCGCATTGTTATTACTACTTGTATTATTATTGTTATGATTTGTGGCACATCGATCCAGATCAGCTGTATGGAAAAAAGAATTTTGGTAATGGTGGAAAGTGTTGAATGAAAAAAAAAAAAAAGAGAATATTATCAAAACACTCACTGTTGCCTGGACGGTTCTCTTTGTTATCACCATTTGGCAGTGGATGAATGAGAGCGGGTCGGTCGACGAGGCCATTACTCGGTTCTGTCGTCCAGCTAAGTCTAAATTTTAACGTCGGTCCCCGACTGAACACATCAAATGGCCCGCACTCAGCAATATCAGCGATCATCTCCCACGAACTATGTTTTTTCGGGCTTGATCTTAAATTTGTTTGTACTTCTTGCAATCCCAATTCATAATCGCCGTCTGTTAATAGACAACGATTATGTTTATCGTATACAATTAGCTCAGAGCCATAAAGTTTAACTTCCTCGCCGCTGCCATTTTTATAATTCCCTGGCGAGGATTTTCGTCGTTTCTGTGCTGGCTCTGTTTAAAAAATAAATGGATTAATTATTGTATATTTTGTTATTGACAATGTTACTTTCGTTACATACCTGCATCTAAATCACAGTTACTAATAAGGCAGCCGTTGCTGGGCATACAGTAAACACGCAATAATAGCATATATGTTTTTGCAATGTGGCCATTGTTTAAGCTGAATGATTCATTAGGTATAGAGATGGTTGGTGCTTTTGGTGGTGGTTGATTTTCAGATGGATTTATTGGAACTTCACTTGTACCAACAGATACCTTTGCAGATAAATTTTTATATTAGATAAAAGTGCTCTATAGTGATTCTATTTTTATTTTTTTTGGGTGAAAATGAAAACGTTTTTACCTGCATTATTGGTGAGCTTACGTCCTTTCGTTTCTTGTGACATATTTTTAACAGTAATGTTTCAACTTTCACAGGATCCTGGGATGCTTCGACTGAAGATTAACAAGTTTTTGGAGGAAATAATTAATTGAAAAATATATATATATATATGTGATGCACACGTGGGCGGATAATTCTTTTTGAAATAATTTTACTCACTTTTTTTATCGTAAAAACCTAAAAAAGTGAGTGTCATATAGCCACGAATTCCTGGATTTTGTTCATGATTATTTTTCACCATTAGCCTTTCCAAAATTGTATCAATTCTGAATCCACGTCGAGATTTGTGACTTCTCGACATGCGTTGTTTCATGTATGATAAATTTCTGTACAGGAATATTGGCTGAAAATAAATTTCATGGATAATCATTCAATCATAAATTCCACCATGAAATTATACAATAAGAATATGCTTCGTTGCTTTCATTGTCAAAATCATTATATAAAATACATACCGTTATTAAATATAATATAAAATAAATGTAACACTAAAATTTTCGCGACATAAACCAATTTTGTCATCATCGCGATTAATTATTAAACCGTGCGATTAATTAATTTCCAATGAAAAATGTCATATATTATGTATGTAAAACATAATAATAAATAAATTGAAAACAGAGATCATCTGTGAAATGAGAAGAAAAAGGGAAGAGTAAATTTGAGAACACTCACCGAAATCTGATTTCTCGTCCGTAGGAAACGATAAATCTGCGTTGGTTCTGCAAAAGAAAAAAATACCGATAAATTAATTAAATAATTAATTAATAAATTAATAATTTATTATTAATGTTTATGGAATCACACCGCCAAAAAGTGGTTACTCCACCAGCCAATAGATGGCAAGTAATAAAAATATTTCTCGATAACAGTAAGTCAAATTAAAAAGCTTAAAATCGAAAATTCTCAATGACTCGTTGATCCTTCTGTGATTCAGAACGGGAGATGATGACTCGTTTGAGCTCGTTTTATACGGGACGCCTGTAACGGCAACCCTTGTTACAATTGTGCAGGCCAAACATCTCTGATTCCGTTCTTTGTTCAAAATAATTAGACCAGGATCAAATACGTAATACTTATCGGCAAGTTATACCAGTTATCGCTCTGGAGTTTATTCTTTTTTTCTTTTCTTTCCAGTTCTTTTCTCAGTAAATATGTTGACAAGTATCATATTTCCAGTATATATTTTTTTTTCTATAAATACATCCCATTCTTCCGGCGTGTCATTAAATCATTCACGCATAAACACCAGAGGGTGTTAACATTGACAAATTTAGGAAGTATCAGAGGTAGTATTAGACTCATTCCGTATACTCAACTTACTAATAAATCTACGAAATGTAATTCATTTACTAATAAATAATTTAGATGACTGTAATTGAAATAAATTATGACAGGTGTCTGTACATCCGACACCCTGTTTATAAGCGGGAGGTAAGTGACCCGACGCGCGCAACGGCGCTTGAAAGTTTCTTTACAAATTAGGGGTTATGTTAGACGCTGTGTCAGTTATCAAATAACAATATCATAAATGTATTGAAATAAATAATAAATGAATGATAAAAGATAATATAAATATGCTGTTGAGTATCGAGGTAGTGAAAAAGTGAGAACAAAGACGAATAAGAAAGTGTATGTAGATACACAATGAAAAATTTTTTTTTCCGGAGCATACTTACTTTCGAAAGCTTGGAGAAATAGCTCATGGTCCGCCTGAATTTGATCCATGCGCGGGACTTTTGGACCCTCGAGCTCTTTATCCCGCTTCTTCGGCGGCATTTTTATCGTTTTTCACACGAAATAATTAACGAAAATTCACTTATCACACACGTTAAAACTACAACGGTACACCCACCCCGCGCGAAAAATTGCTGTTCTGCCTGCTGTTAGTGCTTGAGCTGCTCGGGCGCCCATGCAGAGAGCGCGACTGTAGTCAAATGTACTCTGACGGTAGTAATGAGAACTATAGATAGGCTATACAACATTTTCGACACGATTTGTCTGTAAAATATGAAAATATCATCGGTTTAGATGTTATGAAAGAATTTGTGATTGGTAGACTATTGGCTGTAGTGATAATAGAAATGAAATATCGATAATCTGTGGATTCCGTGCCCGTTTCAATTATTTCATTTGAAAATTCGCGCTGTGATTTTTTCAACGTTAGTGCTGCCACCATCGGAGGAATTAACAATTTACAATCACTACATAACCTCACCAATGGCAATCGAGGTTTTTCCTTAGAACCAACGTGGCGGTAAATTCGAATAATTTAATATTTCATATAAGATTTTCCACAAATTGAAACTCTTTAAATAATTACTTCAATTATTCTTAACGTGGGAATTTACATATTAACATTGACAGTTGTATCAACTATTTCTCCATTCAAAAATTTTTATCAATCAGTCAAAAAATTCTCAACAGTTGAATACATAATATTTTTATCAGTATCATGTTTGATTGCGGTGTGAATTGTATGATTGAATTATTTCATTTCCGAGTGAGTCAACGTTGGCAACAAGCTTGAAAAAATAAAAAAATTGATATAATTCCCAAAAGCTGAAAGTCATCAACGGCGAATAAAAAAATAATTTCTTGGCACCAACGGATATATTTTGTTCTATGGTAGCGCGCTCTGTACAGTACACACAATTCACTCATTGGTTGTTCAGTAAAGCACAGTTCATCATGGAGTCCGTTGGTACGTATGCAAATAATTTATTAATTTATTGTATTACCATGAACAATTGCACGATGAATAATTGGAATAATTTATTGCATCCAATACAAGAATAATCATTTTTATTTGAACAAATAAATTTTTTGATAGCGTCATTCTCGAATTATGAAATAATCGTTGTTAGCAATATGTGTGTGCCAAGTCAGGCTAGGCTTATGACAACAATGATATTACACATATGTATATAAGCAGTGGGGAATATTCGAAATAATTCTAAATACCTATTGCATGTGTCTCATCAACCATCATTCTAACAACAAATATCATTAATTCTATTTCTAGATGCAAAAAGTGCTGATACTCATGAAAATCATTGCGGTAAATCGACAAATTCTGAAGTTAAATTAGAGGATGAAAAATGTATTACTGTAGTGGATTCCAATGACAAAACAATAGCCGATGAAGAAGTAAAGAATAATAAAGAGACAATGGAAACAACAATACCTGAACAATCGTCAGAGAAGCCTAGCGAGAATATAGAATTCAAAGTAATTTATAACAAGAAAAAAATTGATATAACCTTTTCACTTGATGGTACAATTGCTGAATTGAAGGGTCATTTGCAAACTATTATATCTGTACCAAAAGAAATGCAGAAAGTGATGATTAAAGGTTTAGCCAAAGATCAAGATACTCTTAGGAGTCTAGGTCTTACAAATGGTAAACATATGTTATTAATATTTATTAAAATATTTATATCAATGGTGGATATCAATCTAATCATGATCTACTTTATTTATTCAGGAGCCAAAGTGATGATTGTTGGATCGAAATTGGATGATGTGCTGGCACTTTCAATTCCTTCCAAACAAGATATACAAGATGACGCTGGTGCTGCTGCATCGTCTAAAGAACCATTCTCGCAACAGAAAATACACAGAAAAATTCTTGATAAGGGTATACCTGAAGACGCAATGCCTGGAATTTTGAACGCGCAGGTACATTAATTTTTTATGATTATATAAATAAGAGATGGACGACATTGTAGCTATTCAATTATAATTTCTCTGATTTTCTCAGGATCCACTACCAGATTTTCCACTGTCGGGAATGCTCAATAAATCAGGTGGTAAAGTTCGATTGACATTTAAACTTGAACAAGACCAGTTGTGGATTGGTACTAAAGAGAGGACAGATAAAATACCAATGAATTCAATCAAACAAGTACACAGTGAACCAATACACGATCACTCTGAATATCATATTATGGTGAATATAAATATATTATATATTTACAGATAAAAATTTATATATTTCTCATTATTTTTATTTATTTATTACACAAGTTGGGATTGTACGAGTGGTATTATTGTGTTCTTTTTTTCTCTGCAGGCAATCCAATTAGGTCCAACTGAAGCATCGAGATATTGGATATATTGGGTCCCTGCACAATATATAGCTGGCATCAAAGACGCTATTCTCGGCAAATGGGGCTATTTTTGATTAACTTTTAAATAATATTACAAGAACTTCTTTCGATACTTATATTACGAGAATAAAGGTGTGATCGAATATGTGAACAGCGTCACAGACGACTTTACTAGTCACGCATTTTTAACAGTAAGTTTGTAACTTATTTCGTTCTCGAGTTTTCATTTTAATATACATATATGTGTATATCTAGTAAATATATATATATATATATATATATATATATATATACATACACGTGATAAACGTGATTGTCATTCCGAGAAGGAAAAAAGGAAGAAAAAAAAAATGGAAATGAGTAAATGTAAAATCAATGTTTATTGAGTCAATGTGGAAACTTGCAGTATTGCAAAAAAAGAAAGAAATTTATTTGCAATATTATTTATTTGCAATTGTTAAACGGGACAACAGTTCCTGATGTTTTTTAAATAATACGTTGTTCGATTGCGAAGAGATTAAAAGGAGAAGAAAAAACAACAACAATCAAATCCTTGGTACAAAATTCGGAATGTCAATGATGATAATTTTTTCGGTATATATATATATATTGTTGCTGAGGATTAATTCAGATTTTTGCAGTTAAGGTCTTGTGATAAAAATAATTACAACAAACGAAAAGAAGAGAAAAGTGCGATATAAATATTGCAATGATTATATCGCGTTCGATTACGTGTTAAGTGACAACGAAAATCACGCCAAATAAAGTGATGTAGTAGTGAAATAACAAACACATATTAATAATTCATCTATATTTTCACATTGGCCTAAAATTATGAAACAACAACAACATTAAACTATTGAAGCATGCTACTACAGAGAAAAAATACAAAGAATATGCTCTTATCAAACTGATGATAATATATATTGGAAAAAATAATTTTCCATTTTTCTTATTATTACTCTTATTTTCTCTTTTTTTTTTTTTTGTTCTTCATGAAAACTCGACAATGCACATTGTAATGATTATAAAAATTGTCGATTGTTTAAGTAATATAAAAATAGTTGTCTTGTATAAATTAGGTTTTATATCATGATGCGTGTGACCAATTATTCATAGGAGTAATGCCGAAACAAAGATGGAAAAATTTGTTTAAAAACATTTTCGTGATTAAAAATTATTACAAGTGATTAGTTCACAAATACACATTTACACATACATAAACACATAAACAATCGTTTAGTAAGAAACAAAAATACAGATAATGAAAAAGAAAAAAAAAATGCGTTGTGTCGTTTCGTGAAAATAAAGTGACTTAAAATGAACATGGAAAAAACCGGAAAAAAAAAGATTCATTTCCACGAAATTTCCCACTGCATTTTTCTTCTATAATAACATAGTATAATGCACATGTTCAACCCATAGTTTGAGAAGGAAGAGAGAAAGTGGGAGAGAAAGATGATCGCACATCTGTCGAGCATGTGGATGCAGGAAACGCCTCATCACAATATTAAATAGCTGGACTTGAGTAGCGAGACACAACAGAAGTGCCTACATGGTTTTAGAGAGAGCTGTATACTATTTTCCCCTTTCTCTATCTCACTCTTTCTGTATGCACTCTCCACTCGTTTTTTTTTTTTCACTCCTACCATTCTTTCTACCTCACTCGCACCAATATCATTACTGCTACGAAATATACGCGAAGCGCATTCACAGGTCCAGGTCGGTAGAACGTTCCACCAATCGCGAGAAGAAAGTTTACCACGTGTGATCAATAGTCTCTGTTACGTTCCTCGCGTACTGTTGTAAAGTCTCTCTCAGTTAGATGTAAGTGGCTCAAGGACGAGCACCCACCGTTTTTACGTATCAAATCATATACAGATATGTGATTATCATCAAGTTCGCAATGTCTTTTCATTTAAAAATGTGCGCAATTTCAAATTTATTAACGAATTTTTTATTACTCATTTCGCAGTTGGATTGTTCTGTAATGTTTTTTTCCTTTTTTTTTTTTTTTTCAATTGTTTCAGGTGTATTCTGTGAAGCGACGATTTTTTTTATTATAAATGCAGTGGAAATAGCTATGGAAAACACTATGCTGTTAAACGCTGGAGTAAATTATGTTGACGTAACGGGTGTGGATGGAATGTCTTGTGAGCGCGTAGACAATTTGAGCAGATAAGATTGAAAAAAAAAAATATGGATGACGCATACATAATGAATAGAATGAATATAAATTATGCCGCCTGTTATATTACATCAAGATGACAATTACCTTCAGTATATTCGTGAAATTGTCATTGATATGTAACGAAATGATAGAAGAGGAAGAGCAAAAAAATGTAAGACAGATTGTACGGGAAATATTTCTCGCTGTCAACAATGAATATTTGAAACAAGGTGCACAGTTAAGATATTTAAAAAGCGCGGTAGAATTGACAAACACCAAAGAGAATGGAAACTTTAATTCATCATTGAAGAGAATTTTTTTTACTATCACCACGCTCATAATATTAATAATTGCAGTATTTTTCTACAATCCAAATATAGATTATTTTTCAACTCAATATATTTATGAAACGCGATGTTTTATTCCAAATAATTATTTTGTATGGGAGTTTACGAGACCTGTATCAAACTGTGATTTTTGTCGTGGCATTGATTCACCTTTGAATTTTGATAATTTAACTAAAGAAGAATTTTTACCATATGCCTATTCATCACGTCCAATGGTGATAAAAAATGCAGCTAAATCTTGGCCAGCATCACAAGTATTCAGTCTTAAATTCTTTCATGATCTCTATGAAAATATTGACGGTGCTTATGCATCCATAGAGGAAGAATGTCAATTTCTTCCTTTCAAAAGTAATTTTTCATCATTGAAAGAGGTGTTTGAAATGAGCGATCAACGTGCGAATAATCCACAACCAGATGATTCATGGTATGTTGGTTGGAAAAATTGTCATTCTGATGTATTGGAAATTATGAAAAAATACTATGACGTACCGCACTTCCTACCAGATGACGCGGAAATTCCACAAACAAATTATGTTTTTCTTGGATATGATCAAGGTGCAATCATGCATGTAAGTTTTTTTTTTTTTTATACAAATAACTTTTTTTCTATTGTTACATTGACATATAAATTTATATCTTGATTTTTGGACTATTATTTCATTCAGATAGACTACATTCCACGTCTTATGTGGCAAGGACAAATACTAGGGAAAAAAATATGGTCGGTTGCGCCAACACCGGAGTGTGATAATGTGTGTGTACCATTTAATTTCACCGTTGGCACTGGCGATATTATATTACTTGATACAAGAATTTGGTATCACGGAACTTATGTTGAGAATCATGAATTCAGTTTAACTGTTACGTCGGAATATGGATGAAGAGAAAAAGATCGGAACTAAAAGTCTCTTGTATATAATTTTTTTTTACTATTTGTATATGTATATATTTATATATATATATATATGGAATATTCCAATTTTTAATACTATATTTGTAATGAAGCCAAGCATGAATAGTCTTCCCATTTTTGAATTTTATACAAATATAATAAAAAAATATAGCAATTATGTGCTATGCAACATTGTTTTTATTTATATGAATGTTGAGGAGTGAATACCGCATTTGTATTAGCACTCAGAGAAAAATGATTAATGACAGTGAAGTATATGATAGAGAAATCAAGTGTACTATTAACATTTTAAATTAATTGATGCTCGTGGGTTTTATTTCTATTCTTTTTTTTTTTTTTTCATTTTATAATAATTTTTTCCATAGCTCTATGAATTATTTTAGTTTTCATTGCATAATGAATCTCGTTGCGGATTTGCGAAATACACGCTATAAAGAGCATTCTTTGGTCCAAAATAAGTGAATTTATAAAAATTAAACCGTGAAAAAAAAAAAAGAAAACAACAAAAATTGAAAAGCTGAATAAATGCATAGTGAAGATACATGAACATTATTTTTGTTTCATCTCGTGAAATCTTTTCTTCATTCAGATCAAAGAAAAGAGTTGTGAAGGTAACGCAATCATTTCATGTACAGCCTTTCAAGAGTAATCACTATTGAATTACAGACGAGAAAAAAATTGCGATAATAATAATATTATTTAAACGACTAAACACGATGTGGATATCGTTGTTGGAATACTTTTATATAAAACTTATATGCTCAGCGCATGAAAAAAAAAAAATTCTCTCACTGATCCTTCTTCTCCGTCGCCTGTTGGAAACTTGGTGGGCTCTCCTGCAATATTTTTCAAAATAATAAATCACCAATTAACTATTTTTTCCTAACTACATTTTATTTTACTTGTATATTCATGATGAGAAATTTATCTCCAATAAATTTTATGATCCAAACACTCACATAATAGGCCGGTGGCGGTACATAAGCGCACTGGGGTCTGTTTGGATCGTAATAAGCACTCTGTGCAGCTTCTGCAGCTTTTGCATCTGTGTTGAAACCGAAAAATAAAAATAAAAATGTCACAAAATGAATAATTGATACTACATTCACAAAAATTTTGTAACATATACAAATATATAAATGAAGATTTCACATACAAGCGTACACTTTTGTATCACTACACTTGGTATTATTCGGCATTATTTTTAATAAATTATCTTTTATATATGTGATAAAGTGTTGCAAGAACAATGTAATCCACTAGCAACACTTAGCCGTCTACATGCACAAATGAATATCACAATATTGAAGAGAATTATCCTGAAACATTGTATCCTGTCTGGTTTTCATATCTACACGTTGCGGCGTTGGCGTTTTTATATTATATGTCCAATAATTCTGTCCGTACTGCAATTTATATCAATACAAGAATGACCTTGCACATATATCAGATTTAATTTGAGATAAATGAAATGATCCTTTTTTTTTTATTCTCTTATTATCGCGTTTCGCCACGAAGTTCCGAGTATAACATCCGCGGCGGGTTCGGCATGACTAAAGCCATGAGATAATATACGTGAGCTCTAGTGAAAGCCAATCTCTCGCCAACACTGTCTACCCAAAGATGCCTTATGCAATATTCTACCTTGCGTAATATTAAAAAACTATTCAACTTCTCCCGCCCTTACGTCAACGTGCTGTTAATATACATAATGTGGAACCGGTAAACCGATTTATTTGCACATAAATTTCGTCATGATTTTTATTTTTGTCTACAATCAATATATAATTATTTTATTTAATTTGAATTTCGAAAAAATGAAAATTAAGTAATTAAATGGAATGATTGGAGAACGAATATGAAAAAAAAAAAAAAACATGTAAAAAAAAGGGAACGGCCTTAATGTGGTTTTGGCGATTACGTTTCATTGACAAGGTATTTTAAATAAAAAAAACATCAGCTGTTATTTGTAACGAATATTGAAGTTTAATTATTTTATACGTGTGAGAATAATTATTATAATGTAATAATCACAACAGTATTATTCGATATATGTGTCATATATTATAAAGTATTTTTAATTGTTTTTTCAATTATAGCTTTTTTAAGCATGAATAAAGGTATTTATTTTGTTCTTTCATCACCTTTCATTGTGAATTATAATTATAGTAATAAATCATTAATAATATATATTTATATATAGCCTTTCGTCAATGTTTAAAAAAAATATTAATTTAAAATCCGTGAATATATAGGCAAACTTTCTCGCAGTTATAATATTCAAATTTAATTGTATAATGGAATTGAAACGACTGGACGACTCTATTATTATTTTAATTTCTGGTTTTTTTTTCTCTTCTTCTTATTAATTTTTTAATAGTGTGGCTGATACGGATTATTATATTGTCCCTGAGGATACGCTCCCGGTTGCACATAAGGCGAATACGGCGGTGGATTTTGTGGATAATTGTTGTAATTCGGTTGCTGATAACCCGGATACGCACCTGCTTGGGAGCCCGGTTGTCCATTGTAATTCGGGTTTGCCCAGGCAGGAGCACCATTCTGCTGTGGTGGTGCACCCCAAGCACCCTGATGCTGTGGTGGATTTCCACCGCTCGCATAAGGAGAATTTATTCCTGGATATGGTGGCGGCATATCCGTCATGTAAACGGTGTTAGCTGATGAAATAGATGATAAATTAATGATTAATTCAATATAAATTAGTCTATATTGAAACAGTTATGATGAAATAATTATTTTTTTCTTCATGGCTAACCTGGTGGCACATCAGGAAATACATTAGTGGGCGGCATCCATCCGTAGTAACCACTTGGAGCAGCTTGGTAAGCTGGCGGGGGAGCAGCATACCACTCTGACGTTGGTGGTTGATATGGTGGCGGTGCATCGAATGCGGGACCATTGCGAGAAGCTAGAACAAACCCAATCAAACAATAAAATGCAAATATTTTATATTTAAGGTTATGTAATTATTGATTCTATTTTTTTGTTGAATAATAAAAGGGATCGTACCCATAGATGCTGCTCTGAGCATTGCCTGACCAAATTCAATAGCACCACCGCTCTTGAAATGCAATTTAAATTTACATTCACCAATCCAATTGCCATTAGGCTGAGCCCGACATTTGCCCTTGATGTAATTGGCACCAAACATGGGTTGCTCCAGTTCAACCTCACTCAAAGTGATAAATGGAAAACTAAAGGACTGCATTTTTTCCCTTTGATCTTTAGCATTGAATATCATTCTGTGTGTAGTCAGGTATATTCGTCCTTTCTTAGAACCAATGAATTCCGGTTGCTCCTGACCATGAAATTCCATTGTGACATTGTCGCAAAACAATAAGATGCTACAAAATGAAACAAAAATAAAATTAAGTGAATGATTATGAAAGATTACAAATCTTGCGCAATAATTTCTTGTTGGTCTCTCTTGACACATATGTATTGAACATTTATCATTGCATTGTGAATGGAGCATACAATTGGTTGTTGCAATATTCCATATCCGTTGCGGTGTCATAACGTTGAAATGATTGATAACATCAAGATAATAATATTAATAATATAAATTTGGTCAAAGTTTTGGTGTGGCAAGGTCAAATAAATGCTCAACCCAACTACGTTGTTTCTAATGAATAAATATATACACATATATATATATATATGGATGTCTATGAACTGGTTCAATGTTTACGCGATATGTACCGATCAATTGCATACCATATTAAATCATATCAAGCAAATAGAATCAACTTACCACTCCCCAGCATGAAGTAGTACACCATTATTGGCGTGTGCCGTATTCAACGACATTATTTTAATAGGTTAGATTTTTTATTTCCGTAAAAACTGACAATGAAAGATTGAAATCGTATTCACACCGCTGAATGTATGTATGTGGAGGAAAACTTTATACGGAATATATATAACGTTGTGACGAATCAGCTGATTTATAAATGATAAGATATATAGAAAGAGACTTGAGTATCAGCGCATGCGCAACATTGGCGGGATTTTAATACATAACGTCATTCAACAACCGAACATCCTAGAACAAATTGTTTTTAACGCCACTTGTTATCATGATGTGGGCTGTTATGAAGAGCAATTAATATGTTTATTATCATTTATGTTACAGAATTTATTTGGAGAACGTGTATTGGATGATATTCTGGTGATAGCATATGTTATATTCTTGGCAGACCTAAGGATATCATGCACAAGCTGTAACTTTGTTTCCCATTGAAATATTTTGTTCATTTGGATCAATTTTTAGATTGAACATTTCTTCTTCAGCCAGGCATTTCTGTTCTATGTCAGTATGGAAGGAATTGATGATATGTGATATGAGAAAAGGCGAAGTTTATGGAACATTTATGGACATTCATATTTACTAATGGTAATTTATGTATATTAGTGTATTTTCATTATTTTATTTAACATTTTTTTTATTTGTTCACAGAATTGTAAAGAATTTACGAGTTGTAATAAGCATCATACATGTGTGCTGATGAGCTACGTGAAAAAGCGATAAAAACATAACAAGTGAATGCGTGCGCAGAAATCAATGCCGCTATTTTCAAAGCATGCGCGTTTCATGATAAGATACTTTAGAAGAGGAAACGGGTGGAAAAAGCTCTCATCATTGCAAAGAAGTGTTTAAGGGCCTTCCGAGGCCGTATTTGGTGCTTTCGTGGCACCAAAGTGAAATAGAAATTGTCATAAGTTGGAAAGATAATAGTCAATAAAATCACGAAAGAAGATAAGTGTCCATCATCATCATTAACACAATGGATTGACAAATTGTCGAATATATTCAGTGATATAACACGATTCTTATCACCAATATTCACCATTACGAACAATAAACTACCCTGCAATATGGACGAAAATTTGAGTCGTGGTTACGTGCAATTAGGCAAAGCGAGGGGAATAAATGAATTCAAATTTGCAAATGGATTCGATCATATAACACCACCAGTCGATCGGTATAACTTTGTTTACCTTGCTCTGTTGCTTGCCGGTGTTGGATTTCTTCTTCCATACAACAGGTACGTACATGTTATTCTGTCAGCATCTGAAATATTCTTCAAAAGCCTCAGAAAAACACTCAATGTGTAAACAAAATTTTTAAACGATAGATATAGGAAAAAAAAAAATCATAGATTAATATAATATGTTTCTTGTAGCTTTGTCATAGCAGTGGATTATTTTCAAGCGCGTTATCCTGGAACTACTGTAATCTTTGACATGTCAATTGTCTATATAACGATGGCCTTCATTGCAGTGTGTGCTAATAACATACTCGTGGAGTCAGTGTCACTCAATACGAGGATCGCCTTTGGTAAATATTTGAATATTTCCTAGAAAATAAATCTATCAAAAATATATCATCACAAATTACTTTTATTTAATGTAGAAACTAATTTCAAATTATTCATTGCAGGATATCTAGTGTCACTAGTTATGTTGAATTTTGTCGTGATATCGGAGATATGGTGGGAACTTTTTGGTGTTGCTACGTCATATACAATTAATTTAATTGCAGTAGCGATTGTTTCCGTAGGATGTACAGGTAAATGATTAATTTGGTTAAAATGGAATTTTTACTGAAACTTGATGTTTATAGGTAATAAATTAATTATTGGTTACAGTTCAACAATCAAGTTTCTATGGTTACACTTCAATGTTACCAAGTCGTTACACGCAAGCTGTAATGGCAGGAGAAAGTGCAGCTGGTTTTTGGGTTTCGATAAATCGAATTTTAACTAAATCATTAATTGATGATGAGCGTGGCAATACTTCAATGTTTTTTGTCTTATCAATAATGACAATATCAATGGTCTCAGTGCTCTATCGGGTTGCAAGGGGAACAGAATTTGTTCAATTTTATGTGAATCTATGTCAAGAACACAATAAAATTACATTAGAACCAACTGAGGACATAGGATTAATGGATCCATTGGATCAAGCTAATGATTCTTCCAAAGGACAGTATGGTGTATTGAAACTTCAAACCAGTCCTTTAGCTACAGAGTCTGGTGGTGCTGATCCAGCCACTGGTGCTCAATATTCAGCATTTTCATTCAGTAATCCAGTTTATGAACCCAATGCACCATCAGGAAATCCACCAAGTAGTGCTGGTCCGACTTATAAAGTTGAAGATGTTGTTGTAATGCGTGGAGCGTATGGAAGTCAAGGCAGCAAGCCGTGGTCGGGAATTAAAAGTATGTATTTGTTTAATTTACGTAAGAAGATCAATTTATTTTAAATGTTTAAATTATCTTTCAGGAGGTTTATGGGCACGATTTGAAGTTGCTAAACTCATTTTTCCCTACATGGCGAGTATTGGTGTTGCATATTTCGTCACTCTATGTCTTTATCCTGGAATTGTTTCTGAAATAATATCTTGTAAATTTGAATCGTGGATGCCAGTAATATTGATGGCCGCATTCAACGGGGCTGATTTACTTGGAAAAATGCTTGCAGCGATACCATACGAGTGGACAAGAACAGAATTGCTCTATTTTTCTGGCGCACGGATTATACTTATTCCATTATTTCTTCTTTGTGCAATACCAAGACAAGCGCCAATACTTTCAGGCGAGGGTTATCCACTATTATTCTCTTGGTTATTAGGTTTAACTAATGGAATCGTTGGTAGTGTTCCGATGATACAAGCACCCAGTAAAGTTCCTGAAGAGCATCGTGAATTGGCAGGTAATATTATGACACTCTCATACACAACTGGACTAACATTGGGTTCATTATTGGCATACATGCTTGATGCATGTCTTGGTCCACCCATTACGACAAAACAAATTTGTCCTAAATTACCAAAACCAACATTGTCAACTTTAATGGGTAATATCACGACTGTTGGAACAACTCTCACGAGCAATATCATAAACACAACGCTTACACCTACAGTTATGAAAATCAGTAAAATACCAGTTATCAGGACTACGACAACAGCGTTGACAACACTATTGACTACCTCAATCATTACTAATGCGACTGTAACAATTTTGGAGACGGCTGCTATTAATGCTACTACTGCTACGACGGCAATGCCTTCAATACTTACAAATGTCACTTCGACAATTAGTAATGCAATTCTTCAGCACTAAAAAATAAGGAAGAAAGAAAAAAACAATTAAATGTCTTCTCACCCGATTAATTCACATATCTCCGTCATCATATCTCATATATATTTATTTTTTGCCCAAGAGTAATTTTTCATTGAGGCTCTAATCATTATTGCAAACATTGTCACGATCATATATTGAATATTATTATTACAAAAATATTTATATAATTGATTGAATTCAATTGTTGATTATTTTGTTCATGTTTAAGAATGAGAGAACATATCTGATACAATTGAGTAAAAGGATTGCAGTTCAAAATTAAATATACCTTTGAGATATTTCAAATGCCAGAAACATATATATTTAGCAAAATCAAATAATTTTTAATGAGCGATTTAAATTCTTCCTATAAAATATCTTTCCCGAAGTTGTCCATTTCCATTAAATATATATATATATGTATGTATATGTATGTATAGTTATTTGTCAGAGAGTAAGCGAGGAATATATATCATGTTTGGGAAAAGGAAGAAATGATACACATGAAAAATATATGCTTTTTAAAAGATTATAGAAAGAAAATATAATTACCTGTACTCGTAATAAAAGATGCGACGAGTTTACGATCAAATGGAGTAAGATCGTATAAAGGACAAATAAATAATTAATTAAGACGTTATTCAAGTTAATTATAACCTAATAAATAATAAGGAATATATGTATAGAGAAAGAGAAATTAACAACAATAAGAAGAAAGGAAGATGAAAAAGAATTAAACGAGAAATGAAATGATATATGTTTGAAGGAAAAAAATTTTTTCCACTGTATATTATATTTATCATTATAATGTCCTACTCGTGAACAAAAAATGTATATATATCGAGGTCGCACGGCGAATAGAGCAGAATTGGACAAAGTGACTTAAATATATCCCGTCGGCTAAATATACACGAGCGCTCATTTCGCCGTTATTAATCGGTATGTACAAATAATAAAACTACAATATCTTATGTAATTACCAGATGGTTTTTTGGGTCGACTTTGTCATAATTTGTTTTCATTCTCTTTTCATTTTCTCTATTATCGGCATTTCTTCTTCTGGGACTTGAACATTTGACATGTTATAATTATAACGAGGGTCAATTATTATTTATCACAGTCGGGGTCTTCCTGCTTTTATATATATATATATATTGTGATAGGCGCACGGAAGGAATTTTTTTTATTGTTTGAGATATTTGGCAGCCCAATCTGTTCTTCCATGAACACCACCGCTTGGCCGCGATGCTAGGACACTCCCAAATAAACTCTGTTGAAGTATTGCCTTGTTTGGTGCTTCTAAAAAAATTTTTAATATATTTATCATTGATATGGTGTAAAATGTTATTGTATTAAAACACTCACTGATAGTTTGAGTGCCATAAACACTTGGATATGGCATCCTGCCATTTTGTTCAGCAATATAACGACTACGGGTGAGATAATGTGGTCTCGTTTGAGTCTCAAAATTTTCTTGTTTACCCCAAAATGTATCCATTGGATCTGCAATTTTTTCCGTAACTGGCTGTGCCACAATACCATTTAATAACAATCGCGGTCGAGCGTCATCAACCTCACCACTTCTGAGAAGAAAAAAAAAAAAAATCCCAACACAACCATATAAACACGAAATAATTTGTCATTAAATATGTTTTGATTACTTTTGATGATGGAGAATATAATGATTTTTTATTGGTCTTGTGATACTACATTTTGGTTGTACAGACGTGTGAATATGTTTGTGAACAACCAGTTGAATGAACAGAGAGTAATTGACGTGGTGTCAATAATATAATCTAGAATTTTGATGGACAACGCGGGGATATGAAAATAATTGAATATAACAGATGTATAATTGATTATATGAAATAATGTTTGTGAGCCGAGAAAAAAATATTTGAAAATTGGATGTAAGTCTTGCGATTCATTTGGAAGAGTGGCAGACGTTTGAAGTCCAAGGTATATAAAAATTACATCAATTGTCTCGCAAATATATTCAGCAGTATAAAGAAGATAAAGGTGAAATTCATATTGACCGTAATATAAACATCCGAGAATATAATTGAGTGCAAGAAAAGTATAGGCAATTATTATTTTCCAGAGGATGCGGTGAAACTTTCGATACCTGGATGATAGATTTGTGCTGTGGCCTGCGACGTACCGAGCGACACTGAGGTAGTGCTGCTTAGCTGACACCTTTCGTGTATTCTTCATATTTGCTTGTGATTGATTCCAATTTCTGGATGACAATTGTTCACTCCACATTGGACTCATCCAACTTGGATTTATTTGCTTTTGATTATCACCACCATATCCATCACTATTCCAACTTACACGATTCTCTTTGTAAACTCGATCGGGCATAAGTTTGGATCCATTATTTTCAGGTAAAAATTTATTTCTATATACAAACAATGAATAACAATAAATATTAATTTACAAATGCAATATACAAATATATATTTATAATCAAATTACCCTAATGAATGAAAAAAATCCTCGTCTTCCCAACTTGGCACATTCTCTTGTTTGCGATTATTGTGATTCAATAAAGGTAAAGCAGGCTGATTTTCATGGTGGTCATTATGCAGTGGAATCATTTTTTCCAATGATCTAGACTCAACAATATTTCTATTCACATCTTGATTGTGATTAAATGTTGTGGCGACCGCGGCAGGTGGAAAATTAACTTTATTCATCGCTAATTCACGTTGAGAATTGATACCAATTTTTCTACTGCTCAATACACGAGTTGCATTGTTTACTTGGAAGTAGGGATATCTATGAACATAAATAGAAGTTCGAATCAACGAAAATTCTCTAAAATAATACTATATTTACTATCTAATTATTCGCATTAATATATATTTATTTTATTCACCTAAGTGCCTGTTGTGCTGTTGGTCTTTTAATTGGATTCCATTCAAGCATATCTTCCATAAGAACAATTGCTTCTTGGCTAGCATTAGGAATTAAATCTTTAAGAGGCGTTCTTGTAAGTGTAGGAAATTTAAAATTCATTGCTGCTGCCAATTGATAACCATCGGGCCAATCATCTTTCTCTGGTGTACCAATTACAGCGCAAATTTTAAATATTTCATCAATTTCACTTTTACCAGGAAATAATGGTCGAAATGTGTACAATTCTGCCATTATACATCCCACTGCCCAAATGTCTATTGGACTGTTGTAGGTAGTTGAGTGAAGAAGAACTTCTGGTGCTCGATACCTTGTGCATTAATATTTTATTCATTTATTAATCATATATATATTTATTATCAATGGTTAAATATTGAGAAATAATTTTTACCATCGCGTCGAAACATAATCTGTGTATGGTGGTCTTGATCGAATTTCTCGTGCTAAACCAAAGTCTGCAATTTTCACGAGTTCTGGTCCCATACACAAAAGATTTTCAGGTTTCATATCACGATGAAAAAATCCGTGTTTATGCATAAATGCCAAGCCTTGGAAAACTTGATAAATCATATTCCTGATAACTGGCTCCGGAAATAGTTTATCTCTACATATTGATGAATGAGAAGAAGATAAATTCAATAAAAACAAAAATCAATTCTCTTGAAGTAACTGATATGAAGAATAGTAAAATGCATTATCCAAACCTGTCTTTCATCAATTGATATAAGTTTTCTTTCATATACTCAAAAACAAAATAAAGCACGTCATTTTCTCTTATGACCTCTTTCAGCTTCACCACATTTGCGTGACTCAGTTTCTTTAATGACTGCGGATAATAGAAGAGAATGAAAAAAAGGAGGTTAAAGAGATAGTTATATCATCAAAGTTCATGAACATAATTATGTCATAAATAAATCAATGAATAAATAAAAATAAATGAACTATTTTTTTAACTGACCTTTACTTCACGAAGATTCATTGCTTCTTCCCATGAATAATATTTCCGTTTCATTCGTTTGATCGCTACTTTTTCACCAGTATCAACTCTCTGTCCAAGTACAACGGATCCAAATGTACCATCGCCCAATTGATTGAGTGTAATATACCGATTCATCTTCATTGACTCTTATTGCAATAATTATATTTAGCAAATATCAAAGACAACGTCAAAGAAGATGAAACTTAAGAAGTTGATTAATATATGTATGTTTTCTTCACTATCGTCTCATCCGACGAACTTTTCTTCTCAAGAAGAACTCACGCCAACTGCTTCTTATTTTCATGTCACTACAATGGAACCATTGGACTTCAATATAATTTTGAAATGCATCAGTTTCACACGACATTCCGTGATTTGTGACATCGAATTTCCCCTGATCCACTCAAGAAGAAACTCCTGTACATAATTTTTAAATTAAATATTGAAATTTAACGCTTTGTAAATATATATACGATGTACTAAGCAGCATTCAAACTTATGAAACGTTGAAATATGATGGGTGCTATAGATTTCAACCGATATTGTATACCGTGACGATATACAACACATAGTAATAATTATTTATTCATTATATACCAGTAAGCTAACAACTACGTATATGCTTTAACGAACCAGGTCGACAATTTCAAAGTCTTGGGCCTTTCTCTCTATATATATACACATATATATATATGTATATAAGCAATTGGGGTCGATCGTTACAATAAAACATTATAAGGGTGTGCACAGATGGTCAATGAACGCATGTGAAAATATATTTCAAGGCTATATAATAACAATGAAGATAAATATAATGTATCACCTGGTCACATTGTGTTTGATAATGTTTCGACCCTCTTCCGTATATTTTAATTGTTTATACAACTTTTATGGTCAGACAATATATAATACAAAGCACGCAATAGTAGCACACTACCTGATTGTCTATATCGATTAAACTATTTCCTTAGATACAAAAGTTTGAAGCGAATGACAATATAATGAAAAGTGTCAACAGTAATAAGTTTTGTATTGAAAAGAATTTACCTTACTTTTTATCTTCGTGATTAATTGCAGTAAGGTCTAGATAGTAATTTGAAATGACAACTAACACACAGAGCGAAGTGCAACTGGGACAATATAGTTTTATAGGGGTTTGAAATTAGCATTTTCTTACTGGTGCATGTGACTAATCCATCTCTCTTCCTTAGGATACAACACGCAACAATATGGATTTTCTTGGAACCTAAATATTGCTTGTAAAATTCTTGACACTTATTCCCATTTGTAAAAAACAAGTTGTCGCAGTAGGAAGAACACGTGAGCGTTATTTTGACATATTGATGTTTGAGCCATTTGAAAGTAAATGATAAAACACTAAGTGGATTCGCACAAGTTCGGAAATGGCTATGCTGAATAAGAGATTGAAAGTATTGATATAAGACATTGGCCTCTCTCAACATTGCAATGGAAACAATAGTGAGATGTTGTTAAAAAAAAATTATAATTAATTATATAGTAATGAGTTTGTTTACTACGCATTGTGTGTAAACAACATTGATATTGTTTTATTTTTTTTTTTTCTGTACTTACGCGGTTAAATACTGAATTTCGTAAAAAGATTTTGGCGCGTTTTGTTGAATCCTCTCTTTGCGGTTGTCAGCGACGAACTGTTGAACAAGCGGCCATGTACTCTATAAGCGAGTAACCATGACTACCGCTTGTCATAAATTTGTACACATACATTTATTGTATAATATATATAATATATATATGTATATACCCATAAACACTGTATAATATATCATTCAAAATTTTTTTTTGGTTGACCCTCGCGTGGAATGTGCGAATACGATCGATGATTGGATCTCTTTTTCTTTTCTCCTCATCATTAAAGCTGAAGTATAATTTTTCTTCACCGTCGATAAATGACACATGATTTAATTGTAGTATTAAAATTTGGTTACTATTTATTTTTGTGCTATTATTTATAACGAATACTATAAAAAGATATTGTCTTTAAATATGATGCATTAACGTACAATAATTTTTTTTTTTTTTTTTTTTAACAAACTAACAAAGAAGAATTAAATTATTGCCTATAATAAATTGTTTGGAAGTACACAATATAATAATTCGGTATGTGGTTCGTATCCAAGAAAAATATTTAGAGTATTTCATCTACTATCACTTTCCAATTATAATAATTACTATAAATTTAATACTTTCTATCGTGAAAATTAATTCATCAGAATAATAATAATAATAATAATTAATACATAAATTGCGCATGGGATGTATAGATATATATTAATAATATAATTATTATTATTATCGGAATTGATTCAATGTGTAAAAGATCCGTCCGCATGTCCGATAGTCCTTTACTATAGTCTTTGTAGATGTTTATATAATGTATATATATATATATATATGTATATATCTCTAAAATATACAAATCAACGTGTTTTTTTTTTTTTTTCACTATTTAATCATTTAATTTTAGTTTCACAACTGCTTGGCTCAATCAATAAATTGTTTATCATAAAATCATTGACTAACAAACAATAAATTCTTCAATAAATGACACAACATATTTACAAAACGAAACGAAAACAAAGAAATTACCTCGAATAATTTCCGTGTTGCATGAAAGATAAAATTTATATTCCTAATTGATTTTAAATGTATGATTGATCACGTTTTTCATTTGGAATAGAATATTGCAATCTTTGTTCTTGTTTTTTTTTCTTTTGTCTTCTTTCAGTTTCTATTATTTACATATGATATGTCAAGCAGTTGCATTATTTGCTCATAGCTAAAAGTATATATATAGAACTTTCATTCAAATTTTGTCCAATGTGTTTGTGATTTTGCGGCAGTTGTGGAGAATGATGTGCCAAAAGCGTCATCAATATCACTACTACTTGATTTTGAATTATCTTGATTACACTCAATATTATTTTTCGTTGATGTTGCACCATTACTAAGACTAAATTTATTAAAGTCCAATCCATACTCTTGAAGTAAATCAAAATCGCCAAGTTTTTCACTTGAATTATTATGTGTGACATTGCGTTCTGTATTTTTGTGCTGAGGTAAAAAATATGGATAAAGAGGATTGCTCAAACCCTCACCCATTTGTGGTATATGAAGTGATTGAGTCATTTGCTTTGAATTCATAAAAGTTTTTGACAGAAGCGGATCAAAATCATCGTCGCTATTTGTCGAATCCAATCGTATTAAATCTTGTGCTTCAGATGTAACCTAAAAAAAAACAAAAAAATTATTTGTGTTTATCATCACTATACAATGAACAGAAGATAAAGATTAATAAATACAGATGATATCAAACTATGTGAAGCAAACATAATATTTGGTGATTTAAATCTGCATTAGATATAAAAGAGAATAAGAAGGGTGGAATAGATAAAAAAAAAAAACACAACAACAAATGACAGTGATTACCTTAAGATGTGCAGAGCATTTGGTGAGTTCAGTATTTAACGGGGGCGATTTTTGTGTCATTGATGCTAGGGAATGTTGAGGAGGAATCATAGGAATGCGTATTTGCGATGTGTCAAAAGGATCATTCTCTTTCTCAAATAAATCATTCGTAAATGGATTATGAAAATTGTATCCATTATTCCGTTCTGATGAAGATTCAATATTAATAAATGGATTAGTTGGATTGGTAAATTCATGATTTGAATTTGTATTATTAACTATCTTCTTTGATTCTTCAGTTTTATTAATTATTGCTGATTTTTCAATCGACAAGAATCCTTTTCGTTTTATATCTGATGACGACGATGATAATGATGATAATGATGATAATTTTCTAGCGTTATCCAAATTTAAATCGATTTTTTTTTTTGGTAATTTGATTAATGATTTGGTATTTTGATCAATTGCATTATCACTGATAGGAATAGAGGAAGGTGGGCCGTGCCTCAAGCGCCCACTCCATGCAGGTCTCAAGCTGTCTAAACTGCGAACTGGTTTCAACTGAAAGGTTTATCCAACAAACATTCAAAAAAAAAAACAAACAAACAAACAAAAAAAGACACCAAAAAAAAAAGTCAACACAATTATTATATGCAATTAATAACTACTGCGTGTAAAAAAAAAAGAAGGTATACCCTTCAAACCGAATTTATATGCAATATAAAAACAATTAAATGGAAGCATTTTCAACAACGATACTAACGAATATAGCGGATGAATTAACGACATTAATGAATAAATGAATGACTAATTAAGATATAATTACCCGTATGTATATACATACCGTTCTATCTACTGGTGGGGTATTCGGAAAGATAACATCTTGAAGTTCATTCATTAAATCTATATTCACTCGTTCGGGTGGCGATTCATTTTCTTCTGGAGAACTTGGACTCAATGGAGAATATTGTTTCCTACTAATATTCCATACATTGGAAAAAGGATATAAAAGAAATAAAATTAAGATCCATTGATCGATTATAACCTATAACTCGAGATTTAATACCTCGTATCAGGAACATTACTGTTACGCAGTCGAAGTTCTTTACGATAACTCGTAGTTGCTGTGAAAGCACTTGGAGATTTTGAGCCGGAACCAAATATACTTGGTCTTCTATCCATTGTGGGTGAACTTGGTGCTGAACGTGGCTGATGAAAGCGCATACTATTCTCATTCCCTCTCGATCGTCCTGTAAACGAAACAACGGAAAATAAAATAGATTATCTCCATTCAAGACTGTTGCGGGAATTTAATAATAATTAATAATACCTTTCCACTTTAAACCTTTGTAGACAGTCTTCATATCTTTGCCTTTATCTTTTACTGATTTTACAGCATATTTCATTGCTGGATTCGCTTTGTCTTTGACACTGCGAAAAAATGCCGAGCCCTCTTTTCTCATTGCATAAGTCCAATCGCGATACTGTTGAACAAATTTACTACCAGATTTATCCGAATAATTGCACGCTTCCATTTCAAATTCATCGGAAAATCCAAGGCCAGAATTGAGCATGTGCAGTCTTTCCTCTATAAACTATTCAGTCAATTATGAATAAGCATTTGAGTTATATTAAATTGCTCCATTTATCTTTTATGTCTCATATATACATTTATATATGTGTCGATATGTTTAATACTCACTTGCTGAAATATTTGAAGCTCCAACATCTTTCGTAAAAATGGTTGCATTGAATATGGCCGACTTTCAACAAATGCATTTTGATCAAATGTTATACGTTCTCCTTGTTGCAATGTTAATGCTTCTCGATAACCTGCTGTAAGTTGTACCAGTGCACGTAGAAATGCACGAGACACACCATCACCGAGTAATGCTGGTCTATTGCGCAGTGCTTTTCTCAAATTATTAACTACATCCTGCGGCAATGATTCTAAATCTTGAAATGGCGATTCAATACTATTATTGTCCGCATCGAGTATTACAACATCACCTAAATCACTTTTCTGTACTCGCTATAATAAAAAAAATAATAATTAAATGATATTATATCACAGTGTATGTTGGAAAGAATAAAAAAAAATATTATTTATCGAAGGTGATATAAAATGTTATACTTGAAGTATTGGTGCGGGAACGCCAATCAAAAATGGCATTGGTGCTAATAAATAATCCATTAGAGCTAGGGGTAAAACTGGTATGTATATATGCTGCCAAATCATTGGATATATTAGTGCGTTGCATGCTTGAACACAAGCACTTAACCTCGACAGACGTTTGGAGGTGAAAATTATTCGCCGCTCATACAACATTGACGCAAATATAATCATCATATTGTGTGAGTCCACTGCGCTGTAATATTCTGTTAAATTTCGCTGAAATAAGAAATAAAGTAAAAATAAATATATGAAATAAAGATATTGTCTGAATGAGTCGTTATTTTTTTACACACATTTTCAGGTATACTAGGAAGTTGAAATTGTCTCGGGCTTTGGCAGACATATGTCTGTAAATAAATTAAATTAATTTATTAGTTTCATGAAATAGCGTATTAACATTTGAAGAAACTTTATTTATATTTTATTTTTATATTAAATACTTACGATATTTGGATCGGGTAATGGTATTGTGACTGAGGCACCTGGCATCGGAACATTACTAGCATAAACATCACCAAGACATTTCCATAAGTCTCCACTATTGCTGCTCAGTGTCAATGTTGCAATATGATTCAAGAGTCTCCATTAAAAAAAAAAAAATAAAGGGAAAGAAACAAATCAGCGTAGAACACAAAGATTAATACAAATACATAATATAAATATCGTTTGGAAAAATTAATTCTACTCCATCTCCCCATAACAATTGCTTATACATACTTATAAAACATTTCGTGCCATGGGAGTGAGCTCAAAATAACTAAGGCCGTTTCAGTTTTAGGATCATGTCTACAGAATCCAAATGTCCATTTAGAATCAATACTAGTAAGAACGAATGAAAAGTGTTGTACCATAGAACTGTAAATAAATAAATGACAATAAATCCCAATAAATAAATATCAGTTCGAAATATAATAATTGAATATAGTATGAATGATAAAATATAATATAAATTACTATTACTTGTCAAATTCACATGGATAAACGAATTTTGGCACTGACTTCAGTAGCTCCTCATCCGTAAATGATTCTGGAAACCTCTGCAATATCCATGCTGGCTTATCTCCCATAGGAGCTGCCACTTCACAGAAGCACTCAAATAAGTGCTTAACATTTTCTCTGTAAATGCAATGAAAATGATATTATAAGACAAAACAAATAGCGTCAATATTGAAATATTAAAAGTGTATTTTCGGAATAGAATAAAATGTGAAGAATTTCATGGCTATTTTTATAAAAAGTAATAGAATAAGCAAACAATAAAACCGGAATCTTTTGTCTTGTCAATAATATATACACAATGGAATTAAATTACGCACAAAATGTTGCAGCTTGCAATAATATTTTTCTAATAAAAGTTTTCATAGGAGAAAGTACATGTATGTAATAATAATTCTTGAACATATGATTGTGAAATTTACCTCAATCTGGAGCCCATTATAATCGTTCAACTATTTGTTATCGCATGTTCAAATTTTATTTAACATCATATACAATATATAATCACATGACAAAAGGATTATTACATTCCTTTTCATTATTATTATTATATTTCAATTTGTGATGATAAAATACAACTTATTATTTGTATTAGTTGATGATAAATTTGTCCATCATTTTTGTGATACATTCGGACGCAACATAATACCGATGTCACTACCAGTTACACTACTGACTAATCGAGCTTCAATAGTTTGTGATAAAAAAAAAATGACTTGGTATTTGTCAGTATGCCATATGTACCATATATCAGTTACGTGATCTGTGAACACACTAATATAATTTCTTTAACCCTCTTACTTCACTTCTCTCTTTTTCACTGAGAGGTGGGATGTTGAGCATGGCTGACCTCTTGTGGATAATTTTAATAGTTGGAATGATGTCGATAAGGTAGTTATCTTTAACCGGGATTACAGATAATAAGAAAAATGTTGAATGGGGGAACGAGGAATAGGAATAACGTTTACGATTGGCGCCATCTTGCACCGACGTCCAATTGTTACAGGAATTCGTATGTTGAAGGAAATAATCGTCATTTATGCTATTTATTAAAGATTTGTCATGAATTTAGAATCATTGAAAGGATAATGAACAATGAATTTATTGTATTGATGAACATTATTTATAGGTTATGTGCACAATACGTGTTTATTTGAGAAAGAAAAAACTATGTTACAGATAAATCAGCCATCTTTCATTTTTCTTGTCTCGATACTAGATGGCGCTATTGGTAAAGTCCTGATTGCTGATCCGTGTTTCTATTTTATATTTTTTTCTTATTGTGTAAAGAGCCTTATGGAATGTACAATGTAGGGAGGCAGTACACATATGTACACATTTGTAATTTGAATGATATACCGGTAAACAACAATTAATTTATCGATAATGAGTGTAAATAGTGACATCAGCCAATTGTCGGGTATGTAAAAAAAGATAAATAATAATAACATGACTGCAAAACGACAAGTATTAATATTATTGTCAATCTATTTCTTCAGGGATATCGGGAATATCGATTATATCATGTTCGAGCTCTGTCCAACTACAACAACAACAGCAACAACTACCATCATATAAAGAATATTCTCTCGACAAAACGTTAAATGATTTGGCAAAATGTGAAGACTCAATATGCCAAATGGCCACACTTCGATTGATATACGAATGTCTCGAAAGTGTGGCAACAGCAGACGATAATCATATTACCATGACCCCAGAATTATTAAATAAATTGAAAGATATACTTTTGGCACTCAGCATTGAGAAATACTTTAGATTACCGTCCAAAGGCGGACAAAATGAAGATAAATTGACATTATTGGGTATTATGGAAATCCCCAGGCCCGAATTGAGTCGTGAGGAGAAATCAACTGTTAAATCAGCTGTGGAATTACAGTTATTGAATAGGATAAACAGTTTTTTATCTAGGTATGTTGAATCGTAATTAATTATTACCTTACGATCAGATCTATAAAATCAATTTTATAATTATCTTATACATGTTATAGATATGAAAATTGCGGTGGGAATTTGATTGAAACAATGGGCAGTAATGAATCATCAGCTAGACAAAAATTATCCAAATGCAATGAATCAACTCTACCACATTGGAAGAATAAAATTGATGACATGTGTAATGAATATTATCGTGATATATTTATTTGCTTTGATTTATTGTGTGAATGGCAAAAATTGAAGCATGAAGATATTGAAGAGTTGAATTTAAAAAAAGCACAATCAAAATTGCTCCAAGCAGAAATTGCTGAAATTCAAGCACGATTGACCAAGATGACGTGTGCAATTAAAATGTTCAAAGAGACACCAATTACAGCAAAAGCATTCAAAATTCTCAATGAAATAGTAGATCAAAAAATGACGGATATCCAAGCGGAAGTAAAGAGGAAAAAAGGATTGTTGTGCCAATATGAAAATCTTCGTGGCACTGAGTACGACGATATCTTACGGAGATATTTAGATTTATGTTCGACAATTGAAAAAGATGAACGTTTATTAAACAGTCTTTAACAAAATGCACAAAAAGAAAAAAGTAGTATATGATTGTATAATTAATGTCGAATTTTTTTTTTTTCTCTTTCACTTAAATCATATCTATTTTATGCATATGTTTTTACCGACTATGAGATCCTGTAATTATGAATTTTTAATCAATATTACATATATATTTTATTTATGATTATCATCATCAATTCTTCTTCAATCACTGTCATCGTTTGCATTTGAATTTGTAATAATTTTAGGAATACAATTTTTATCTACAATCAGTCCATGTTCAAGTAAGAAGCTTTCGACATCAGATGCATAAAAATCTGTGCCCAATGTGTCAGTGACATGTACGAAATTCCCAATCACTTGACCTTTTTTATATACTAGAAGTGCTGGAACACCTTCCTGTTTGAAAACCTTGCTCAATCCAGCTGAAGATCCTGAAAATTAATAAACTACATTAACTACATTGTCAATCAAAAACTCACACTTAATAACAATACTTACCGAGAATTTTGCAAAATTTTACATGAGGATATTCTTGAGCTAGTGTAATTAAAGATCCATTCATTGCTTCACAACCAGCAGCATTTTTCTCATAAATATGTACAACAATAGTCACTGATTTATCTTCATCGTCAATAGCATTTAAAAATTCCTCGCCATTGGATAAATTAATTAAATTACCAAATCGTAATTTATTCACCTTCGCCAACATTTCTTTCATTCTTTGTCTTTGATACTCAAGTAAATAATCATCATCCAATAATTCCAATAAATCCGGATCAGTTTCTTGTAATTTTTCTTTCTCATCGTCCAATGTACTTCGACAAGTTAGACTCAATTTTTTCATTAACTCCAAACGTTCTTGTTCTTGCGCAATACGTTTTTCTGTCTCCAATTGTTTGAATCTTTGCCAATCCTGTCAATAGTAAAAAAATTAAATTATTCATGGCTATCATTCACGATGAATCATTTAAATACAAATAATATATATAAAGTTTTATATTACTCTTATAACTCCTTTTGGTCCAGTATTACTCGACGTACCATCCCACTGATCATAACTCGACGTAGAATTGGGTAATTCTTTTGCACAAGCATTTTGCACATTATTAACATCTGAATCTTCAGAATCATTAGCTTCATCTTCACTCGAACTACTGCAATAATACTCTAATTTTTCACCCAATATTTTGTCTTCCAAAGTAGCCATAATTGCTTGATATTATGAATATATTGTATCAGCAACAAACAAATTTGAATATATACGTTTTGTATAAATATATCTGGCGTGCTAATTTATTTAACTTGAATAAAGTGTGAATACAGATATACAATTTTGTCAACGTGAGCTTGTAAACAAATTACTACTTTTGACGTTTTGCTCTACATGAATGGGATAAATGTATTGAAAACTGTGGAGCTCAATATCAAGGCGAATTTTCATTTTTATTCATTCATCAGAATGTCGGCCATTTTGTGGCACAGGCGGGAAAATTGAAAATTCCAAACGCTTTACACTGCAGCGCGCCATGTACGAATAATTAAGATGAACAGAATATCCTTTACTCAGAAGATTATGGAATGGGTATTAATAAAAAGAATTCCAATAATAATATATGTGTGTCTCTTTATTCACAATTATCATGATAATAAAACAAATTGGCAGCAAATCATGCTAGCAAGTAAAATTGTTTGAATAACTAATGTTGCTGCTGTTATTGTTGTTTATATTATTATACATTCTATCACAAAACAAACTTTATTATTTCTTCCTTTTCTTTATTTTTTTTTTTTTTTTTGAGGGCGGGAAGAGGAGGCAATCCGTATAGAAATATAATCTGAAATAATCCTAAGATCATTTGAAATTAACAGTTCAACCGGAGACCGGCGTGAGAAACAAGGGGAAACATTTCCTCATATCCTCATCCGGTATTTATATATATATATATATATATAATATATATGTGAAATGAATAATATACGTATTCGAACAACTATGAGTGTGATAAACAAATAAAATTACAATCAATTAATTTATTTTTAGTGGATATGTCATATATAAAGGCAATTGACTATGTAAACTACGTACTTATTGGTCCAATAGTTCTTTAGTAATTACTCAACTTTTGTTGTTAAAAAAAATATAACAAATAAAAATTAATACAAAAAAACCGATTACCACAGATATTTATGGATACATTGAATAAAAATTGTTAATAATGATAAAAGAAAAATGAAACAAAGCAACTATTTGACACAGTGAAGTGCACACAAATTGTTTGTCTCACAATATCGTCAACAAATTGTTTGTACACGACTTTTGGGAATCTCAAACGTCTTCGTGTTCAGTATATTTACATATATGTATATATAATAATATTTTCATTTTCAATATCCAAAAAAAACGAACAATGGTTCATGTCATTTTCCACCGCTAATTAGTCTCTTATTCACAGTTAAAATTATAACTTTTCCATCTTTTTAATTTCACCATCACCCTTTCACAACTTTTAATCACCTCTCTCATTTTCTCTTTATGACTTCTTATATAATATTTAAGTACATGAATTTTTATTGCACTATTCGTCTAATACTATCGTTTCACATTCTCTTTTTAACGAGAGACCAAAAGAATTTTTCCTCAATATTTAAATTCAAAAATTACACGTTTGTTATCTAATTTATAATTTTGTTCTTCCTTTCTTTTATGTCTTACAATTTTTCTCATGAATTATGCTTTAACGTTTTGCAAATGTTCTTTTTTTTTTCTCTGTTGAAGACGATTATAGAGAGGAATTTTTTTTTTTTTACATCGTCTTATAAACTGTCATGTCACAGCTTCGTATGCTTTACACTGTCGGTCCAATAATTTTGTATTGTCATTGCTTCAAGTGAATTTAGGAATGAATCATTATCCAGACTATACATCTCTTCCGAATTGTCCTGTCGAACACAAAGAAAAAAATTGATCCAATATATGATTCGTCAAAGTGAAAATAAAAATGATAAACAGTATAAGGAAAAAAAAAACGAATTACTCACGCGTATTGTGGAATCGTCAATGTACCCAGAACTGTCGGGATTGCTGCATTTATCGCTATTCAACGTTTGCGGTGGATTTAAATATTTACGTCTGAAAATTGGAAAAAAATTCAGAATAACAATATAATGTATATGAATTTAAAACCAAAGGTTTAAACAATTGACAAACTCACCTGTACATAATAAATCCGAGACTGGCAATGGAACTAACAAGAATAACCATTGCCAAACAACTTCCCGTAATCGCTGCAATATCAATAGCTGAAGTTCGCGTTCTTTCAGCACTAATACTACCACCAATAATATTATCACCATCAACATCACCACCGTTATCAATCACATCCTCATTATCATCTACATGAAATGACCGATCTTCAGCGCGGTCTCTTTGAAAATCACTCCTAAATGTATTCCTTGCACGACTGAGTCTTGTTGATTCAGCTAAATTAGCATGAAGTACTGGCGCTGCGGATGCTGATAAAATTCTTGGTTCAGCCACTCGATCAATTTCAATATCCTCAGAACCATTAATTGTACGTGTACTGAATAAATCAGTCTCCTGTTCACCATCAGTGGTGATAGTACGTGTTCTATTAACCGTTACTTTTATTCTCTCCTCAAGTCGTAATGGTAAAACTGTCAAATCTTTTTCCTCCTCCACTCTGCTTAAATTATGAAATTTATCAATTTCATCTTCATCATTTGTCTGACGTGTCAATGGTCGAGCAGTTGTCCATATCCATGTAATTCTCGTGTCTTTTCTACGTTGAACAAATTGTCCAGCACGCACATCATCTTCTTCCTCCATTCGTTCCAACGTACGTCCAATATTGGGATTAAATAATCGTCCTCTATTTATGGCATCTCCACCATCATCATTATTATTATTATTACTAAACGGATGTTCCCGCGGATTTTTAATTATCCTGGAAGCATTAATGGACGGTCTAAACATTGGTGGATTAGGTGATAGGCCATAAGAATTTCCCTTGATGGACGGTTGATAGGAATTGATGGCTTTAGCTATTCTCATACTCGGTCTTGTTGTTAATTCTTGAATACTACTAAAATTATCATTTGAATCAGCAGTTGTTATTCTCACTGCAATATTCCGCCATGAAATACTCCGATCTTGATCATTCCGCGATCTTTCAGTTGTTGACGGTACCGGAATAGCAATAATTACTAGAAGAAGAAAAAGAAAATAAATTACACTGATTTAATACAAAGTTGAAAAATGAAAAACATTTAATTAGTTGCTGATAATAATCTTCAAGACGTAATAAACTTCCATGGTCACATTGTGCTCACATTTATATGTATTTATATAATAGTGTAATCAAATTGAACTACTCGATAAGTGAGATATGTATACTAGAATTGCGACATAAATTTATGACTCACCGGCAACGTGTGCGGTCACCCAGAACCAATGCATCCACCAGTGGAGCGTCATCGCGTCATCCGTGTCAAGAAACCAGCTCCTAAAAGATGGAAAATAAAAAGGGAATGATGAAAAAAAAAAAAATACATTACTAACCAGTACAATTAAAAGTCCATTTGCATGTCCATACATATATTGGTGTTTCAATTAACTTTGTTCACAACAGTAAGAAAAACAAAATTATATATAGGTTGTAATTGAACGATACGAGAAACCATTAGTGTATCAAGGATCTTTTTTTATACACCTCTCTCATTATATTACTTGGTGTCATCTCCTTCGGCCACGGTCAACGTCTTGTGTATCTCTAGTTAATTTGTATACGTATGTACATGTAATATATATTCTATACACTTCTATTCCTCTGTATGTGATGTAAAGCAGAGAGGAAGAGAAGCTTGTTCGAGGTGGGTAAGCGTGTCCAAGCCGCTCCTCTTCCGTAGGATAAATATATCCCAAGTGTGATGGAACTAGTTGTTATTTATTTTCTATTTAATTTTTTATTGACATGAGATGAATTATATTTTTAACTTTACATCCGACCAATAATTTGTTGTATCCTTAATTTAATAAATTAAAACGTGGATGATAAGAGAAGTTGTTATTTAAACACTTTCATTGGACTATCGCTTTAAATAGAAAACAATGTGTATATTTATATTTATTCAAGAGAAAATTCCAAGAAGATTTGGCGGGTGAAACGAACCATGAGAGCTCAATGGTTTTTGCACTGCAGATTTATTTCTATATTTTTCATAAAACTAGATGGTTATATTTTTTTTTTTTTTCTTCGAATGTTATAATGTGCAGTGAATGTCTGACTTTAAGTTTCTCTTGTAACTTTCTATATAGATTTTAATCCTACGTGTTGAGAATAGTGAATGGAATAACAAACTGACGCGCTTCATCACAAAATCGATTATAGACTCCTACTTATTTTTTACATTCATTGTATTTTTTATTATTCTACTTTATTTTACAATATTATACTATTATATACAAACGTTTGTGTTTGCAACCCATACGTTCAAGTCACGCGATAGAAAAGGTATATAAAGCTTCCGCTATATTTTACTCGTGTATTATCGCGGTGTCCCAGATCGGAAGTAGGTAAGTAATCGGCATTATATATAAAAATATTTCCATAAAAAACAATGGAAAATATTTTTATTTCATCTTTTCGTACAGTTGGGAATAAAATAATGAAATAGAGAAAAAAAAAAAAATAAATGCGATCCTGCCAGGATTCGAACCTGGAATCTTCTGATCCGTAGTCAGACGCGTTATCCGTTGCGCCACAGGACCAGTTGAAAGTGAGGACTACATGCCTACATTAGAACCACACTTTAGTATATAATGGAATGCCTGAATGACTTCATCCTTATCTCCATTATACCGTTACTTGATTCTCATGGGTATAATTAAGTATGGCACGTGGCCACATAACCATCTGTCGTACTTCTCTACAATGTTTACACAAAGATAACTTGTGGTCTAATAGAATGTATATAGATATATATATGTATATGTGTAAATATACACATATGTATAGAAGTTGAGGAATTCCCGAGCGCGGGAACCAAACGATAAAATATGTAGACAGGACAACTTGGTTTTCCTAATCAATTTTGCTTTTACGACGATATAAATTTAATATGAAATATGAAGAGCTTTTTATAGCACAATTCATTTTATATAAAGAAGTTTGAGAATGCACAGTGATCAATATACAAAAGAAATATTTTCAACATCAATTTGTCATCGAGAAGAATTCGATGAGTGTGATTTCAGTGGATCCATGAAAATTCTTTTCTTATGACTACATATCACAAGTCAGATGATATAGAATAATTTTTTTTCTCCAACTGTTCTTCATGGTTGTTTCATTCTTTTCTTTTCTTCTTCATCCACAAATTATAAGTGTGTAAATTTAAAGTTAGCACAGATGTGCGTTCTAGTTTTGTTCTTTTTTTTTTTTCTATCCTATGATTAATTTTACAAATTATTTTTGCTGTATAATTGGCGTATACAGAAAGAATTTTTAAAATATACCGTAACATATATAACGCAATGAATGCATGAAACATTACAAGTCGCAGTTTAATCCAAAACAGGTGCTCCTTAACTTGTCACATAGGTATAATTGAGGTCACACACGTCGCGTAGTTACCTCTATGTACCTCTATTACTTTTATTTTATATATACCGTTTCAACAAGCGCATTCTCTTCAAAATTCTCCTCTTTCTCTGCCCCTCTTTTTCTCTCTCACGCTTCTTTCGTCAATATTTTTCTATTTGTCATCACAATGAAGAGAAACAATTTGCACTATATCTCACTTTCCCTCTCTCATGTTATTCGCACAATTAACAATTAATGCAATAACACAAATTTATAATGCAATGTGTTAGTAGAGTACGAAACCCTGCGGAAAATAATCGTAAAAATTATTTAATTATATATTGATATTGGAAAAAAAAAAAAAAAAACAGTAAAAAACAAACAAATCTCGCGGTACAATTGTACCTGTCGATACACGTCGCTGTATATTTTGCGAGTCTGGAGATAATACACTACAGGTTCAATAAATGCGTAAATAATAATGAGAACAAAAAAGAACTATTAAGGTTATGTTGATGTGATTGAGATTGCTCACCAGGTATTTTGAGGTTAATCACGTATGGGTACAAATCAAAATCATTATTCCGGGATATTTTTTGACAAATTCAATGGCAATATTCACGGATAAAAGTGCGATTACAGTGCGAACGTACGTCCGAACTGTCACTAAACTCGAGCCATTTTGCTCGACTGTCATTGATGGTGGTGGTGGTGGAGGTGGTGGTTACCGAGAGAAAGCAAAAAGTGGGGAGAAATGAAGGGATATCGTATATGGATGTAATTCATGATACACATCGATATGTTAAGTTCAAATGTGTATTAAAGTGCGGCTGTGTATGAATGTGAGAAGAACTAAACCACAGAGTCATCGGACGCCATTTTGTAGTAACTAAAATTTGAATTTTTCATCTTCCCGCTTTAACAAGATGGCGTCCTAATGGGAGAACCAATATGGGGAACCGGAGATAATCGAAGTTATACGATGGATTGTGTCCCTTCTGTCGGCGAATTTCACACATACACGCACACACATACATGTATATATATGTTGATAGCCGAGTTTTTTACACATAAATTCACCGCGCACATAATTGCTCTCGCAGTATATTGTACACAAGCAAACGCTTCGCGTTGAAACTTTCGACGTGGATCCACGATAAAATCTATTTTGCTTTAATAAACCTCTTGTACACTGATATTTATTTATATACGTGTATACGTATGCATTTGTAACTGAATAGTAGAACGAAACGAGAAGAAAAAAAACAGAGCAGAAAGAAGTTCATATCAATATACACATTTGTGAATCTGTGGAGTATATATATATATACATATCGCCAATTTTCTACTTCGATTTAACACTTCTTTTCCAATTTTGTGGGTGAATTGGATGAGTAACAACTGTCATCATGCGAATCACACTTCGGTGTTTTGGAAACATCACAAAAATGTTGGATTTTTATTCACAATTTAATCCATCACCACTTTCGATAAAGCAATTTATCGATTTTGGTAAGTTTGATCTGATGAATGATGAATAATCATGATGATGATGATGATGATGTGGTTGGATATGATAATGTTGCAAAAATGTGGGATAAAGAAACAAAAGTATTTGGTAGGAATCAAAATATGAGCACTGCATTTAATTATCAGGAATTATTTTTATTATTTGATTGGTTTTATTTGTTGAATTGATGCAGTTAAAATTCAGTAGAATTTTTTGGTTTGGATAAAATTCTGTTTATTCGCAATAAATAGAAGATGAAAAAATAAAAGTATCGTCCCTGAAACTTTCATTTTTTTTATTATATATGTGATTATCCAATACTGAAAATGTCAACGCAAATTATTTAATTATTTTATGTGAAATTGTTTGGATGAGAATACTGTAGATGAATCTGTTATCGCGATATATTTTTCAAAAGACACTATGCGAACGGAATTCTATGTAAATAGAGAAATAAAAAATAATAATTCTGTCTGTCAGTATCGGGACAAGGTCAGACAAAACGTCCGCCACTCTCCATCACGTAGACCAATACAACAACAAGGTGAATCAATTTCGTGGCGAAAAAGTCCTTTGTGCCTGCTGTCATTCAGTATAATTATCCACACTCAACTTGCTAATTATTATGAATTGTGTATGTTGTTATTACTCATTCAATGAACAATAAGAATGTAATACATTCATCCCAATTATTGCCGGTAATGAAAGAATAATTTATTATTTTCAAGTGAGAGATTGGATATATTTATTTTCTCTTGTAAATAATTTCTGGCGATTTCTCTTTTTTTCTTTCAATCATACATTTTATTAACATGAAAATTTATATATTCATATTATGAATCAATTCGCCGGAAACATTCATGAATACAGCAGCGATAACAATGTCTTTGAGAGTGAAGATCAAAGTCCACGAATAAAATATTTCGCCAATGGTGAATAAGAATTTTGGACGAGCCTACATTATGATAAATTCTCGGTGACTTTATAAATATTTTAATCCACTGTGATCAATCATTTCGATTACTTTGTATGTACGTCATTACAAATGGTTGTTTTCGAAAAAGAAAAAATGAAGAAAGATCGATATCATTAACAGGTGAAAATATAATTATCAATATTAATCTCGACTGGATAAATAAACATCTTGATAGTGGGCGAGAATTGAAGAGTACCAAAAATACATGACGCATCGTAAACAAATATACCAAACTCGTGTTTCGACTTTGAACATTGACGTCATAATATATACAAACATGTTGTTTTTTTTTTATCGATTTTATTTTCTCTCTGTTCTTTAAAAAATGTTCAAATCAACAAATTCAATAACCTTGTAGAAATGTCACAATGATAAGTGAATTTATTAACAAATCATTGACATTGAAACAAGTATGAGAAAAATTTATATTTTCTATCCCATTTTTCATTGAAAGAAAAAAATTGTTGTTATAAACAAAATTTTATTTCTCAAGGATAAATTCATATACTGATATTTATCAAATTTCTTGGTATTCATGCAGTAAATTAAAGTATCATAATTTTTCTCTGTATATTCAATTTATTTTAATCGTTGTTTAAATATTTTTCACGTGTGTATTATCAAGCGAGATTGCAACCTTGTCGCAACTTCAGTTACTCGTGAAAGGCAATTCAACGCAGTTAAATGGCTAAACTAGTCGCTCATCTGATGCAACTCCCACTACTCTTGCTTCTTCTATCCTTTGCTATCGAGTTGGTCGACTCGAGAAGTAGACTCCAGCTGTGACACGCTGTCTATATCTCTTTAAAAAATGAATCTATGTTCACACACACTTATATATAGATGTTTTGCCCTCCATATACTCAGTGGTTCTTATTCAACGTAACCCAAGTACTGATTGATATACTCTGAGCTTGAGCTTGTTCCCATTTATCAAAACCGTATATATGATTATGTTTAAAAATGAATAAAAAAAATATAACTTAGATACAAAAAGCCCGACACGTTATCGGTCATCTGCATCGCATGTTAATTCCATTCTTATCATTTATGGTATACTAGCACATTTATGATAACAACAATTATATTATCCATGAAATTCTTTTTCATTTCAATCCAATGCTATTAAATGTGTCATGTTTGTTTTTTTAATTTGCAGGATTGAGCGCTTGTGAACGAAAGTCTTTCACATTTTTACGGAAAGAATTGCCTGTAAGATTGGCAAATATAATGCAAGAAATCCATTTATTACCTGATCATCTATTACGAATGCCCAGCGTTGGAATTGTTAATAATTTATATATAACATCATTTGAGGAAATAATTCACTTTGAGAAATCGGAGATTAATGATACAACATTGGATAAGTAAGTGCGAGATATTGATAATATAATATTATATTTCAGTATTATGTGAAGATTACTATTATTTTTATTGATTCTATTATTACTATTCAATTGGCCTTCATTTGAACTATCAATTTACGTACTGTTGCAGATTCTGTCAGGCGTTAATAAAAATTCGTAATCGACATGCAGATGTTGTTGAAGTAATGGCCAAAGGCATTATTGAACTCAAAGAATCTCATGACGTTGATGTACATATGGAAAACAATATTCAATATTTTCTCGATCGCTTTTTCATGTCAAGAGTTTCAATACGAATGTTGATCAATCAGCATAGTGAGTTAATATATTCTAATTAATAAGAATAATAACCAACTGAAAATGAAAATGTGTGAAACCATATTTTATTAGTATTTGTGACAAAAGTAAAATGGTTTATCAATTTTCCAATAATTTATATTTCAGCATTATTGTTTGGTGGAGTATTGAATGGACACAGTCGACATGTGGGCTGTATCGACCCGTCTTGTGACGTTATCAGTGTCATTAAAGACGCATATGAGAATGCCCGATTTCTATGCGATCAATATTACTTGGCAAGTCCAGAATTAATCGTTAAATCACATAACGGTATGTAAATGATAATAATTATTATTATTCTCATTCAAGATTTAAATCTTGTTATCAATCAAGATCAACTACATACTGATTTAATTTTTATTTAACAATTCAATCTCTGTATTTCAGAAGTTGAAAGTGGAAATGAAATTCGAATTGTTTACGTGCCCAGTCATTTATATCATATTCTTTTTGAGCTGTTCAAAAATAGTATGAGAGCAGTGGTGGAATATTATGGCGATGGTGAATCGTATCCACCAGTTGAAGTAACAATTGTCCGTGGCAAAGAAGACATTTGTGTGAAGGTGTGAATTTGACGGACGTTTCTATCAAATGAAAATTTGTTAAGCGTCGCACACAAGAAAACATGCACACGCACGCATATAAAATTAACAATCACACGTTGATGTTTCTTTTTTTGTTTTCTCTCTTAAATTTTATATATTCAAGATGTCTGATCGAGGAGGTGGAATACCACGATCGCAGATGGATCATCTATTCAAATACATGTACAGTACAGCGCCTCAACCAAGTAAATCTGATACACACACTGTGCCGCTGGCTGGCTACGGTTATGGTCTTCCATTATCGAGATTGTATGCGAGATATTTGCATGGTGATTTAGTTTTACTAAGCTGTGAGGGATATGGAACAGATGCAGTTATTTATTTGAAGGTAATGGTATAATTTTTTCAATATGAAATATCTATTTGTAGACGATTTTATTCTACATCTTTATTCATTTATTATTTAATTTTATTCAAGGCGCTTTCGAATGAAGCCAACGAATTACTACCGATATTTAATAAGACATCATCGAAATTCTATCGAACTCCATTGGCAACTGCCGATTGGAGCAGTTCATGCGGTGGCGGTATGGCAACGAGACAATTAAGTATGAGCCAAAATAATGGACACAGGTTGCCAAATGGTATTGGAGTTTAATCGTTTGGATAAGTCACAAAGAAAACAAAAAAAAAAAACACCAGCCATTTTGAATGAGAGATGTGGATCACACAATAATTTCCAGATAATTTGAATAATATCAATCGCCATTCAAATTGCCACCCACTCTCTCACCCTTTATACATATATATTTTTATTTCATTCGTCAAATATCAATAATTGATAAACCCAACAATGCATTATATATCCTTATATGAATGTTTTTATCTTTATATCAATTTTGTAAGGTCAATCGTACTATATTATTAATTATTGATTTGATTATTCTATCAATTCTCACAAATTTATTTGATTATAATAATGATGATAAAATTTTTTCATAGCAATAGAGCCAAATAGACGCAAGTTTACTCGTATAATTGTACCAAAATAATATATTGAAAACGGAATGGAAAGATACTGTTTCTCAATGATATGTGGGCTATGACACTCAAATTATATTGCAAATTCAAAACGTAAATCACAAATGTTGCACTGTTAATGTGAATACACTATTTGTTTTTCGCCTATAAATTCTTGAATCGTTTCAACACATTAATGAAAACTGTGATGCTTGGTATCCAACTTTGATTATTCTGCTCAAGCAGAGATCAATTGTTATGTAATTGTTATTTCTTAGAAAGCAGCTTTTATAGACTGAAATGATTAAATACGAAGAGGAAAAAAAATGTTGGAATTATTGCAGGTGGTACTTTCAATGATAAATCAGTTGGGAGGCTGTGGCTCAATATGTATTCAATATCTGTTTCTATTTTATATCAATTGAGAAATTAAATAACAATAATTCAGTGATTCTCAGTGTGAATAGAAAAAAGCATAATAATAAATAATTGAGCAAGTTTAGAAATTGAAGAAAAATTTGAACGTGATATATAAAAATATGTATTAGGCTGATTTGAAAGAAAAAAAATGTATGTAAGCAATTTATTTACGATAGAATGATTATGAATTAATCTTATACTATATCATTCGAATAATTATGAAAATTTATTGTGATACATGAGAAAATTATTGGAAATAATCTTTTCTTTTTCTTTTTGAGTTATAAATAAAATATCAGATGTCGTTGGCGAATATTAATACACTTACCTTTTTTTTCTTCTATCCAAAAACTCGACAGTAACATTTGTATGTAATGAAAATAATTGGCAAACAATAATTCATAATAACAATTTTATTTCATAAAATAATGTTCTATATACACATGCTGGGTTTTATTTTTTATACTAATCATATCAAGTGTTTGAATGATTGTTGGGTGATAGGGTTCAACTCGGCAAAAATTCAAAAATTAAAAATAAAATTTCGTTTCATTTATACATTCCACGGAAATATTGAAATAATTACACGCTAATATCGCAGTACAGCTAAGAAAATCAAACCGAAAAAAGACACAAATTTCAAATTAAAGCCTGGTATGTGCTAATTAATTTTTAAAAAAATAGCAATGATGAAGCCAATTAAACAAAATTTTTGATGACAAGCAACATTATTTTCTAACACAACGTACAATTAGTTTTTTTTTTTTTCTTTCACCATTTGTTTCCAAATTAAAGTACACAGCGAGCGCACCATAAATATATTTTCCAATTAAATAAATATCTTGATAAAATAGACAGAGACTATACTCCCGATATCTTCTTTTCTATATATGCCAGACCCGAAAAAAAAAAAAAAAAAAAATTTTTATATCACAAATATATATATTGAGATCTAAGAGACTAATTAGTTTAGCCATGAATTGTACGCTACATTTTTTTTCTATTCACAATCCATCGTTATTTCAATTACCATAGCTTTCAATCAATTTCTCATTGGACAATTTATTGGACAAATTCAAAAATTGAGAAACATAATGAAGTCTAATGCGGCACAATAATTATCACCCGAATTTTATAACAGTTGAACCACAAAAAAAATTCCAATCACTAATTCACGAATATGTTTATCCGAATGTTGATTACACAAAATGTCACATAAAGAATCTTTTTTCCTTTCATTTAACTTGTGACTTATGCTATAAAATATATATGTTTACAGCATATGGCAGTGATTAACATACTTTTTTCTATAGTCATTAATCAGCCAACTCTACTATAATAATGAAAGTTCAATCATTTAATTTCGATTATAATTTTAATTATTTATTTTTCTTTTTCATTTTTTCGTAATTTTAAAAATTATTTTCATTGTATTGCCATTAATTTATATAGATTTGCAGTTGAAAAATAATAATTCTTGTTGTCCCCTGAGATATAAGTCGAAATATATTTCAATATACTGCAAAGATTTTTAAATATGTGAAACAAATAATCCAAATTTTGGTCTATTAGGAGAAAGAAAAATAAAAAAATTGAATAATGTATTGTGGATGAAAAATTGGACGCTTTTTTTTTTTTTTAGTATTGATAAATTAGAGTTGAAATTCGTTGGATTAATGAGCTGCCGCGGTCCACTTTGTGGTCATATCCTTTCTTTCTGTATTTTTTCTTTTACTCGCTGTTCAATTGTGATAATTCTCACGGATTTATACGCGTTTACAATATTTTTTTTTTATTAATACGATATTAGCACAGTAGAATTTTAACCTTACGATGTATTCTCGCTACACAAATAGTTGATTTTATTATAATTGTATTTGTTTTTTTTTTTTATATATACTAACATATTCATCACAGTGCTACGGACACAAAAATGTGTTCTGTTTATTTTTACGTGTAAATAATATATATATATATATTCATATTATTCATATATATATTTTTTCAACTTTGCGATAGGGATACGCAGCAATTTACATCGCCATCCTAATGCGAGAAATTCATACAGATCCTTCAGACAATTTTTTTCTTTCGCCAAAAATAGAAATATCCCAAAATATAATTCATTTTTTTTTTTTTTTATATCATTCGACTCAATTAGTTACGAAAAATAAAATAGAAATATTTGACCGAGTCCAATGCAATGACTTTGTGTATGATGTAATCACTTCGTATTCCCATCTTTTTTTTAATTCTTGTATTTATCACTTGTAATTAAGTTGATTTCAATTTGCAATTTTTCTTTTATCATCAGCGCAGGGTGCTCGGAACCCATGGCAGTATCATCCCACTCGATAATTCTCATGGCATATTACTGTACAACAATATTTACATTGAATTTGAGATATTTGTAGTCTTGAACAAGACATTACGAAAAAAAGAGAGAAAAGAAAAGTAGTTTGCTCGCATTTATTAACAAACGAGCGCGTCCAAGTGTATCAGAAATTTTATTTTGCCTGCCTGAAGTCTCCTACAACGGCATTCAATTGACAATGACAAGTATTGACTCTCTAGAATAGTTCGGAAAATTGATCTGACTCATAATATTATCTACAATTTGATTTAAATATTTCATCAACCTTCATCACAAATTCAAATCATTATATTCATCATTTTTTCTCCTCATTTCTATTTTCCGAAAATTGCTTTCTCGTCGCCAATTAAACTTCCACACTTACAGGAGGACTAGATAGGCGGAATGGTTGACAGCAACCCCACGGAAATAACCACGCGACTCAGCACCTTGGTGAAAATTTTGGATTTGTCGGACCGTGAATGTAACTCCGGAGTTCTTTCGGCAGCTCTGAACTAAAATCCGATGCCGTATCAACATCTGAACGCCGACAAATTATGATTCTTATGTCCGTGTGCAGATATATCCGCCCAGATTTACCAGACATGAATCTATTTGGTGCAAGAAGAAAAAAACAACGAATATTAATTATAAAAGTTTATTTTTCATAAATGTAAATGCTCAATAATATTTACCTAAGGTGGATGAGGTAGCGCAAAGTTTTATCTCTCAAAGTTCGTTGACGTAAGAATGTATGAGATCGTGGTGGCATGTCTGATAAGTCATAAAGAACGACAAACATTTTCACAACTGTACCCAATGGATTCGATAATGTCACTTGTATTGTACCACTTCTTGGTACTTGATAACCTTTTTTTCCAAGATTAAGATGAGCCTAAAGATTGAGAAAATGATAATAAAAAATATCCTAAGGGACATAATCCAAGACTGAAAGATTGCTAAATCATTAAATAGAAAGTAAATCTCACCAGATATGGAGTCGAGACTTTATCATTATTGCCAAGTGTATAAAAAAAAACAGTGACAGGTAATTTTCGATGTTTCGGACAGAATGAACCGCTCGCACCAATTTCGGCCGTAAATCCATGTACAGTAGAAACTGGTTCTAGTCTTCCGTTCAAAGCTGATTCCTCGAAGCTGCCTAAAAGCGCATGACTCTGCGGTCTGCTGCGAGATGACGATAATCTCTTTGGAGTTTCATCACCTCCCCTACAATTCTCAACCTCACGGTCTACTTCTTCTAAAGACACTGCGCCCGGACTCGGTGGTGTATTCAATTCGAAGAGCGCACTTTAAAAGAAAAAAAAATGAAATCAAATTGCAACATTTATGAATGGTTCACAATCAAATAATGCAATGAACCAATATCATAATGTATATTTATTATTATATGTTGTTGTTACCTTCGTTTCGATGAGACAGAATTCAATGTGCTGTCGTAGTCGAAACAGCAGCTGCCTCTTCTCAATGGCGCTGGACTGGAAGTAAGTGGTAGCCCCGTACGACTATGAAAAACCATTGATGCAGCATTCTCCAAAGATCTTCGGAAACGTTCCTGCTCAATCGCTGACGGTATAGCTTTATCAGCAGTTTCATCTTCGGCAATTTCACCAGATTCATCACCAATAACCGTTTTATTATCATTATTTTTTAATTCACGATCAAAATTTTTTCTCAGCGCCATATCTCCATCAAGCACTATCACATTGTCATGCCCATTTTTATTGCCACGATTTATGGAAGACATTGCACTGTCCTTTTGCTTCGAGGCATCCATTGATTGATTATTTATTTCGTTAAATTTATAATTTGTACTGTTACGATGTAAGTTGCTCTGTACGATATTTGAATTGCCATTTATTAGTGGTTCATACAACACTGATGATTTATTGATGGTCACAAGAGATTTAGCAATTGTCCTTTTAATTCCATTGGTATTAATTGCATTTCTCTGTGAATCATTATAAGGACGATATTGCTTTGTGTTTGACATATCTATCGCTTCCTTTTTTTCTTGCTCTTTACGAAAAAGTTGTTTGAAACGATTTAATCGTTTGTTTAATACAGACGGTAAGAATTTGTCCTCTTCAAAATCAACAATGCGCGACTCGCCATGTTCGTCGGTTGAAAAATTTTTAGACTCCTGTTGAGTTTCCACAGTTGTTGTTGTTTCATTACGAAATAAATTTGTACGCGGTCGAGCGCCATTTGAAATATCACTGAGTCCTTTTCGATCACGACTTGTACGTAAAATTGCGCCCAACAAAACGTCCGCTTTGTTCGAAACATTATGAAGACCATCATTAGATTTCCCGGGTTGTTTACAATCTTCACCAGTATCATTATTTATTTTTGTAGAATGAATTTGCGTACGATAAACGGCAGTTGAATTTTTACACAGCTGACAAATATTACTCTCCATTAAATTTGTTGATGGTTGAATTTCACGATGAATTGGACACACGCATCGCTCCAATGGAACATATTTCGTTGAATTTTTATCGGATAAACTATCATCTGTGGGTTTGTCAGCACGTTCACGTCTACGTAGTGTTTTAACGGGTGTACGTCGGCGTGCGGACGGTGTTCTTGCCCTAAGAACTGCCAATACTTCGTCAAATTCACGTTGGCTCAATTCCAAATTACAATTTTTGAACTTGCCGCCATTTCGCGCTTGATGATTTTGATTCTGTTGCTGTTGTGGCAGTTGTTCACATTTTGTATCATCCTGCAATTTTTTTTCATCACCTGTATTACTATTTGGTCCATTCAATACGCGACCAGGAACTTTACTTATCCAATCCAATATTCCACCCTCATCCTTCTGAATTTTTCCATTACTCTCCTTTGGAAATGACAATTTTGACATTAAATTGCTCAAATCTTTACCAACACCATCACAATTTCTCTTGACATCCTCCTTTTCCAATTTATACAACACAGGCTTTCCGCATGGTGATTTTTTAGACTTTGTATTATTCAAATGTACCGTACATGACATCGTATTTGAATTGCTATTATTACGTAATGTTGATTGCTGTGGTAACGTTGATGGTCCCGGATTTGATTCATGAAAAGAACTCCGTTCAGAATATGGATTTACAACCAAATTTGGTTCGCATGACATGGGTAATCGATAATGTAATCTCACAGCATCGCTTGTTGTCTGCGTCATCGTCGTCGTCGTAATCGTCGCCGTTGTCAATGTCCTTTCATTTGGACTTAATGATTTTTGTCCATCGCCATTTAGATGATTCTCCAATGGCCAAATTGAACATTGAGGGTCAATAAAAGGCACAAAAGATTTGAATTTATGAACATCATCAGTGACAGCAGTGCTTTTATTGAAAGACGATTCCGTTGTTAAAATATCGGACGATAGTTTATATCGCTTCTCGAGATTGCCCTCAGGCGCTTCTAGACTCACTTGTGTTTTGAAATAGCGTTCAAGATGGCCTGTACCTGAATAAGGACGATTATCATATTCAGACATTTCTCCAGCACGTTCACGATCGCGTGAATTTTTTTCCACATCTCGAATACCATTCAATAATGAATTGCTTTCACTGACCGATGCCAACGGAAGATTATTAAGTGTTGTTGATGAATTGGCATCAGGTGGACCGCATGGAAGCGATCGACGACGTTTCCTCTCACCATTTGGTTTTATTGATGGCGATGGCGGTGAACCATCCTCATCCTCACAATGACAGTGATGTTTACCAGGTTTATTGCACGGTGTTTGAAGACGATCGTCAACAAGCGATGGCAATACTAATCCAGCATCAATACGCGATGATGGCACAATATTTTTTGTTGGTGTTAATGCGCGCGCTGTACACTCATCGTCATTCATATTATCTTTTGGCAAATGGACGGGACAAATAATTGTAGGCACATCCTCCATACGTGGCAATGCCCATACAGTAACTTCAACTGAATAACCATCGCCAATTGATGCTAATGGAAATTTATGTTTTATTGGTGTTTCACGAAATTTTCGACGATTGTCAATATTATATGGGACAATACGTGTTGCTACATAGGCGGGTTTAGTACCGTTACTACGTGACCACCAAGCCGCCACTTGACTAAAGTGCAAACGTGAACGTACGGCCTGATAAAGGCCCTGTGAATTCATCATCTCGGAACTCCTAGAGAAATAATAAATGGAAAATTACAAATGAAAATTAGTAATAAAATTAATGACCTGTACTTTAAATAAATACATACTTGGTGGGCACAATTCCAATGCACCAATACTCGAGTAACATTTCGCATGAATGGGGCCATTGTGTGATTGAAGTAAATGAGATAGGTGAAATTGGATCATTCGAAGTTACTGTTGATAATCCACATTGGCAATCGCTACACATGAACACCTCGACGCACAAGCTTGCACCAATTGCTGTCCTCTCGGCGATTTCTTTTACCAACACTAAATACCTGTTGCACTGTTTCAATTACAAACAATTAGCGTTGACGAAAAAAATATATGAATAAATAAACTGAACTAAATCAACGATAGGGTATTTGAATAACAATTGCTTGTTATGAGTAAGAGTTTAAATAATTAGATCAATTCAATTTTGTGTTCACGATGAATCTTTTGTTGTTTCAAACGCGTCGCTCTGCTCGAGCGGACAACGACCTGAACGACTGGTGGCGGGGATCCGCTCTTTTATTTTTTTTAATTTCATTTCCAGACAAACGTGTACGTTCATACGTGTGGATGTTTTTGTGAATGGGATAAAATGGGTTGAACGAAACGTGTTAAAATGGAACATGTGTCTAAATATATATACAGATATAAATATTGTTGTACAAAAGTTCTTACCAGATAGTTGTCTTTATCACACTGATGATGATGATCTGGCGCTGACTGCAAAGGCACAGTACAGTGCGGACCCTCTTTATAACCACGTGGAGAGCCCTGAATTCTCCCCTCGCACACCAAGACTCCGAGTGCTCGGACCACGCTCAACACACCCCCGCAATTTCCACTGATGCTGTTGTTGGATAATCCACCGGACGACGAACCGCCCGCAACAGCGCCAAGGCAATGCATCCCTAAAACATTTTTAAGAGGAAAAAAATTAATTAACTAACATTTGGCTTTATTATTTTTTAATCGAGGATTTTTTTTTTCTTTCACAGTTTTACCTTCAGAAATACGGCGGAAATATTCGGCAATGTCTTTCACAGACATTTCATTTGAATTATTATATCTTGAGTTGGAGAATATACTAATCCTGATCGCGACACGAGGAGATAGAGCAATGAAGCTTTTTGGAATAAAGAACCGCGCGGTTATTTGAACCCTGGGATTTATATAGACGCCGGACCACAGCGGGGTGAGTGTACGATTCGTGTCATGCGCAAAATCACTTGGAATAAATACAGAGATATAATATACAAGAGGGAAAATATTGTGGAGGAAATTTTGTGTGGTATGAGATTGCGCATGAGTTGGCCAACAGCAGTAAAAATTCACAGACACAGGGGAGGAAGAGAAAAAATTGGGGGATGAAAAAAAGAGAAAAAAAAAAGGGACGAATGTCTAAATAATGTTAACAACCAGTTGTTGGTATTGGCATTGTATTAGTATATCTCTTTGTCTTTATACATATATACTTATTTTTTTCTTCTGTTTCCATCGCACGATGAGTATACGCAAGTGAAACAAATACACCTCACATTAGCATTGAAAATGGTTGGCGTGCAAGGTCAGCATTGTTTTGGCACGCGTCTCGCCCACTCGATTTCTTGTGCACGTGGCACAATCGCGAGAAAGATTTAGTTAAATGATTTTCTCCTTTGTCTTTACACACTGCGTCTGTTTTTTCTTCTCGTATAAATACTGATTATTTTAGAATAACAAAAGAATTCCCTCTATGATATTTTTTTCTCACAAATCTTTTGTATGACTTTTCGACACCAATAATAAACTCAACCAAATGAATATTCATAAATAAATTAATAAATAAATATCGTTTCTCCTACTTTTTATGGATATACAGTTAAAATTATACGGTCATGCGTCATAATGACACCATTATTATGATGTCCAATCGTTTCACATTAGCACAAAAAAGGATCGGACAGCTGTGTGTCTGGTGAGTTTACATCACCAGACCCAACCAAATGCAACATATAATTACATTTAAAAGATCAAAACTTTGACAGTTCTGATTTAATCCGGATGAATAAATTCGTTATCTCTATTTTTTTTTTCCCCCCCCATTCCTTTTTACGCTACTGAATTTATCAAATGACTTCTATATGGATTGAGGAAGAGTGAGTATATGAGAACGGAAGGATGAAATAGAATTATAGATGAGGAAAAAGGGTTGCGATGAAAGAGGGAGCACAAATTCATGTGTATATCATTGTATATATATGTCTGTGTCTGTGTGTACTGTATATACTAGAGGGATTCGTTCATCTTGCTTGCGATATTGTTGGCGATCAAACACACAAAGGCCATGGAAGGGTTCAACGTCCTGTCGAACCTGAGACAGGGGACCATATACGTAGCGCTACACATACAAAATACATATATACATACATACATTCATGTATATATTCATTTATATATACGTATATTTGTGTATATATTCTTGTGCATCACGTTCATTTTTTTTCTCGTGATGTGACATAGCGATCTTTGCACTGCTTTAACTGTACACATCTGTCTCTTATCACAACGTAAATAAAATAAATTAAGACTTGTGATGATAATGATGATGATGATGGCGGAAGAAAGAACATTGACTTCGTTATGAAACAAAAACATCAACAGTATCAATTCATTTGTGATTAATCGCGAATGGTGGAATACGCAATTTTGAATACTAAAATTGGAATATAAACCTGATGGTGTGATAAAGATACATACTTGTATTATATATTAGTACAAGAGAGTCTCGATGGTGAAAACGAGACGATGAATACTAACCGTTACGAAAATTCATACCCGACCAGGTTCTCTTCATTCGTTTGTGTTATTTATTTATTTTTTGATCTTTTTTGTTTTAATTTCCTGGTGAGTAGCTAAGGCACCGTGAGTTATGGCTGTTGGTGGTTATGCTGCTGTTGATGTTGTTGTTGGAGCTGCTGCTGCTGGTGCTGTTGGCGCTAGTACCCCATCGGACGAGGGTCGTTCAAGACATCAAACGATATAGCCATTTAAGTTGCCATTACCATGTGCTGCTTCCACGGCCTACTCGTAGTCTCCATTCTTTTCATCGTTATGAGGGTATCGCACGTAGGTTTTGAACTGCAGACTGCATTCAAATGTTCACTCGTGCTCTTTCCATCTTCATTTATCCAAGCTCTCGCTCTCCTTTCCACTTGTTCTTTTATTCCCAATTGCATCGTTGGAAATGAGAGCGTTAGCTCTCCCATAGAAACACATACTGCATACTATCCATCCGAAAGATATTAGCCAAATGTGCGTTGATTATAAACAGACACGATGTTTGAATTGGTGAAATCCATTGAGAAGATTACTTTAGTGTTGCCATCATTGGATTGTTTTAACTTATGTTCATAGCCGTAATCCACGAGCTATTTTGCGCCACCACAATTTGCCTTGATGTGTCCATGACTCGCGACCACATTGCCAACCGAATTACACTCTCTTGCTGGTTCATTTCGTGTTGGAGATATCTGAGAATAATAAAAGAAACACGACGATGGTTTGTCTATTTTTAAGCGATAAAAATAAAACAAAAAATAATTATTATTTAAATTTGGAGTATATGCCCTAGTAAATTTTGTATTACATTTACTTAGTTCATATTGTAGAAGCACTTACATTATAAAAAGCATATTATGGAAGCACATACTTTATGCTTTTTTACATTAAATGTAAATTGTACAAAGCAATTGATAATACATCATACATATATGTACACAGTAATCTCTTAGTAGTGAATATTGCGCAATGTAAGCGCACGTGTACTTCAATGTCTCTATGTAGCATAACAGAATAGACTCGTGCGCAACGCACAAGGACGAGACTTGGCCCGTTGTTTAACTATCTTTCTCAGTCCCACTCTCATCATTATGACTCTCATCACGAGGAAGAAAATTATTCGCAGGCGTACACGACTATATCACATCCAGAATGAGTGATACCATGTCAAGGCTTATCGATCCATTTCAGCAAGACTTTTCTTTCTCGTGTTGAGAATGGAAAAATTGAAGAAACGCTGATTCTCAACTGCAAAATAAAACTATTTTCCAGTGATATCCTTTTGTCCATCAAGATGTAATCAATTCGGGAAAACATTTTAGATATAAACAATGTTTCATAAGACTTCTACTTTATTTTCTTTCTTCATTTATCTCGTCATAAAGACCAATGCCAAGAAATAATTACGTATTTATTTTTAATTCACATTTTAAAAAAGGATTCCGCGTGTTGACACGAGTATAAGTGTTTGACGACGGCAATGGAAAAAAATATATCTTCATTTTTTCTTCTTATTTCATTCTTCGTCCAAGATGGCGGTTACAGCTTGGCGTTGCGTTACCGTATAGTACACCATGATGGCCGATGTTTGTATTGTTGTTTTTCACACCTTTCTATTACTCTTACTACTTCAAAAATGCGCTGTAAATGCCATTTTTATAAACGAAATAGATATAAACCAAAATTTGAAGCAGCTACTTCAGATCTAAGTATAATAAAATGACGAAATGGGCAGTCAATCAGAATCAGGGAATAGAAACAAAACAATATACAACTTGGTTGGAGGTATTGACGCCATTTTGTCTTTGAGATGAAGACTAAAGGCATTATAAGATGATATTGAACCATAAAAAAATATCCAACACAATTATGATTCTCTTTCTAAATGTTAAATTTCAAAGAACCTTGTGTTAGGTCGGTTAAAAAAAAAAACAATGGATTGTTATGGGTTGCTACTTTGTTTGATCTTCGCCATAACAAAAGCGATTAGAAATTCTCGAACCCCCCACTAACAATCTCCTGCAGTCCCCAGGAAGGGAAAAGAGCATATAAGGAGATGGTAGTTGGATGGTAGCATGTATATTTATACGTGTGTGTGTGTGTTTAAATCCATATGTATAGCGCAAGAGGGGAGAATATGTTGGTTGTTGGCGAGGTCAGCTGAGCGAACGAGCCCACACAGCTGGGATGAACCTTACAAGATGGCTGCCGAAACAGCTGATCGAGGGGGAAACGCATGCGCGATGATATTACCGACGCCTTTTTTTTTTTTTAACAACAGCTATGTGTGACCAGACCTGTCACACCAGCCGTCGTTCTGGTGTTTCATATGGAGCACCACGCATGCTATCAACCACAAATGAATTTCAGATGCTATTGAGAATAGAATTGAAATAAATAGGTCGAGGATATGAGGATGGGCTATTTGCGTGTGATACAAATTGAAGTATTTGTTAATTGAATTATACAATGAGAAATGAGATCCGATCATTGGTGGTGATTGAGCGGGCCTTTTTGAATACACCGTTGATGTCGACACTTCAAATATATGGATATATACATGGGTACACCTATTCATCTAGGTAATGAAATGTGTCTGAAGTAGTTCTATCACGCAGAACCGTATTTTTTTTATATGGTGGTATGAAAGGGGTCCAATTGAATGAGCCGAGAAAAAAAAAAAAAAAATAGAAGAATGATATTTTATTATTTATACTTGATAACATGATAAATGTGAAAATATATATAACATTTCTACAATTATTCTTTTGTTAATTTAGGATCTAAAAATTTCGATCACATCTCTCTACCTGAGTAATGAATAAGCCTCTTTTATTTTTCAATATCCAATGTTCAAATAATTTCAGAAAAAATGAACTACACGCTATTGTTTATCATAAAATTCCACCACATAAACCATGAAGGAATAATAAACATTAAAATATGAAATTACTTTTGTTTTTAATCAACCAATATTTAACTACCAATTTTTAATTTAATTTCCCTTCATGAAAATCATCAATAAACTAATTCCAAAACTTTTTTCATCTTTCTCATAACAAATATTACTCAGGGGAAGTTTATATCAATAATTGAAATTTATTTTCAATCTCACGTCTCGTAATAGAACTACCTCAACTTTACAAACATAAATGAGCGTCCTTTCACTTGAGCCAAGAAAATGAAACTTGCGTGCACCATGCTTATGTTTTGTTGCCATCAACAATGTACATATATACATACACACACATTTAAGTACACATATATATATATATATAAACACAATTTCCCACTTCCTTTTTCTTACTATACAAAATGTGGCTTTCACTTGATCGCATTTCAATTATTCAACCACAGTGAATAATGATTTAGAAAATCATTTCTTTTTATTTTTTAATGACGTGGATTTACGTAATGGCTGTGGAATAAAAAATAAATAAATAAATGAAGATAAATATAACAATAATAATAATAATAATAATAATAATAATGAACACGTGGCGGAAATTGATGCATTAAGTAAATGATATGGTAATATATTGAATATCAATTGCGGTATGAGCCCATAGGAAATAAAATCGATGTCAATTGTTTTTTTTCTTTCTTCCTTTTTTTTTTTTTTTTTCGTAATACACGTGTCTATATTAAATTGAATAAACAGTGTAAATACGTTAACATACACAAGTGTTTTATGAACAAATGTATATATATATATATATAGTGGAAGGTGGTGGTAGAAGAGAGAGGTTTTCCAAAGAGAGCTGGTATAACTACGAGATCTAGGTTACCCGTATATTATGCAAGCCACACACCACCAACATAGAGTCCAAGCTGCGTGAATCGCTGACACAAGTACCACATTACAAATGTCACTATGCTTAGTTAATATATAATAAAATGTATATGTATGTATATTTTTAACTATAAGTTTTAAAATGGTAATGGGAATATGTATATTGTATAGGTGAGTAATGAGGCAACATAATTTACTGTATACTTCCTTTCAAATTGACTTACTCACGTTTTTTTTTTTTAAATGATAATAAATTATTTCAATGTACTAGATACAATAGTTGAGAGATATTACACAAAGTCCATGTGCATGAGAACAAAGGAACTTTGATTTGAGATCAAAGAGATTGGTGGGTAAAAGTGAGAAAGAAGAAAAAGTTTTGAATTAAAGAAATAAATTTGTTTTCAATGTTTAATTCTTCGTTTTGTACGCATTTTATGTTATCACGCCATTTTTTTCTTCACGCAAATTAACTCTTATTATTAACTATATCCATTGATACGTGTATTTAATTTATATATATATATTTATAATAATATATATATATCACCCGGAAAAATGTGATTACACTTTTACGTAGTGATACGAAAGATTTGTGGATTAGTGATGATAATGATTATGATGAAAAAAAAAAAAAGACCTTGCGCACACATTTCACCTTGATTGTAATTGAATATCGCGCTTGTCGACACGCTTGCTTGTGCTCGCCAAGCATCAGTTATATATATATATAAATATATATATACATAGTGATATTTGCATATTGCACAATTTTATCCCGTTGAATTATTCTCATTTCCGGACGTGGAGTTATTTAAAAAATATAAATATGTATGCATACGTATTTATGTATATAAAATAAATATATACATAAATGTTCAGCATTTATTATTACACTTTTTTACTCTTCGTCGCACATTCAAATTTCATTATCAACGTTTATCTTTATTCCCAAGGTTTGAGAATTATGAGCTCGAGAAAATGAAGAAAAAAAAATAATCGGGGGCAAAAACACGGGTGAAATAAAGAAAAAAAAAATAAGATGAAAGATATAAATATACATATACACATGTATGAATACCAATACAAAAATATTCGCAGACATCCCTGATAATAGCGAAATATTTTTACAACTGATAAGAATCATCCACAAAGTCATTGGCATAGGTCCTGGTAATGATTTTAAATTCGTTATTTATTCTTCTTCTTCTTCTTTCTGCCGAATCAATGTCAAATTTTACCAATTAAGTGACATAATTGAATAGAAATATATCTATATACAAATACGTGTATGTATACATGTGAATAAATATATTCACATGTATATTCAAATGCCGTAACAACCAAAGAGTATATATGTAATCATACTCATATGTACATATATATTTTAAACTGACTGGTGGTTCTTCCATAATGTAGGTCAACTCACTTACCCATTCGCAATTTATATCCGTGTTGTATTCGATAGTACATCTGGGATATAACTAATAAATGTGATCTATACATGTATGAATTTATATGTATATATATATATATTTTCCGGATAATATTGATCAAATTACAATTTTTCGTGAAAGTATAAATTGTCAATTAAACGAGAGAAAGTCGTTGACTCGCTTTCAGATTTTATTTCAATTTTTTTTCTCCATATATTTTGTATAAAGATAGAGTAGATGGATATGATGCGAATGTATTGGTGAGGGGGTGCATTGGATATCCATCTACCTTTGTCCCTTATTTCATTTTGTATAGATATATAGGTATATAGAAATATTTGCTCAGGTCTGAGGGAAAACAACAAAGGCATCATGTCCCTCTTGATGTACATCAGAGGAATAGACGTCGCCAAAGGGGAAACGTACTTATTGGTATTTGTGTTCGATGTACAATAAGGGTGAGCGTTTGTCCTCTTCGTATGAGGTGATATTATTTTACAATGCCATATAGTTTTTGGAATAGACAAATGCTGATAACTACTGGGAATATTGTTTTTTTTTTTTTTTTTTCCTTCTTTCATTTGTGTTTTACTTCTGTATATTTATTTATCATTTCATTAGTTCATTTTCAGATTGAGTGTATCAGGATTGCAAGTGTACTGATACAAAATTAACCGTTGGACATATGCAGGTATAAACTTGTCTGTCCTTGGATAATTTATATATTGAATGCTTATCTATCATCAGAATATTTCCCATTATTACAAACGATTCATTTGAAAATGAATAAAGACAAAGTAACGGAAAATGTCTTTAGAATATTTTAACAATTCTTCCTCGTACAACCATAAATTACTGCTGATACTAAATAATATATACGTAGAAGTTTTATAACAGTAATTTTGTAATAAATGAAATGAAATGAAATGGTGGAACACCTAGGACAATATGGTGTCCCATGTCGTCATTTCACAACGCTTTTGCATCAGATTTTTTTCATTTTTTCTTTTATATTTTTAACTGATACTTTTTGTATGTGAATGATGTTGTACAAATTGTTATGTCACGTTTGACAGTGGTATTAATTGTGTGCAATAACGTTGTACTGCGGTAATGAAGAAAAAAAAAAAAAGGGAATATAATAGGAGTGAATAGTTTAAAATTAATAGACAAGACACTTACCGATTAAATTTATCTGTCGAGAGAGTACAATCCACCGAGCTCGGAGTCAATCTTATGGGTCAAATAATCATGCCATTACTCATGATTGCGGACATTTTCTTGTACGTTGTCAACCCGTACACGTATGGTTTATTATTAATTTAATTCACGTGTAATAATAATTATAAACTAACGATAAGAATGAAAAAATTGTTGAGACGTAAAATGACTTGGTTTTTTTTATACGTGCATGATTGAAGATAGGAGAATCCGAGTGCCCAGGGGACAAAGCGCCTACGAACGAGCTAATACACGATACGCACATGCAATCTGGTTGAAGGTCTGTTGCCAACTGACCCAGCCACTGACAGTTCTTTAGAATTCAGTGACACTGTGACAAACATACGAAACAAAAAAATCCCTCATGTGTAAAATTGTGTATGGATTTATGCGTGATATAATTGAATAATTATATAGAAAAAAATGATTAGTAGAAAAATATGAGGATTTATATTTGTTTTGTTGTATAGTTTACACGATTTTATTGAAGTATTTAAGTTTTTAGGTTATTCAATGATACTGTATTTTTATTTTGTCAAGTTGGTATACACGTCGATCATATGGTGATCAGCTGTGGTCTTGGATATAACCTATTCGTTATTACTCAATGTGAGGTTATGTTGCAATTTTTAATATACATCTTTGTTAGGGTTCGATTAAAAAATTGATTTTATATTTAAATTGACTGGAATTTGGGGAGAATAAATGCTGAATATTTTTTAGAGGTGTGTTTATTATTTACAAAACAGACTTTCACGTGTAGATCATATACATACGTGTAAAATGATGATATAAAATGTGTTGACACAGTTACAAATTGAATTGAATTATCAACAAATTGAATAATTAAATTGTAATAAGCATGATTGCGTTTTTATTTGTTGTCTTAACTGATGTAATAAAGCACCGAGATCATTTTTTTCCTGATTTTTTTATACCACCGGTGACCAGTGGACCTTTTTGACCAGCCTTTTTCGCCGCCTCGGCCAATGCTTTTTGTTGTTCTTTTTGCTTTTGTTTAAATGCAACATCGTCATCATCCATTTCTTTCGCATCCTTCTTCGGTGCCTTCAACGGTTTTTTCTTACCTCCTTCACGGCCTGACATACTGTGATAAAAAAAAATAAATCAAAATAAACTATTAGATCCTACATACACACATGATAGAGGTTATGTTCATCACATTTCGTTACAATGTTGAATACATCTAAATATTTCAGTGATTTTGTACACCACGAATTAAATATTCACAAAAAAGACTCATACATACCTGATTCAGTTATGAAAAAAACTAACAAAGTGTTGATTATTAGTATTTGGAATGTAAAAAAATGTTGCGTGCTTTTCCCAAAATTTTTTTCAGTCGTTTAACCCCAGAGGTTAATTTTCCTAAGATGGCGGTGAGACAAGTGGCGACATTGAGCCGTGTGTGAAAAACATAAATTCATCTATCCGTGACGTGCTGCCACCTATCCCGCGTTTTTTAACAATTAACAACTATGTATGCATGAACAACAGTCATCAATAATTCACACTTTTGCTCTCTCGACAATCGCATGAGGTCAACAAGACAATTATACAATTATCATTATTTCTTAACAGAAATTTGCAATATATTGTTTCGCGATCGACTGGTTGAGACGCATGTTAACGATTGCCCGAAATATATGTGTATTTGTCGGCAATATTAATCCAAAAATTATTCCAAAAATGCAACTCAAGTTGAATTTAATTGCCGCAGCAAGCGAAAATATGGGAATTGGTATAGATGGACGTTTACCATGGAAACTCAAGTGAGTGGTAATTAATTGAATACATTTAATTCCCATTGAAGATTTTATATATATTGATTTCTTGTTCATCCAGAAGCGAGATGGCATTTTTTTCAAGCATGACAACAAACACTGAAGACGTCACGAAAAAAAATGTGGTAATTATGGGTAGGAGAACGTGGGAATGTATCCCAAAAAAATTTCGACCACTTGCAGACAGAATAAACATTGTACTCACCAGTCAATTGTTGCAAGTATCATGATTTTATATTATTATCTTTATGTAAAACTGTAGCTTAATATATCTACAATCTTGAGAATTATAATTTGATGTCAGGGACCTTGGGGATGAGGCAATTGTATGTAAGAGTATTCCCGCAGCACTCGAAGCTATTTCTAGGCCACCATTGAGTGAAATAGTTGAAAAAATTTGGGTGATTGGTGGCAATTCAGTGTATAAAGTACGTAATGATAATGGAACTTTGTTATATTTTTGCTTTTGCTTCCAACTTAATTATTCTTCTTGTAATTTTTTTATGTTTTCAGGCAGCAATGGAGTCTTGTAATTTCCATCGGCTGTATTTAACTGAAATAAAAAAGTACTACGAATGCGATACTTTTTTTCCTGACATTCCAAATAATTTTGTAGCAGTAGAGTAAGTGTTGATATTTCTTCCCAAAGTCGGTCACGACAGTGTTATCTGTTCGATACTTACAGTTAGCAATGTGGTAGATTTTCTAAATTTTTAATTTACAGTAATTTCATTCCTTCTTTCAGCGCTACAGACGTTCCGAAAGGTATTCATGAAGAGAATGATATTAAATTTGAGTACAAAGTCTATGAAAAGAATTAACTGTACAGATGTGTTTATATTGAAAGAATAAAAACTTATATTTTTCCACATGTTTATTTTATTAATCCAAATATAAATATCAAGACGGAAATAAACCCTTTTTCATCGTACATATTGTTACATATGTGTTTCAAACACGTGCAAAATAAATAATATCTATTAACCGGGTGGCCAATGCATCTGCCTTCCACCCAAGACATGCAGGTGTAAATGATAAACTGATTGTGCACCCTCTTTACCGTCATTGATTACAAGACGAAAGCCGCTATCGAGCCCTTCCTGTTTAGCAACTTTACGCGCCACAATCATGAGATGTCCAAGTACAGCTGCATCCTCATCTTCAGCTTTGGAAAGTTGAGCAATTGGTTTACGTGGTATAACCAAAAAATGCTTTGGTGCTTGTGGATTCAGATCATTAAATGCAACGCACTGAGGAAGAATAACAAAGAAATAAAATCGGCGTATAGGTTATGTTTGATGATTTTTATTTCAATTAATTAATTCACGTGATCAAGCTCACAAATTTTATTATATAACCTGAAACAGAGGTTACCTGATCATCTTCATAAATGAATTTACATGGAATTTCTTTTCGCAATATCTTTCCAAAAATTGTATCACCACTGGGCGCGGCTGTTTGTGCCTTCTCTACCTCGGTCGCCATTTTTCTGGTATATGACAAACAATGTAACAGACCGATAGGTTGACGGACAAAATATTTCGTTGTATTGAATACACAATTTAATAAATTCATTGTTATCAGTTATTTAATTCATATTCAATGTATTTAAAAATATTCTTTAATTTTCTATCATGAATTATTTGTGAGAAAAATGTATTCGGCATGTGTCGTACAATGGTCAACGAGACATTAGTGTATTTTCGAGCAGGAAATATGGATTAATTAATATGCAAAAAAAAAATTTCTGTACAAAAGTATAAATGATTTATATTCATATATGGACTTAATTGTTACGACTATGATTAATTTACAGTCTCCAATGATTTTTCATTTCTTTATATTCATACAGAGCTTCAATATGAAGTTTTTTTATTGTTTTTTTTGTTGCTTTTTTTCGTTTTCATCCTTATAAATATGTAATACCTACGTAGTGAACGAATTGATGACCAAGAAAAATTCTAGTTATTTTCCTTGGGCACTTATTCTTAACAACAAAATGGCAGTGTTGAATCTGGTATATAATCTTAAGAAGGATATTAATTACTATATCCTTCAAGAAATTCTAAACGGGTCGATTTGACCCCAGTCTTAGAAAATTTTACGTACTAGGAGCAATAATTAACGACATTAGTCATATTAAATTGATAATCAAATTCAATCATACATGTTCACATGCTTACATACATACATACACGCGACAACAGGCGAACATACATACACACACATATATATATATATATATATATATATAAAAACTTGGAAAATACGGACAATTGACCAAGCAACTGTACGAAATCACTTAATACAAATAAACTTAAATAATACTCTTCCTAAAATATTAAACATTACAAAATAACAGGTATGTTTGAAAAAGTTTCACTATTAAATTTACCTACTGCACATGATCAATTTAAATATTATAAAATAAAATAGTGTGCGAATATTAATGAACATTATTTATCTACTGTGTATCAAGAGTCTGATTCATTGAAATACCTGTGTTGAAGTGATTGAGCAGCTGTTAAACGAATATGAGGATTGAACGTTAACATATTTTTTATCAAATCAAGACCATCTTCATTTAATTTGGGTATTACTTCACTCAATAATGTTGGACGTCGTTGTGGAAATGCTGTCCAACTCAATGAAACATTTTTCGGCCATTCTTCTTGACTTGGTGTGCCAATTATTCTAGAATAAAATTCATTCGATATAATACAGTCTTCTTCAGGATAAAAAACCTAGAAATTTATTTCAAATATTTACTGAAAAATTCTATCCAATTCATCGCCTTCGCTGGTACCAGGAAACAGAGGCACAAGTCTATTCAATTCAGCGAGAATGCAACCAACTGACCATATATCAACTGGTGTTGCGTAGGGACAACCAAGGAGAACTTCGGGTGCTCTGTACCACAACGTAACAACCTGGAATTAATTAATTATTAATTGTAGAATGATTTTAAATTGATTATCCATCAATGTTTAATTACACACCACGGATGTTAATCTCATTTCAAAATCATACGACTTTGCCAAACCAAAGTCAGCAATTTTAACATGACCCTCTCGTGTTACCAGAAGATTTTGTGGTTTTAAGTCTCTATGAATAATTCGATGACTGTGTAGAAAATCAACACCTAAAATAATTTCCTTGGACATTTGTTTGACTATATCTTGTGACATTCCACCGGGTGGACAGGCAGAAATAAATGACGCGAGATCGCGATCAACATGTTCAAATACAAGCCAAAGTGTCAATCCCCGATCAACTCGTTCAGTTTGTGTATCGCTGCTAGGTAATTGCAAATAATTTCCTTGACAAACATCAAGTAATCTCACAATATTTGGATGTTCAAATCTTTCTAATTGTTTTAGCGCTGCTATTTCACGTAGTGTTGATGTCGGTAATCCATCTTCAGTCAATGGAACACGAACTTTTTTCAGTGCAACAACTTGACCACTGGACAAATCTTTGGCTTTATAAACAGTGCCATAGGCGCCATCACCAATCATTGACAATTCTTCATAATGTGCGTGTTCGCCAATTAAAGAAGTATCGTTTGAACCGGTGCCAGTTTTTCTGCCCATTATTTTTCTACCAAGATCTTTAGTTGATTCCTCAATTGGTTCGACTCGCGATGGTCCCGCCATTGGTATCTCAACAGTTTCAAAACTCCTTCTCGATGTTTCCATGTGTTCCGATGAACTACTAACACCTGACAAACGTTCACTCGTTTCGAGGCTCTCTTCCGTCTCCAGTTTTTCGTCTTCATCTATATCTATGGTGTCTTCTATTTCTTCTGATGGAAATTTTTGCTTCTTTGGTGGTGGTGGCGATGATGAAGAGGGTGAAGATGATGATAATGACGGCGAATCGCTCAGCCGTCGTCTCTCTGCCATCACAACATCTTCAAAATTATGTCTGAAAATTAAGTCACATATATTAATTGATATACATATTTTTTTTTTAATATATTTAGATGTTAATTTTTTATATGACAAATTATAATTCGGAATTGCAAGAAGTAAAAGGAAGTATGAGTGAGTAAGAGGAACTGAATGAACATCTGCTTTAACACCTGCTTTGACTTGTTGACCGTATGTATAACACGACGCCCCTGAACAATATTTTCTCTTGTGCCACTACGCAGACTTTTGTTTCCATATACACGAGCACCAAACCGAGTAAAAGTAAATGAATTTGGGCAATGTACTAAAGCATAAAGATATTTCAAAGTCCGTTCTAATAGAATTTTGTGACACGTACACACATATACACATACATACACACTCACGTTAGTTTATGGATAAAGAAATAAAAAAAAGTGGGAGCAAATAGATGTGAGTTGAATGATAATAAAAGAAACCCGGTTGCCCAAGCGGAAATGCACAAACTTATTGACTTAGAAAAAAATAAATAGAACGAAGGGGAAAAGCAAGCAGGCAGTTAGCTATGAATATGAGAACAAGAGTAACGAAATTTGCCCTCGCTTTCTGTCTTTCTCTCATTCCTTCTTCTTTTTTTTTTTTTTTTTCCTGTCTCCCTTTTTCCCCTTGATATATAAATTCTTTTTATCAACTTCCGTTCTCGATAACACCTTTTTTTTTTCTCTTGCACGCTTCTAAAATTCTGCATTAACACCATTACACAATCGTCATTACGATGAGGATCAGTTTGAGATATTATTTCATTGTTTGAATTCTTCAGAATTTTTTTTTTTTTCAATTTAATTTTTCTCATTTTTTATCAAGAAAATTTCCAAACTTGTATTTATTAAAGATTAAAGATATATATATATATATATATATATATATATGCGTGAAACTATTCCGAGAAACGATTGACGCCTCAGGTCAAAAATTTCTCATATATTTGACGATGACCAGTGGGCGTTTAGATATACATACCTAAACACAGAGAGGTGACAGAAAATAAAGATAGCTAGAGTTGAAGTAAAGGTAAAAAGAATGAGAAAAAAAATTAATAGATATTAAAATTCCGCGAAGGATCGAGATAAACAAACATATTTAAACGGCTCAGGATTAAATGAAAATTCCAGTTCCCCCTGGCTGTTATCTCATCCGTATTATAAATACCGTGGGAAAATTGAGAGAAACACGTTTTAGTACATAAAAGAAGAAAAAAAAAAGTAACAAATCACCGAAAGAATTTTTGAAACTGAAGGTTGATATACATTATCAACATACATTCCCACAATATTTACTGAAATTTATATGTATAAAGTATTTATATGTATTTATACATTGTATACATACATCATTAATCCACAATCTACTATTTATATTATCACATTGTGATTGTGATTAATATTTAAATCTTCTACGAATTAAAGACAAAATACATAGCTATGTTTTTCATGATGCGAAAATATCAAATATATTTAGATGATAATATTGTTTTAAGTGTGACATGATTATGATAATAATCCATTCTACTCAAATACAAAAATTTGTCCATATGATTTATGTGTTTGTATGTTCGTACATATGTATGTATGTTTGGTGTGGACACGTGATAGTAAAATCCCACGCTCTCTTACGTGGGTCCACGTGGTTATGCCTCTCTAACAGCGGGGCGGATGCCCCCGAATGTGTCGCGTCTACAGTCTTTCCCTTTGATGACGCCATATACACGATTCGTCATCCAAGTTATAAACTTCAATGCCATTTATTCGCGTCTTTCGTCTACGTTCTTTCAACATTTCACCTCTATTTGTCTCGCTTATACGCTCTCTCACACTGTCTCCTTCATCTCTCTCACATTTTCTCTACTTCAAATTTTATATCTTTTCTATAAATATTTATAATTTATAATCCATTGATTTTATCAGAATTTCATTTTGTATATATAATATTATACAACACACACACAAATAAATAAATGTATCAAACTAAATATCTATTTCATTTAAATTAATTCGCACACAAATCCGTTTCTTTTTTAATGTTTCCCAACTCCACTCTCACATGTGACACACTTTTAAAAACTTAACTTCTGTAACTTACCACTTCGACAAATAGTGCGACAATGTATCGATATGAAACAAAATTTCCCACGTCCACTTTCGTTTTACAAATCCGTATATGAAAAAAAAAAAAAAAATAACGTAAAAAAAGAAACCGAGTGTCCGTTGTAATTTAATTGTTGATAAAGATTTATACTGCCACACACCAATACGGAGTAATCACTCACAATAATTAATTCACGATACGATATTGAATTTGTCGCACGTTAAAGTCCAGACAAAAATGTTTCGATACATATATATACATTGAATGTGACAGAATGAAGAAGAAAAAAAGAAAAAAAATATGTGTGAGCAAGAGAGGGGGAGTAAAAGAGACAGATACCCAGATAGATAGATAGACAGAGTGAAATTTTAAAAAGTGGGATCACCTCTCTTCACGAGCATTCACGAGTCCTCCGCTCTTGGCGTCCTCGTCGGCCGGGCGATGCTCTCACACTGCGTCGTCGTCCGTTCCGAAACATGAATGGAATGTTTCTTCCACCTTCTCACAAACACACCGACAATTATGACGACGATAACGACGGCAAAGACACCAACACAATGTCAGATATGACTTGATGAAGAAAACGACAAATGATGATGGTGATGATGATGATGATTGTCGTGATGGTAATAGTGGAAGTGGTAATGACGACACAATAACAAAATACAAAGAAGATGAAGGTACGATGATGATGATGATGATGATGATGGTGGTGCACACAAGACGGTGCTCTGGAATTGAAGCCACCAAACCAAACTGTGTTGAGCAGATTCACCAGGAGCGTTACCACTCCCTCCATGGGCCCTTTCCTCACTCCCTCTCGCTCTTTTTCCTATTGGCTTGTGTTAAGTTGCTTATATAGGTGTATAAATGTGTATAGGATGTATATATATATATATATATCTACTGTTAATGCCCGCAACGTGTTAGTCCATACTCGGCCCAATGGTGTAGAGAGAAGCAATGGGGCCTTCTGTTTCTTCCTTCTTAGTCTTTCACTTCTTCCTCCTGTTGGTTCCTTCTCTTTTTTATGTTCTCTTTGGAAGTATGTAGTGGCTGTTGCCCCGTTTTGTATTTCCACCGACAACCATGTCACGCATCGAATGCCCAAGTTATTTACCCACATTCATTTACTCTGGAATAAGAAAAAAAAAAAATATATATACATAATATAAATGAGGAAGAGAAAGAACAGAAATATATATTTAGGAATTTAGGTCATTGAATTGAAACCCTTTTGTAATATTCATTATTTACTTTTCTACTTCCATTCATTTTTACTGTTTAAATATTTGAAACTTTGTCGTTGAATGATATCTTTGAATTGATATGCTACTTTAATTCATGTATGTTAAATCACCGGAAGTGATAATTCGCCATGCATTTTAAGAATTAAGAATGATTCATGTTGATGCGTGTGTTTATACACGTCATTGGAGTCTGTATTATAACAAGTTATGAGTAAAGTATACTGAGAACAATTATATAGTTCATTGAATTAAATAGGTTTGAGTCAGTCTGATTAAAATAATAATTATTTATAATAATGATGATGTAATAACGATTTCTTTTTTGTTTTAAATTGTTGAATGTGAAAGCAGGGACATTGAACTACTACATTTTGATACACGAGATATTGGATATGTGTGTTTAGTTATAGAACAGTACACCTGGATGGCTTTGTCCGGGCAATTGAAAATGTGTTCATTATGACATTCATGAAATTGACGTTGGGGATATGCGGGTACTTTAATAGCTAAAAAAAATATGTGACAGAGAAAAAGAGTATTGTTTCTCTTCTAGAAATTCTTTTTTTTTTTTTTTTCTTCTCACAAAGAATCCAATGTCAATGATGTCGCTTTTATTTATATTATAAATGCCATTGGATGGATAGATTGAATGTGATAGATTGCCTGCTGCCTCATATATTGTATCATCTCAGTTCTTGTATTATATTGTTTATTGTTTATGTATGTATGTATTATATATGGGGGCATATTGATGGTATTGGTGTATTGAATTATATATAAATTGTACAAGCAAAAATGTCTGGACTGTATGTATATATGTATATGTGTTTGTGTGTGCAATCTTGCCAAACTAGAAGGCGAACTGGTTTTTACCCAATTTAGATGCCCCCTATCCATTGTTCGTGTGGTGTGGAATGAAAAATAGATGAAAAGAACTTCATGAGGATTTGGACGAGAAAAAAATGAAATAAATAATATAAGTAAATATATGTATATAATATAGGGCGATGAGATAGGATGGACGAGAGTGAAAGGGTTAAAAATAAAAGTTTGTGCAATAGGAAAAACTGTTGGTCACACCATTAACTTCATGATTGAGGAGTTCCCGGTTATAATATTACGGAAATGATAGTACTCTTTTTTTTATGATGGTGTTTTGTTATTTATTTTTTTTTTTTATCAATACGAAGTACTTTGAATTGGTGCGATGAGGAATTGTGGAACAAGAATGAATTTTTTTATTTTTATCTTGGAATATAATAAACTTGAAATAAATATTATCAATATTTGATTGGAAAGAGAGAGGAATGAATCATGGCTGATTGTAAAACCTTGAAAAGATGTAAGTCTCTTATCAAAATTGAATTTTTATAAATTAAAATCGCAATGATAAATTTGTTGACTTCTCACATAATAAAATGATGTAATTTAGCGTGCTGTTTCAAAAATAAAAATGATAATAAAAAACAAAATTGATAAAACGCCGATTTGTCCGAAATTTATTGGGGATACTAATCATTATTACAAGATATTTTCAGTTCAAATTGATGACCCAAATGATACAAACATAGTTGACATCGCTCAGTGTTTGTTTGTTCATTCATTCAAAAAATTTTACAAATTCAATATTTCGAGTTTATCACGAAAAATGATTTTACCTGATATCGGTGTATAAGGAACTGAAAAAATTGATCTTACCTACTGCGGGTGGAAATGTAGCCGGTAAAGTAGATAAACCCGAATCACCATTCACAGAAAATCGAATAAAACTTCTCACATACTTTTTTCTACATTATTACAAAGAAAAAAAAAGAAATGGAAAGAATGGAAATTACAAGAAAGAATAAAGCAATAAAAAAATTGGGTTTTGTTGCTCCTCACCGTGAAAATAAATTGGTTACAGCGGCAGATGGTGGATTGCGTGACTGTACAGAAAATAAAAAATTGAAAAATGATTTAAAATGAAGAAAAAAAAAGATGATAATCATCCCCAGAAAATAAATCTACCTGCACAAGAATGCAACCCTCCAGTGAATACAACCACGACGATGACGCAGCGGCTAATTATTATCCTCAGTCCTATCTTATTTTATTCATGTATTTTCTCTACACTCTCGCGCCCCCTTATTTCACCCCATAATCTTCGTGCATCAGCAACGATGATGACAAGCTGTAGAACAACTAAAACCACCATCCTTTAACAAGTTTGCCGCATTATCAAAAAAGATATTTCTACTAATAGTCTGACAGACTGAATTGCTTCTGACGGTAAGACTTTCAACTGTGTATACAGGTATGCGGTCAACATACAATATGCATTTGTGGCAGGTAGAGATAAATAAAGCCGGTAGGGCAACATAAATACATGTGTGCCTAAAAGATTGTTAGACAAAAGGATAATCATGCCTAATTATTACTATACTTACATATATAAATTTTTTGTTTGTTATATCTTCCATTTATATATTATTCCTATACCTTTGGCAGTGGTCCAAGATGATGTACCCTTTCTTTACTATAGCACGATGGTCGACGACAGTACACTCGCGACTTTGTGGGCCCTATAGTGGGAGAATTCTCTCTGTTATAGGTGTGTGTATGGTTGCTTCGGTACGTTTGCTGGCGGATACCTGTGGCCATCGGCCAGTACAAAGTGAACGACCGCGACGTGAACGCGAACTCAAGCGTGCCCATGAACGTCATTGACTATCATCTATAATTCTGCAAACAAAATAAATTATTGTTATGACAATTATTCAGTATCAATGTGATATTATTAATTTACAATTGAATTGTGATGTATAATTTTTTAAATGATTCAAAAATGTAGTTAAGGTGATAGTGATATCTTCCCAAATTTGCAGCGCGACAAGGAAAAATTAATTATTGATTATTGCAAGGTGCCGGATGTGAATCATTGATTATTATGCTTAGAATATTTCAATTTTTTTAATTAAATTAATCGCACTGACATCACAAGCACCTGACTAAGCGGGGAGTTTCGGATAAGTGGGTCATCCGGTCTAAGAGACGGAGGTATAACGAGTCATAAGAGTGTGTGTATACGGCTTTTCAGATTCTATAACAATCGAGTGTACATCAGGTACGAGAAAAAAAAGGTGTAGAAATAGGTGAAGTTTAACGAAGAGCGGATGGATATTTAATTGATGAATTTGGTGAAAAAAATGTAGCGACCGGTCGCGGTAATTTTGGTCCATTCTTCTTTCTTTTTTTTTTCTTTTTTTCTTCTTTTTTCTATCATGACGATAGACCAGTTTGCCAGCACTGGGTTTGATGTTGATGCTCACTAGAATATAACGAAGATGGCGGCGATCGGCTAGATGATTTTTTATATTGGATTAAATTAGATCTCTCTGGTATCGTTTTTTTTTTTTTTTTAATTTATCATCTGATAGTGCGTGATATCGCGCGGTGTGTTTCGTACAATTTTCTGTGTGCAATGACGAGTTTGTGTTTGAATTCAGTTGATTCAACGTACAGACAAATGATGGGTGCTCGAAGTGGTTTCGTGAGATTTATCCTTGCGGTTTTTATCTTTCGAATAATCGGTGAGTGAATCCAAGTTATTCTTTCCTCTTTTTCTCTTTATTACATTGAATTTTTACGACGATCAATATCTGGAGATTTCAATGCATGAAGTGTCCTCAATTAAGATATTTCATAAGATAAACTTCCATCCTTATCATCATGTGCTTAGATATAATGAGAAAAAAAATTAATTATCCGCTGTACAATTATTATTATTTTTTTTTTTGCCCATATATTTTCTCAGTTCCGGTTCATGTTCTCAATACTGATATTTATAGCTTTACGTTTGCTTGATTGTGGCTTTGCCGATGACATGGAAAAAGAGAAGAAAAATAAAATAAATACAAGAGAAAGAATAAAGAGAGAGAGAGAGAGAGAGAGAGAAAAAAAAACGTTAAACAAAATAAAACAACAGATTGGACATATGTACTTTCTACCGGAATCACTCTGGAAATTCCACTGGCGATGGTGGTCGACCACGTCATTGTGGATTGGGAAAGTTTTCTCCTCGCAGTATTTTAAATTTAAATAATCTATTCTTGCGTCTGTGATGCATGAATGTACAAATAAGAGTCGGAGGAAGTGGGTGAAAGTCGTGTGGATCTTTATACACATATGTGGTGTGGAGATTACTGGGTTGAAAAAAAAGAAAATAATTAATTATTGGGGTGGTGGTTATCTCGATGACAATAAAACAATAGATTCAGACAAGATATATATAGAGGATTAAGAGATAGAGCAGGGGAAGCGAGAGGGAGAGGTATAGAAAGCTAAGAGTTTTGCGTGACATGCGAATATTTTCGTATTAATTTACTCCATATGTTCTGATGGTCAAGTTTTCTTTTTTTGTAATGAATTAATTCATGGATTCAGAGTATGCATTCAAGCACATATATTCATGGCCTATATATGACTGATGAAAAAGAAAAAGTGTAGTGGAACGAAAGAAATAGACTCATGATGATTTATCCCCGATAAAATGTTCACTAGCGTAATGATGGGAGCAATAAAAGAAAAAAGATAAAGAACGTAAATTGCTGAGTATATTGCAGTAAGTGAAGGTATGAAATGAGAACGTTCAATCAGGATTAGGTTAATATTATATAGCTCATCATTGAAGACTTGATTATTGGTCTTTAACAAAATAAACAAGAAAAAAAAATATATATATATATATAAAGGACGAAGAAGAAAAAAAGAATAGCAATTGCCATACAAAGTTGACACATCCGGCACACGCAATGGAGACTCCGTAGTTTCGTCATTCTCTACTTTCGCCTCCACCGCATTAGATGTGAAAGTGTCGCAAAATCACAAACAAACCTTTTTAAAAAACTATGTCCATATGAAGATGAACATAAAAATAAATATTCCACCGTGCCATTTCTCGTTAATCATCATACATATTTACATGCATAATATACATTACAAATTATTCACGAGAGAGTTTAAAGTATATAAATTTACTCTGACAAACATATTAATCTTCAACTTGCAAGCATATTAAAATGAACATTTAACAAGCACTAAAAGCAACAAAAAAAACCGAAACAGAAAGAGAAAACGAAATTAAATTATCATGAACCGGGTGAAAACTTTTTCCATCATTTACATTCACCAAATTCTGTCGAATAAAAAAATCTAAGATAATATAACAAATACAAATGATGATTTATAAAAAAATCCTATCAAACAATTCAATTCATACCATATATACATAAACATATATATTACACGTACACGTTCAAGTGAAAAGAATAAATATTGGGCTGGAATTGGATACCGTTAACTGATGTATGCCGTTACCGCCTGAAGAGAGTCGGGGCCTAACCGGGCACACAGGTACAGCTCTCCAACGTGTGTTACAGGTATACATTGGCCATGAGTAAAGCGACACAAACGCGCCAAAGACCCCAAGAGACATGAACAGATATAAAGAAGCCGTATAGTGTAGTGAGAAAGACTGAGAAAGGTCACTACTATACCACTCAAGAGTCCATCATCAAAACTACCTTAACTTCGTTGCATCTCCAGATATAACCTCTCTCCAACAATGCAAAAATGATTATCAATTCCAACAATATTCCAATGACGTCAATAATATAACCTAAAAAAAAAAGATGTCAAAGTATTAAAAATCACTGTATAAAAATTGTGTATACGTATTAAGAAATTTTCATTGGCACACATGCATATACACACACGTATTCAATGGTTCCCTGTGAGACCTGCGTAAACCCAACATTCCAATCCTCCAGACTGACAAGTACAAGTCTCTTGGCTGGAGGTCGACTCACCTACATTCTCACGGTCCTCCATATCTTTTCTATACATACTTGTAGATGATAATGATGATGATGATGATGGGAAAAGCCCAAGCGTGTGTGTGCACGCGATTTGAAATAATAAGAGTACTATTGTCGATTAATAATATGGCGCGTTCAAGTAACCGCATATATTGATAGTTAATGCAGACAAATATGCGTTGACAATATAATGTATTTGAAAATTGATAGTAGTTAAATGTATTACATGTATTAATTGAATATAAAATTATATATAAGTTGAATAAATGTGAGAGAAAGATAAAAAGATGTGCGAAATCAATTGGCCGCGCCTTTCTTCAGCTGGAAAAATCCGTTAGAGTTAGCTTTGCTATTATATCGGTTGCTCGCATTTGTTGTCTTGGAGCTCTGTTGGATTTTACCGCGCAACGACACCATGAGGGGGGCCCATTCTAGTTTCCGTGACCGTTAGTTCACTGCATTATTCACAAATTCATTCTTTATTATTATTATTTGGCTCTTTTTTTTTTTTCTCTTTTCGCATTTTATTTTCTTATTCTATTGTATATAGTATTTTATGCAATTACTACACGTACTTGTGGTTCTCTGGGTTAAAGCACTCACTGTGAAGATCCATCATGATGTATTAATAATAATTGTTTTCATTTGTATTGTAATTTTTGATCATGATGATGATAGCTATCATCAGTTGTGTGCTGTATATACATTTATTTTTCATATAAAATTTTTATATATATATAAAAAATATGGGTCTGCGTGTTTAAGGGGTTGAGGGGGTGTGGATTAACCTGGAAAATCCGATTTTATGAATTTGTTATCCCACAATTGATCAGGGATTTAAAGACAATTTGGAGATCAAATATATTCATCACATTTTCTAAAATTGTACACGACTATACGTTGGGGATTTTAATTTAAATTTCTTCTCTCACGCATTCATCATAAAAATAATTTAAATAATCGTAAAATTGACGGTGATAATACTCATCATTGATTAGAGACCACAAGTATTCTCTTGTCCATGAGTATATGTCCGACACTCATGAATAAAATATGAATTTGCAGTGACGTGTACAGCTTTGATGTCACAAGGGGCAATGATCTCAAATAGCTCTCTTAACGCATGAGGAAATGTGTATATATCTTTTTACATAGATCAAGATTTTGAATTTCTGAGAAATGTAGAAACGAAGATTCTATCGTATTGTGTATAGTCTTCGGTACACCTGTATGAAATGTATGAGTGCGAGTGAGATAAATAAAATACCAGCGAGAATGTCAAACCCTTGTGGATACCGTTGCATTGCACTCTGATCGAACATGCCCCTTGGCATGTGACCATATAAGACATCATATCATTCACGATATCCCCCTAGTTCATATGACATTGAATCAATTGTACTGGGAATTAATAATAAATAATTTTTTAGATGTTACAGCCATCCAGAATACTCCAACAACATCAAAAACTTCAAACGATGATGTTATTTTAAGCGCAAGTTCATTTGCTCATGACAAAACTTCTTCATCATCATTATCAGCATTATCTTCATTGAGTAGAAGAAAAGGTGATAATGAAAAACTAACCAGTGATTTTGAAAGTACTCATGCAACTCTACTATTAGAGAGTTCCAGAAGTGTTGATAGCATTGATCGCGATGATATTGATTCAATTTACAAGTTAACGAGTCATGATGGTGTACTGGACGCTGCTATTACCGCGTCAAAGCACGTTGAACAAATTGATGGGAATAACATTGAAGTAAAACCCGCCGAATATTACGAGTAAGTTTCCATTGCCTAGAATTATTTTAATTCACCTGTTATTTATGTCTTCAACGATGAACAAGCATGGTTTAATTCAAATATGAATGGTTATTGGTAGTTATTATAATTATTAGATTATCATTCGTTACGATTAATTCTGGATTTTGTCTCCATGAAGTATTGCATCAACGAAAGATTTGTCGGGGGAAGGCCAGGGGGCTCCGCAAGGACAACATGTCTTGTCGGAGCCCCATCAGCTGATTGGATCACTTCAACAGCGACAAGGTCGACAAGAATTACCGAGGATCTATAGTGAGCGTGCACTACCATCAAACATGCAAACGGTTGCCGCAGGCAATCAACGTCAAGCCAATCCAGACATTCAAGACATTATAACTGGAATTGTAAAATTACTCAATGGCAATGTTAATGTTGCAGCTAATACTATTCGTCCTCACAAACCCGTTCAGACAACCAGGTAAGTTCAAGAAGTAGAAAGAATGACATAAACTTCCGATAAAACTGTACGATAAATGATACAAAAATTTTTATTGGGATAAATTTTTTTATTGATATATTTTTCTCTTGTCTAGAATCAATAATAGAGGACCGCCAAGAATTTCTGATCTTCCGCCATTGCCACCGGACTTTGATACACCAGGAATGAATCCACCGTTGCCTCCTGCCGATGAACTTTATCCATATGAAAAGCCACCAGCGCCTGAACGACCATCAGTCAATCAATTGCCACCGGTTCAAGAACGTCCTACACCAGTTCGACCATTTATGAACGGTATTTTAGTACCGGAATCCATTATACCGCAAGGAAATCGACCTTGGAATCGACCTCAACATCGTCCGGGCAATAACAGACGTCCAATCCCACCATATAAACCATTGCCACCACAAGACAATGCATACCATCATGATATTGATAACGATAAAGGAACAAAAAAGCCCATTGACACGTCGACAAATCATGCGAACAATGATAAAGGAATGCACAGTGGAGCGGCCATGACATCAGAACATCCAGAGATGATAGATGAAGTGAATACAAAAAAGCCACAGAAATATCAACCGCCATTGAAGCATGACAAAGTTGTTGCGGACAATACTCTTATTCTCGGCTCGGATCTTCAACCAATTCCTATCCCAACTCATCAGGAAAATTCTGCGAAACCAGTTATACCATTGGATAAAGTTGGAATAAATAAATCTACCCAACAAATTCACGAATCGCATACGGAAATCAAATCAAATATTGTCAATAAAGAATCAACAACATCTTCTTCATTTCCCTCAACACTTTCTTCAATTAATCGTAACGTCACGCGAACAACACTGAGAATTGAAACAAGTTCATCTATTCAAGTAATTGAACCGACAAGAACAATAATTGAAATACAACCGTCCGTTTTGACGCTTGAGACCAATTTAAAAGAGACTACTCCTTCGAGTTCAACGTCATTGACCGCGAGCGAAATACAAACCACAATATTAGAATCAAGTCGAGTCACGGAGGAAATTAGTAGTAATAACAATGCAAATAATCATATATCCACACCAACTGATGGTTTAACAACAAAATTATCTTCACGAACATCGAGTACTGTCATTGAAAGTACAACGACACATCGTCCAACATCCATGACGACATTTCATAAAAGTTCTGCTAACGTCAATTATCCATATCGTGCGCGACCGGGAATTGTTTTGGATGATACATTAGATTACACTGGTGCACAATTGGCAACACAACGACCATATGCGCCACCGAGACATCCTCAAATTGGTGACATCTTTGACGTAACCGTTTCAGCAATTCAAGGACCCGGTGGTGGAAATGCTGAGAGTGTGAGAGTTTCACTTAATCCTGCAGCTGCAGTAACGGGAAGCGATGTTATTCTCACTTCAGCAGTTGAAGGTCAGGGTTTTGTAAGCATCGATGGAAAGAGAACGTATTTGAATTTATTCGATAATACAGATGAAAGTACGGGTGGCGCAACTAAAACGCAAATTCAACCGACGAGAACCCATGCACCGCCAATAATTGGCACTGGATATGCAGTACCTCAAGTTGAAACAACGGCTGTGGCATCACCGCGACCAAATATTCCACCGCGACGACCGACATTCCATCGCAGACCACCTCAACCACCAGTACGAATCGACACGTGTATTGTAGGCGATTCAAGTACATGCGACACAAGTCAACATGAAGCTTGTGCTACGGTTCAAGGAGTCTCGGCGTGTCACTGTAAACCAGGATACGCTAGACTTGTTCATTCATTACCATGCAAGAGTGAGTAGAATATTTTATCCTTTTTAATTTTATTCGCATACGAAATTTGATGTTAATACTGCGATAATTATTTGTCTGCAGGAGTAATCAGTATCCTTGTTTCCATACGAGTAGACCGGATTTATGACTGGAAAATTGTGTGGGATCGGGATTTCAGTGATAAAGAGTCCGAGTCATATCAAACAATCGCATTTGAATCGAACCGAGCTGTAAGTTTAATAAACGAGTAGTAAAATATTTTAATATTTTAGAAAATATACAGAATTTATATCAATATGATTATTCAGATCGAATCAGCCATGTCAATGACGCCATTTTCGGACGAATATATGGGTTCTTTGATCAATGGGGTATATCAAGGTGACGTTAGCAAAGGTCAAGGTGGAGTTTTTGTTAATGCAACATTAAAATTAACGTATGAACCAAGAACATCACGACCATCACTTGCTGGTGAACTTCAGCGACATTTACTTGGTGTTATCCATCGGCGTAATAATAATATTGGAAATAGTGCAGTTTATGTCGATACTCCAGTTGGTTCTATTTCAAGTTTACACGATTTGGATGAATGTGCATCGTCTGAACTTAATGATTGCAATTCATCAGCTGTATGTACAAATAATTGGGGTGGTTTTACGTGCACATGTAATTCGGGATTGAAAGATCCGCATAAAGATGACGCCAATGAGTCTGGAAGAATGTGTATTTCTTGTCCATCATCACACTGCAATAATCGTGGAACGTGCTCGTATCAAGGCAATAATATGCAATGCTCGTAAGTTTAATATAACAAACAAAAATCATCATTCAATTTCACTTACGTAGCAAATTATTTTATTTTATATTTTTCAGTTGCACTGGCAACAACTATGGTGCTCAGTGTGAAATTGATGGCGAAGTGTTGGGTGTTGCCATTGGTGCTTCAGTCGCTGCTCTGATAATCATTATCCTTACCCTTGTTTGTCTAGTTATGTGGAGGTAATTACATAGTTTTACAGCCTAAATCGTTTTATAGCCAACTTTAAACGAGTTTAGTTATATAGAGTTTATGTAGTTAAGAATTTTATAGATATTTTCAACTGTTATGTTGTATCGTTATAGTCGACGATGGTCGCGGGAACAAAAAGCGGCTGGCTCACCCGTTTATGGATACATGCAAGGTGGAATACCGGGCACACTGCCAGGTACATTAGCGCGAGTTGGTTCTGTTGGAACTTTAGCTTCAGTAAAACAGGGTATGCCACCTAATTTACCACCTTACTTATGGGGACATATTGCCGATCGTATGGCGCAAGCAAATTTATATGCTGTAAGTTTATTATTCATAATTTCCATAGTACTATAATAAATTAATGTATAATTATTTGATTTTTATTGACGCAAATGAAAATGTTATTTTTGTTTAAGACTGAACCGATGGGACCAACGCGACCTAGTTCAGCAGTCTTTGGTTATCCAACAATGAGCTGTCATGGTACACTTCCGCCAGTACCATTGCCAAGACTTCAAGCGCCACCGAGACCCAGACAAAGATATCAACAGGAACTTGATAGCTCCGATTCAGAACCACAAGATAAAGATCGAGCGGATTTAATTCCACAGAGTAGTGGATTTCACGTACCCAGACCAAAGTCACGATCGTCCTTGGCGGTAATATTAATCATTTATCCTGTGAATTTATTCATTTAACATCGATTTAATTGAAAATTCAATTTGTTTATCTATTTATTGCAGAATCAGAGCGGAATTTATTATGATGTCGAGTACGATCAGGGTGACGCACAACATTTATCAAAAAACAATATTCCAATGTCCACATACAGTATGGCAAGACCATATTACCGTACGTGAATGAATAATAATTGTTGCCACCTGAAGAAATTAAATGGGGCATTTCAATCATTTTTTTTCTAGCTCAATGATGTCTGATTAAAAAAAAAAAGACTATATACATATATACATCTTTAGTTGATAAAATATTATTCATTAGTCATATTTTAATATATATATATGACTAATTCTTATGAAGAAAAAAAATGTTAATAAGATAAAATAATTGTCATTATGTTTAAGTATTTTTTTTTTAATTGAGTAAGTATTCTCTGTGGAGCTTTATTTTTTTACGAAAGGTGATGGCTACTCTGTTTCTTTCTTTTTTTTTTTCTATCTCTATCACATTTTCGGGCGTAAATTGTTAAAGTTTCCTTAGAAGATTCTCAATATATTTTATGTATCACTACACACAATATGCATTGGGAAGAAAGTGAAGTCAAACAACACAATAGTCCTCAATCAATGTACTTAATATTTTCATTTTGTTTTTACAATTACATAATTTTCTTTTTTTTTTTTTTTTCAAGTTGAATATATATAATAAACATTTTGAAGAAATAACGCAATTGGGTTATTCATGTTTTTGTTGTTGGTTGCTGTATGCGCACCGTTAAAATATGGTGTATGTATCGTGGGCACTCTGGACGCAGGTTTTTAAAAGAGTTAACATGGATAAAAAGATTATACATTATCGCACAATGACAAATATATATATATATATATCTGATGTCATTTTTTGGATGACAGTTTTCAAATTTACTTTGAATACGTCTTGTATATATTTATTTTTCAATCCACACTTGACACGAGAGATAACATTATTTGTCGATGTTATGCAAAAATTTTATATGTTGGTTTGTATTTCAAGAAAGACAATGCATAAAATAGCAAAAAAATCTAACTATTTTTATGATGCAGAAATAGTTTCATTTTTTAAAGGCGAAAAATCTTTTTTTATTTTATCAAAAAATCTCGCTGAAATATTTCAATTGAAAAATTGTGAGTATATATGAATTTTATGGTTTCAAACTTCATATTAAGACATCGAATGATCCCTTGTTGCATTGATAACGTAATATCTTTGTAGATTGCTTGGATTGAATTAAACAAAAAGTTACAATTAAAAAATTAGTGTACTACATATATAAGTGGATAAAATATTTTGGATTAAAAAAAATCTACTCGTCTAGTGAGAAAATAATGTATTGCAGTTAAAAGAATTAATCGCTCATTGACAAAGTAATCTGCCATTGAAAAAAGTGTAATAGCAGGACTAAATTAATTGATAAAATTTACTCAATCACTCAACATGCTTTATTATTTGTTTAGGAACCCAGAATGAATTTCGTTGTCAGGGGAATTATTACGATGACTAATTAAAAGAATATTATTTATATGTATGTATATCATATATTCGTTGATAATGATGTGTTCTTGTTTCGATGTTAAAATTTGGTCGTTTGTTAAAAATACATCCCGTATATAGTACCCAACGAATTATCTGCGCCAATGAGCGACATTCAAGTATTGTGCGAGTTCAAAAACAAAAGATAAATAAATAAACACAATGAAATAAACGGGAAAATAATTACAGTTATTCGAAGTAGAAAGTGTAAAGTATCACAAGAGTAAATTACAACGATGGTAATTATATCAATCGTTATATTTCTTTTTCCCCCGATTGGTTTATCTTAGCGCATTTAAATCATGCGCGAAATTACCAAATTTAATAATTTTATATCATCCACCAAATCGCCTTGCCTTAGTCATTGAATAACATTTCAGTCTTTAAATATCTATGACAATCGGGCAAGAAGTTTTTAATTTTTTCTGCTAACTCCAAGGCGATGAGAACACATATAATAATTATATGAAAAAGGCGTTTTATTATTTATTGATATACACGACTAATGTCATAGAGAGACGAATAAGTTTGTTCAAAAATTTGTGTTTCGTATAGAAAAAGATTGTAAGTAGAGAAAATTGTTTCACATATATTTTTTAAAGTGAACATGATGATTTAAAAACACAAGCCTCCATTTTTGTTTTTAAACCAATTTATGGCGGAGTTATAAAGTTAAATTGAATATTCTTCAATTTTATTATTCAAAGCGCAACTGGTGGTATATAATTCTATTGTTATGTGTCCTCGTTATGATTGAGAGCTGATATTTGGGACGCACCGAAAGCCATAGGCCATAATAATGTGAAAAATAATGCTGGTATATACTGAAACGCGATAATTTGTCAAATGCAAATGTCTTTTTAATTTGTCGTCGCTTGTGGTTGTGGTGCTGCGGGTGGTGATGATGATGGATTAACATTAGGTCTGTAAAATCTGTTGACTAATTCTTTCAAACTCAACACCGTACCCAAACCACTTCCTCGTTCCATATCGATGAACATATCCAAATTATCTTTGGAAGCTAAAATAAAAAACAAATTAAAATTATATTTGTATCAATTGTGTAATAGATATTGATAATATACAAACAAAATAAAATTATTGAGCGACAAAAAATTACTTGAAGTAAAAATAGGTGGATAATCAGGCGGTGGTTTTATCCATGTTCCATCTTCACGTTTCATATGTCCACGGCTAGATCCAAATTGTTGTAAATAAACTGTTGCAGGCACAATACGAAAATTCCTATGATACTCTGGACGCAATGCGTTATCGGATCTAAATGTTTCAGTTGCATATTTCCAAAAATGCGTTGGAAATGGTAGTGAACTCTCAAGATCATATACAACTGCACGTTCGTCTGGGGCGTAAATTAAAATTGCGTGATAATCCTGAAAATCATAGAGAAAAAAATTCATGAAATAAATAGTATTATTATCGCGTCAAATTATCATAAATGTAAAAAAAAAAAAGAAAGAAAAAATGTATAATGTGTTAATATACTTATAAAATAAAAATGTTTATCTACCCAAACGATGACCTTGTCCTCGCCTTTTCCCTCTCGTTGACGCCATAGAGGCACGCTTCGATTAGAATTACTTATAAAAGCTACGTAGCAATGTTGCAACTCTGCAGTATGCCTTGTTGCAACGTCCTGACACAATTTCCATACATTTTCCTCGCTACAATGAACAATGCAGAGAGAGAGAGAGAGAGAGAGACAGTAGTTAAATATAATAATACAAATTGTACAATATGAAAAAATGTTGATATGTTTAATAGAAAAAAAAAAAAAACGCTGGCGGATATGGGAAAAAATCGAGAGAATAAAAATGAGGGATGTTGATTGTCATACATGTGTGTGATTGTTTAGAAAAATTATCGTCTTCATTAATAACAATATTATTACTACTATTATTATTATTATTATAAATATTATTTCATTTTCCACCACGAACACTTGACGCTCTAGTTTAAAAAGTTGGAACCCCCCCCACGCATTTCAGAAACTCGAGAAATAATAGATGTGAGCATCGCGTGATGCTATTGGTATAACAATGTCGTGTGCGATATCTCCCACATGCATTATTTAAATTGAAACGATGAAAGAAAAGCTCGTATATATGTATATTCTGGAGTATTGAAAAAGTGGACTGAAGTAGTGAAAAAAATAACATGAAGGAGAGAAAAAAATAACGAGAAATTAAAATTCATTAAGTGTGTGCGCGCGATAAATTTGATCTGCCGAACGTGAGCTGCAATATAAACGTTATATTTTATTATTTTTGTGTATTTTGTATGAACGGAAATCGATGTCCATTCAAGAAAAATGATTGTCAATATAAAAGTTTATCTGAGTAAATGAAATAAATGGAAAATAGAGTGTGTTAAATCATTAGAGATAATATTATGCAGGAGCTAAAACTTTCTTTCACCAATTTGTTTTTTATGTTGATGTGAAATTTTTATTTCAAACTTTTCGCTTCTAGTTCGTATATTTTTATTTCTCCTTAATCAAGCAATTTGTTTCAATCTCCAATTTTCATCTTTTGGAATGTAGTAAACGGAGTGGAAGATGTGATGTTCTCTTTTTATATTTTGTCATATTCATTCGTATAAAATTATTCTTGTTTGAATAAAAATTCTTCTATTCTTCATGAATAAATTGAAATTTCAATTATTCTCATTAGTATTGTGAAATTAAAATCTATTAAAAGTTTGATTGAGTAAAATTGAGCGCTCGATCAATTTCACAAAGTAAAACGTCAGCAAATATTTCTATCTCATATTTCATTATAATTTTACAGTTTGATTAATCAAACAATAAATATTCTGTTTTTTTGATTGATCTGGTGAAAAATAATAAAGTAAACGGAGCGTGAGATGCTTCTCTCATTATATACTTTGATGTTCTCCAGTATATAGTTGTGCTCATTCCCCTGCAACGTATCGATCCAACGCGGGATATGCCGCAGTATTCACACAATAATCGTAAAAATTATTGCCTCTATATCCTTACACATATTCATATACCATATATATAATTAAATTGAAAAATAAATGTATAAGAGTTAAAAAAATAAATTGATTTGTAGACAAGTATCTATACATTACCAATAGCAACTAGTGTAAATGCAATCTGCTGCTTTTGTAAATAGTGGCACGAGTGGCTTCGCGTTGCCTGATGTTACACGAGGTTCCATTGCCATCCTTTGTTTACAAACTCCAATCACTCGTGCAATGTGTTGAAGAGAAGTAAACTCCACGGTGTTTTTGACGCGCACTCAGGTAAAACTGGGAAGATTGACAATGTTCAAGTGTGTCTTCTTCAATTAATACTCTAGCATTAACTCTTTTGTTTGTGAACACAAACAAATGCACAGACACAAACACAAATGTTACAGCACCAATTATAAAACTTGGCAACAAAGTTTGCAAATGGATTCACCAGTTAATATAATGTTTATTTTCTACTTCATCTAGAAATGAAATCAAATTTGTCATTATAGTTTTTTGTTTTTACAACGGATTGTTATTGACAATAAATGTTCGTACATGTAATGATGCTGATCATTGTTTAGCTACTGACCACTACTACACCGTAAAAGCGACTCCTTGCTCACGATGCTATCGTGTGTCTGTCTCTCTTTTCACTCACTTTCATACCCACCACACGCCGCAAATTCTCATACTCCACACGTTCATTCTGCCTTCCTTGTTTTCATTCTGTTTTCTCATTCTTTCTCGCTTCATTCAGAATACACGATCAGAGTCTAGGACAATTCTAGAGTACGCATGCGTTGTTTCTATATCGTCTATACGCGTTTCTAAAAAAGTTTAGTAATAAGTAGATTAGTTATAATGAAAAATGTTTTATCTTCATTTTTTTTTTATATTGTTTTCTTTTTTATTACAAAAATGTATCACAAAGTAATTATATAGTAGATTATAAGGAAGATTAATTACCGGATAAGTTTGTTAATTAAATGCAAAGGTTTATTATATGGCACGTGAAATTTGTTCGGGCATATGTTTTTTTTTTTGTATCTTTTGCTTTGTGTTTTTGTTTTTTTCAGTTCTCATTCCAGAGTTAATTATTGAACACCGGTAGAACCAAATCCACCTGATCCTCTTTCAGTTTCATTCAGGCTTGATACTTCCTCAATTGTTGGATATTCAATTTTTTCACAAATTAATTGAGCCACACGATCACCAGGTGCTATTGCGAATGGTACATTATTGTGATTGAAAATTACAACACCAACATTGCCACTAAAAATTGCAAAAAATGATAGAATTAAATGTCTGTTCTTTATAGATTTATGTTAGCAATGTTATTTCAATTTTTTTTCAGAAAAGTCTCGTGATATTGTACACCAATATTTTTCTATCTATGATACGACAACAATTAGACAATAAGAATGGCTATTATAAGGTTTATGCTAATTTGAAATATTAAATTGGTAGATATATTTCTGGTCAATTAATTTCCGATGTTCTCAAATAATTCCACAAATAGATATATATGTATAGATTAGTGGAGTCCAACTGTTGAATATTATTATTCACTAGTCAACAATAATGGTAATATAGATCTTGATGATGAAAAATATCCTCTTTAAAATTTTGTTTGGCCATGTAATATAATAATTTTATCAATGAAAAAAAAAAATTGGACGACCTTCTGAGAATTATTAAAATAAAATTAATAACATTAGCATAACTATCTTCTTTAGTTTCTTGTATTATACCGATAATCAGCGTCAATAACACCGGCACCAACATTGATGAAATTTTTCCATGCTAGACCTGATCTGGGTGCTACTCTACCATAAGTACCATCAGGTACTTGTATTTGCAAATCAGTTTTCACTAATTCTTTTCCTTGAGGTGGAATTGTGTACTCGTATGCACTGTTGTGAAATGAAATAAACAAATAATCATTAATAAATAAATCAATCAATTAATTAATAACGTTATTAATAAATGTTTGTGGGTTTTGTTTTGTAACGTTTGGAATCAATATTGTCGGTTGGTGTCGTATTAACCTACCTACGAAGATCATAACCTGCAGCAAGTGCTGAAGTTTTCATTGGTGGAAATGCTTTATCAGTGAGTTTGGCAAATTTCAAAGTGCAACTTTGCATTTTTAGCTAGCTTTTATGATTAATTTTATGAATATTTGTTCGGAGTTCCTCGAGTCGAGAATAAATATGGCGAATTGATCATTATGGCGGGAAATTGAGGTTTTTTTTTTCAGCATAAACTATACTGCAGAATACATTGTAGATTGAAGAAAATAGCAGGGTTGCCAGTATTGCAAATATTTCATCTGATTGGCTATAGTGAATAGCAATGGTAGATGTGCATATTTTTCAGCGCCATTTTCGAATTGATATTTTGATTGTATTCGTTCAATATAATGAGATTTTGTTGGAAATGAACAAGAATAAAGATGGATGATGTAAATAAGACCTAATTGTGCTAAATGTGACAACTGTGGAGAAGCAAAAAAAATTTCTTTCTATTTTATTTTTGCATATCCAGTTGAATAGATACAAACAACCCCGACATTATCGACATTATTTAAAAGCGGTTAAATATAATTATTCAAAGTTATAACTCAATAAGTGTATTTTGACATAGATTTATTATGATTTTCTCTTAAGATTTGTACACGCCTTCAGCATAGAACCAATATACATTTTAACGTAGCCAAGGAACTAAAAAATAACGAAAGAAAAGAATACGACGTAAAATACAATATATACATATAATATTGTACGCTACTTTCCAAAGATTTTATTATCTTCTTTTTTTTTTTGTCATTAAACTTTTCTCTTCATCGTCGTTTATAATCCAACAGGATTTTCATAACATTCATTATTGTTGTTGGGTATTTTACTACGACAATATGGAATTTATAATACAAAGGTGAGATGTGGAGGATTTGATCGGGCGTGACTTTGTTTTTATTATTCGTCTGTTGCTTTTTTTTTTTTTCTCGTATTTGAATATTAATTTTAATTCATCCACGATCATTCGTGATTTAAAAAGAAAAAAACATACTTCTGATGAACCTGTCAGTCGATAAACTACACAAAAATATATAAGCATCAGGGGGAGGAAACAAAATATAACATGGATGGCCACAGAGAAGTCAATAGAAATTATTATAGTATAAGAATAATAATAATGAATGTTAACAGATGCTTATTATCATCAGTGTTTATCTTGACAGACTTTGCTTCAACAAGAAGAAATAATTGGATGAGAAGTAGGAAACAAAAAATCATATCTATCCGCCAAGCATTTGAAATAATGCATTCGAAAACGAGATGGAAAAAGACAAAAAGTAAATTCGACTAACCCAACCGCTAAAAACAATAATATAATTTATAATAAACGATAGAGGATTGTGTGCCATATTTATGACGAGCAAGAAGAAATGAAATTAAATGAAACAAATTATCATATATGTCTATTCCAATTTTGTTCTTTTTCTTTCTTTATGCAATAATAAGAATTAATTTTCTCCATCCAACAAACGGGTTTGAGAGGAAATAATGTGAAGCGAAGGGTGAGAGAGTGGGTAGAGATGAGATATTATAGAGAATGCCGGAGGGATGAGAAATCCTACGACAGAACAATCACATCATTGTCTTGAGATAAATATTTTCTAACTAAATATTCCCGAGCGCTTTTTGATTGCATTAACGTCATTTTTTTTCTTTTTTTTTTTTCTTTTACTGGCAACCATTAGTTAAACTATCATTCAACGATTGTAGATTGCTATGCGCTGTTTCAGTAACGATAATAATAACGATAGTAATATTAATAATGATGATAATAATAATAATAATAATAAGAAGAATAAGAATGGTAATAAACTAAAATTAATAATTAAAAAAAAAAACCGCTAAGACGAATCCGTCAATTCATATCTACATTTTCACTTTTGTTTCTAATCGCAATTAACGCTACTCAGATTGAATTTTATTATTTATTTATTTTTTTTTTCATTATTTATTCACCAGCCGTCTGCGGTATTTTTAAACCGCACAAATAAGTTCATCATCTATCTATTGTTACCCTATCACTCTCACCCTGTTTTCTTTTCCTATTCATTTCATCGCCCGTATGGGGACCCATTTTTTTTTTTTTTTGTTCTCTTGACAAAAGAGAAAATCATTTATTTTTTTTTTTTTCAACAAGAGCGGATTTGATAAATGGAAAAAAAAATGAATGAATGGATAAGCGGGATAGGAAGAGTGCGGGAGGGGATAAAAAGGAAGGAAGGTATATTTTTTTTCCGGTATTCAACGACAGGCAGCTTGTTTTCTTTCTTCTTTTTTTTTTTTCCAGTGGAACAAAATCCCGCGGTGCTAGTCGCAACACGTATGTGTATTATTTCTCTGTTTGGAAATCGGTCAACGACATGTTAACCATAACAATAAGTATATCTTATTGAGCTACATACATATTTACATGGCTTTCAGCGTACATAAATGCTGTTTATGCCTTCCTCTTATCCACCTTTTCCAAATGATAATTCCACGAGTAAATTTCCATTCTCGCCAATATTATAATATAAACCTTTTTTTTTTCTTTTGAAAGTACTTGATGTGGAAACACTCAGTTAAATGAATAATAAACTTGGAGATGCGGAGACGGATTAATCATCCCGAAAGACATTTCATCCATTTTATGTTATTTCTCTTTTTTTTTTTCTTTTTTTTTTCGGGTGATCAACAAATCGATTAAACACCGCAATCGAGGCAGATTTGTGTAGGCAGGAATTCGGGTAGACCGCTGGCATGATTGATTATTATTATTTTTTTTTTGTTCTTTCACTTCAGCTTTGTATGGTGTTTTGCAATGTCTTTGATGCACAAGTTGATGCGCTCTGGGTGAATGTGTTTGTATTGCGCTGAATTCATCATCATTTCTATCATCATCATCATCATCATCATTACTCTGACCACGTTATTATCGTCTTCGTCGTTTTGTAATCATGAGTCGGCCATTTAAATTCTACAACGTCAATGTATTTTCGGACCACAGTCTCTTGCGCACCCTCGCTCTCTCCCGTCCCTACGTATCCCTGAAAAGAAAAATAATTATTATAATATAATTTCTAACAGATAAATAATGATATTCAAACAAATAATAAATATTGAGAACAAATATGGATACATGCCCCCTCACCTTAGCGTCACCTTCTCCATAATAATTGATAGTCTACTATCTGAATGATTGGCTGGTAATAAAGCCTTGAGAATTTCCCTAACGAGCGTATCATTAATACCAGGTGACGTGCGTTCTGCTAAATCAAACGCACCTCTCAACTCATCGATTGCACTACTACCACCGCTACTATTTCTAGATACAGCGCTACCGCTATCGCCATTATTGTCTCTCGATGAATATTGATATTTACGTTGAAGTTCAGCGAGTAATGGAAAAATAACAGTATTAAGTGCACCACTACGTGAATGTTTTGTTGTTGTTTCTTGCGAACTTCTTGGTCTTGATTGTTTATCATCACCAGATCTGTGATCAGAAATTGGCGTCATCTCCGCTTTGCTATTGCGTTTTTCACGTTGATTATTTTCGCGATCTCTTCCATCACGTATTTCTTTTGAATCGCGTGTAGTTTGTTGTTGTTGTTCACGAAAATCTCGAGTTTCACGTAAATCAACAGGCGGTGGTGGCGCTGCCTCATGCGGTCGAGACGGTGTATTATGTTGTTTAGTTTGCTGTACATCACGTAATGAATCACGAGATTCCACATTACGATAATGATTCAATGGTGAATCTTTTGGTGGTGATCGTGCACTACCGTTCGCATGGTGAGCTTTATTAACTTGCTGTTGTATGTGACTGAGTGATCGGTGATTTGGTGTTAAACTTAACGACGTTTGTTGATCATCAAGCGATGATAATACTGGTGGAATACCAGTTTTAGTCGCGTGTGGACCCTTCACTGTCATTATCCATGGTTCATCCATATCACTGTCTTGCTTTGACTCTTCCGAATCTGAATTCTCACTCTCCGTTTCTGATTCCTCACTCCGCTGTGATTTCCACTTTTTATATCGATCAATTAAATCAATTAGATATGAATTTTTCTTCGCTTTACGGATGAATTGGAATTTTAATAATTCTTTTGCTGTTGGTCTATTTTCAGGATCTTTGTTCAAACATGCTTCAACAAATTCTTTAAATTGTTTCGTATAATTTCCAGTTAATTGTGGTGGATTATTTTTAGGAATTAAAAATAAAACTCGCATTGGATGTAATTCACTGTTTGGTGGTTCGCCTTTTGCTAATTCAATTGCAGTGATTCCAAGTGACCATATGTCCGCCTTAATTCATGGAAAGAGGAGAAAAAAAAAGAAACAAAATAAATGTGAATAATTGATTAATTGTTAAAATTAAACTTGGAAAAATTTAATATTTAAATTTAGGATATACTCACTTTGGAATCGTAGGCCGATTGTTTGATAACTTCCGGCGCCATCCAAAAAGGTGTGCCAACAAATGTATTTCTTTTGCTTGTTGTATTTGTTAATTGACCAGCAACACCAAAATCAGCCAATTTAACATCACCCATTTCGCTCAATAAAACATTGGCCGCTTTTATATCACGATGCAGCTTACGTTCGCTATGAAGATAGTCGAGGCCTTTTAATACCTCGCGAAGGATAACGGCAATATGCATTTCCTCAAAGCTTCCGGCCTTCATGAGATCCAATGCAGAACCGCCACCCAAGTATTCCATAATAATCCATAGTTTAGTTCCCTAAATGAAAGCAAAAAAAAAAAAAATAATAACAATGAATAAATAAATTGGTATAACAGTGGTATCTCATCAATTGATCTTGACATATTTTTTTTTCTTTCTTTTATATTATAAATAAAATCTTTCTTCTCTATATTTTCAATTTAACAATGACACGTTTATTGCTCATTAAAATGCAGGAATTTTTGGAAGTGGAGGATATAAAGGAGTCAAGGAGAAACGTATAGAGAAAATGGAATGTCTCTATATATGTATGTAAACTGGTCGAGTATATGTATAGTAAAGTGAGATAGAACGAGAATGAGTGAGGACAACGACGAGGTGAGAGACGCAGGAAACCGTGCCACCGGGCGCACACCGTTATAATTATATCCAACCATCGATGGGCCAGTCCCTGCGTCGTTGGTGGAGACGAGGCCACTCACGGGACTATATATACATGTGTATGGCATTATACACCTTCAGGGTATATTGTGGATTATCACACGGACGATATATCGCGCATAAATAATTAATAATCATGATGAAAATAAAAATAAAATTATCGTCAAGTTATTGAGATGTACAAGGCCAAGGGATATTTATTATTAAATTTTTTTTTTTTTTTCATATTTCCAACGTCATCGCGACACGATGGATTACGACGATAATGGATTGTTATATATTATTTTTATAGAATGACAACCTCTTTGTTTGATGAAGAGAAAATGCAAGTACTTGACATTTAATTCAATTAATTTTTGTAATTAATTAAAATTCTTTTTTCTTTCTTTTCATATCCTTTACCTTAAGATAAGATCCATAGTATTTGGTGACATAGGGACTGTCGCACTGCGACAGCACCATAATCTCCTGTTGTATATCTTCAATTTCATCCTCGGCTTCTTCCAAATCGATTATTTTTATGGCTACAACTTGCTGTGTTCTATTGTCAATTCCCTTGAATACTTCACCAAAACTACCTTTGCCAATTCTCTCTTGTTTTGTGAATATTAGCTCGGGATCAACCTTCTGTAACAATAAAAAAATAAATGTTAATTAATAATTCACAATATTATACAGAACGAAAGTAAATGAAAGTTAAATATATATATATATATATTCTAAATAAAAATACATATATAAATAATTCATTGTCGATTTTTGAAAGTATCAATATATGGTGTTTGTTAACAATATGTTGTTTGCCTTGGTTCCTTTCTCGTGCACAAATCAATGCCACCATTACAATGATTAAAACTACCAATATATTCCACAACTATTTTTCCAAAGTGCATCTATATAAATAGTTTGCCAACAGGACCTTGGACAACGACAATTAAATTCACAGTAGTGAGCGAAAGCGAAAATGTTGAAGAAGAAAAAAGAGAAAGAGAAAACAAAAAATAAAATAAAATAATTCAATCTCACTCTCTGCTTCGTATCTTAATATATGTGAAAATAATGCCATTGCCTGATGAAATGCATTCTTTGAACGCATTCGCGCTTAGATTGTCTCCCGCTCAGTAGTCTCAATTCCTTTCTCATTCTCTCTTTACTTGTTCTTACTCAATTCCATTGGTCTTGACGCGGTGGCAACGATGGCCCGTGGTATGCACCTATAGATCCAAACATTCCCACGTAAAACCTCATAAGACATTCAAGAGAAGTTTTCCAGAGACACTCGTGCACGGAATAAAATAGAGCTTCACTCTTTTACCTTCATGGAACTTGAATCCATCGTGAGTTTTACCGTTATCTACACGTCGTGTCTTTTGCTGACGACAACTCATCGTAATCATCATCATCATGTGTGTATCACACATCACTAGATAAATGCACTTATCATCAATTAAATATTTATCATATATTTTTATTTATAACTATAGAGTATTAATTCTCTTATTTTTTGTTTTTCTCATTATAGTTCCGTTATCGTTATTTAAAAAATAATAATTCAAGTATGTTGTTTATGTTTAGGAAAAGATATTGAATGATTGATGTATCAGTAATGAGTACAGCTTTGTCGAATATTCCAAACACTATTTGTAAAATTATGAACTCACTCTTGAAGACTCGTCCATATTTTAAATATATTGTCATATGTTCATTAACATTTTTTTCACTATTCCATAACTAATTTAACAATTATTAAATGAAGATAAATAAACAAGTAAATACATACTTGAAGAATCACAAGAGACAGATTACAAGTGTAAACTTAGACGATTGTAGATAAAATACAACTGTGAATAAAAGATTTAAATAGCTCTCGTCTGAGCATCAATACAACCATCCATTCATAAGATATAAAACCATCAATTAATTAAATCGTCAATTTAAATGAATGAACTGCGCTGTGGTAAAATCCCTAGTTTTTAAATAATTCCCAACTCAATTGAAATATTCATATCTCTTCAAATACTAGTTTCTAAAGACATCAAACAAAATCCATTCTTTCCTCGACATTTCTATTTACAATCTCTTCGCTTTAACCTTACAACCTTTTGTTATTTTTCAAATATTAAATTATTCATTTCTACCATTGGATGAATAATAGCGACATAATGTTTCATCTCTATTGATATAACCATTCCATCATCTCAACTACAATGTAAATAAATAATACGTTACTGTATTTCCTTTACTAAATACATTCACTTCCAATATTTTTGTCGATGTTTATATCTAAAAGACGACTCACCGATGGCGTCGTGCTTCTTGTTTGTGTGCCAGTGCGCGAGCGCGGAAGCGAATTGCTTTTTTGTCCCTGATGATTGTTGCTACTACGTTGTTGTACAATTGACGATGATGATGAGGATGAAGATGATGATGATGATGATGATGATGATGATGATGTTGTTGTTGGTGGTGGTGGTGGTGGATGTGACAGTGGTCTATTGCCAATAATACCAATACCACTACCATTACTAACGCCGCCATTACGTCGTTGTATTTGTTGTTGTTGTTGTTGTTGTTGAACATGATACTGGGCCCATGATTGACGGGGCACATAGCCGACATATCCGCCGGAAATGAACTGTGCCGATCCGTTGAGGTGAGGCGGCGCCATTACTGCTGTTTGTTGAGCCTGACCGCCGTTCCTCATCGTTTCTTTTTTTTTATTCTTTCAATATAAAAATATATATATATATATATATCTAGTTCACTGTATATATATATATTTTATTCTCCTCTGATTGTTCCAATTATTTATTTATTGTTCCGTTCAATATTTATGTTATATATAAATACTTGTAACGATGAAAGAAAATCGTGTATAATCGTTTTATATATTTATTATTTTCTAGATCTATTTGTTATCCTTTCTGATTGTTGCAATTGTCTTTTTATTGTTCCATTTAATTTTTATGTTGAATACAGATAATTATAACGATTAAAGAAATGCGAATAATCGTTCAAGATTTTTTTTTTTCAGATGCTTTTTTTTATTCCTCTTAATTGTTGCAAATGTTTAGCTATTTTTCCTTGCAATTTTATTGGTATATATAAATATGTTGAACGTATCGTAATTTTTCCTGGTAGTTCCAATTATCTATTTATTATCACTATGATTTTTCTTTTAAATTTTTATTCCGTGTATGTAAACTCTTAATGATTAAAAAAGTCAAATGATCGCTTTAGATTTTTTTCCACACGATCGACAATTATGGCACTCCCCGTGTGTATGCGGTGGGCCGCATTCTTTCGACGCCTCTTTCGCCGCATAAATCCACGATGTATATTTTCTATACAACATAGACTTAATAATAACAACACTATACCCGTTATAATTGTATTATATTTATCGTTGAAATCATTGCATCCACATGACTATTATATATAAAAAATTTTATATATACATACAATAATGACAATTAGTGCGCGAAATTGTTTTATATAACAAGAAAAGAAATATATTGCAGAATCAGTTGAAGTCCATTCTCTCTATATCAAGATAGAGAAAAGAGATAAATATACACGTATAAAACAGTGAAAGTAAATAGGAGATTCTCAAACCACTCGTCCAAGTTGATTTATAGACGGCATAGAAATAAAAAAAAAACAACAAATAAAAAATATTCTTTTGTCTGGTTACGTATGTGGATTTCCTTTTCTTTCTTTTTTTTTTTCCTTATTTCCGTTCAGAATACATTTGTCAGTAATGCAAAAAGAGATTATTTGAATCAGTTAATAAAGTCGATCAACTGTACACACACGCACAATTAAAAGAAAATAAAATCCTTGGGGGAAAGTCGGATAAAACTTTATATATAAATGTGTTGGTATTTCATATAAACATATATGTATATATATATATATATATATTTGCAAATGCACAAACGTAGAACAATTATTTCCAGTGGATAGCACAAGCAATTTTATGCTCTAAATAATCACAAGTGAATTGCTCATCATCAAACATAACAGTTCTTAAATCAAAAAAAGAAGAAGAAAAAAAAAAATGGAATTATTGATATAAATAATAATTCAATGATTTATTTCTATACACTATTTTTTTTTAATGATAAAATATTCATCACTTGCAATGACGTTGTACAATTTTGAATATATATATATATATATATATATATATATAAAATACGGTGCACTATTTTATATATAAATAATGCAGAAGAAATGACGAGTACAATCCTGTTTTGCTATGTGAAAAAAACCACTGACAACTAAGCAGTGTAAAGCAAAAGAATTTGCGCGCACACGGTACATTGAGAGAGCTGTAGACGTACTAGTATATACTGAGCATGAGCAGTGGACATCAGGTACCAGGTACCAGGTATCAGGGCAACCACACGATCGCAAGAAGAAAGGCGCGGGAGTTGTTGCTCGCGCGCAGTCGCACCATGTCGCGGCAACACCGTATTTTATTTAAAACCACGACGAAGCAAAGAACAGAAACGAACTGAGAGTAGGGATTATGTATCGGCAACCGGAACTTGCCAGTGTATATGTATATGTTATGGGTATAGTTGTGGTTGTTGTGTTGTGATGATGGTGGTGGTAAATGGTGAAGGTGATGGTACCTCTCCTTGTAACTAATCGGACACCCGTTATACTTGTATTTTACTCTATAAGGTGGTGACGCATGTCTGTATATTAAAGGGAAATATATACGTCACTTTAGATTACTTGGACAACTATTATTTTTCTTGCTTATTTGTTATTATTTATTTATGCAATTTATTTTCATTGGTTGAATTGTGTGGGAGTTGATAAAAATTATAATGGGGTTGTTGTATTATATGGCTTTAAGTAAATTGTTGCAGTCATTTTTGTTAGGGATTATTTGTAAAGATGAAGGTCAGAGGGTTGTGGAATGTGACTCGATCTATCCTGTGAATTTTAAATTGAAATTTGTAAAAATTGTCACGTGCAAATTGAATTTGATTCTCGTAGAATAATAAAATAAATGTGATTTCTCTTCTGCAATGTTTTTTTTTTGTTTTTTTTGTTTTGTATCACAAATTCTGGTCATATTTGTTTATTATTGTTGATCATTTTTTGGATTCATCTACAACCGATATTGTTTAATTATTAATTGTCTTTAATATTTGTAAAAAAAAAAAAAGAAAGAAATGGTGAAAATCTTTATGAAAGTGTGTCTTAAATTGTTAATGACATTTTAAGGATTTGTGACGGTAAAAATGACAGGAAAAAAAATATTTAAATTCCTAGATATAATAATTCTTCAAGCTGATAATATATACTCAACATTATACAGTTAACAAAATAATAATCTATAAAATAATACCACATTCCTAAATTCACCAGTATATTTCCTCAATCATGAATGATAAATAATTCCACAATTTTATCTAATTCAATCATTCCCTCTTTATAAACTCATAAAATACAGTCCACTGTGATAAAACTACCTTGAATACAAAATCATTATCAAACATCATTGTTTTCCATATCACATGCTCTAAAAACCTAAATAAAATATCTAACCTATTCTATTATCAATTAATTATTAATTATAAACGAATAATAATCTATCCAACAATAGTCCATTATTAATCAGTCATTCGTGTATACGTCGACAATATTACTTCAATAAAATATTTCATCATCAAGAGAAAAATAAATAAATGAAATGAAATGAAATGAAATGAAAAAAAAAAAAAAGAGTATTCACTCGGACGTTTACATGATAAATAATTTCAAGAATAATCGCATGGCCACACAGGATATATATCGTCCCACACATATACATGAACATACACATATGTATCTATATAAATTGTTGGAAACAATGCCGAGTGAATTTTTGCAAAGGAGTCATAATATACAGTATATACATGCAACATATATGCATTGCGCAAAATCATTTGTCATCGATTGTCTCTTGTGTTGGGCAATCGACTTGATCATGATATTTATTGAATAGCGATATCAATGATTTATCTCTCTTTCTTGTAATTTTTTTCCTTCATATTATTGAGATACACCAAATACAATAATGATAAAAATTAAATGGAGATGAATTATTTTTATTCAAGCATTTGTAAGACGAAGTTTAAAAGTACATTATGAATAGGGGAGATAAGGGAGATATTTATATTTATATAGATACATGAATATATGTATATATATATATATATAAATACATGGATATATGTATGTGGTGCTTTCGCAACTGCAGAGGTTTAAATATCGTTGCTCAAGCGTAACTTTGTGCCAGCACGGCGAAATGACCAAGTGAAAGGCAACGAAACAACGATGACAACAACAACTACGACGACAACGACGACGACGACGATGTATAGATGACGATATAACTACGACGACGACGACGACGACGGCAATTTTCATCCTGTGCAACGAGTGTTCGGTAAATCTCGGCCAGTTTCGCCACGTCTCGTTTTTGCATATCCAGTTGGGTTGCTATCTACACAACCGCGCTCACAATATTATATCCTCTAGGACAAAACTTTAAATTTAAACTTTGTAAATGTTCCTCTGACTGTTTTGTATATAATATTAATTTATATTTATCTGTAAAAGTATATTTTGTATATCTATATGAGATAATTGTAAATTTAATGAACACCAGGATTATGACCTGAATTATTTGACTTTTTATTTTTTTTTTATCACTGATGTGGGAAAGGATGAAGAGATAAATGATTGTTCAATAGTTTTGTCAGTAGTTGATGGGAATTATTAAAGAAATTATAATTGAAGGAATTCGTCAAACAAATTATTTACACTGGCATCAATTATAATAATAATACAATGATCTGAAGAAAAGAAATCTCCCTTCTTGAACTAGAATTTAATTCTGGTTGTCGTGGATTTTGTAAAATTTCTATTCTTGATGACATGGTGATTAAAAAAAAAGAAAGAAAAATATACCAATTTGGTTGTTATTGAAATAGCAGTGAGAAATCAAAATTAAATGATAAAAAGAAAGAATAAAATGAAAACAATGACTACGCGATTAATTATAAATTATATTCTTCAAGTCGCAGTAAATTATAAGTTTAGGAATTTTTTTTTCCCTCTCTCAGATTCAGTCACTTTATTTTGAGACTCATAATTTTTTTAATTATAAATATTTTCCAATAAAATTCGGTCGGAATTGTTCCCTGAATGAATAAAAAAATTATTTTAACTCGAAAAAAAAAAAATATATCATGACAAATAGAAAGAGAGTTACTGTACCAAAAATTTCGTGGATATTTCAATTGAATTTCAAACAGTACAAATGCTATTCCAACTATTTTGTATATACATAATAAATACATGTATCTGTAAAAGTATCCGTTCATCTACATGTTTAAAAAGTGACTTTTAGCGTGACAACAGTCTTATCAGTGATATAAATTTATATAAATTTATTCTCTTATTATTTTTTCCTACATTTTATTATTTTTTTTTTTTTTTCCCTCCGTTTTCTTATTCGTACAGAGCTCTTAGGGAAGGTGAAAGGCAAAGGCGGAAGAAGGTAGATTGTTATCGCAGTAGTGGCCGTAATTATACCCGCACGATATAATCGAGTTGAAGGAACGTTACATATAACATCGAGTTATAATGTCGACCTATTATATATGTATACCGAACGAATATCGTGTGTTTGAATGTATGTAAGCAATGAAGAGAAAGAAAAGAGACTGGTTTAGTATATAATATAGCGTATGCAATTTTAACTTGACATTATATATACGATGTAGTAATAAATAAATGTAAAAAAAAAAAAAAAAAGAAAGAAAAAGAGAAACAAAAAGAAAATGTATATAAAAAAAATTTTGTGAGATTATTTTAAATGTCAATTGGTTCTGGTTTTATTTTTCTTTTTTTGTTTGTCCCCCTCCTATTAATTTATATATTTATTCATTTATTTATTAATTTTTTCTTTTTCACATCAAAACTTACCGTTGTTGCACCAAATGTCCGATGATTTCGATTACTTATGTGATTTCCATTATTACTGTTATCATTATTCACATTATTATTAATAACATTGTTGTCAATATAGTTCGTTTGATGATTATTATTATTTTTACTTGAATTACGACTTCCAGACAGGAAATATGATGACGATGACGACGACGACGATGATGATGATGATGATTTATTTGTATGTTTTGAATTTTTATGAAGTACCATTGCCGCAAACATTTTTTCGTCTATAAATTTAAATAAATTTTCCGCTGTTTTTTCACTGTCTTACATTTCATTTTTCTTTATTTCTTCAATATTTCAAATTAACGATTAAATGGTACGGAGAATAATACGGATAAATTTTTAAATAAATATCGATAAAATTGAGGAAATAAAAAATAAATAAAATAGATAAAATAAATTGTTCAAGTTGGACAGTTTTACCGATGAAATATTTCAATTTTATCATCGACAACTGACATTATTTGAATAGAGATATTTCATTCTATTACTGTCTATATATATATATGTATATAAAACATTCACCAAATGAACATATATATCGACAGGTGGAAGAGAGAAAGACACGAGTAAATAAAGGATGTAACTTTATATGTGTGAGTGGTGTGTGAAAGCTTTTCCGGCTGTCATCCACGTTGATATGCTTTTCTCATACATATACAGACAGTTTAAAATAAATCGATCGTCCTTTAGCTACTCTCGTGTATGGTGATAGGTCCATCGTCGTTGTTATCATCACGCGTACGTATTTCAATTGAATTCGTTTGACACTGTCAATTATTTTTTTCTTTTATCTCTATCAATATTTTTTTTCTCATTCTCACATTTTTATTTATCCTTTCTTTTTTCTTTTCTTTTTTTCTATTCTCTTCAACTAAAAATAGTTGTCGGTGCAGTTACTCGTTGAGATCGATAGTATACTTGCGAACTCGCGCGAGTGCGATTTGAACCCGAGACCCGAGAAGCAGAGAAAGAGAATGAGTGAGAGTGAGTGAGAGAATGTAGTAATGAGAAATACAGAGAGTCAACGACCCCCGCCGTCGACCACGAGGAGGATAACGTTAAAAGTTTTGTTTGAAAAAAATAAATTATAAATATTGAAAAAACCAATAAATATTATTTTGTTCATTGACAATTAGCACCAGTAAAGAAAAAATAAAATAAATAAATAAATAAATAAATTGAATCTGTTCTGTTGGTGAATGAATTAATTTATTGGACGACAGTTTATTTGAAAATAAATTATGAATATTGGAAAAATAATATTTCTCATCTTGCTCAATTGGAAGCGGACGAAAAATTCCAACTGTCTTGTTTGTTAAATAAATTGATTAATTGAACGCAAGTTCGTACGAATATAAATAATAAATATTTACGTAAAAAAAAAAATATATATATCCTCCTTTTTATTCCACTAACAGCACAAAAAAAAAAAAACAAATGCCAATTGTTTTGTTTTCGAATGCATAAATTACACCAATAAATTGTACAATTTTTCTTTAAATATTAAAGAAGTAATAATTCCCTCTTTGTTCTAGTAATAATAAAGAGAAAACGAAATTGCCACGTTTTTTAAATAAATCAATGAACTGAATAGAGAAGTTTATACGTAAAATGAATCACAAATATTGAACAAACGAAAATAATGATTTTTTTATTCCAATAACACTCAAAAAACGAAAAAAAAAAAATATATATATATATTCACATTCTTCCATTTGTATATAAATAAATAAATTTGTAAATAAATTAATGCAATTAAACGTATATTAATTGAGAAATTGATATATTGTGTGTATACAGAATTAAAAATTAACAGACATGATTAATAACTGTGTGTAGAATTTAAAATTGTAAAATTGATAAATAACATGACACCTATAATTGTTTGACGAGATAATACGTGTGATGAGTCAGTTGTGATAATTTGCCTCACGGATAATATTAATATATATATATATATATATGTTTTGATATACAATATAGATAACGAATGGAAGTGTAAGTAGCTAAGACTTGATCGAGTCCGGCAAAGCGTCGCGCGTCGACTGAAGTCGTGTCAGCGAACAACCCCTCGAGTTGAGCGTCGTTTTTCCGACGAATCTGCCCCTTCTGCCACCCTGCTACTCAAACCACCCGCCGCGTGCTTTGTGTATAGGTATGTATATATATATATGTATTGTTTGGTATATAGTGAACGAGCGTCGGCGCAGAGTCTGTCGAATCCACGCGCATCGTATATGCAAGAGAAGAACCAACCACCACCACCACCACGGACTCATCCTCTTCCTTCTCTCTTTCTCTCTAATTTTCTATCTCGTGTGAAAACACGTTTGTGTTCTGCGTCTAGACAATTGTATATATATTACACCATGATAGTATTTTTCATTTTTTACTTTCGCATTGAAACAAATCGTTCTTGATAAAAAGAAAGATAAAGAATGAATCAATTCATTCATTCATTCATTCATTATTTTTTTTTCTCGTCTATTTTCATTGTAAAAATTATTTGAAAATATCAATTGTCAAAATGATTTTTATATGATAACTGTTGCAATTATATGTGCGTATCAATTGAAAAAATTGTTTTTTCTTTATTTCTCACCCAACAGAATTATTTTTACGTTGTAATGGTGAAATTCATTTTAGTTTAACTATAATATTTATTTTTATATATTAATTATAACAATTGCCTGAACATGATAATTATAAAAATAGTTTAATTCAGTGAGGAAAAAAAGAAAAAAAGAATGTTATTTTGTTCAAGAATTTATTTTTTTCTTCACTGATGGATAAAATGTTAATGCATAAAGTAGACATGTGGAAGAACAACAAGAAGTATGGAACAGTGAGTGGAGTAATATAAGAATAAAAGAAAAAGAAAAGTCTGTGGGCATCGACCGTGTATATGTGTGTGTGTGTGTGTGTGTGTGTGTATGTCTGCGAATATAAACGTATATAGCTCCTGTGAGCGAGGCCAAGGACCTTGGCTGATGCTATACGTCCCGACGCCGCCGACGCCTAGACCTTTTTTGCACCCTACCCTTGACAATTTAAGCGATTTCTTTTGCTACACTCTCATTCACCTCCCAAAAATTGCTCATTCCATACTCTTCGTCTCACACTGAAATAAAAACTTTGCCAAGATCTAACATAATCTCAACACCCAAGAAAATAAACAAAAAAAAAAAAAAAAACAATATAGAAAAACGCAATATCGTGGAATAATGAATGGAAAATAAATTTGAATACATCGATGGCAATTAAGGTGGTACTATACACAGACAAGAACTTGGAAATAATTTTCAATTTTCTATATAACATTATTCAATCTAATATATGTGTGAACAAAATTTTTTAAGTAGTTTATCGACAATTTTTCATGCTACAAAAATTAAGTTAAAAAAATATACTCTCAATGTAATTTTCACACCAGACAAAAGATTGAAAATAAATTTCTATTCCCTTTTACAATATTCCCTGAAGGAATTTTTCATGTAAGAAAAAGAAAAAAAAAACAAAAAACAGAGAAAAAGTGAAGAAATATATGAAAGTACTTTGGCGATTTTTGTGAGGATAATTAAATTAAGAATTTCCTTTTAAATATTAGCATAAAAGATAAGAGTCACTGTCAGATATTATTCTCCATATTTTTATTACTCGCCAGAAGAAAATTAATAATGAAAAAGGTTTAATATATATGAAAAATGGGTCATAAAAATTGAATATTAAAAAAAAATACAATTGTTCAATGATTCTAAATAATTTGATATAAAATTTACAGCTATTTTTGTATTTGTTAAAAAATTCATCAGTGTGCTAATATTGATAATTATTAGACTATTAGTTTCGGCTATTTCAACCACTAATCTTCTTTTAACACCCACAAAATGCTGTCTTACATAAAAAAAATTATCCCAACGAAAAAAAAAAAAAAAAAACAATGAGAAACATTTTTGAGGAATATTCCAACGTTGTAAAAATTAAAGGAAAAAAAATCAAATACCACGATAGCAATGTACATAGGTTAAAGTTTTTCAAGCTCTTCAAGCAACTACCTCTTCCTCTCTCCTTTACTCACACATATATATTTTTGCTGTTCTTTTCTACTCATGTCCGTTGTTGTTGTTCGCTCGAGCAACTAAACGGTATATAGATAGAGGTAGAAAACCGCTTGAGAGAGAAAAGTTCGCGATGGTTGCGCTGTGCACAGCTTGAAAAAGATCTCTAGCTACTGCATCACAAATACCTATACTTATATATATATATATATAAAGAAAATTATTTAGCCGTGAGAAAAGTCCTTGAAGAAATATATTTCTGAATAATCGCAAAGAAAAATGGGAGACGATCAAAACGCAGAGGGACGAGAAGAAGAAATATAAAGAAAAAAAAAAACATGATATGAAATAAAAGAGGCAGATAGACTTTGGCGTGAAAATTGGAAGATACTCAACGTGCCATTCAAACAGGGGATGAATCTTCTTGGATTTTTCCCTCCCTATTATGTATATACCGTTATATACATCGCCGTTAAAAAGATTGAAAAGATGAAAGGAGACTGAAACAACAACGAAAATATATGAAAAGGCGAGTGAGGGTTAGGTTGACGTATCCCGTTAACATCAAAAACATGCCGAGCGAGTTCTCAAGATTCCTACCGTTCATACCCACGCATATCTTTATTATTAAAAAAAAAAAAAAGAAAGGAATTTAATTTCTCTAAAGTTGGTAATTTAAATTATATATGAAAAGTGGTAACAGAACAATGCTTGGAAGCCGTAGTATATAATCGTGTCAATGAAACAGTGCGAGAAAAAAATATGCCGTGCAATGTGTTACATCAACTCAATATATACAACAATATACAAGAAAAAAATTATATTAAAAAATATTCGTGACTTAAGTTTCATAAATTTTAATTTGATTCAAATACTTATAAGAATATTCTGAGTATCAATTTTTGTACGTATCTTTGAATTATATTATAAAAGTCCGGAATTAATTTCATATTCATTCAAACAAACACTTTCAGGATGAATTTATGTAATACATGAATGGTAAAAACATGAATGAATCATTTTATTCTCAAGAGATGCACTCCCAATGTTTAGGCTAAAATTGATTTATTACCAATGAATAATTTGAATTGAAAATGGATTGTTAATTTTTATATCAAACATTATTTGATTAATGCTAATCATAAACTTTGTTTTAAAATCAGAATATTAATCTTGATTTAAAGTAAATAATATGTTTCAATTCAATTCATTTCTTGTGAAATTATTATTCAAGCTTCAAACAGCTTTGCATTTTTTTTGCATTCAAATCGTTCTTTTTTTCATACATACATATAATGTGTAACCTGACGAAAAAGAAAGGCCAACACGAAAAAAAAGTATGGAATTATTAATATGATGCAGCAGAACATAAATGTCATACACACTTCCTCAATTTATTGTGCATTTGATTGTGCAACTTATTCAACGAGGGAAACAAAGAATTAAATGAATATACCATTGGGCTCACATATATTCATCATCCATCGTTTGTTGTTATATATATGTCTTAGTGGTGGCAGTGGGTATATACATATCATGATGTAATCATTGAGTGGGTCGGTATGGGCGCGCAAATTACATACAAATGTGCGTTCAGACATGCAATTAAAAGTTATACATAAATGTATAATATTCCGATTGTGTTGTGATACTATGGAAATGTGAAATGTACAGAAAGATAAAAAAGCGAAATAAAGAGAAAAATTATAATTAATAAGTGGTTGATTAACTTCCGTGTAAAAACTAGTTCTAGCTCATTTTATCATTTGTATAATTATTGAGATTTAGTGGATAGAGCATTTAATCAAGCCAACATTCTTTTTAGTCTCTACAGAAATTGATAAGAAATTTGTCACCCGACTTGTGTTGAAAGATAACGCTATGTCCAGTGGCACATTCCTTTTGTTGCCTGAACGATAGAGAATTGAAAAAAAGAAAAATATAATGACAAAGTTACTGCTGAGGTGATTTATGTATATCTGCTGCGCATTAGACCTATACCGCGCAAAAATTATGCGTCGATGATAATGTTGTTCCTTCTTTTTTTTTTGTTTTTTTTAAATATCCTTCACAAATCAATGGAGGAAAAAAAAATTCCTGAAGGATTGCACATCATGTATATATGAATCTCAGCAACTAGAAAACAGCAATTGCAATTGCTCGCTTTGCATATTTCTTTTCCTCTTTTTTTTTTATTCCCCAAGGGGAAATAGGAGAAAAGAGAGAGAAAAAAATTGTTGACACTTTGCCAGCTGGACCCATCGACGAGTGTGCGCGGGGTGAGGTTAGAACGCTCTTCCGCGCTAGTTGACGACGAATGAAAAGCAAAAGGGAGGAAAAAAACCATAACAACAACAACGAAAAGAAATGAAACAAGATGGAAGAAAAATAAAATAAATAAATATTATAGAACGAACTTACCTCGTTGAAGGCCATCTTCTTCGCTATGCTTCCGGGTGGTTCTCGGGTGGTGCTTCCGGCACCTCCTTGTCCCACTTTAAATCCTGAATACAGCAATTAATAATTCCCTCTTCGTATTTGTTTTTTATATCATTGATGGTGTCGTTGATACTGATAGTAATGATGATGTTGATATCAATGATTACCTTGATATCAATATAAATTCCACAATACTCGTTGTTTGTGTCTTTTTTTTCGTCTTGATCGTCGTTGTCGTAATTGTCGCCGCCAAACCTGGCGGCGTCAACGTTCCTGCTACTTCCTGGTGACCTCGGGCACTCGTGGTCGTCCTCCACCCTCACGCCGAATAGAACGGCGCATCGAGGATGTGAAGAGGACAATGTGTAACACTTGTGGCAATTTAACCAGTACGTATCAACTGGCAATGGATTAACAACAGGTATTATTGGTGATTTTGTTGCTGCTAGTTTTATTACAACTCTTCCTATTTTTTTGTCTACTTTTTCCTCTCCTTCTTCGGCTTCTGTCGGCTCCTGGCAGCCCTGTACGACACACATACGTCACAGCCTCAACCTGGAGAGCACCCTGACCCCCCGACAGGCCAACTCTCCACCTTGAGAAATTTGTTGTTGTTTTTCTTTTTTTTTTCGTCGTGGTTTGCTACGCAATATTTTCACCCTAAGACTCTATTTTTTGAGCCTACTGCCAATTTCTTTCACAAAGATTAATTTATAACCTCTCAATGTCACAATTTCATTTCTCCATTCGGGTTTTTGATTACAATTATTTTTTCTTCTTTGTTATATATGAGAGTTGAACATTCTTCAGGTGGAAATCATTTGATATACCTGCTCTCTTACATTTATATATACCTATATGTACAGTACGATAGGTAGAACCTTTTTTTTTTTTGTCGATTACGTGCAATCGACCAATTGATTTCGTTTAGTATAAAATATTCGTTATATTGTTGGTTATGTGAGAATTACCTTGGCAATGAATATTGAAAATAATAATTCACCAATTTTTTTTCACCACTCCAATTGACGCGACAATGTTAAGTGGAATTATTTTCGTGTGTATTTATAACCGCCGAATAGGTAACCGCAAACAGAGCGGCGCCATTTTGATTCTTTGATGAAGAGCGCGACATACACATCTGTGTGTGTAATACACATGCACGATGTGCATTAAATGCGCGCGCATTCGCCCTCAGCTGTCGTCATTGGTTCTTATTCATTTTGAGTTGGAATAAAAGAGCAAGTGAGAGAGAAAGAGAGGTTATGGAGTCGATCTGTTTCACGTAATTTTGTGTGTGGCGACACCAGTCGAGAGAATTTCTCTTGGAGACACTGAGAATTCATGATTCTGAAGTCTCTAGTGGTGTTTCCAGTCCTTTGTCGGAGTATCTTCATTATAAACCAATGCAATTTTCAATTGCCACAATACAGAAGCCGCATAGGCGCCATATTGGATTTCAAAATTTGCGCTCTGACGCCATGACACAATTGAAAATGAACCTTAACGTATGAAAGTCAATATGTAAAGAAAAAATGTTCTTCAATAAATGTATATTCAATTAAATGATTACTAATTACAGATAAATGATACATGTATCTCAATTTTTGGTACCATGACGAATGGATCAAACAACAGTGTGATACAAACCATGAAAACATTGTTTCATAAAATTGTGCAAACAATGTCATCATCGATCGACCGTGGCGCCAGTGTACTTATTAAATTTGTACAACACACACATACGTAACACTCAACACACACCAAAAGTATCGACTGTAGTTGCGACTTCTCCTGTCTCTCTCTGTTATCGATATTATTGTCAAAATGGCTACTAAGCCGACACGTTTATAACGTGAGAGACTATTGCGCTGTACTTCCTATTGCAATTTAATATAATTTTAATTCCAATTTAACTTCTAGTTACTGGTGTACAAAAAGTTAGGTTAAGTTGTGAGTGTGATTTGAATTCAATTAAAAGTGTATATAAATTATTTACAATCGATTCCTATAAGAAAACAATTTTAATACGTGAAATGGGTAGGTCCAGATCACGAACTAAATCACCAAGTAGACGGCGTCACAAGAGTAAGCATTCACGAAAGCGTTCGAAATCACGTGAAAAACGTTCTAACAGCAAATATGTAGAGAAACCAAAAGAACGTAGTTCAAAAGTCAGGTAATAAAAATATATATTCATTATTTATTAATATTTTATTATTCTCGGCACGTTCACTATGCCATATTGTCATCATTAATTTATGTACATGCTTTTTTTTTTCTTTATTTTACCACCTTATACAATAACAACAATGATTGATATGAATTATGTATTCACATTGACATTGTTATTACTATTTTTATTGCTATCATATGACAATGATGAAAATGCTGATGAATAATTTTTATGATTGTATGTTGTATTTTATTCTTGTATTTTTTATTGATAGAAAACGTTCGCACTCGCCATCTACGAGCAGTGGTTCTGATGCATCAGATGATGTTCACATTGTCAGCCACAAAAAACGTTTATATAGAGATAGAGCACGAAAAATGGATGAAGTAGAACGATTAGCTGAAATGGAACGGCAAAGGTAAAGAATAATATATTTAAGATTTGAAAATTAGTTTATTATATTTATTATTTACAAATATTAATATACTTGATTATGTTTTTTCATTTAAAAAATGCGAAGATTGAATTTATTCACGTGCTTTAATTTGATTTTTTAATTTTATTTTGCCCCATGTATTAATATCGTGTATTACTGTTCAATTTTTTTCTTTTTTTTTCATACTTATGTTATCAGGAAAAAGAAAGAATTTACAAACAATATCCTCGCTACAAGTGCAATCCGGTAAGAATGTGGAAAATTCATGTGTCATGGTGGCGGTTTTTGGTTTTACAACTATTTTCATTGGCAAATGCACGGGCTACTTTTGTTTATGTATCACATTTATTCTTTCTCTATATCAAATTGGATTATTATTATCTTGTAAGAAATTTCGTCATTGCCATTTTTATTTACATAACAGAGAGCGTGTAACAACACATTTAAAACTCTTTGCATTTTAATTAAATCATAATTAATTCATATAATAATATAATAAATAAAGGTGTCATTGGAATTTTCATTGGAATCATGAAGATTTAGAGATAGAATAATGACGATAATAATAAATGAACTTTAAAGGCGACAACGTGAGTCGGAACAAAAAATGGTTGAAGAGGAGGCAGCTAAACGTATCGAGGAGCTTGTACAAAAACGCGTGGAGGAGGAACTGGAAAAACGCAAGGAGGAGATTGAAGCTGAGGTGCAGAGACGTGTCGAAGAGGCTAAGAGAGCCATGGAACGTCAAATGATGGAGGAAATGGAATGGCGCCAGGCTAAACTCCGCGAGGAGGAAAAACGAAGAGAGGTAAGACCAATCCAAAGAAACATAGGAAGGTGTTAAAGTTCGAACGCTGGAATATTTCAAATTGTCGCATTGTAAAATTGTTCATCTCAATTCAATTAATGTTTCATTTATACATTTATTCATTCAACAATTTCTATTTTATTTGATAATATCATTTGGTTATTAACACAATTGTGACAATCAAAAATATATTCATTGATGGCTTTTATGAAAAAGTTGTTGATGACTAAATTTTTGATGTCAATCAAAGCTCGTGAATTATTTCACAAATTAATATTATCAAAATAACATCAATTGATTTTGAGATTTAGATTTTATATTTGCCACAGCGTTCGAGCGAACTCCAAGTTTTGCGGTTTTTTTATTATTCGAGTTTACCTACACACAAACTCATTTGACTCGAATTAAAACCACAATACTTTGATCTCCTATTGTATCCAATTGAGGTACATATATAGGTAAACATTGCAGGCATCGCTATTTCTATCACATACAGCTGTTACTTGCCCAAGGCAAAGGTATTAATCGTATTAATCGCGTTTTTCGCATGTATCTTGATCAGTGCGGACTGCCATCACTATATATATTATCTATTTTCCTATGGACCTAGTGTATATATATGTGCATTCATTTATATATATATATATATATATATATATATAACTGTCTCTCTACAAACAGTATTACCGTGAGAATTAAAATTACTATTTTGCGTCAGTGGATTTTAGTCATTCGCAGCATAAAAAATATATATATTTTATTCATTATTATTTATTCGTGCGAACCTCTATTGGTTTTTCATTTTTTGCTTCAAATTCTACGTTTTTGTTCTTGGTATTCTTTCATTTCTCAATTTACATTATTAGTGACAATGAATTTTTATATATCAATATATACATACATGTATATATATATATATATATATATATATGTTTTTTTCTTTTGATTTTTTATTTATGGACTCTATATATAGTGTAGAATCTTTCATTGCTCAACAATTTCCAACTCTGTGTATTTTATGAGAAATCATTATTGAATGATTTGATATGAATAAATTATTTTTAACCATTGGAAATGATATTTATGCGTGGCGAAAAAGAAACGATAGAAAATTATGCTCGAATTCTCGTTGAATGTATTTTATCTACATACTCGAAATCACATATGTGTGCGTGAGTAGTGATTGAGACCCCAATTTATTCCAAAACAATCGATAAAAAGTATCACATATTGAAATTAAAATTATTGAGCGCTACGCGAACAAGACAAACATTTGTCTACTGTTATTTCTTTCATGAAAATAAACGGATCGTGAATTTATTTTTTATTATAACGAAACAAAAAACGAGATGGAGATACGAACGAGAAAATTTTGCTATTACTGGTTAATGTTGCTTCGATACAAACGTCTATCAAATAAATTTATTTGAGTGAATACACGAGAGAACAATTAAATGAATGAATAAATTTACAACGAAATATTGGCGAACGGGGAAAATAATCGATTTATGAAAAATGAAGAAAGAATAAATAAACAATAAATTAGAGACGAGAAAAAAAAAAAAAGAAAAAGAGAAATAAAGAGAGAGAGAGAGAAATATCCCAAATAGCAACAAAGCACGACCAATAGCAAAATATATAGGTCGGCTTCCTAAACTGACTACCAACGGAAGATGCCGGTATAATACTCATTGCCGAGTGATTGTTGATGAAGAAGGCATCCCCTACGTGCTGGCGTTGAGCTACATTCAGGTATTATCCAATTTATATAATATATATCTCATAATTTTTATTATATACAAAATATATTAATTATACCATTGTTCTTTGTTATCAATAAATAATAAATAAAACTATAAATATATATACATTATTTATGTATTCATATATTTAAAAATATATTTATTCACCGTGACGTTGTCTACTCAAACACTGAAGAGTAGTGATTGGCGGTTTGGGGAAACCCGATACACATATACACATACACACAATTAAAACATATCCCGAAAGAGAATAACAATGACCGTTCTCGCCTTGACCGTAGAATTGTTTATTTATTATTACTCAAATATTATTATTTTTTGTTTCTCAATTTTTTCTTTATCTATTTTGTGTAACTTGCCAAATACACTACCGACTAGATTATTTTAGACAGCCCCACATTATTTATTTTTTTTATATTCTAACTGTAGATGCACCACTTTTATTAGAGATGAACGTGAAATCGTTTTAATTCAAAAGAAATGAAAAAAAAAAAAACTAAATAAATAAATAAATAAACGCCTGTTACGGGGATTTTCACTAGGAGTGGATCTTCGACTTGTGTGGTTGTACATGTGTTTGGAATTGTTTTCGCATGCTTATGAAAATTGATTCTGAATTCCTGTATAAACATGTACACTTAAAGTTTTATTCAAATAAACTTCGTGACAGCCCACTCTTCTCGCCACTCTCCTTGATACCAATGCGGTTTTGGTTTTTTTATGGGATCAGATGTGAAAAAAATCGTAAGTTGTAAAATAAATACGCACGGACTTTCATCATGATGATAACAGTGAAGTTTTAGAGTATATATTTGTATCAAAATTTTTTAGAACTATTTGTATTAGTTGATATAAAAGTAGCTGTCAAATTTTTTTTTTTTTTTTCTCCAATCGCTTTTATATTATTCTCTTTTATCTCATTATATTTATATACTTCCTTATTACCTGACAAATTACAGTCATCAATATTCCCAAATTTCCTCAATTACCAAATCTTATTTATTTTTTCTCCACGTCAAGGGAGCCCTTTATAGGAATATTAAGTGACACTAGGCTGTTGACACAGCAGGCACTATAATTTCGAGAATCAAAATTGCAAAAAGTTTAATAACTAAAATTGATTTACAAAAGAAAACAAAAAAAAAGCGAATGGTGTGGCGACTGCAATCCGGGCAATAAAAATTGTTTCATGGTGTAAAACTGGACTATTGTCGTTGTAGGAGGAAGAGCGGAAAAAGCGTGAGGAACTCGAAAGGATCATGGAGGAGAACAACAGGAAGATGGAAGAGGCCCAGAAGAAACTGGTAAATATAACAAAGAAGAAAAAAAACACCAATATTTATAATTCAATTAATTTACAAAAATTTATTTACATTTTTTTGTGTATGTTTTTTTCTTTATTTTTCAGGCCGAGGAAAGACTGGCAATGGTTGAAGAACAACGACTCTTGGAGGAAGAACGACAGAAGATGAGAAAAGAACAGGAGAAGCGAGTCAAGGAAGAGCAGAAGAAAATTCTTGGGAAAAATAACTCGCGGCCCAAGCTCTCTTTCACTCTTAAACCAGTTACGTGAGTCCCAAGGCTAATTCCGTGCATCCTTAAATGTGATATTGACACGTTCCTTGAACACCATATATACAATGTGAACAATTTTGAGAAATTATTAATCATTCGATTCAATCAATTTTAATTGATATTGAGTGATAAATTCCAATTATTAAATTTTATTGTGTTTGCTCAATGTCAAATGAATTGATTGAAATTTGTTGAAAATAATTGTTTCTTATGAATTGTGTCACGTGCCTTTTTTTTCACATCGCGCCATATATTTCCTCGAAATAATGATGCCAATATTTATGTATGTATATATATATGTTCAAAACATATGTATATATATGTATGTATGTGTATATATATATAAATAATCGTGAATTGAGACGAAGACAACAATTGTCAACGATATTTATGGAGGACATTTGTGCGAGACTCTTTTTGATAATTTTTTTTTTTTCTCTTTTTCTTTATCATCGTGTCACATAATTTCGTTTGAACGCACGAAATTATATCATTGACACATTGTTTATTGCGAAACGAAAGAAAGAAACTGATTAACTTTATTCGGGGACGCAACGGCGCTTCTCTGATAATTATTTTAGTGCAACTGAATGAAAATAATGTGAGATATGGAATAAACAAACTAATGTATAATCACATGAATGAAATTTAATCCGAACGTCAAGGATTTTTCGAATTGATTACACACACGCAGACACATTATCTGTATTGTATAAATAAGATTTTTTTTCATGTATATATAATATGATGTATTAATTCATTTTCTTTTTGTCTCCCTGGAATTTTCATATAATTATAATTATATACATGCCAATGAGATAAATGATGAGAAATATTATTTAGTTAATCCAAGACCTATGGCATACATGTCGGCGGTTATTTCTGGTGATTTTTCACGTATTTTTTGATTGTTAAAATCATTTCGGATTTTATTGTTGTTGAGTGATGAACGAGTAACACTGCGACTACTCGATCTACCCGGCACCATTAATGATGGCAGTGGTGGTACATCCAGTGGCATACTTCCATATCGTTTGTATCGATTCACAGCATTTCGCATTGCCATTCCAATCAACTAAAAGAATAGAACAATTATTATCCCACCAAAAAGGGGAGGTTCTTCCTTTTATTTCTCAGTGCAAACAATTTTTCAATTACCTTTTCTTCTGTCTGAGTTTTGTTTTTGGCTGATCGAAATTCTCCATCAGTTCTCGACGAGTCTCGATGATTCTTTTTCTCTTTTGACGCTGCAGTGTTTTGTCCCGCTGATGATACATCCAATTTTTTTGGCGATTCTCTAATAAGTTTTTTCACTTTTGACGTGCCTTTTCTCGACGAATGTTTGACTTGTCTACTTTTTACGGCATTTTGTTGACCATTCTGATCCGAAACATAATCGATTAAACATTTTTAATTTCCACAATATTGTTTGTTGATGTAAAAAAAATACGTACTCGAGATGGTGATAGTGTTTTGGGACTCACACCAGTGGAACTTCCGGGGATTTCTGAAGACGTTGGACTTTCATTGGCACTTACAGGCGCCAAAGCAAATGACTGAGTTGATGCAGATACAACTGGTGATGGATAACTAAATTCGTTAACAGAATCCACTTTTGAATATGTGTGTAATTCACGATCGAGCTGAATTTCTAACTCTTCAATTAAATCAACTATCACTGGTCCAATGTAACTATTGGCAGTTGATTTTTTTCTTAAAGGACAGCCCTTAAAAAAATTCCCATACTCAATTACAGTAATTATTACAATTGTAGCTAATGAATTAAATTAATGAGAACAATACCGGTGGAAGTTTTGGAATGAATCGACCATCAGTGCCCATTAATTTTTTATCAATCGCATGAATTCGTGTTCCTTGAACCGACAATGCAGTACCAAGATACGGTTGACAAGTTGGCATTCGTTGTTTATATGCCAATTCAAATAAACCAGTATCAGCATTTTTGTCCTCACGAAAATCAACAATTACTGCAATTAATTACATTAATAAGTTATAGTAGAAAAAGAATGTCGTAGCTCGTATGGAATATACCTTTTATTGTGTCTTCCATGACCTGCTTGCAGAGTTTCGTTGTCACGCTAGTAGTATAACTCATATCCGGATGGCTGTTGATTTCAATTAACCATACTGAGAAGTCCTCCATCACCATAAAATCAGCACCATAAAGTTCAAAGCTATTTTTTCTTCGATCCATTGCTTCCTGACTGGCTAATAAAGAGCCAACAAGGCCTTGCCGCATACCAGGATAAATCAATTCGTCCCAAGCTTCGCTGTGACCTTGCAAACTGTATAAAATTTGCCGCAGAAAATATCAATGTTGTTAACATTAACTATTCATATTTTTATGTTTACGTGTAATAGTTATTATTTTTTTTTTAACATACGTCAAAAAATTTTTAAATGTTGTTGCGTCCCACATATTATCAGCAGGCAATTCTGCATCACGTTCAGAATTATTTTTATATTTACATTGGACAGCATTGTTGCTTAAATGAATTGATTCATGGAGATCACTTAGTCGAAATTCTTGCGAACAAAATCGTAAATAACTCTCTCTAAAAATGAATACATACTAGTGAGATAATAACTGTGAACTAGATTTTAGATTTGTGGATCAATTTCCGGTAATTTAAACTTGGTAAAATATTCGTTCGTGATGTAGGTAATAAGGTGTGCGGTAAAATCTGAGTATTGAGGTTGAAAAGTATGAAGTAAAACTAGTTCAGCTCAACATTTTCCTCTCAAAGAGACAGGGTCAAACAAACTTTTGTTTAAGAAAAAAAATTTGTTAATAGTAGTCAAAGAATTTATAATGATAAATATTTATACGGCAGTTGTCATTTCCTCGTTGCGAATTGTATTAGCATGTACTATTTTTAGACTTATCTGACACGCGATCATGGAGTGATAGACGCACCTGTACATCCACAATGTCAGTGGTTGAGAACACGTTACAATGAACCACTGTCTTATGTCAAATTTCGTGCTGTATATTAGCAATGGTCGCTCTACCATTATAAGAAAAATATATATAATTATTTAAATATCACTTTATTATATTTATTAGATAGTGAAAGCAACCAATATATATATATATTTACCAATGTATTTCTGTACAACGTAACGTGAATCAGATTTGTTTGCTGGATTTATTTTTGCCATAACATCTTCAATTTTGTTCATCAATACAATACCACGTCCACGACTTCGATTTCCTGGTTTTAGAATCCAAATATTAAATATTCCATCCATATCTAATTGATGCCAATATTTTCGCATTCTTTTCAAAATATGTTTCGCCGCCATAATGTATTTCTATTAAAAATATCCAAATAATTATTCCGAATTATTAATAGTCTCTAAATATATTTCAAATAATACGAATTATTTAAATTAAAAAAATGATGAATAAACTAACTTGCATGGGTGTATTTGAATTGATAAAAAGCGCTTCATTGCGAACAATTTTATAATACCAACATATAAATTGATCCCATTGATGTGACCAAACTCTTTCGCTCTCTTTATCAATGTCTTCATGTGCCTGTGCACCAATAAAATCGCTACAACGTTTTATTGCAAAATCCAACGCTTTCACTGGTATCAATCCTGTTGATGATATCATTGAATTTTCACCCTCGTTGTCAGTTTTGTCAACATACCATTTCAAAAGACTGAGACAAGCAGTGAGTCTGAATATAAAAAAAGGGATTCATCTCTCAACAATGAATAATTAAGAAAAATTTCTTTTATTTTATTAATTACCGAAAGTCTTCAATAAATGCGTGTAAATGATCGGGTTGACAAATATTGTAACATCGTGGAAAAAGTGTATTTGCAATACCTGGCTCGTAATACCAATGCATTTGTCTGACATTTGAGCACAGACCAATCTGCAAAAAAAATTTTATATCATATTAATTTATAGCATTAAACATTGAATAATTGAATTTCTTACTTTAGATGTGAATGCTGCTCTGGTAAATCGATTAAAGATTGTAGCTTTATTTTCTTGTGATGGCCATCCTGGTAAATCTGATCCTGAATTCCAAAGAAAATCCACAGTGTGATTAGCCAACATCTTTGACATAAGTAAACGTTGACTCTGTTCATCTTTCAAATCTCCAATACCCGAAAGTAAAATCACTGGACTGGAATCAACATTAAACTTCTGCTGTGATTGTGGAGGAATAAGTTGCTGTTGCTGCTGCTGTTGATGTTGTTCAACTAAAAAATTGCGGACGCGTGAACGTCGATAAGCTCGTATAAATAATTGATATTGATGTCTCTCTCGTTCACCATTACTACTTCTTCGATATATTTTTTCAATCCATCCACGTTTAAGCATACACTCGCGAATAACTTTGGCACGGCCGTAGACCATAAATGTATGATGTGCGTCAATCGCATCTTTAACTATTCCTTTAATATGAAGAAAGCGTTCGTAATGAGTTGCTGGAAGTGTTGATGGCAGTGGAAGTTCTTAAACAAATAGAAAAAATTTCACAATACCAAGACACAAAACAAAAATATAAATATATCAAATATAAATAAATGTTCTTAATAATAATGTCAACACACCTTCAACGGGTGCAATGACAACAGCATTATCGACAGTAATCTCTTCTTCCTTCACATCCTCCACCTGATTCTCTTCCAACGTACTCGCATCTTGTTCAACATTTTGTGTTTCATCTATGTCGCTCATGTGGTCCAAGCACACCAGTGTCACTCTCTTCACGATATCATAATTTTTTCTTGACCTCTAGCTAAGAAACGTTTACGGAATATTTCTTCATATCTGACCTGTTGCACTTCGGATCCAACTTCAATTGATCTATACGTTATTTCCCTTTGTCAATTTATATTTCCACTTGTTCTTTTGATTTGTTTGTATTATTGTTTCAAGCTTCCTTATAAAGAATAGAATTTTCATGGCTACATGATGATGATAATGTAAATTTGACAACATCCATCGTTCTTTTGTGTTTGGGATGCTTCGTGGTAATTCAACGAATGCGGAGGTCGAGACTGAAATGCGATTACCAAGCAATTGAACGTGTATAAAAGAGAAGACCGATGGAAACCCTGACATTTGAACTAGTGGTGTATATGCGAATGTATGCCTAGAGCGTTACGGAATTTCTGCAGGTGCGCACCCACATGGACAATTGGTATAAAGCAAGCAAGCAAGGTAGGGGAGTATTGAGGATAAGATCAGCGAATAAACAAGGCAAAGTGGGTGGTTAGAGCAATAAATGTATGGGTGTCGCGTCGAAGAGCAAAGAGGGGTAAACGTGAATTGCTTACGAGCAGCGTACCAGGCAACGTAACATCCACCTCTTTGCTATTCAAATCTGACGTGAATGAAATCTAGATGAAAAGAAAAGGAAACCAAAAAGCAGTTTGTTAGCTATCCAGAGATAAGTTAGACATAACGTATCTCAGGCAAAGATATATCATTGATTTTGATGGTTTAATCTCGGTTGAGGTTTGAACAGTTAATTATAGGCCATCGTGACCCTCTCTAGTTAAACATCTACACCTGGAATCCCAATTTTCCCTTTTTGCTTTGATGTCCTTCGCTATATTTAGACTTTACCGCGTCCTATTGACCCTGCGCGCTCTTTCACCATCATGATCGATATTTTTTTTTCACTCAGCACATACGTGCGAGAAACATGTAGCTGATCTGTTTTTTGAAACTAAGATATTTCGTAATGGAGATATGATTGTATGTTAATGATAATTTTTTTTTTACCTCGCCGGAAATGATAATAAAATTTTTCTTTTCCTACATGAGGTATGTGGTAATACCTCGTTATTTTTACTGAAATATTTGACAGGTGTGATCAAAATTGGTGGATTAACTGCCACTGGGATGATGTGTGTGTATATATAAATGTGAGATAAAAGAAGAAGAAACAAAAAGAATCGTATTATTTGTTCACATTATTTTATTGGAGAAATTGGTATTCATTTATTTCGTTCATTGATATAATTGTATCAGTAAAAAGGAATAAAATTGTATTTTGCTCGTATGGAATGCACGCTTGAATTCGGATGCAAGCGCTGGTAACATATTTGATATTCTTATCTATATATGTATATATCTATATCTACATGTGTTTTAAAATGATTATTCTTATAAATGTAAATAGTTTCCAGTCGACACCGATAAACGGTGAAATATCAGGGTATACACTTTTCTTAAAAACTGTAAAAAGATTATTATTTGTTCGAATATATACACGTAGCATATGTACAGTAAATTCACGGAAAACGTTGGAATAAGAATCAAGAACAAATATAGAAATATCTACATCTGTTATCGTACTCAAACTCGGAAAAACAAACTATGTACTTGCATTTTTTTCTTCGATGTACGTTTAACCATAAATTTAATGCACACGAGTGTAAGTATTACAGCTGATGTAACATATAAAACAACGCAAATGCTTATATCAAATAAAGTGAAATCCCAAGTAGTTTTTTGTTGATATGTCATATTTTTGTTCATTGGTAATTCATTTCTGACTAATTTCAAAAACTGGGGCTTCGATGAATCAGTATATTCTTTTTCAGAGTGAGTATATTTTTCTTTCAAATAATTTAGCACTTGTGGTAAATTCCATTCTTCATCACTGTCTCGACATTGTGGACAATGTACTTTAGCTGGATATTGTATTTTTGGAAATTCTGGATCTTCAGTTATATCACCAGAAAGCCGTTCGTTTACTGCATTATGCGCTTGCCACAACCAAAGCACGGCCTCGTCCACTGACTTGACAGCGAATAATTTTAATTTCTCTGCCATACTGACAAAATGATCTGAACAATCAGAACATCCGAAAAAGTGTTTTATGTATCCAAACATTGTTGATAATATTTTTGTTGGATCAGGAGTATCTTTTGTATCTGCTGCAGCATAATTTGCTGTCAGTGTATGGAACAATGTCCATAATCCACATGGATAGCCACGCAATCGTGATTTACTTCCTTTACAACGAACCCAAAATTGATCCGTTGAATAAACTGGCGACATACGCTTTTCTGTTGATATAACCAATTGATAAAATTCTTCGCCTGTTATTGAATTACTATCATCTAAAGCCTTTCGAAGTGCTCCAAAATATGCAGAGTTTCCACTTTTTAATGGTAAATATTGAGACAACACATCTAAATATGCTTTTAGTGCTGATAAAAGCTCATCGTCGATAATTTTTTGAAGTGGAATTTCATGCTCTAATGAATATCGCACTGCAGTTTCGAGATCAGTTTGATCAACATCACCGTCAATTATTTCAACTGGATTCAATGAATGGCTTTCTTTCGATTTGTTACTTTCATCAATTGCGTTATTAGCGTTAATATCTGACATATTAACAACCATTCCCTTTGATTTCAAAAAATTTTTAATCACTCGCATTACGCCAGATCTTGTTGGTGTTATTATTTTCAAATTTGTTCTCTCTTCATTAGGGTCAATTACAAATAAATTTGGAAAATCTGTTACTTGATAGTTCATACATAGCATTTGATTGTCTGATGTAACTCGACGAATTAAAATTCGAGTTTCATTGTGAAAGTCCAATATAATTTCAGATCCTAAAAATGAATCGGTCTCTTCAAATAAAATGAATTTATATACAACATTTGCAGATACACCTTTCCATATATCCTCCGATTTAGAGCTCCTGAAAAATTGAATAAATACGAATATAAATATATCTTCGTTTTTTTTTTTTTTACTTCGATACACTCGAGAGGTTAATCAAGAGCAATCGAAATAACCAAGTAATTTCATGATTCAAATGTGTCACACATCGACTCACAAAAAGATGTCATCAAGAATCATCAGACTTTAAGCTCATCAGTCCAATGAGTCAATGAGTGAATAACCCCTCGCATATAATTATCTTATATAACAAATTTCAATTCACCTGTATGGCGCAATATTTGGCCAAGTTTTACTAATTCCCGCCTGTTGATCCTTTTGCAATTGTTCGATAATATTATCTCTCATTGTATCTGCCGTTTTCGGTTGTTGAATTTGAATCCCAATAGCACCGAGTTTCGTATCAGGCGAAAAATATTTAATCATTGGATAAAACATAATCTCATACTCTCTACATAATGGATTGTTCTCGTCATTAGCACAATCAATAGCTGCAACATTGATAATATCCTTCCAATCTGTAACACAAGTGATAATTATTTTTAATTGTACAATTATCGATAAGATTTTCTTTTTTATCATCAATTGTCGATATGAATCTTACCTTTTATGTCACGTGCCAGTGATTTCCATACTGGTGCAAATCTCTGACAATGTCCACACCAACTACTATAAAATTCAACTACCCATGCATTTTTACTCTCATATATTGTGTTTTTGAGGTTAGTTACATTCAAAACAACAACATAGTCACTTGCATTATATAAACCTTGATCTGTTACGCTTTCAGATTGATTTCCATCACCGAACGGATGTGAAGTTGCATGTTCAACGATAACGATGTATACAACAAATAATTGTACAATTAAATTGATTGGAAGTACACACATTTCTGTATTTGCAATTTTTATGTATTCAAACAAATATAAATAACCTGAAGACACAATATTAATGCAGTGAATGCACTCGGTAAAAGCACATGAATGCACGCTCTGTGTTCACAGCCTTTTCGACACGCTACGTTTACTATATGTGAATATATAGCAGCCGGTTATTTTATGTGTTTGATAAACGCCACGTTATGCGCCAAATAATTACTATCTCGTGATCGCGCAGATGATTACAAACGATTTAACATAACAGTGGCGTCGACACTGTCGTCTTAGCACACCGGCGTTGAATAACATAACAATGATAACAGTGGCTCTTATCATTTAGATATTCGCCACGTATCATGCTCTTATTTACTCAACAAATAAATTTTATTACATATATAAAACCATGCTGTTATTATGAGATATAAATTTATCTGGCGTTTTATTCCCCTCCGACCATACCAGAAAAAGAAACTCGAATTAATTTACACTCATGTTATTCTATATAAATAATAACTAGAGAAAGTAATTGTGTTGAAAGCTTAAAAAAAAAATGTGGCACTTTATTCATTCGAGATCATTGTACAAATTGAGTTAAAATAAAAAACTGTAGAGAAGATTCTAAAGTTACATCAAAAAATAATATGATTTATAATTACTCAATATTCATGTATAGTTTGGGTTTATAATTAATATTTCAGTCTTACTTGAATACTGTCATCGTCATTAGTTTCAGATTTATGTAATACGGTATAAACATTAACTTCTCGTTTCGATAATCGCTTAATGATACTGTAAGATGACCACAGAATCATTGTCAAAACAAGCAAACCGACAAATACGTAAATTATAAAGATTTTGGTGGATTCCCAAGCTGCTCGTTTTTTTGAAAAATCTTGAGTATCACCGTTGTTAATCAGATTATGATGATCAGATGAGTAAAGATGTTGGATGCTTGTGCGAGTTGATTTGTTTTCAGTCTTTTCGTACTCTCTCATTAGGTCAATAATATTTAGGGCCAGTGTTGTTGCGTTGTTAACCATTTCGAGTAGAATACCGGGAGAATCATCTTTGGAATTCGGCGCATAATACTTTAATGTAGGATAAGAGGTAACATTCTGCTTTATACATGCGTCTTTTGTAGTATTGTTGGATGCACAATAGATGACCGCCACACTCACATCAGTCAACACTATGACAAAAATGATATTCAATTAAAACATATAATCGATATGAAAATATAAGTGAAGGAAAATATAATTGATTATAAATTTACGGTGTAATTTTTCAGCTGTTTTCTTCCACACCTCCATAAAATTCCAAGATAATGTTTTATTCTCAGCGTAATATCCAACTGCCCATGATTTACCGCTCTCATAAATACTACTAGTTATATTTTTTTCATCCAGAATCTCAATGTGATCATAATTCTCATCATATAACCTATAAATACGCGTCGTAGTTTCTGAAACGGTATTGTCGGCATTCACAATTGAACTTATATTAAATGCAATTAGAATGCACCCAACGAACAAATGTGCACAATACATTGTGATGATACGGATGATTTTTACTTTGTGATGTTATTTACAAATTTATAACCTCAAAATTCTACAGTAAATGAAATGATACACTCGCAATTAATGATATATATCAGTATTAATTAACAGTTGAATTCTTGTATATATCACGCCACGTTTGGAGGTGTAGCCTTGCATGGACTGCTCTATTTCGTTCTATTGGTGCTGCATTCTGCTGTCTAATATATAAATAACTACAGAATACAATATGATTGTAGGAGTCGCCACGTACAGCCACGTATTTCTCACGAATATATATACCATTGAAACATATGCAGCATTATCATAACAGGAAGCGTTGGTGGGATAATGGAAGAAATGTTTACTACATATACTATTGAAAAAGAAATTTAAGGTTATGTCTACTTTTTTTAACAATTTTGCAGTACATTCTTCAGATATCATAATTAATATGCTACATTATTGGAGAGCCCATTTTTCAGGGTGGTAATTATTAATATTACTTAGCATAGATGTCTGGATGTATATGAACAGCCATTTTATTCTAGGACTATATTATCATTTTAATGTTGTTATATCTTGCGCCTGGTTATCTGATAGTTCATGCATTCTTATCTGCTATTGAGAGATAATTAAATCCCTTTAACACTATATGCAAAGAGCTCTTTAATTTATGTACATAATTACATATTTATATTTAAATTTAAATATTTGTGATTTGCGCACATTGATCGCATTGGATTTAAATATGGCGACGATGCGTTTCTTTCTGTTTGCAGAGCGGGGAGAAAAATATGTTGTGGTGTTCGGGTCACTTCGGAGCAAAACGAGAGAGAGTTACATGGTACGCCGGGATAACTGTTCTTTTCTCTTGATTTTTTAACACTCATTGGCAGTGGTAGCATTCTTCGTTTATATACCTGAGAGAGTTCATTTTATCCGGGAAATTTTTGATGGTTTTCATTTGACGTCGTGTCACCATGGAAGTGAGAAACCGAAAATTAAAATGCAATGACAATAATAATAAACAAACGACCCACACAAACAGCGCCAAGTTTGATTGTTATGAATCGGCGGACGGAACTTGCATGGATAAATTTAAATATGAAAAGGTTTGTTTCAACATTTGTCATTTTTTTCATTCTTCTATGAGGATTCATAAGTACTTTACTCGATATCAGCGATTTTATTTCCCGTTTTTTTATTCTACCCCTATCCAGAACAGTGAAGAAATTGTGAAGACAGTGAGAGAAAAATCTAATACACCTTGGCAAGAAGTTCTAAGTCCACCAAAGCGAATTATTGTCAGCTTAGAATTCGATGTCGTGGCAGTAATTCTCTTATTTGCTGGAATTCTATCTCGACTCTACAGACTGGATGAGCCAAGAAGTATTGTGTACGGACAAAAAACAATATGAAATAGTTGCACAGATATATATTCAATATTTGTATCGATACATATGTATTTTTGATATTTCAGATTCGATGAGCTCCATTATGGCAAATATGTTGGATTATATATGAAAAGAACATTTTTCTTTGATTCACATCCACCGTTGGGGAAGCAATTGGTATCAGCAGTAGCTTACATCGCTGGATTTGATGGTGAATTTAAATTCGATCGAATAGGAAGTCCATACTCTGATTCTGTGCCATTATTTGCATTGAGAATTGTACCAGCATTGTTTGGCAGTTTAATTTTACCCACGGCATATCATTTAGCATTAGAATTAGGATTGAAACCATGGAGTGCAGCAATTGCTGGAATAATGTTACTATTTGATAATGCTCTATTAACCCAGTCACGTTTCATCTTAATGGAAAGCATCCTCATAGAATTTTCACTCTTTGGATTATTTTGCATAATGAAATTTCGACATGTGATGGACAAACCGAATTTATTGTCATGGTGGATATGGTTAACACTTGGAATTATATCACTAACTTGCGCACTCTCTGTCAAATACGTTGGATTTTATTCATTAATACTGGCATTATTCATTGTGACACGTGATTATTGGAACCTCTTGGGACGAAAAACAATTTCTAATGCAGCATTATGGGGTCATTTGATTGCACGAATTTTCGTAATCACTTTGGCATTTAGTGCTATTTATTTGAGTGTATTTTACATTCATCTTTCAATTCTTACGCGAGCTGGCCCACATGATGCAGTGATGACAAGCGCATTCCAAGCCAGTTTAGAAGGTGGACTCGCGAGTATAACTAAAGGTCAACCAATGGAAGTGACACACGGATCGCAAATAACATTAAGACACACATTTGGACGTGCATGTTGGCTACACAGTCACAATCATATGTATCCATTGCGATATCCAGATGCGCGAGGTAGTTCTCATCAGCAGCAAGTAACCTGTTACTCATTCAAAGATGTAAATAATTGGTGGATTGTTAAACGACCAGATGTCAATGATTTAGTAGTGACAAGGCCAATAGTGCCGTTGAAACACGGTGAAGTTATTCAATTAGTGCATGGTATTACCAGTCGTGCATTAAATTCACATGATGTCGCAGCACCAATGACACCACAGAGTCAAGAAGTATCTTGCTATGTTGATTACAATGTTTCAATGGCGGCACAAAATCTCTGGCGAATTGAAATAGTTAATCGCGATGTGTCTGGCGATGTTTGGTATGCAATACAGAGTCAAGTACGTTTAATTCACGTTGGCACAGAATATGCATTAAAATTTAGTGGTAGACAATTACCAGATTGGGGTTTCAATCAGCATGAAGTTGTTGCTGATAAATTAATTGAACAAGCCGATGCAGTTTGGAATGTTGAAGAGCATAGATATACTAAAAGTGAAGATCAAAAGCAACGTGAACGTGAATTGATTAATGCTGAAATGATTCCACTTAAAGCGACGCATTTAACTTTTTGGCAAAAGTTTGTAGAATTGCAAATGAAAATGTTGTTTGGTGGACAGGATGGTCAAAATAGTCATATGTATTCGAGTGGTCCATTAGAATGGCCATTGATGACACGTGGAATTGCGTATTGGGTGGCTAATGACAGTAATGCACAAGTACATTTATTGGGAAATGTTTGGGTGTGGTATTCTGGTACTATTTCTGTGATAATATATTCCATGCTTTTAATTATTTATTTAATGAGACGACGACGTAATTGCTTTGATATTCCGGAGGTTGAATGGAACAGATTTATATTGATTGGCAGAGTTTTTTTGGCTGGTTATGCTCTACATTTTCTTCCATTTATTTTTGTCGAGCGGACACTTTTCTTGCATCATTATTTACCGGCATTGGTATTTAAAATTATGCTCACAGCTGCGACGATTGATCATCTTTATTATTTAGTTGGGTAAGTGTTTGTATCTATGTTTCTGTTGTATTTCTAATTTTAATATAACAGGTTTTGTGAATTTATTTTGATGATGTTGATCATTTGCTTTTTCAGTAGTCATTCACGATGGAATATTTTCACATCATTCACGCAAATGTGTATTACTGGTTGGATTGTTTTAATAATTGTTGTATTTCGTCAGTTTATTGTATTGAGTTATGGAATGACACCATTAACCGCAAAAGATTTAATGAAACTCAGATGGAGTGATACGTGGGATTTTATCGTTCATAAACCGTGAACATAATTTAAAGGATGAGAAAAATGTGGGGACGATTTTAAGAAATCAATTGTTAGTATTTAATGAAACGCACACATGACTATCAGTATAATGATTCATTTTTTCATAATACGGATCAAAAGTATTTTTAAAAATATTTTTATACACAATTTTAATAATTTTGAAATTCTATATTTCACAAATTAATATACATATCTTTTAGCATTAGAAATATCATTACTTTGTTTTCTTTTCTGTTCAAATTGTGCATTGTTATAGATATATATATATATACATACATACAATATATATATATATATATATATATATTATATTTCATTATTTTAATTATATTTCGACGAATATCGCCCTTAGTTATGTACATATATACGTGTTAGCGAAAAATTTGCATTCCGATATTACAAATAAGTAAGATTTTTTTTTCCTGACGAATATACACGTCCGAAATTGCACACTGGATTGTTATATCTGATGTTTTTTTTTATATATCATCGTTTTATGACTTTGGTACAAGTGTCTCATTATTCTGTTCTTTTTTTTTTTTTACGTAATAGTACGCATTGATAATTCAAGCCATATTTTTATAAAGCTCTATGTTAAAAAAAAGTTTAACAGTGAATAAAAAATAATAGTTTACACATTCCGTCGAAGAATCCGTCGATTATATGTTTGAAACATATATAAATATATATATATATATATATATATTAATGATTACATGATATGAAACAAACAAATAGAATATAGTAAAAGTAAAAAGAAAAAAAAAAAGGAGAAAAATGCTCATACGCCGTTGAATACACGCTAACGATTATTTTTATGGTAATAGTACATCTTCATTAATCCCGATATATAACACGAGTATTACAATGACACTTATGAAAAGCTTGAACTCAAATTTATTTTTTACACTCAATAAAGTAATAAGTTTTGTCATCAAAGTTATTTCCTTCGGATTAGTTTGTTTTAACCTTTCAATTAAATGTATGAATTCAATGTAAAATTCACGTTCTTCATACCGCACGGTACATTTTAATCATCACGATATTGATTATATGAATTATAATGGACGTATTTCAAGAACAAATTTATGAACAATGATAGCGTGAGTTAAGTTTTGTACAGTTAAATTTACAATGGGTTTTTTTCTTAATATTCAAAGTTAATTGTTTGAAATCACAATTCCACGATAGAGAATAAAAGTAAAAAGTTTTGAATCGCGACGTTAATTTCAATGGGCGAAAAATGATTCCCAAAATTTACATATACATACATATATAAGTAATGCATACGTATAAATGTATATGTATATCACAATTTTTGAAAAATTAATTTTCTTTGTATTATTATTATTTTTCAATTCATTTCAATGATAAGTAAATACAATTGACCGTATCAAACCGTCTCGAATACTGTCGGATGTGTTACCAACACCGAATGAGAAGAATACAGTGTCACATGTCATCCTTTGAACACAATCGCCCATTGGATACCAACCGGCTTTGTTAAATACAACACCCACTCGATAAATCTATTTTCAATAAGTATTAGTTATAATTAAATTCAATTCATTGAATATCAACAAGAAACGAAACATAAAATCACTAACCTTGTGCTTTTGAATATAAACAGGTCTGTTGAAACCAATTTCCACTAGAGTACCAGTGGTAGCTTTAGTAGTGAAATGTGTGTACGTTAATCGAGAGCCTTCGGAGTCAAGTAAATGGGCATACAAAATCTCCGTGTACGTTCCATCAGCAGGTCTCAACTGATTGCCCTTAATTAAATCAGCCTTAATATCAATTGTATATTTATGAAAAGAATATATTGTTTGAATTATAGATATTGAAAGGAAAGCTATTGATCTACAATAAAAATAACTCACTTCACATGCAACCTGTGTGGGAACTTGAACTCCAATTACACAAATATTTTTATCAACACTAAATGTCACAGAGCAATCCAATACACCAGAGTTCAAACAATCCGTCTGTTGTCCCATTGATCTCAAACAATAATATTTCGGTCCATCTCTTATGCCACCTTCAATCAATACTGTTGGTAAATTATTGCACGATGATGAACTGCCCGGCTCTTTTCTCGGATTGCTTTCAATTACTGTTGGAAATGATATCCATGAATTATCGCTTTCAGAGCGGTCAACATCACAATTGAAAAACGATGGATAATTAAGAGATGTTGATGGAAATAGTGGTGCATTGTAACCTTGCCAAGGACACGATGAATTTGTCACACCAGCGGAATTAGTCATATTGTTAAATTTCTAAAATTATTTGAATAAAATAATTATTGTCTTTTCAATTAATTGAATAAAAGACAAAGTAACAAAATTGAATAACTATTTTTCACCTGATTATTTTTACTATTAATTCCAAATGATCTCGGTGATTTTCGTCTGTGACGTGGATTTGTAGAAAATCCTTCGGGCATTGGTATATGACTACTGCTAGATGAGATATTCATCAATATTGCATATGCCTCATCAACTGACAATAATTGTGATCTACCCGTGCATTCAGCAAATTGTTGTGGTGTTAAAGTTAAAAATCGTATTTTTGACAATACATTACCGATAACTGATCGCAATGATTTTGAATCAGTTGGATTCAATGATTTTCTATTGCACTCAGCCTTTGCCCACCGTTCAATAGCAGCAAATAATTCAATTTCCGAATCAATTTTTAATTCATCGAAATCAAATAATGTTAAAATTGTTCCCAATTCAACTTCCTCCCAACTTGCATCGTTGAGAACTTCATGTGTTTTAGTATAAATTATTTGCAAACATTTATCCATCAGTATTGGCTCCTCAAATAACTTAGCAAATTCATATGCTCTACATGCTTTGTTTGGCGTTAAATCTGACCATAAAAATTTTGTACATTCCTCAACCAAATGTGGTAACATATATTTCTTGGCACAATAACACAATTCACATGCCAATTCAAATGATCCTAAATCAACTTTATCAGTATATATATATTCCAAAAGTGTTTTAAATGCTTCAGGTTGTACATCACGTATTGGAATTGGATCAGTTTTTTCTGCCATACTACCATAAAACATAGCCTCAAAAACAGGACTCGACATAGCGAGAAATAATTTGTGACCCTCAAGTATCTGTTGCTGTGGCTCTTGACCAACAATAAATTTGCAATCTGACCATTGTCCAGTTTCCAATAGATAACGTCCACGCTGTGCAACTTTTTGCTTGGTCACTTGCCAATCACAAGGTAAACCCATCTCAATAAATCTCACTGCAAATATATATCTGCAAATTGAAAATCTCTATGCTCTCCCGTTATTCACCAAACTGCGAAACAGAAAAAGAAAAAATAAATATCAATGTTACGTTCAACTTTATTTCTGTCAGCTCAAATATTTCGCTCACAGTTATGTGATTTTTTCTATAAATACTCACAACTTGAGCTATAAACAAATGCCAAGAAAATATTGCGTGGGTTGATGATGACTGTGGTGATGATGTTGGCTTTGAATAATAAAATTTGTGTTTCCAAAATAACAAAGACGGGACAAATAGTAGTTTAACACGTTACTTTGAAACCGCTTGCACGAAATATCATGAAAATAAATCCATTGAAAATTTGTAAACACAAGCTCAAGGAGTCTGTTTCTGTCCCCGTCCTTTTTTTTTTCTTTTTTCGTCTCAGCTCTCGTTCACGCTTGCAATCAGTTAATATTCCAATTAAAAAAAATGTCTCAAATATTAAATTGCCAATAATAATAGCACTTTAATATGTTGATATAAACATAGATGTGCTGCCATTAGTGAATTTTCATTCAATTGTACCCCTTTTTTTTTGTCTAAGAACAATACGCGCGCGGTATGTATGTACACTAATCTCTCATCCGCGCCATCTTGAATATTTCCACTGAGCGACTTTTCCGTGTAGGTGTTTTTCCGGTGTGCAATTTCACACTATACTCATTTTATTAATCAAAAAAATAAAAATTTGTTCATTCTGCAAAGTCGTATCATGAATTATTTCATCGCGCCAATAATATAAATTAATAGTATCATAGGAGCAGAAGAATTATTTTCATAAATTCAAAATTTCTTTCTTTCGATTATTTTATTTCAACGTATACTTATATATATATATATATATATATATATACATGACCATTGTGTTAGAATTCAAATACGATAGAATATTGAAAGAATAATATATATTACGATTATTTATTCTTTATTATTTTTTAATTCTAGCATAACCTCAAATAACTCTGAAATTTTTGCTATCAAAATGATTTTATTTATGTTAAATAAATAATTTTGATATAAATTAAATTTCGTATATTCTTGTCATCTGTCTATATGTATTTTTGTTTGCGCGAAAAAAATTCTCTTTCCAGTATTATATTTGATGAGAGTGGTGGATTTTCCGAATGGCGCATGCACAGCTCAGCTGTGTGGTAGTCAGGGCCAAGTTTTGCGCCGAGTTATAATGCATTTTATTGTGCTTTTAACTTATTAACCAAGTGCTAGACACTGTCTCGTTATTAATAGGTAAGTAATATTAAAATATTATTGAATAATCGTTTCTATATGTTGATTTAAAACATGGTGAAATGTGTAATTTCTTTTGTCATCAAAGGCCTTTTTCAAGGGGGCACCTGCCCGTACCACAGACCCACCTAACTCCGACAGACTCTTACTGTCAGGGCCCCGCGATCTGTCACCAATTAAATAATTACTCTAATTCATCATTTTTTCAATACAATTATTATTGCCATTTTGAAATAATAGATTGGTAATTATTATAATTATTATTATCAATTTGTTTACACATTTATTTTATAGACAAGAGAAAAAAAGAAAATGGACCTTGATACTCGTGCAGTGGATGCCAAAATTTCTTTATCCCATTGTACTTAGTCCACGTTGAAGGACCATTGTGGGTTGTTTTAATGAACGAAACGGGAGAACGCTTGAGGTCATTGAGATAGCTAATTTTTACATTCAAAAATGGAATTGATACGTGATGAGGACCGGCGGCGACGCCTCAGAACACTGGAAGAAAAAATTAAAGATCCAAGAAGTATTTCCAATATTGATTGTTTGTTAGACACTATTCAAGCACTCGTTTCCGATTGTGATCATCCGAGTGTTAAACGTATGAAGAATATTGAAGCATACTTGAATCGATGTATGTATGAAAGACATAAAATTGTTATTGCTATTATTTTCCTACTTCTTCTTTTTTTCCTTTTTTTTTTCGCTCCGTTCCGTTTCTTATCTACATCTTCATGCTAATTTATTATTATTCACTATTACAGATGACTCAGTGGCTCAGGAAATTAATAAAATGCGTATGCGTACTGATGATTTCACATTGATTAAAGTTATTGGCCGTGGTGCATTTGGTGAAGTGCAACTAGTCAGGCACAATTCCACTCAAAAAGTTTATGCAATGAAATTATTGAGTAAATTTGAAATGGTAAAATTGTGTTTTTTATTTCATAAATTAAAATACTACGAGTATTTTAATTGAGGAAAACAAATTCATAGATTAAATCTAACTAAGTTTCTCATCTCACTTGATAGATTAAACGATCGGATTCAGCATTTTTTTGGGAGGAACGAGACATAATGGCCCATGCCAATTCACAATGGATAGTTCAATTACATTTTGCATTTCAAGATCACAAATATCTTTATATGGTGATGGATTATATGCCTGGTGGTGATTTAATTAGTTTGATGTCAAATTACGATGTGCCAGAAAAATGGGCAAAATTTTATTGCGCTGAAGTTGTTTTGGCGCTTGATGCAATACATCTAATGGGTTTTGTTCATCGAGATGTTAAACCAGACAATATGTTGCTTGATAAACATGGTCATTTAAAATTGGCTGATTTTGGTACTTGTATGAGAATGGATTCGGTATGTTAAATAATATTCTTCAATCAAATATACCCAGTGATGAATTTTGTATTAAATATATTTTTATATTTTCAGGATGGATTAGTGAGATCTGATACTGCAGTTGGTACACCCGATTATATATCACCGGAGGTACTTCAATCTCAAGGTGGTGAAGGTGTTTACGGACGTGAATGTGATTGGTGGTCAGTTGGAGTTGTTCTTTATGAAATGTTAGTTGGTGATACACCATTTTATGCTGATTCGCTTGTTGGAACATATTCGAAAATTATGGATTACCGTAATTCATTACATTTTCCACAAGAACTTGATATATCACATTCAGCAAAAAATTTAATATGTGGCTTTCTCACTGATCGTACCAATCGTTTGGGCCGTAATGGCGTTGAGGAGATAAAAAATCATCCATTTTTTAAAAATGATCAATGGACATTTGACAATCTACGTGAATGTGTACCGCCGGTTGTGCCTGAATTATCTGGTGATGATGACACAAGTAATTTTGACGATATTGAAAAGGAAGACACACCTGAAGAGAGTTTTCCAGTGCCAAAAGCTTTTTCTGGCAATCATTTACCATTTATTGGATTTACTTATTCGGGTGATTATCAATTGCTCGTTGTTCCTGGAAAAGAAGCCGTTGATGGTCTTGAAAATCACATAAACAATGGTGTTACTGATGACATGAAGATGTTACAATTAGAGAGTCTATTAGAACAAGAAAGAAGACAAGTTGAGACATTGGAATCACGTCATCGTGCACTTAATGTTCAATTGGAGGCGATAACAAGACGCGAAACAGAATTACGCGACGAGGCGAGTAGAAATGACAAAGAATTAACAATACTTCGACATAATTATAAGGAGGTGCAGCGTCGTGCTGAGCATGAGACAGAAGCACGAAGAAAAGCTGAAGGATTGTTGGCGGAATTGAAAAAAAAATTCGACGAGGAGCAAACTCGACGTGCGCGCGATGCTTCAAATTCACAGCAGACATCGGAGCGTGTTTGTACATTGGAGAAGCAAATAAAGGAAATGCAGAGTAAATTGGAACGTGAAACAGAATCGGCGACGCGAATGCGAAAACAAGCGACTGAAGTGACAGTGGCAAGTCAAACTGCTAAACAGATGGCCAATGAATTGCAGGCAGCTAAAGCTCAATTGCAAGCGCAAACGGATTCGTTACAGCAAGAAGTTGCGAGTTTACAAGGACAATTATCAAAGGAACGTAGTTCACGTACTCAAGCGTCAACATTGACAGCTGAACTCGAGTCGAGACTGGCATCGCTTTATGTTGAATTGGAGCGTAGTCGTGAAAAAGAGGAAAAGGCTATGGTGGACAATAGACAATTGAATGAACGAGTGTCGGCGTTGGAGAAAGAAACGGCAAGTTTGACGTTGGAACTCAAAGCCGCACAGACGAGATACAATCAGGAAGTACAGGCACATCAGGAAACTGAACGATCGAGGATGTTGTCGAAGGAGGAAGCCAACATGGAAGCCGTTAAAGGTTCGTTTTATTCATTATTCCTGCACATATATTTCTGGTTGAGTTATTAAAATTCAAAAATTTCTTGGATTAATTAAATCACGTGAATAAATTTGATTGTATGCGGCAGGACAAACGAATCGTGTAATCAAAGGTAATCAATGGAATAAAAATAATAGTCTGTTGCACAAGTTTATTCATTATAATGTGACATGATTATTAATTATTATTGTCTTTTCTATAATTCGTTATTCCATCGCTGCTTCATCGACAAAAAATTCTCTTTTCTGATTAACGTACGTAGTCGTAATAATTACCAATGATAATTCCCAATAGTAACTGGATAATTATATATAATTGTGTTTGGTTCATGGTGTTTTTCTTTTTATTTTTTTGCATTGAATCATTAGCCTTACAAGTTAAGCTCAATGAGGAGAAAAGTGGTCGACAACGTGCCGAGTTACTTGCCCAGGAAAAGGAGCGTCAAACGTCAATGCTATCAGTTGATTATCGTCAAATACAACAGCGATTACAAAAATTAGAGGGCGAATATCGACAAGAGGTGGAAAAGGTGAAGGCGTTGCAAGGCCAAGTTGAACAAGAACAGCAGAAGAGAAATTTACTACAAACAGAATTAGCACAACAGTCGTCAGATGGTGGACGACTACGTGCACGTGAGCAACAGTTGGTTGGTGAAGTTGGACAATTGCGTGAGGCAAAACGCCAAATTGATGAGGAATTACACAATCTAAAGACCCAGCGTAATGTTGATTTACTACAAACTAAAGAACTTCAAGAGCAACTTGAAGCTGAGGCTTATTTTTCAGTGAGTGTTTTTAATTATTTATTTATTTCTGTTACAATATTCAATGGGTATTCATATTTTCATTAAGATCGTTTTGTTAATTAATTTTGTTCCTCGATTTATCCTAGACATTATACAAAACACAAACTCAAGAGTTGCGTGAGGAATTGGATGAGAAAACAAGACTCCAACAGGAATTGGAAGAGGAACGTAGTTCATTGGTGCATCAGTTACAATTGTCTTTGGCACGAGGTGATAGTGAGGCATTGGCTCGTTCCATAGCTGAGGAAACTGTTGCGGATTTGGAGAAAGAAAGAACAATGAAGGAATTGGAATATAAAGATGGTATGGTAAAACATCATAATGAATCAGCGGCAAAAGAACAAATAATTAATAGGCTCAAGGATAATGAGAGTGAATTAAAAAAGAGTGTCGATGTGTATCTAAAAGACAAGGATGATGCAATTAAACGTGTGAAGGAGTTACAGGAGCAACTTGTCAAGGCACAATCAAATGTTGAAGAAATTGATAGGCTCAGCAGTAAATTGAAGACTGAAACTCTGCTTAAGGAACAAGCTATCAATAAATTGACACAAGTTGTTGTGAGAAAAGACTTTTCAGCTGGTGGTAAAACGAAAAATAAACCATCATCGGCTGATTTACGGAAAAAAGAGAAGGATTGTAGGCGATTGCAACAGGAACTTACTCAGGAGCGTGAAAAATATGGACACTTGGCAGCTAAATGGCAAAAAGATTTGCAAGATTTACAAGTAAGTTTTCATTTTTCTCTTGGTGTTTCAGACATAATTTGATTAATTATCATCGAATTTTCGATAATTTATTCCTGATATTTATGTAATAGGCGCAGTTGGTTGAAGAAAATCAAGGAAAACTACGATTACAAATGGAATTAGACTCAAAAGATTCCGAAATTGAGACTTTACAAATGAAAATATCATCAATGAATTCAGAGACAGCGAGTGTATCCTCAATCGAAAATGACGGTGATGATTCTGTGTTACCTGATCATGGTGCCATGAGACTAGAAGGCTGGTTAAATGTGCCGAATAAACAAAATATAAAACGACACGGATGGAAGAAGCAATATGTTGTTGTTTCGTCGAAAAAAATTATTTTTTACAACAGTGAACATGAAAAACTTAATGCCGATCCTGTATTGATATTGGACTTGAGTAAGGTCTTTCACGTACGTTCCGTTACGCAAGGAGATGTTATTAGAGCCGACGCCAAAGATATTCCTAGGATATTTCAGGTAAATAAATTATATAAGAATTGAAGATGATAAAATTACAATGTGACTTCTTCGTTTAAATTATTTTAATTTATTTTACAGTTACTCTATGCTGGCGAGGGCGAAGCTAGACGTCCTGGTGACGAGGGAAATCCTCTTCCTGTGCCAGAATTACCTCAATTAGCTGACAAACCCGGCACTCAGCCAGTCAAGGGCCATGAATTCATTTCAATATCTTTCCACATGCCCGCGACATGTGAAGTGTGTTCGAAACAATTGTGGCACATGTTCCGACCGCCACCAGCACTGGAGTGTCGAAGTAAAAACAATCAATATTATCCATCTCTTCTCTTAATAATCATACACTTAATCATCATGATTAATTTTTATTTCATAACATATATATAATAATTAATTTTTACTCTTATAGGGTGTCATATAAAAGTGCACAAGGAGCATTTAGATAAGAAGGAAGATGCAATAGCACCATGCAAACTTCATTATGATCCAAATAGTGCTCGGGAGTTATTGCTATTAGCTGGTAGCCCAGACGATCAAAAATATTGGGTGACACGTTTATCCAGGCGCATACAAAAATGTGGTTATAAAGCAAATTCTCATATTGACGGCACGGGTCAACGTGTATCGCCAAGGTAGCGTAATTGGAGAGAAAACAACGCTGGGGGAGAACTAAATAGCTTCTTTTTTGTGTGGCATCGCATGATTGGGTAGTTTAAGGTTAGCGTTTGTTTTGTTGTTTTTTTTTTATTTTCGCCCCATGACAACTTCCTACTCAATCTATATGCGTTTGAATTGTTCAAGCTTTTTATTCTTTACACATATTGTTTAGAGATTTGATAATTAGGGAGAAAGGTAAAAAGAGGTCAGTACTGCTTTTGCTATAATTGTGTGCGATTTTGTTTTGTATAGTTTTGTTTATTTGCAGTTGACAATTGCTTTTGGGATTTGCATAAAAAAAAAAAATGCCTACGGGGATAAATAAAAATTTCGGGATTATTTATCACGTTCTATTTATTATTAATTTTGTTTGTATTTGTAATTTTAGGGAGTCTACGAGATCAACGCTCAAGCCATATCTATCTGTTCAACAGAGATCAGCAACTTTGCCGGCAAATGCGAGTATGGGCAAGTGATTAGTGTCACAATTGGAATAATAATATAAACAAGGGGGGGGGGGGCAATATAAACTCTGAAGTGTATTTAGGGTGCCCAGAGAGAATGTTAATCGCCAAAGTAGCGTCATTAGTAGTGGGTTTAATTAAAAAAGAAAGAAAAAAAAAAATATGGAAAACAAAACAAAAAATAACTATAGAGTTTATAAAAGACTTGGCAGCCAATTTTTGTACATGAATAATTTATATATGTTTGCCATTATTTCTGAAACAAGTCAGTAGAACGCTATGGGCTTTTCTTCTATTTCGCTAATTTTCACCTTGCCAGCTATTTACAAATTAAGAGAAGCTGCTTAAATCTTTATTCTACTCGACAAATTTTTTGTTCATTACTGCTATTATTTCTTTTTTTCTTTTTTAATTTTTTGTTTGTTTGTTTGTTTTTTTTTCTTTTTTTTTCTATCTTCTATACTGATAACACACGATTTTGATAGCTCACCTCGATTGTTTGAATGTGCGGAGGATCATGTGAAACACAATTGCACGATAAAATTGTGGAGTTTGTCCTCCAACTGTGTCTTATTCTCGCTTTTTTTCTCGAGAATTAAAAATCAATATTGGATCAATTATAGTATTATTACTTTTATATGTATCTAAATACAATTGTAGATGATCCAATCGTGATGTGTCGAGAGTACAATTTACAAAATGAATATGGCGGTGATGCGGATAAAAAATTTATTTCCTCTATATAAATATATATATATTTTTTTTTTATTATTTTCTAAATGATTGCAGATAATTAATATCAATTGCACGTGCGGTCCGCCTTTTTTTATTGTATAGTAGATAATAATCTTGTAATTGTTAGGGACTCTTTATATATATATATATATATATATATATATATATATATATATATGTTTGATCAACGCGATGCTGTTAAATGAAAGACATCGTTTTGTAATATTATCGATAAATTGCTCGTTGTTTAGACAATAATGTGATTCAATATGTTTCTTTTTTTGGAAGACACTTAATTGAATGTTGTGTTATGTCGTTCAAACGTGTGTGTGCACCGACAAATAATGGGGAAGACAAAATCTCGTAATAACTGAATTAAAGCGGATAGAATATTCTTTATGTGTTGGTGCTACCACGATTTCCTCTTGCATACAATCGATGTGAGATATTTTCATTGATAAAATGAGGTAGAGAAAAAAGAAAAAAAGAAAGAAAAAAAAATTGCAAGGCGTCCTGAGAGAAAGAGATATGATACATGTGAATGCCCGAATGAAACTGTCCTGTGCCTTCTTCCCTACCTCGCCCTAGCCTGTGGAAACCAATAATTATTATTACCTAAACGATGAATGGAATTAGAGAAAAAAGGAAATGTAAGTGTGTGAAGTAAAAACGAGAATAATAATTTAGAACAATCATGCGGAAAAAATGAACTTGTTACATGATATTTTATTATTATTTAGTTATTTACAATCTGTATAATATGAATTATTATTGCGATTAAACCTATTTTGTAGATAATATGCAAATGGTTTTATTTATTCATTCATGTTTTTTTTTTTTTTTTTTTTTTTCACATTGAAACAACAATTATTTAGTTATTTCAGCAATTTCTAAATTATTATTTCAAATGGCGCTGGAATATCGGAACCGGCAATTCTTCGACTAGGAAAACTCGATAATTTATATATATGAGAAATTAACGTAATGACATGAAAAAAAAAAAATGTCTTACGTTTTTTTCTTTTTTTTACGATTAACTTTTTCAACGTTATATACAACATCGAAGATCTACCTTCGCTATTCTACCTTCCTTGGTTTTTTTTAATATAATTAATTAATCAATTAATTAATTATTTCCTTTTGTATGTAGATAGGTTGATAATTTTTTTCGAATAAAACATGCATGATCATGAAGAAAAAAGTCGAGGCATTCATCTCATGGAATAAACATTGAAATATTCCATCCTCGATGTCTAAATATGTAAGATTTAATTATTATTAATTTTTCGTTTTCGTAAAATTTTTAACGATAAAGCTGTAAAAATGTGTGTGTGTGTTTTTTTTTTTCTTGTTTCTTTCAAATCGTGGAAAATCATGAAATTTTATCTTCTGCCAATATCCAGGTAAAGATGATTTCATTGTGCGGCATTTGTGAAACGAGAGTACATTGAACCGGCAATGAATGTGTTGTAATTGAATATCGGCATGATAATTTTTTACTTCCTGACAAAGCTCACAAGTCCACGATTAGCCAATTTAGTTCTGATTGTCGGCATCATCATCATCATCATCATTGTCGCATGCGGTAAACGATGTTGTGATGTTGGCTGTTGCGGTTGTTCTTCCACTACCACCACCTCCTCCTGATGCTGTTGTGGTTGATGTTTCCGCTGTTTATTAACACGATTTTTCACCGGTGTTGTTTGTTCCTTCATATTTGCCTGCCGCTTCTTGAATGAATCCTGCTTAGCACCACTGCGCAAACAGAGATGGCTCACCTCACACACCGTCGTCTACTTATTGCTGAACAGACGGACAGGGAGAGGAGAAATAGCGATACAGAAAAAATAGCGTGAAAAGAGTAATTGTTGCGAACAAATTCAATACAAACAAAAGAACAAACATTTCATATTGTTTTTTTTTTTTTTTTCTAGTGTGTTGTGTAAGCGAAGCAAAAATGCGAATTTATATGCTCGCTATTATTTAAAGGACCATTAAATTTAATTTCGTGTATAATATACATACACAAACACAAACAGACACACAATTACTTACAGATATCTTGTGAGATCCTCAACATCTACAAGCATGGAATCCTGCTCCATATGTAAATCGTCTCGTCTGAGTAAACCTTCAACTAATGCCTCATTTAAAACTGCAATTCTTGCATGAAGATCATTAGCTACTACTTGAAGCTGAGCAACATTCAATTCAGTCAATAAAACTCGTGATAAACGACGTCTGTCCTCGCCCAATTGAACTCCAACCTTTTTTTTTTTTTTCATAAAGTATTAATATTAATAAATGTATTATACATTGAGACAAAGTTTCTTGCAGAAATTGATTTACCTTCTCAAGACTTGAACGAACCATTTCAGTTATCGGACTCTGTTTAAGTCTTTGTCTTTCAACTTCCATTTGCATATGTGCCATTTCTTTGGCTTGTGCCAATGCCATTCTTGCTTCGGTTTGAAGTCTGGCTTGACGTGCAAAGAAATCAGCTTCGTCAAGGGGTGCACTCGATATATCTGTTTCGAGCCTTAACGATGGAAGACTGAGTACTTGAGGCCTTGCCGCAACACTGTGCGCTGGCTGTTGATGATGATGATGATGATGATGATGAAGATATGATTTTTGTTTCATGCTTGTTGGTGTGGTATCATTTTCTGAACCCGGTGATTCCGTATCCGAGGGCGTTTCATTCATGAAGCAAATTTGTAAGTTCATGCCTGGTATAGTATGAAAGAAGAAAAATTTGATTGGAATACAATTATGAATTCGAGTGAAAGAAACGCAATGATGGAAAAAAAAAAAAAATGAGATAAAAAAAGTAAAAGGGACAATATAATAATTACCACTTTGAAGTCGAGATTGCAGACTTGGCTTACGTCCACGTTCTGAACGTATGTCATCAGCATCTGGGCCCATAGCCAATCTCCTTCGAATTTCCTCCCGATCATTTCGACGCTGAAATTAAAAATGAGAACAAATTTATGGATTAAAAAATTGTAAACAATTTATTTGATAAATGTTTAGTATAATAAACACGCTAAATATTGTTTCTTCTCATATATATATATATATTTATCAACACTTTCTTGACATATCCAATAACGTATATAAATTTATACCACGTCAGATCGTTGCTGTACAATCTGGTCAAAACGCGAAATTAAATCTTCCTCGTCTCTGTAATGAGAATCCAATTTATGTTCCACCGCGACTGCCTCGACGACATTAACGATGATTCTTTCATTTTTCTTCTGAGTAAGATCAACCGTATCTTCACCGAGCTAATTTCAAAGTTCAACACAATAAAAATAAATATTATAATCGAATAAATTGATAATTCTAAGAAATTAAAAGGCTAAAAAAAGATTTCAACACTAAAACTGACTCACTGTCTCCTCAAAATCTTTGTCATAAGTAAATGTATATAAATCAGCGACAAATCGTGAATCTTTTTTATAATGTCTCGGCCATTTGCGACTAGAACTTCCCATTTTCGTATAAAGAATAAAATATAATTAAGAACAAATTTAATGAAATAAGAATTGTGTATACAAATTACTCGGCACTACAAATGAGAATGAACAACTGCTGTGAGAAAGAACTCAATTACACACTGATATTTCCAAGTGTTCCCTCCTGCTGTTAAGTGAAAGTATACTCGCACTTTTCTCCAATGCTATTGACCGATGTTTTATTCTTTTTCATATCAGATACCTGGCACTGTACTCATCACTTGAGTCCTAAATTTTCATTATTATTTCTTAATTTATTGTGCTCTACTAATTCCCATTGACCTAGAGAAATTATTCCATCATATCATTGTATAAAATATAAATATCATTATCATCATCACCCTGCTAAATATTTATTTCAAAGTATCATGAATGACGTGTCACAATTCTGTGTATACGAGATGCAAGTTCGTGCATGATTGATCATGCGAGACACGCGCGGAAACAATCAGAGACAACTGGCTGGAACAGGAACACAAAATATCTCCATTATACATAATATAATAAAAAAAAAGAAAGGGAAATACAAAAATTTGTACCTGTGAATATATTCCATAACTGCTGCTAAGGTCAAGATCTTTTGGCCTAATTGCCGGACGATTTCTCACAATGCTCGAATGCATGATTAAATAAAAATTAAATATATAAATAAATATCTTATTTTTAATTCCTCTATCATTTATGTCACGCACTCGACTGTCTGTACATTCCGTCACTATCAAATGCGACCGCGTGTCAACTGCATCATCACTTTACTCTCATTAAATCCCTCTCTTCTTCATTCTAATCGTTATCCCTACTTTTTTGTCTGTATCATTCTCTGTTTCCTCGTTTTATTATAATATTAAATATATTAGCTACTATATCGCCAGTGTGTCCATAAGTGGACTGCTCTGCACTCCCGTTTATCTATGAAACCTTTATGCCATCACAACAGCTTCTCTTTCTCTCAACGCAAAATATTTATAGACTGAATATAATGTCAGAGTGAGGTTGAAAGCAGCAAAAAGTTGTCCCTTTCTCGACCTGACGCGACACTGAGAGACGAAACTCTATGGCTCCCCTAGATGTACATGTATGTATTTCATCCCCTTTGCAGCCCATGTTAGATATTCTGTAATAGAGGGGTCACGTGAACTTTACATTCCCCTCGCTTCTTTATTCTCATCCCCCTTTTCGCCATCGTGAGCACACACGCCAATTTTATTCTATCGATTTTCGTTTCGGTTTCTCTTTTTTTTTCGCAATTGACATTAAAAAGAAAAATTTAGTGTCAGTCAGTGAAGAATGGAGATGATTATTAGGTATTCTGCTTTTTCCTTGATAAAATCAATTAAAAACCTTTGCCAAATTTTCTACAATATTATTTATACATTTAAACAAAAGTGTAATCGAGTTGGAATATTTCTGGTTACGGAATCTAAAACTGTTCTGAAAATTGAATTCATTTTTTTTCTCCGTATACAATTCTCAAATATCACTTCATCCTCACAAAGCTACACCAGGCTTTTGTTTTGATGAGTAATTAAATATAAATATTCAACAAAGAAGAAAATTAGTCTGAACAAAATTAGATAATATGAAAATAAAAAGCTCAAGCCTGTATACAATATTTTTTTATGTATATTATTTGTTGAGGCAAGCTACGATATTGGAAATTTTGTCTGTGGTCGGTATCATATTCCCTTTGAACAAGGTATTGACAGTAAAAAAAAGAAATTCTACCAATATAGAGGGCTACACACTCACCCTCCGCTCTTCTTCACGTGCAGCCCTCAAGTGCGTCTCGATTGCATCAAGATCGATTTTCGGCATTGCTGTTTCAATATTGTAAACATCAAAGCCACCTGAAGGTGTTTTATCGGCTTGTTCAACTCGACGTTTGTCAGGTCGTCGTTGACTTGTGTGTGATTGTTGACGTCTGCGTGCTTGATTTCTCGCCATTTTTTCTTTCTTTCTTGAATCAGCGCTCGTTGATTCCATTAAATCAACTTGATCCATTAATTTATTCGTGTCTTCTCTCATTGTATCTTTCATAAGACCATTGAGTCCACGATTTGAATTGTTAACGTCAACAGCTTCCATTGCTACAACGTCTGGTACAGGTTGAATATATTTTTCAAGATCAACACCAATATCACGTCCAATACTTGATAATAAATCAATTTCTTCTAATTTTGTATAAGGTGGTTGCTCCTCGGACAAACAATCCGAGTCTGTACTTGTCTCTGAATCTTCCGCAATTTTTTTAATTGATGAATCTTGTTCTTTCTCTTCTTTCTGTATTTTATCGTTTCCTTCTTCTAATCGTGTCACCTCGGCAATCAGATCAATATGTTCAATCACAACTTCTTCTTGTTCACATATTTTCACTGAATCCAATGAAATTTCTTCAATCTCAGGAAATTGCAAACATTCAGTTGACGTCGATTGCAATTCAGCCACTTCTATTTCCACTGGAATATGCTGCCAATGTGCCAGATTATCTTCACCTGATTCCTCCTCTTTAGATTGTTCAATACTTTTAACGTAATTCAAACACTTTTCCGATGTCGAAACGATATCCTCATAAAATGATGTCACAGTCTGCTAAGAATAAATCAAATGAATTAACAAAAACTAAGTAATCATCATTGCCAACACATATCAATCTCACTTCACTTAAATTCAACTTATACTTCAAATACCTGTATATTTAGCTTTGACGTTTCGTAAAAAAATTTACGCTCAGTTTTCCGTTCATCAAGACGATTTACATTTGAATCTCCCAATTCAACTTTGTTTTCCTCCACTTCGTCCTCGCCCACTTCTTCTATTTCTGTTTCCTTATTATTATTATTATTGTTATTATTAATATTGTTATTGTTATTATTATTATTATTGAGATGTTCGTGGAGTTGTGATTTCAAATCGAGTTCGTTGATACGTGGTGATAAATCACTACTGTCCAATTGATCCTCTTCACTAAATACTGAAAGAAATGATGGGGCTAAATGTTGGAAACCCGGATAATTAGGATTTATTATTCCACGACAGGGTCTTGGTAATTGTATACCATCATCGGAATTGTCTGAGCACTCGGATCCCACTGACAAATCGTGAACTAAAATAAAAGGAAAACAAGAAAGTATACCAGTAAAAATTATATCATCTCAATTGATGTAAATACAAATAAATATTGAATATATAATTATTAATTAATTGACTGATATTAATAATGAATTAACACACCCTCGTAGTCTGACAAACTGTCAGCTGAACTGCTCAACGATAATCTGGATACCGAAACATTGTTATTGATATTATTATTGGCACGTTTTGAATGATTATTAACGTTTGTACGTGCTACAGCAACTGATGACCAAGTAGTTGTATCCTCAGCGACACGAAAACCCTGAATTTCGTATGCCCTCGATTGTTCTAAGTAATTTCCAGTCTTCTCTGAAGCCGTGTCGTTGCAATTTTCAATCACCTCAGAGCCAGAAGCCACTCCCAGGCTCTCTCGTTCAACTTGACTGCAAGTATAAAATCGTTTTCTTATGTAGATACTGTATATATGAAATATATATATATATAAATATATATGTGTATTATATATACTGAAGTGATGTATATTTTTTCACACACAAAATGTTTCAATGCACTTACTTATTATTTAATCCGGCGTGGATGGTTGTTAGCATGAGAGAGTCCTTGATCCGCATGACGTTTGCTTCTCTGTAATCAATCGTGTGGGCACACATTCATTCATTAGTTGTGTAAGATTATTATTGAGCTAGATCAACTTCATTTTTATTCATCTCAATTGTATTTTATTATGGGGATAGTATTGGACAAAGTTGTTTTAAATTATAGGTATTTTGATTTGATGAGCATGATGAATTTATAAAAGAGAAATAGAGAAAAATGTAATTTAACTTTGAATAGAGAAAAAGAATAATAAATTATTGCTATCTGAGGAATCCTATTTATATATATATTTTTTTTTACAGTGGTTTATTATTTATGATGAGAAATTACAGGGTGACGGTAAAGTGGTTACGATAAACTTATTTTTTCTGTTACTATCACAAAGTGATAAGTAAAAATAAAGCAGAGAATTGGAAATGTTAAATTTACAAGTGAATCTTTACGTTTTTCATTATGATCCTCATAAATTCACAAATAAGTGATAACACGAAGTACTGTCATTAATATAATTTTGGCCTTGACAAAAAAATGAAAAAATAAATTATCAATATTTCGCAAAAATTGCATTTAAAAAAAAATAGAGTTCTCAATAACATTCCAATCTGTGAATATTTTTTATAATTCAGATGACTTCAATTAGCCGGATGAATGGAAAATTATTTAAAAATTCGTACACAATAAATGTATATGAAAATAAAAATGAAGATAAATCACTGCGTCACATTTGGTTCCGCCTTCCGGTCTCAGCGGAAATACAATCACCATTTACATAATTTTTTGAATAATTTATATATAAAATGAATTATAAAATATTATCTACAGTGGGCGGGTCTCCATTCGTTGAACAAATATTTTAATTTCGTTCTTTCTCGTCTTTATCAATATATAATAATAAAAATTTATCGTTAGAAATGACACACCGGTAGCCATTCGTTAGCACATATATGCATATCACATATAATAAAGTAGCGCGCAAGACTAAAATTCAAGACACATCACATCATCCGGTATCTTGCTTATCACTCATCCATTCAAGACACACCGGCATAATATAACTAAGACGTTCAAGCACCCACATCGCACACATCAAAGGTGAGAAAAAAAAAAAACGGGAAGTTATATTTGACACATCTCCCTACTCACCGTACACCATCATGATGTTGAAGCCGCGCGCAGACGGTATAGAGCTCTAGCTAGGTTGCTCACGATGTCTACCGTGTGGTTTATCGACTCGCGAGTAGCAAGAGCGCGCGTTCCACCCACACACCCCACGCATACACACTAATTTCCTTTCTCTCTTGTATTTCCCGTATATATACATTGAATACGGTATTTTCATTCTCTCTTACATCCTTATACAGAGTTCGGCGCGGGCGCGATAGCTCTCACTACACACACACACACTTAATTCTTATGATTTATTTAATACATAAATACCTTTTTATTTATTTATATACAAGAGTAATCCTTCTTTTTTTTCTATTTTGTTGTGGTTGATTTATATTGATTATAAAGAAAAATTGGGGTAGAAAGATGGATCTCTAGAGATTTTTGTTCAATTGAATTATTTATATCAGGTGAAGATGATTAAAATGTTTGAGAGAGGAATTTTTTTTCATCCAAATATTCGTATAATGTTTTTGCGTACAAACGTATTCGTATAATTAATTATGGAATAGCTCTCATCTGATAATTTTCACTTGGTTTCATTAATATTTATTAAAAGATAAATAATGATAGAGTAATGGAAACGGCAGCACTTTGATTTAATTTGATTATTTCGATAAGATGGAAAAAGGTTTGAAAACGCAAAGAAAAAAAAAGAGCTCTGTCATTTGAATAATTGTCCTTCCTGTAGAAATGTATACGTACTCGATTCTCTCTTTTCCACTTGGGCTGTTTTATTTGGCCACACTTTGCGCAAAATCGATATACCGTATGCTATATAACTAACGTGACGTCACGCTCCGCCAACGCGCATCATTCTTTCACTCATATTCTCTTCCTTTACAGTCTCCTTTATATTTTTGTCCCTCTCATTGTAATGAATACACACGCATACATATATATATTCCAAGGGGGAATTTTTTCTTCTCTTCATTATGAACAAATGTACCAGAAAATATTTAAGATGTGCTGAATATATTTATGGATACACATGCGCAATTTAAATTTAGGACACAAATCTGAAATACAAAAGAAAAATAATCAATGAATTAAATAGTGAAAAAAAAAATTCACAGACATTACCTTTATTTATTTTTAACAATTTTATCTGTCTCTGCATTTTCAATTGCAAGTCTTCATTAACTTTCTTCATACCTGATTAATTCTATTGTACTCTTCTTTTTTATTTAATAATGAAAAAAAAACATATGTACTTATGTATGTAGATGCAGCTAGGAAAAAATTAGCGCAAGGATAAAAAGAGGAGGATATACACAGAGAGATAATATATATGTTTATATGTATATATGTATATATATAGAAAAGGATTAGGGGTCGTTGACATACCTGTTTCCCTCGTTTGAAATGGTGTGGAGGTGGCGAAAGGATCGTCTCACACTTTCCCTTGTTCAATACAGAACTTATTTTTACTAATTTATTTATGATTGTTTTAATAGTATTACTGATGCACAAGATCACTGAAAGTAATTTGAAAGAATATGAGTGTATATTCGAAGAGAAGAAAGTGCTTTTTTTCGATTCTTAAATTGATATACGAACAATTAGTTAGAATTGGAAATTATATCTTGTTTTATTGTTCCAACGCGCGGTTGTCAGTGTACGGCCACCGTTTGCCTTTGCCGGATCATGTTCAGCCCTCTTTCACTTGCAATCAACCCCCTCTTGTAACACATTGATACGCATGCGCTATTCTGATATCTGTAAAAAGAAATATTACCCTTCAATTTTGTAGAGAAAATATATTTTCCAATTTCGAATTCTTTTACCTTTATTGAAAAATAATTTGGAACAAAAATGAATATTTCGAATATCTACAGCACAATTTTCCAAATTAGATCAATGCTGATTGGATAGGTGAGAGAGTTTTTCAATTTCAAATTGAGATTCGAAATAGTTCAACTCTATGGCGCGCGCCAATTTCCTTTCCTCGTTCGCCCTGAAGTTGCCCACTTCTTTTTCAGGTTAGGTAAGTTAGGATTACCAAAATTTAGTTTTTCAGAGAACCTAACCTCAAATTTACCACCAAACACATTAACATTACCCACATCAGCCTATTTTTCATATCTTTCTTGTATTCAGAACATAAATTGCATCATAAATGAGTATTTATCAATAAATTCGCTAAATTCTACTACAAAAAAAATGAATATATATTCGCGTTGTTAAATTTCGCTCGTAAATTTTGAGAAAGTGGATTGGGTAGAAACAAGGGCAGACAAACCTCCCTATACATATATATATATATATATATATATAGAAAATTCGAGTATTTTCTCGAAATACCAACTGATGCTAATTTCACACATAACCTTTCAAAAAAATCAGCTGATAGGAAATTGACGCAGTGTTTCGTACGAAGTTTCGAGAGACAAGTCGTCCGTGAAATCAGTAAGAGTAGAACAATTGCGTCATTTGTAAGTTCACATATAAATGTAATTCGACATTTTCTGCACATTATTTAACTATCAGAATCCTATCTACATTATTATTATACATCGTTTGCTTGTTAATAACATCAAATCATATCCTGTAAACATTAAAGAATCTTGTTATTCCAATACGATCACGTGTAGTCTCAAATTAATTTATGTTGCGCAGAATATTGAACGAGAAATGCTTTAAAAATGATGCTGGCAAGAGTATGTCGATCAACTGTTTCCCCCGGAGTCATCACCTTCCTAAAAGCACCAGTGATACCAAAGTCCGCCAATGTCAGCCGATTATACGCGTATAATGCAAAAACAACGTTCGGTAGAGCAACTCGCACCAAGCCAACTCTTCTCGAAAGAGCAGTGGCACCATCATCGGGGAGTGGTTAGTTTTCGAATCCATTTATATTATTCATTGTTCGCATTCAAGACATGAATATATATGTATGAATAATTTTGTTATTCTACAGCTATTAAAATTGGGCAAGCATGCACCGCGGGCGCAGCCGTGATAGGAATTGGGGCTCTATGTTTCTATGGCGCTGGTCTTTCATCTCACACCGGTGCTATAGACCATGCAGTGTTTGTATACTATTATATGTCGTGACTGTTCAATAGTCATTATGAGTATTTTTGTCTATTAAATGATTTCATTCCCAGATTATGGCCACAATATGTAAAAGACCGGATTCAAACAACGTATTTGTACTTTGGCGGCTCACTCGCAGCCACCACAGCTGCAGCAGTAGCGACCCTGCGATCTAAAACTCTATTGACATTTCTATCACGTCATCCATTGATTGCATTTGGTGTCACTACGGTTGCATTGATTGGAGTATCAACAGTAACACGAAGTATACCGTATCAGGAGGGTTTTGGTGCTAAACAAATGGCTTGGTTGCTACATTCAGCTATCGTAGGAGCTTATATCGCACCGATATCAATCCTAGCTGGTACGATTATAATCAGAGCAGCTGTATATACAGCTGGAATAATTGGTGGATTGTCGGCTGTTGCTGTTTGCGCACCCAGCGAACAATTTTTGAATATCGCTGGACCATTAGCAGTTGGATTAGGTGTTGTTTTTGCTAGCACAATTGGATCAATAATGTTACCACCATCAGCCGCACTTGGATCTGGCCTTTATGCAATTAGTCTTTATGGTGGATTGGTTCTTTTCTCAATGATGTTGCTCTATGATACACAGCGAATTATTAAACGTGCTGAAACTCAACCAATTTCTCATCAACGTGATGTTGTAGGAAGAATAATGACTGTTGATACTTTCGATCCAGTTAATAAGTAAGTGATTCATTTTATTTTGTTATTCAATCAATTGTTGGTTTGTAATTGAACTGATTTTGTTGACATTTTTTCTTACTTCCAGTGCCATGTCAATTTATATGGATACTATCAATATTTTCTTGAGAGTAGTGGCGATTCTCACTGGTAATGGTGGAAAAAGGAAGTAAATTTTTTCAAATTGTCCCTACATAAGGAATATATCAGATATCAGGAAATTTTTTCAATCAATGTCAATATCCTGCTGAATAAAATCAGATGACAGATGTAGAAACGTATTATTTAAGCTGTCAAAACTTGTAGAATCTATTATATGAAAGAATAAACTTGAAACTTGTATTATTGGTAGAAAAATTGAAGTGAATTTCATCGGATTATATTTATAAATTGTGCAACGGAACGTTCAAAAATCAATAACAGAAATAGTCAGGTTGACGATGAAGTTTCATTTGTATTAGGGTTCCAGATTCTTCTTCATGTATATGACACTTCTTTCTCTGCGCATGCGGAATTAATTTGTGTATAATTACACAAACATGTGCAATGAATCAACTGATGCAGCGTATTTTTTTTTTTCAAACAATTTATTTTTAGCATCAAATTGTAATATTGTCAAAATTAATAGGAGCTTCTTACTGATCCACTCGAATTCTTGGATTAATGATCAATATATAATAATTGTCTTCATTTTTAGATGAATGCATTTTAGCGGAAATTAAGAAAAAAAAAAAATGTCGAAAACGTTACAGCCTAAGCTTCATTTTTGTTCATTTATTTTATATAATAATTCTGTACATTGAATTATAATAAATGTGTTTCTGCTGAATCGGCAGGACCAGATTTTTAATACAGTTAAGCATCCCATGAATTTCGAGACGAAACATCGTTTAAAAAACAAAATGTTAGGAAAAAAACAATACTAATTATTACGCGGATGAAAATAGGGGGAATTAGTTGAAAAGGACAATTTTAAAAGATTGTATTAGCTGTGGAATGATAAAAGTAAGTACAAAATACATGCAATATTTATTCAGGAATGAAGTACTCGAACAATTGGATAAACTTGAGCCAGTCACTGAAAGAAAATTATCAATGCAGACCAAATGCGAATTTGTATAAGTCAGAACGCTATTAGACATTAGACCATATCATTTAATAGGAAATTTTGATGGTCCATTCATACATAATGTCACTATCAGATTGTCATATCAAGATTTGTTGAAGGTGAAATTAATAACTATTGATTATGAACATAACTAAAGCGCATTGTCAATTCTCTTATACACGAAAGACATTGATAATTACAATACAGAAATATCTGGAAATAGCAATTAAATTGTATATTAAAAATACCTACTAACCGATCAATTCATTATTCACTGACAGAATAAAATAAATAAATATTGTCCAAAAAAAAGGAATGGAGATTTGTTGTGAATGTTTTGAGATTAATATAACACTGATATAATAGTAGTTGAAGGGCTCTAACAAATATTTGATAACGAGTTATATCAAGAGTACAAGATAATAGGGAAACAATAAAACAGAAAATATCCAGTAGAATTTATTTCAATGAAGAAAACAAAAAGAATTCACTGTGTCTTCTTTTTGCCATTGTTCCACTCTATCCGAAAAAAAAAAAAATTATATATATCGATGTTAATTCTCTGCTGGATGAAATGAGGCGGGAAATATAATTAATCACCCAAAAATGTCGTGAAATAAGTTATTAGCAAACCAGTCTGATAATAAATATAAAAATTCGAAATTAAATACTCAACATCAAAAGAAATTTATTGAATTGAATTAATAAATGCACTTTATTGTCGTTTTATCAAGCGAAAATGAATATTTAACAACGAAACAAAAGTAGAGTTAAATATTTTACAAGTCCGGACTTGACTTTCTTTCAATTGCTCTGTTATTTTAAGAGTAAGGTCCCAAAATTCAATAACCGTGAACATTATATAATAAGTACATTTGTTGATTGTTTCTTTTTTTCTTTTTGTCATTAATTACTTTAAACGCTAACATAATCAGTGCGACCCGGTGTTGAATGCCTCCTCAAATAACCAGCAAACAATTGTCGAGCTTGATTGAGCACCCTGGCGACATTATGACGACGTACCATTTTATCAAAATGCATTGCCATTTCGTTGTAATCCATTTGATTGCGCATAATAAAATCACGATGTTGTAATAATAATGTGATACAGAGAAACATGAGAAATGGATTGCCACCACCGAATTCCGATGGTGGTGGTAGTGATCCACCGCCTGTTAATTGATCATCGCACGTACCATCAGGAATTAATGCTGTTAATTCAGTTGCTTCTTCACCTTGCTCTTGAGTATGTACTATTGGACTCTCGGGCGCTGCTGTATTCAAGTGTAAACTTTCAGTAGTTGCCTCACTGTCTGATGCTGAATCCGATCTGTTGGAAGATTATTTTAAATGATAGATGAAAGATTATTAAATGATTTTAATAGAGGTTTTTTTTTTTGCATACATTTTACTGTAAAAATTATTATTACCTTGGAGTGCGTTTAAGAAGTCTGATTGGTGTGATTGACTTAACACCATTATGATCCTCTAATATCTCTCCATCATATTCAATCTCAGTTTGTTCATCGGGTGTTGTCGGATATGTACAATTTTTTTGTTGCAAAGTGTGTAGCGGATTTTCCCATACAAAAACATCAGCAGCTGGACTACATCGTGCCATTTCAGTTTCAACTTCAGTTTCATTCTCAATACAATCCATATTTCTTTTGTTGGATGACATATTTTCAAAGTTACCCTCGCTGGACGATGAAGGACCAAAAACTTGTCGATCCAGTGATTCCAATTCCAGTCTCAATTCACGAGTCATTGATGTAGTCATGGGAAAAAAATCTGTGGGATCATCAGGTGAACTGGCGTCATCTTGCACCACACGTATGACTCCACTCTCACTTGAAACACGTCGTAATTCACGTTCATTTGTCGAACAAACTTTACTACGATTCAAACTGGCAAAATTCAAAAATTCATTCAAATTTTTTACCACACGCGCACACTTTTTTTCACCCTCTGTTAATTCATTATTTTTATTTATATGATTGGATATTTTGTCAATTTTGGTCTCTGTGCCATTGGTTGATTTTGATTTTACCGTTGACAAATCATTAATTGATAATCTATCACTTGACGATGTATTTTTACGATTTTTCGTTGACGTCATGTGATTTTCTGGTTCAGCTTCCATGAATGTAGCCATCGCTGAGTTCGATCTGTAATAAAAAATGAGGAAGAGTTAGTTGGCAATTTGTTTCTATCAAATTATTTCATTTCAGACGTACTAAATATTTCTCACCTGTCTTCGCCACTATTTCCATCCACTAATTGTTCATCCGTGCTTGAAATTCTTTTTTTACCACTCGCAATACTCGCGGACGAGCTCAACCGTCTAATTGAACATACTTTAGTATAAGCATTCTCACGAATATGTTTTACATTCGGACTTGGTGGTGGTGATGGCGGTGGAAACATAACTTCAGCCAAACTAAGTTCAATTTTGGGCGGTGTTGCTGGTAACGCTGCCCACAGAACTTCCAACATCCTCAATGCGTCCTCTAAAGCAAATTCACGTTTCATTTCTAATAATAACCATCTGTAGCAAAATAATAAATCATCTGCTTGATGCAACTTTAAATAAGCGTAAAAATCTGGATCATAATGTTGTAGACCCTCAGCGAGATGAGTAAATTTAGTTGTCATTGCAATACCATCAAGCATAAAATTATCTTTGAGCCGTCTCATTAATGCACAAAGACAAATATAAGCTTGCGCTTCATCGCGCATTGTAACCAGAAGCGGTGATGCAAGGTCGCTCATACCCTGACAATAACTCACACTTGGATGATTTAATGCATAAGTCGTTAGAATATTAAATAAACTTGCGATATTCTGATTATCATCTGATCCAGCATAAAATTTATGATGTCGGTCAGTTCTCAAAACATCTTTGCGTACCATACTTGTAACATAACTTAAATCACCGATATTTTGACCTCTTTGCACTAATCCACGCCATTTTTCTCTCAATGATTGATACTCCTGCGCTTTTCGCTTCATATAATCCATTCTTTCACGACCAGACATACCCTCAGGATAAACATTTAAAATATGTTTCCATACCACTTTACGCAAACTTGGTTCAATACCACCAAAATAAATAACAGCACGTAATTCTTTTGAATGAATTACTTGACCAATTGGATCAAGAAATCGTCGAAATTCGGCGTCAGTCAATGGTGGTCTCGATGGTTGAATACTTTGCTGCGATGAATTTTCTTCTCCTAAATTGCCAAGTGCTCTTTGTACCATATTAAGTGTTCTCTCCATTTTATTCATAATCAGTCCAGGAAGTTTAGGTGTTTTGTATGGGAAACCCGTTTCCTGCTGCTGCCTAATTGTTAATTCTTGTCCACTCTGTTCCCAATCACAGTCACAATCACCAGATTCACCAAATGGTTTTAAATTTACTTGAAGATATAAATATGGCTCTGATGCACTGATAAATGCAGCATCCAAATCCCAATCCGAAAGTAAAAATAAATAAGTTTCTGCTCCATAATCATCTATTGCTCTATATGATACGGTAAATTCGCCTTTTATATCAAATGCCTTCATCAATATACTCTGTAGTACTTCAATTGATGTTATTTGCGGATCAACACTGAATTTTCTGAACTCTGGCTGATGTCGTGTCTCGCATTTCTAATAGGGAAAAAAATCCAAACAATAAATATTCAATATAGTTTTTCTATCACAATTAAAAAACCAATATTAATAAATTAAATACATACTTTCACTTTTACCCTAACGGCTTCCCTTGGGGAGCCGAACATCTCCGTCATCGCGATAAATGATAATTTTTCTCTCGAAATATCATCCAAAGTCAATCTCACTACTCAAATATTATTTGTACATTGATCACGTCAATTTCTAATCATAATCGTATATTATTACCGCTGGCCCATGGCCAGGACACGGTCCAGGCCATTTTGGAATGTATTTCGCGATATGATATACCGACGTTCATTGATTGGAATAATTTAACCTTGAGTCTTCCAAGAACACCATATCAATTTTATCTCAATAAATTCTTTGTCTTATCACAAAGTTTAGGTTTCAAGATAATTTCCAAATAATTAGATTTCGCTGAACACTTTCCAATAATATAATAAAATTGTAAAAGGTGTTTGTTATCATAAATATTGGATTAATTATTCAAATAAAAATGCAGAAATTGTGTGACTATAGGATCAATAGATACATACACAAAAATATACATCGAAAAACGTATACGTACACAAGTGCAGAAAAGTGAGGTTAGATCACATAGCGGGGAATAATTATTTTAGACTATTATTAATTAATTGCCATTCATTATTTACTAATGTGAATTGTATTGAATATATGAATTTTTGCAATGGATAATATCACAGCTGGTATCACTATATATTGAATTATTGTGAAATTGCTGCTCAATTCTGTAAAATTTCAAACGGAATAATTTATTCGATAAGTTTGCAACTTTAAACTGCAAAATATTATCTTAGATTATTAATTATTGCAGCGATAACATTCAAATCATCGTGATCACCATATATTTAAGTCGATAAAAGTATTTCTCCGTTTTTGTATTTCCAAATCGTATCTGAAGTCGGTGTATATAATATATATATATACAGATATATAAAATACATAGTGAAAATCGGCGTCGCCGCCATCTTGTGTTCCGGACGAAAGTGCCCGACGTTCACCGAAAAATATAGAACTTTCTTATTTAAACTTTTATTTTGATCAGAGAATAAATGAAATAAATTCGCCCAATTAATTCAATATTCGTTTAAATAAGAACAATTCGTATGAGCAGGTAGAATTTATTAGACTTGGTGGATATGTTGAATGTGATACGCTGTTGTTTTTTCGAGAGATCCATTCTCGCTTTTCAAAAACTGTGATTAGTTATCATGACATGAATTGTCCCCAACATCTTCAACTGAACAAGTGTAAATAAAAATATTTATTATCCTTGGGTATTATAAAAATACATTTCCTTAAACATAGCGGAATTCATCAAGAAGTGTCGAATATCACACATGAATAATTGAACAACTGACGAAATCCTTTAATCATTCAGCCGATAATCCTAGTTAGCATATTGTCAGGTATTTGAGATGAATAATATTTTAATGAAATAAATTATTCGAAGTAGACATGGGCCTGAGCTCTAGGCATCATACGTGGTAGCAGAAACATTTCCTCCACGACCAGTCCAATTAGTATGAACAAACTTCCCTTCCTGGCCCAGCAACTCATAAGTATGGGCTCCAAAATAATCCCGTTGTGCTTGCAGTAAATTTGCAGGTGAACGAGCTGTTCGGAATCCATCATAAAAAGCCAATGCAGCCGAAAGTGCCGGCACTGGAACACCAATTGATACTGCAGTTGATATTACTGTCCTAGCACTTGCTTGACACTCTCTCATTGCTTTCGTGAAAAATCCGTCCAATAATAAATTCGATAGCTTTGGATTCTTGACAAATGCTTGCTTGATATTGCCAAGGAAAGCGCTGGGAAAAAATTTCTTTCATTATTAAATGATTCAAATCGAAAATTGAATGAATTTAGTAACTAACCTTCGAATGATACATCCACCTCGCCACATTAGGGCAATTCCACCGTAGTTCAGATTCCATTTGTGAACTACCGCAGCTTCACGCAAAAGCATGAACCCCTGCGCGTATGAAATTATTTTTGATGCATAAAGAGCTTTCCTCAAGTGATTCAGAAATTCTTTCTTATCACCTCTATAAGGATCATTAGGCCCTTCAAGAACTTTACTCGCTTCAATTCTTTCACTCTGAAGTGCTGATAAACATCTTGCAAATACAGATTCACCAATTAGAGTAACTGGAATACCATAATCAAGAGCAGCAATAGCTGTCCATTTTCCAGTTCCTTTTTGACCAGCAGTATCACGAATTCTCTCAAGTAAATATCCTTTTTCGTCTTTGTATTTAAGAATATCTCGGGTTATTTCAATAAGAAATGAATCAAGCTCGCCTTCATTCCATTCATCAAACACATCGCTCATTTCTGCTGGACTCAAACCCAAACTATCACGCATTAAATGATATGCTTCGCACACTAGTTGCATGTCACCATATTCAATACCATTGTGAACCATTTTAACAAAATGACCAGCACCAGTTTCGCCAACCCAATCGCAGCAAGGTTCGCCATCAGTTTTAGCAGAAATTGCCTGGAAAATTTCTTTGATATGAGGCCAAGCTTTTGGATTTCCACCAGGCATTAATGATGGACCATATCTAGCACCCTCTTCTCCACCACTAACTCCACTTCCAACAAATAAAATTCCCTTCTTCTCCAAATCAACAGTCCTACGTTCTGTGTCACGATACTCTGAATTACCACCATCAATAATTATATCTCCTGAAGATAATAGAGGTACTAATTTCTCAATGAATGCGTCAACAGCGGCGCCAGCTAGATAAAATAAAATAAAGCAATGAAAAATCCATACTTATTACTTTTTATTTATATATTATCATTCATATAATGTAATGAAATATATATTCATCAAGTCAATTTTTTACCTTTCACCAACATCATCACTCGTCTTGGTTTTTTCAATTTCCTAACCATTTCTTCTAAGCTAAATGCACCAATGACTTTTGTTCCTTTAGCTTCGTTCTCAAGAAATGATTTTACTTTATCTGTTGTACGATTGTAAGCACATACAGTAAAACCATGATCGTTCATATTCAAAATTAAATTTTGGCCCATGACTGCAAGGCCAATCAAGGCAATATCTGCAGTTCTGAAACAAGTATAGAAATATTTTAGAACTAAGTAGCTTGATAATTACATTTCTATTCAACTCTATGACCTTCATGTCGAGCTAATTCAATAACTCCATGAATTTCAAGATGAATCCTAACAATCATTACATTAATTATAACAGTAACTTTGTTTTTACATTTCATGACGTGGTTTTTTTTTTATATGCCTCAGGGCAACATCATGGGGAATGACTCGGTAAATAAATGTACGGATGAATACATAATAGATAATTATATTACGAAGGATATATTTTACTCACGCTTCACTCATCTTGTATTATCTTTTTTCGCTTCGTTCTGAGTAAAGAATGAATGTTGATTTTAAAAAATGATATCTATTCAATGTTCTTGATGAGCAACAAACGATCTGGTCTTCATCAGCTTTCTAGTTTATGTAGAAAAAAATGTACGTGCTGAGCTCGCGCTTCTAGTCAAAATCAGATGATTTTGTCTGTGCCAATCGCGTGGCAATATAGGAATTGTGTTATGAAATCTAGGAGAGAAGGGAGAATCATGTAAGTACGGAAGTCCAGTGCCGATGGCCTCCGATAATTAACGAGCTTCTATTCATTCATATTCAAAATTTTTATTTTAATGAGAGAGTTCAGAAATGAAGTTGGTTCATTTAACTACTTTAAATTCTGCTTGTTTAAAAACATGTATGGTACATGTATTATGTATATCCAGGAGTCATGCTAGTAGTATTAGTATCAGTATTATTATTAACGGATGGACTAAATTGTACTTGGACATGTTATGTAGCGTTTCCTTTTCAAGAGATCAATTGCCGTTTTTTCTTTACAGTGATATTAGTTACATATATTTATCTTCGATAATATGGATCAATTATCGTCAATATTTATTGGCACACTTGATATGTACAAATTTTTACAATATTGTATATCAACAATTTGAAACTGCCCGGGTTCACGATAATCCGCCATTTTGTGAAAGTGCCTTGAGGATCTACCGAGCAGGAATTAATCAGTATCCACCAATAAAATGAGTGGCATTTTTTAAGGAATTGAATGCTATTGGTTAACTCCCACTCCAATATGATCCGACAGAAACTAACCTACAAAAGGGCCGTTGGAGATGGAGCTTGATTGAGCGCGCCATGATATTACACACTGCATGCCCGCGATGCCCGCGCCAAATACATTTCCAAGGCAAAGAGGATCTAATCCTCTTTGAGCGAAGCAGCTAGGCACAACTGTAGCGAGGAGAAAATCTGCAGTACGGATATGCACATATATAATAGGCTCATTCAAATACAGTGTTAAACACGGTGTTTTTTTTTATTTATTCAAACAGTGTCTTATTCATTTGGAGTTTTTTGGCTCCTTCAATATACTAAGGCGTGTGAATAGCCTATTACGATATGACTAGGTAAAAATAATTTTCAAAATTTTTTAAGGTTAACATTTGTGATGTGAATATGTAGCTCCTCGTGCACACATCAAATGCTCATGTCTAGAAATTTTCATCTCATTGTATCAAAATAAAATAAAATTAAAAAATTCTGTTGAATTGAGAAAAAAAATTTTGAGTTTCTTATTCACAAATTGGAAATTTTCATCCGAAATTTGATACAAATAAAAAAAAGTCGATAGAAAGCAATGGGATATTTCAAGCAGCAACTCATGCGAATTAGATCAAGGTGTGGTAATATTTGTATTGTATAATAATAATAATTATTCCTTTTCTTTTCAGGGCAAAGATTGAACTTGGAGATGTGACACCGCACAATATCAAACAACTAAAGTTACTTAATCAAGTTGTGTTTCCAGTAACATACAATGAAAAATTTTACAAAGACGTTTTAGAAGCTGGTGAATTGGCCAAATTGGCTTATTATAATGACATTGTGGTAAAATTAATTGTAGTATTGTCTTTAATTTTTTTTTCTTTCTTTCTGCTATAGAATATATTTTATTATTATTGTCATTTAGTAAATACAATTTTGTTTTATTTGATGAATCGTTTATATTTTAGGTTGGTGCAGTTTGCTGTAGAGTTGACACCTCCGAAAATTCCAGGCGATTGTATATAATGACTCTAGGTTGTTTGTCACCATATAGAAGATTGGGTATTGGCACAGTTATGGTGCAACATGTTTTAAATTTTGTTGATATGGACAATAATTTCGACTCTATATTTCTGTGAGTGAAAAATAATTGTTAAAAATAATTTCAAGCATGAAACACTAGATACAAACGGATCAATTGATCTATTCAATAATACTATTCTTCAATTTTATTTCAATTGTTTCCAAAAAGGCCGCTCGGTTCGAAGAAATTAATTATTATTACGAAGCCTAATTTGAATGGCATTTTGGAAAGGATTAAAATAAAATTCATAACAACACCAATCAGTAGAATACAAAGATTTAACATTTGTATTTTTTACTTTCTCGTTTAGGCATGTCCAAGTAAACAACGAAGGAGCAATTGATTTTTACAAAAAATTTGGCTTCGAAGTAGTCGAAACAAAGCAACATTATTACAAACGAATTGAACCAGCTGACGCACATGTGTTACAAAAAACGTTACGTCCACAATTAAATTCAAATCATCAAAATGTTTAATCAGTAAAATATTTCCAGACGCTTCGTTTCTCATGCCCGTGTTATCATCCAATTTTTTCTCTGTTTCTCTTTCCTCCCCCCTAAAACTTTCACTTCAATCTTTCTATTCTTTCAATTTGTTTTCGCCCTACGTATCTTCATTACCTACTGTACAAAATATCAATAAAGTGTTCTCGTAATTTCTATATTTGTTTTTTGCTGGTGATATAACTAATTACAATCATTATTGTTATGAGAAGAAAATAGGCGGAGAAATGAAATCAATCTAGAGACATTTTTTATTGAATATTAAATATAATAGTTTGGTAACGCACAATAGATTTTGGGCATTGATGAAACAAATTTCTTTTTAGTTTGTCACTCTTTTTTTTTTCTCGTCAATCAATAACAAAAAAATATTAAGTAGATTCTTTGTAAAAAAAAATGTAAAACGTATGTGTATCATCAAAGGTTGCAAGATTAATAAATAAATTAGTGCTGTGGTTGGCATTGCGAGAGAAAAAAAAATATAATTGTACACACAATCTCGCATTATTGGCCGCATATTATTTTTTAATCCGTCCTGCGGATACTTTATCATTCAACATCTGAATTTATGACGATGATTGTCAACAAAGTACGTCAAATATATATCTGTATATAGTATGTTACATATTCCATTATAGATGATAATTATTTATGCAGAGATAATTAATATTAGCGCACGTTGTTCAATTTAGTTTTACATAAATAAATATATAAAATTACACGGTCAAAAACGCGCGTGGGCCCTGTGAAACAATTTATCGTACGTTTAAAGCATTTACATACTCATTAATTCTTTTATTCTTTTAATGCATAACTCGGAGCCTTCGTAAGCGTCTTTGGATCCCTGAAATAAATTACAACATCAATATAATTTCATTTCATATATTGAACATGTGAATTAATTTTACGAATTACTAACCACACTCAGACTTAAGAAGCCATGAGGTAATCCAGACACAATATCAAGCGACAAATTAATCCCAAGTACTTTCAATTTTCTCGCAAACATCACACAATCATCTAAACATGGATCCAAATCCGTAGTCTGTGAAAAGAAAAGGTGAATAACACAATTATTATCAATAGAAAATTTTCAATACGTCTTTCAAAAATTGTGTTCACTAACCAAAAATTTAACTGGCGGGAATTGTCTGAGAATACTATCGTCAACATGATAAGGACTCATTAAAGGATCTCGTGGAACAGTAAAATCAAACTGTTCATTAGGACTTTTAGTGTAAGACATATCAAGTTCACGTGATATATTATTATTACCACCAAAAGTCAATCCCATAAAGCTCGACGATCTATCACCATTGGTATTATCGTAATCATTATGAGATTCAACACTTGGCGGTGTCGAATTTTGGAATGTAACGCCTTTATATAAATTAATCAATTTTTGAATATATCTCTGTGAAGTTGTTTCACTATATGGTAATTCACTAGACGGTATCACACCTTGACCATCAACTTCAGCCAAACTAACAGAATTTAATGTTGAATCCGATGGCAATGATGCCAATTTATTTTCATTTATTTCATCGCCATTTGGACTTAATGCAAGAGCAATTAAATCACTTTCACTAACTTCAGCGAATGATTCTGTATTAGATTTCATTGATATTATATCTAAATCTCTTTCTTTAATATTTTGTTTGCTTTCTCCTAGACTATATGCCTTTAAACAACCCATCATAAAACCAAATGGTAACATTGGATCAGTTAATCCAAGCATTCGTGCTGGTGATGGTACAAATTCAACTAGAACTGGCACGTAAGCCATAAATAAACCGTCAGGTTTTCGAATATTCAATTCGATACATCGAGTTGTGATTGCCAAATTAAGATTGGCACCCGCTGAATCACCAATAAGATAAATTTTTTTAGCTGTACTACCGAGCAATGAATCTGCATGTTTCAATGCCCAACAATAACTGTAAAGAAGTTCTTCAATAGCACGTGGATAAGGTGCTTCAGGCGCTAAACTATAATCAACACTCAATATCGGTACGTCCAATTGTTCAGCCCAACGTCTCAAATATATTTCATGTGAGCGACTACTTTGCGCAACAAAACCACCACCATGACAGTGGAGTAATAATATATCTGAAGGTCCCAATAGTTCACCGCTAACTGTAGCCGATCCAACCATACCAATTCGTCTTTTTCCACTTAATAATCTTACATGAATTGGTTTTTTACCCAAATGACTCTCTGGTATTGGTATTTTTACATCCATACCATCAACTGTTGATATCATCAATTCTTCTGGAGGGATTGATATCACTTGATTGATAGGCAAAGACGGTATCATTAAAAAAGGCACAAATTGCACCAAATATGATTCATTGAGATTCCAAAATGCTTTGCAAAAATGTATATCGGCTTTTTGTGACAAATTAACAATGCGTCGTGCACGTAACTCAGGATCGACAATGTATTTTAATGAATTGGCACATCGACCAAGTATTGAACCATTCTGATAATAGATTTCACTGAAGGAGGTCATTGATAACAGAATTGATTTGAGCAAATACTGTACATTATCTGCAAACTAAATTACTAATTATCACAAGATATTGATTTTATGAAATATTTTATTTACCTGGAAGGCTATGCATCTTCCATAGAAGCAATACTGATCTATATTTTCGGCTTGATTTAATAATTCTTGTGGACTGTGCTCGTCTGATGGAAACAGTGATAATTTACCATCGCTTGCGACTTCGCTCCACGAATACAAAGTATTTAAATGATGTAAAAATGTACATAGCGATGCTATTAATTGAGAACAAGCTTCAATTTCCCTGCAAAGAGGAGATACAAATCCATTGAACAAATGTAAAAAATAATTAATTCACATTGAATTTATAATTTATTATTTTTGTTTACCTCATGTAATGTGATTTTCTGAATATCACCGAGTCTCTGTTCATATAAATTTGTCGACAGATGTTGATAGAGTGTAAAATACATCTATCAATAAGAAGGAGAAAGCTTCGATAACCATTTCCTGGTGTGTTCTCATCAAAATCAAATTGTGGTGCAACACGAGCTATTTCTTTATACAATGGACGTATCTCATCAACAATATCCAATACTGCAATATGTGCAGCTGTTATTCTCAACCCATATTCATCAAGATGTGTAGAAAAATATTCACGATTAGCACGTGCTAATTCACGTAGTGTATCCCATTGTGGAGGCTCTAAATCCTCAAAGGGTCGTTCAAATCCATCGTTCAGTGACATTTCTATGCAATATATATAAACACGTATTCGTATGAAATGAAACGCGTGAACAGTTGTCAAATCAACTGCACAGAGTACTGAACAAAGAGAAATCGAATGAATTTATATCTTCACGCACAATTATATCAATTAACAAAGAATGAAAACATTTTATGATGAAAATATAAATTGAATTTAAAATTCAATATTCCAAAGGTCAGAACTAGACACGCCGGAGTTATCGATATGATAAAATGATGACAAATTGTGTGAGAGTAAAATGTATAATAGGGTGAGAGGGGGACAAATATTGTTGCAATGTTGCTAGTGAATCACTGGTATTCAATGAGGAAGTAAACTGTGTCTAAAATATTCAAGAATTGCAATTCAATTTTGAGGTTAGGTTGCTCAAAAATATAAAAATCACACTTAATTATTTGTAATAGTATAATTAAACGTTTGTACACAATAAATAATTTAAAATGTTTTTCTTCTGCGTTTATTAATCATCAATAATAATAATTTAATTGCTCATAATGGTGCAATGACTTTGATATTTTTGGATGTAATGTAGCTATATAATTTGTTTATATTCATGGCCACTAGTTATGTTTATGATCACGTCAATGTATTTATATACAGACAGGCTTTTTAAAAATGGCGGATATGTGTAAATACCATGCGCATATCTTATATTTTCATATTTAAATACCACAATTTTGGTGTTGTCCCTTTAAAAATGACACTGAAATAATTTTAATGACTCATTCGATTATGATAAACAAAAACTGATAACGGGCATTTTTTTTCTTCGATAACGTTTTGGTGAAATATTTACAAAATTTTCAAATTCATATCAGTATTTCAATCGAACTACACAATTTCAAGTTGATGATGAGCAACAATTGAATAATTATAACAAATTTTCAGTGGGAATTCCTCAACCAAATCTCTGAGTACAAAGAGCACAATGTTACTGATATTTTTATTTTATTTTTGGCGTAGAATTACTCGATGAATTTTTTTTGTTAATAATATCAGGTAGTTGTAGGAAATGTCACTCTGTAAATTATAGGTACATTATCGAATAGGTAATATTATTAGAACATTGTTAATATTATAACATCAATAGAATAAATGAAGAACTTGTATATTCTTGGTAAAATTCATGATACTTTAATGAGACTCTTATCATATGGAAATTATGATTTCCTGTTCGAGTATTGATTTCAGGCTAGACCATATTGTCTAAAAATTTGATGGCATCAGTAATATTATACTCTAACAAAGTAAAATATACTTATGAATAATTGAATAGTGAAAATATCTGTAGTGCAAAAAAATCTGTGAAAATAAATTCAACAAATAAGGATAACTAAAGTTGTGGTTTTTATTTCTATTACACGAAAAAACATTAATGACAATCACTCATTTTCACAAACTTCAAGTGCAATTACTCTCTTTATTGATAGAAAAATTGAGTTGTCAAAGAAAAAGAATATTTAATCAGTAATTTGCCAAAAGAAGAAAACTTTGTTAGCAAAGTTTTTACTTCCACTATCATGACATAAAACTCAATACTCTACTTTCCATCTATTCTCGCAATTTATTCTGGCAAACTTTTACATTAAAATTTTTTCCGCCAAGATTCAATATCCTTTTAAAAAAAAAAAAAAAGTGGATAAAAAATAAAGATAGAAAAAAGAAAACAAACATACATTCAAATATGTGTAGGTTATCCTTCATATATTTATTGATAAATAGAATTACATGTATCCACAAACACAATGAATTGTTCTTCTTTCGTTTTGTTCACGAGGTCTTATTTATATCAAACTGAATAATGGAACAAATTAAATTATAATATTGCGTGTTTGAGTAGAAAATAAAAAAATAAAATAAAAAACTTCATTTAAAATAATTCGACATTTTACATTCTACATATCATTTTTATAAACAATAATTTCCTCAAGTTCTCTCATTTACAGATTGAATAACTTCACAATAATCGTAGCGAGTATTTAGGATTTATAGCGAGATGTGCTGCGGACAGATGGTATAGCATTCAATGAATTATTCAAAATTAAAATAATAATGATTTGTTTTTCATTCAATAATAGAATATAAATTGCTGTCTGTATTTATATAACAAGTTTGCAAATTACGAGCTCCTTTTCCCTTCAAATTGGTCATCTATATCTGGCATTCTTACTAATAACTCTCTCGCTCTCGCACTCTCGTTCACATTTTCGTTCTATTTTTTCCCGTTCACTCTTGATTTTTTTTTCTTTTTTTTTTTTTTTTTTTTCGTAATATATATTGTACAGTCACAAAAATTATTATTAGTCCATACACTATATATATGTGCGAAGCAAAACTTGGGCAAATTGGCTGTACACTTTAAATTTCTTTCCAATAGCTCTCTCTCTCTCTCTCTCTTTCTCTTTCTCTCTCTCTCTCTCTGTTAATACACGTGCAATAACTTTTATTTTCGTTTATTCGATCTCTCTTTTCTTTATCAATATTCAGTTAAAAATGTGTATTTTTTTTATGTGTGATGTGTAATTTTTTGTTATGAAGGAAGAGCTTTCAGCGAATATAAGATTGATATTGTGGTATTACAATATAGGTGAGGAATAAATCGTGGAATAATGTTATTATCAATATATCAATATATATACTAATAACTGAATGAACAAACAATTTGTAAAAATAAATACCAGACATGTAATTTAAATTAATTATTTCTTTATATAATCTTAATCCAAACGTTGCAACTCGGACTACTAAAGGACGTATATTTTTTTTTTGTCTTTTATTTTTATTTTTTTTATTTATTTTTATATCTTCATCACCTTCACGCGCCTTTAAGCTAAATCGATTATTTATATATATTTATATATATATATATATATATATATAATAGACTTATTACTTCTTTACAAAAATCAATTCTTAAACTTACGTATATGTGGTGGTGTGATATCGGGTCACAGGATCATTTGAAGATTGAAATTTTATTTATTCCATTTTTCCATTGCACATAAAGTGATAAGGATAAATGAAAATATTAAAAAATTCATTCTTCAAAAATATTACATTTACCAAACTGATATGCTCCGAACAGCTAATACTGATACTTCCAAATGCCACAACCAATGAATTATTAAATAATTATTGTGAATTGTACCCGATGGGTTTATACGTTTTATTCAAATTCATTAGATTTATAATTATTCCTTGCGTTAATTCATTGGAGAATATAAATATGTTGAAGAAAAAGAGGGTAATTATAAATAAATTGCGTTAGTGGAGTCTTGAATATGATTATTTGAAATAAATTTGATAAATTAATTCGAACCTCTGACTCGATTTCACTCCAATTTTTTTTTTTTTTCTTTTAGTGTTATTATTCAAATGCGACAATGCTCTCACTACACGCTATAGGTACATAATATTTATTTAATAATGATATATAAATATATACGCGTGTTCTTTCTTGTTTTCTGTCTTGCCATCAAGTTGTTGTATATATATATATATATATATATATATATATATATATATATATATATTTATATATAATTATATATCATTATCGTTGTGATGTAATGATGCTATTAGATGTTGTTGTTGTTATTTTCGTTCTTGTATTTTATCGCAATCATAATACATTCACGTGGTAATTGCTATATCTTCTTAACATATCTAAAATAATATTTTTAATAACATTTAGCAGTTTTTACGTTTAATGTATGGTACGTTCAATTACATGTTGTATCGTGTTTATATGTTTACCTTGGCCACCTTTAATTAAATTGTATGCATGTATACTGATGTGTCATGGCGAATAAATTAATAAATCCAATACTTTTCCTTTTTTTATTTTTCATTTACTCTGTTCTTTATTTTCATTTCCATCCATTGATTATTTTATTTAATGCCGCAATACTTTTTTGTTTAAAGCAACCAGCCAGCAAACATGAGCATTCTATATATATATGATTACGCTGCGCAAAATTTTATTTCATCAGGCAGTTATTATTTTTCGCTAATTCAATCAATGGGGAGTTGATTAAGTTTTTCGCTCTACAACATTTTTTTTTTTTTTTTTCATTATTTTCATTTATTGCATTTAATTTGAACAACGGTTATATTTTTATTTTGTCGCACGTTGTCCATAATTGTACGTTAAAAATATTTTATAATGAAATAAATGAGTGTTATTAATTTTTCCTTCGTCAAATTTAGCATACAACTGATTGATAAATGAATTTAATTACGGATTGATGTTATGTGTGTTTTTGTTTGTGTTACTGTGGGTTCTTTGTGTGCCCATTTATACTATTTTGGGCCAAAGGTGCGTGTTTGTTTTTTAATCTCTTGGTCATATACAAATATATAAGCATTAAACGTGTAATATATTATCATCAATCATCATTATCATCATCATCAGCATCATCATTATCATCGTCATCATATATGTATTATTAATATTATCCTAAGATAGTTATTGTATGAACGATTTTTTTTTTTTTGTCAAAAAGAAAAAAGAATAATGTTTCGCATTCAATTCTTGTTCCAACAGCCACCACTTTGTATTTTTCATTAATTTCGCATCAATCAGTGGAAACTAGAGGTATTGATGTATTTCACAGCAATTATTGAATCTCTTCACAAGCACTGTTCCTCTCAGTCGTTAAAAAAAAATAAAAAATTCGACGTGACTTATCGTGATCAAAAAAGAAAGGAAAGTGATAATAAAGTGGAAACGGAAAAAAAAACCGCTCATGAAGTATATTTCATTATATAATGAGACATAAACTCCAACGACACTCCAAATAATGAAACAAGAATGAAGAAGAGCAAGAGAGGAGGAAGAAGAAAGAACGGAAACAATTCAACGAATTTATTTGCTTGGAATGGTAAAATATTATTCTGCTTCATCATCGTTAAATTCTCCATCCCTGTCCATTTAAAGTTTAAATACGTTAGTGATTTAATTTCTTAAGTGGTAAAATTTTTATCTTAATAAGCCTTAGTTGGCATTAAGTAGTAAAAATGATCACTAATAGTAGGGGGAGGAAAAAGAAAGAGACACTATTGAAGATTGAAATTAAGGAGACCAATGAAACTACAAAGAACGAATTGCGAATAAAGAAGTTAAGGAGAAAAAAAGAACGAATTATCGACGGACGTTCTGATATTTCCAGAGTATTTTTTTCTTTCATTGTATGGCGTTTTGCATTTACTTTCGCATACTTGTCTACATTTTTAAATAGCTAGCCCTCAATTCTTTTTTTTTTTTTTTTGCTTCATTAATCATTTTATAAATTAATAATTCTCCAAGTAGTTCGTTTTGCAATTGAAGCTGCTGCTCTGTCGATTACGATTTTATTTTTTTTTTTTTTACCGTCCAACTGATCAATTGAAAGTTGACGACATCATTGGTTGGGGTTTTTTCTATTATATTTTTATTATTTTTTTTATTTATTTTCTGTCATTTAATATCAATTGCCATAATATTAAATCGCGCTTATCGCTTATATAAAATATCAGAACAATTGAAAATAAAACCACACTTTTAGTTAAAAGTTTATCACTAATTATGTAAAAGACATGATTGCGCTTTCCAACTTTCAGAGTCCCGCGGGAATTATTTTCTCTCTCTCGACTTATTTATGGCACACGTTAATTTACGATGACGGACGGCACATTTAGAATATGATATACGTCTCGCGGTTTTTTTGTTTATTTTATTTTATGTATTTGTTTGTTAATTTTTTATTTATTTATTCATTTATTTTATTTTTTTTTTTTTTTCAAAGTTATAACTCAACGTAAATTTTTCATTAGCCAGCCATTAATATCACACGAGATATTGTCGCGAGGACCGACGCGAAAGCGACTTGAAATGGATAAATCGTCATCCCATTTTAATCATGGAGTTGCTACATGAATTTTTATTTTCCCGCTCCAATTATCAGAAGTGGAAAAAAAAAAAAAGAAAAAAAAGTGGATGAGCGAAAAATACGAATGAGACAAATAGTACGTGTTGTGTGTGTGTATGTGTGGGGCGTAGTTTTTTTTTCCTTCTGTTTCTCTCCTTTTCTCTTTCTTTTTTGACCGTATTTAAATTCTACGATCGAAAAATGTTTCGAAAGGAAAAAAAAAGGAAATCTACTTATTCTTTCACTTCGAAATATTTGTAAGTAGGATTTTCATAGCCATTTATTTGCATATTTGCAACGTGTCGCTCTTCAGGTGTCGCTGCTTGATCAACTTCAATAAATCCCTGACTGTGTGGGCTTCTGGCGCTACGTCTCTTGAAAACAGCAACGCCAACAATTGCCGCGGCCATTAATGCAATGCCAGCAAATGCAAGTGTGAAATAAACTGAACGACTCTCTCGATGATAAACCTCTCGTCTCACAGAATATCCCTAAAAAAAAAAAAAGCCAAGAATAAATAATAATCGATCGCCAAATAATAATGAAGAGGTATAGACGCCCGTGCGAATTATTTATATGAAATTGATTTTTACCGGTTCTGAATGTGAGACATCGTGAGTCATGCTGTGTGCAGCTCGAACAATTCCCTCATTGTGCATTACAGCAACTGCAGCTTGTTGTTGTTGTTGTTGTTGCTGTTGTGGTAGTAGCGGTTGCTGCTGTTGCAATTGCTGTTGTGGTTCCAATGGTTGTATCACATCTTTTTTCTCAATAACAGGATCACCATCCTCATGCTGTTCCTGTTCAGTGCGCAACTCGCCACGTTCCGCTTTGCGTTGCTCCTTGCGCTCACGTTCAAGTTGCTTTTGATGTTCCTTTTCTGTAAAAATTTACCAAAGCATTTCAATATCTAACTTTCATGAACACATATGTAAATAAATAAACTTATTCATCAAATAATTTAATGGAGAATTTTGTTTTTCCTCCATTTTCCAATTCAAGATTAATACAATGAATATTTTATACCTTGCTGTTTGCTCGCAACGTCAGCCTGATATTTGTCCAAAATGGCTGCCTCCGCCTCGCGGGTCATAGCTAGAAGAAGTCCCGGCGTCTCGTCCTTGCTCCTAAGGGCCAATACATAATCATCCATCAGCCGTCCGATTTTAGCACTCAATTCCGGATACCTATGAATGACATTATCATAAAAAAATTTTAATTGAATCAAATTCTGAGAAATAATAACATTACACACTCGTACAATCCAAATGTGTTTTTTGTTTTGGTTTGTTTTTTTTTTTTGTAATATTATGATACACGTGAGATGGTGATTGCTGAAAAAAGAAGGAAAAAAAAAGATGATTATGTCTACCGTTCCAACATCAAGAGACTTTGATTGGTAATCCGATCAATTTCCGCCAAATGTTCCAATGTCGCTGGCTTTTCACGTTGCGCCTGTTCCAAGCTGCTATCCAACAGATGCTTATAATGTGCGATTGTGTGATGTCGATCCTTGTGGAGTGCTCGCAAAAGCTTTTGAAGGCATTTCTGTATGCGATGCATCTGAAATAGGATGAAATGTGAATTTTTTTCTTTATTTCAATCATTCATTTAATTTTCCCAAGTAAATATTGGGTTTCTTCGACATACATTTGGCGGCGTTTCATTCAATGCTGCGGTATAACAAGACATGGCCTCTTCATTCCTTTGCTTAACTGCCTCCTGAAACCAATTAAAATTTATTTTTATAATTCACTTTGAGGAAATAAAAAAAAAAAGTGAAACACGAACAAAATTTGAAAGGTAAAAGAAATTTGAACCATTACTTGAACTCGCTGTTGATGCATTGCACTCAACTGATGTTTCTCCGCAGCACCACTCGCCTCAAGTGCCGCAACAGTCTCTTGAAATCTTGCAGTCATCCAACGTTTAAATGCATCCGCAGCAACCGGATCACGTGCTCTAATATCCTGATATCTTTCTTCAAGATCGCTCCAGTCCTTCATCACCTAAAAAAGTTGTAGCACACAGAATTCGACAATAGTGGCCACACCACTCTCGTCATAAACAATTAATCCTTTACGTGACAGACTCTCGTCACTTGATATGAGACTCATTTTATTAACTTGAATTCATGTACTTTACTAATACAATTTTCACCACCAATACTCAGAGGTTTATTTTTAAGCTATCAATTACATAACTCGAGCAAAAATTGATTAAAAATGAAAGCGCTAAGCTTTTCCAATAACTTGAAAATTAATTCGTAATAATATTTGAATTGTTCGTGAAAAATAATGATTTTTCCCGCATTTTCAAACCCTCAACCTAAATTTTGCCACGTAAAGAATTAAAAGTGGAATAAAATGAAATAAAAATTTATTTTACCTTAGTAACTTTTTCCTTGTGCACTTCCTCTAATCTCATTTGCGCTTGTTTATAACTCTGATGCTCTGAGCGTGGATCAAAGTGTGTCAAATATGGGTCTGGTGTGCCTTGAGGTTGTGACGGTTGTTGAGTACTTGTGCTAATTGGCACTGGTGGCATAGCTGTAACATCCTGTTTACTTTTCTCAGTGGTTGACGCGGCAGTAGTAGGTTTATTACTCGCTGTTGTTGTATCATAATCATCAAGATAAGCTTCATCACTTTCATCTTCATAAGCTTGGTCGCTCAAAACATCTTCAAGATCACCATCCGAGTCATCATCATCGTTATCATTATCACTATCATTGTCGCCATCCAAATCATCCTCATCATCTAAATCATCATCATCATCATCATCCAAATCTTCATCAGCACTTTTAGGAATTGGTAAATCAATTGGTTTTTTTGGTTTCACGTTTTCTGCAGCAAATAAAAACGCCAAAATAAAAAGAATTATAAAACAAAGAAAAAAATGCAATGTTTCAAAATACAATAAAGAAAGTCAAACAATTAATTGTGTGCACTCCTTCACTGTATAAAATCCTTCCAACGCCTTGCTTCTACATTAGATTCAAGAAGGATAAGAAGAGAAAACGAAGTCGAGAGCTGTGTGTTCTCTTCGGCAAGCAATCGTGAAATTCCCATCACGTTCAGAATACCACGACGCGTCAGATAAAACGATTGGAACGATTCACGAGGTCGATGTGAGAATGTGGAGTAAGGAAGAAGTAAGGAAAATTGAGGAGTATAAGAGAGTGAGAAAGAGAAAGATAGAAAGCGAGAGAGTGGGAAATGAGTCACTGCAGTGAACGACGCGGCATTCGAGCAACCCCCAAGATACGACAATCCATTTATCGAAAATTCTTTTCGTTGCAAACCCACGTTATGTGTGCGGTAGAAAAGCATCAGTGCACCATGGGCTTACGCGCCCATTGGATTGAGTACGAATATATATATATATATATGGAATGGTGTCATTCGGAATGAACGAATAGAAGCCCCACCAAGACCCTATTCTCATTCACTATTGACGAGAGACAAGTTTGACGCGATAGCGATGAAAGGAATAAAAAAAATTTCACCATTCTATCATTTCATTAATTTTTTTCTCTTTCCTTTATTTCCCTCCTCACTTTTGTTTCAGCTTGGGGTGCGAAGAATTAAAGAAAAATAAATATGAAAAAAAGAAAAAGAAGAACCAATTTAGACATTGTTTGGATGATATAGCCAGTAGCTATGTTGGAACTAACTATCCCCTTGAGAGACGTCGTCGTCGTCGTCATCGTCTTTAGTATTCTCCAAGAATAGAGACGAGTAAGAGTTGATGAGCCATCTCTTCTCAACGTCATTCTTCTTCAACCAATCTTTCATTTCTTTCCTTCTTATACTTATTCCTTTGCATCATTCTACTTCGTCTTCCACCATCCCTATTTTTTTTTTTTTTTCTTTATTCACATTGCGCTTTTATCTGGGTCACGTGGCGAGTGTGTTTGCAAGTGGATATATGCACAATCTACCCCTACTGCTATTTTACTTCTTCTATATTTTTGCCCTTTTCTCTTTACCCAATGCGCTTTCTTTCATGTTCTTTATTTATCTTCGTTTTTTTTTTTTCTTTTGGCTTTCTATACGTGCAGCACAGAACGTGAAATGACTTCGATTGCAGCCATTCCAAATCTTAAGAATAAAAGACCAGTGAATTGAACAAAAGCAAGAGCAAAACAATAGAATGATAGACAGGGTTGCAATAGAAATTGAAGCACTTGAATTTCACTCGACAAATACACCTCATATTTCTCTTTGTATATTAACGCCGTAACGTTAATATATAATAATACCCACCCATTTTTTTCTTTTAATTTTCTTAGTTTTATTTTATCCTACCTATTTCTTTTTCTATGTCAATGTTTATATTGAGCTGGGCAATTTAACGCGCAATAAACCTAACGAGGTAGCGCCCGTTTTTCATTGGGGGTGGCATCAATAGTAGTATAGTATGGTGGTTGGTGCGCCGTGTCCACTCGATAATCAAAGCGATATAAAGAGTTGGAGCTTCAAAAGTGGGCAAATCAATCGAGCTCTTTTTAATTTCTTTTGCACTCTGATTTTATTTTCTTTTTCCTATCACTATCCACATCAAAACTCTGTCCAAGGAACACAGCCTGGGATTGAAGTTGAACGCCAAAGAACTGACTTTGAATGAAAAAAAAAAAAAAAAATAGGGTAGAAAAAAGAATAGAGAAAACGAAGAAAATAAGAAAATAAAAAATGCGGAAATCCTGTGTGGTCGCACAATTCTATCTGAAATATAGAGATAGAGTTACAAATGCTAGATAGACGAAAGTGTATTGCATTTGTGAAAAGAGAGGTAAAGAAGAAGTAGTACGAAAAGAAGAGAGGATCCAAAGTGACTTTACATGAATTTTTTCGGGGAAGCGAAAGAGGGGGTTCGTGTCATGTCTATCTATGCGGCATTGCCATTTTGGCAAATGCCAGTTGTATTTATGTTATCTTCTACCGGAATTCCATGACAGTTTTATGTGTCGCAGATACGGACTAAAGTCTAGAGCGTACTCAATATCTATATATAAAATGAATGTATGTGTACAACAATATTGCTTGGTTAAGGCGAGTAAGTGAGGGAACATTTTGGGGGTTGAGTTGAAAGAGGGACAAGGGATGGTATAGTGCACGACGCGCAGTCGTCGACGTAGACGTACATTATTGATTGCTAGAGCGAAGCACCAAGCGAAACGTGGTAGAACACAGAAGGCCGTACCCTACTCATTTAATACAAACCCACCCTCGTGTTCTACCCGATAAATGACGTCTCTTCGCCTCCAACAAGCATCCCACTTCCTTTTTCACTACCCAACATACAACAACATATTTACCACTAACTCAAACATACATGTATGACAAAAACGTCAAACTTTACCTGTCACTTTCAGGTTCAGGATACGCAACACCGTATTCAAAACATCACGTTTAATTCACACACATATACATGTTTTTTTTTTTTTTGTTCTCGTTTCTATTTCTTCATTATTACGTATAATAATCCTGTCAATCAAATTCTGTATAAATTATTTAATCGAAATGAACGTAAGTATCATAGTGACATTTTCATGTTATATATTGAAATGTGTTTATAAATTAATAGTGGATAATTATAACATTGGTTAATCGGATATTAAAAATTCTATTGATGTATAATTGATGCGGCGAAAAAATTGGATATGCTGGTTGAATGTTTTGAATGGTTATATAATAATTTTACTAAAATTACATTTATCAATAAAAATTGCATTTGCATATTTTGCAGTGAAAAGAAGTGAAGCATACTATTGTATGAGAGTGAAATTTTTTATTCAAGAACACGGTGAAAAATGTATTTGCACTTTTTCATAGATAGTCTTTTGATATCGTGATGAATGTCACATTTAAATGTGTCAATAGTAAATTTGAATACAGTCTTCATTGATAATTATTCATCATTGCTATTCACAAATTTTAATAATACCTGAAAACGTTTTAATATATAGATACTCACAATGCATAGTTTAAGAACTTGTTAAACAATACATTGAAAAAGAAAATAAAAATGTTCCCCATAGTCGACGATAAACCGAGGGATACTTCGTGGATTATCTCCAAAATTACAGAATGTCCCTTGGAATATTTAATACCATAAAAAACGTCCTCAAACTCTGGGTTATGAATACATATGGGATCTATATGTTTAATATATATTTATATATATATATACGTATATACCTTTCAAATGTTTTGGACAGCAAACAAACTCCACGCCTGAGAAGAGAGATATTCCACAGGGTAAGAGCATAGCAAAACTCCTCAAGTTCATGTTTCTCTCGCGACATGTGTCTGCCGCCGTTGAGTTCCACCTAGACTCGTAAACAAACACACATATATATTTATATATATATATATGAATAAGTATATTTGATCCCATAAGGATTACTGGACTGACATAAACATGATATATGTAATGTTATTTATATAAAATAAATATACAGTTATTTTCTTTTTCTCCTTTACTACCTTTATTAATACCGATAAGGAATTGATATTTTCCGACGGTTTTATTTTATATAAATGACTCATCTTTACCTATGGGATTCCCAGCATTTTGTATGATTGTGAAGATGATCAAATAAACAACCCTCTGGCACAAGTAATGCATCACTTTGGAAAGGTCCTTCTGTTAGAATTTATATTTGGAATGAGAGTGAACAGATTTAATCGATAATACTATTTTCTAAATTTAAATATGGCTTGCGCATTGATCGTTCATGTTAAAAGAGAAAGGAATGATGAAGATGTGATGGAAGAAAAAATAGAGTGAATGAAGAGATATATAGAGAGAGAGAGAGAGAGAGAGAGAGAAAGAGAGTAAAACCCTTGAGGGGTCATTCACCTCTCGTGCAATCAAGCTACTTCACGATTAAAATGTTTGCACTGCACACGCTCTATGTAACCGAGATATATGTATGCACGTCAGTGTGTATTTAGTATGCTTTTATAAAAGTTTCGACCGCGTCTGGAATTACACTGAAGTTTTAATAATTTTTCCATTTTTTTTTTATCTTTTTCCTCGCCTTTTTTCACTCTTTGCTTTCTTTTTTATTTTTGTTTGTGTTCAATTGTTAAGGACGTAGACTTGTGTTGTATCTTTTATACTGACAAAAGAAAAAGAGTGTAGTGATAGGAGATACAGATGGAGACATATAGATTGTAATTTATTTTTATATACCGAGGCATCTGTACGGTTTGACCCATCGTGACAATTTACACTTGGTTCGCCCGGGTTTACACCAGCCACCAACTCTCACATAATGCGTTGACTCGACGATGTTTGTAATATCCCTCTTTGGATATGCCTGTAAGAAAATGTGTAGATGAATATTGAGGTGGAATGATGAGGTGAAATGGTGGGAAAGTGAACTTCTTTGAAATAGCAAAAGTTTTGCTTTTATTAATTTTCTTGTACCTAATCATTTCAGAGATAAAACTTTCGAAACTTTTCTATTTTTAGATCATCACTCCAGCGCTATTCAAGTACATCACTTTGTCATTAATCGCATTTTTATTTTTAAAATTATTCGTTCTCTTCTTTAAAATGAAATTTAAAAAATCACAATTTTAGCTGCCACGATAAACCATTGCATTCTTCGATTGACTAAAAATGGTATCTTGATATGCAATATACAATATACGCGGTTATCAGTACAAATCAGAGGCTGAAGGAGGGTGAGAGAAAATCCAATCCCATAGGACTAAGTAGATTAAATTGATCCTTGGGATCGGTGAAGAGAGAAACGCTTTCTCTCGATTGCGTTCGATTGCATGGACGATTAAGATATGGTATAAGACCAAAGGCGATTTCCTGTTTGCATTTTGCAATATATAAGTGGATTAGGTACAATTTACGTTTTGTGAAAATGATCCAATATTATTTCCTCTTTCATTTTCTTTTTTTCTTTTTTTTTTTTCCCCCATTTATAAACAGTTGGATTATATTTCATTATCGACTTTGCATGCACCAAAATTTATTTCATCCGGTGACACAAATTATATTAACAATTTCGTTTCACGTGATTTTAATTATATCATCAATTATTTGTGTGGTCTAATTGCTTCGTAATTAACTTGATGTGAATATAACTGTTAGCCAATCTCTGACTCATAACGTGGGCGTATGTGCTCGCACAAATGTACATGATGATTTACACATTGCAGTTGCTCGTGCAGTAAACCCATTGGTAATTCAAGAAGTAGCAGAGTACGTGTGTTCATATGTATATCTGTATATTATTTTGTTACGCGAGATGAACTCTGGACAATCTAGACAATCACTGACTGTAATTCAATTTCATTCAATGTTTTTTCATTTCACTCGTATTTTATTTTTGCCTGTACTCACCTTTTTGCAATACTCAAGAATCTCCAATTTATCCGTCATGCAACTTTTCTTCTCTGTTGACGAGACCCATCGTCCTTGTTCACCCATATGTTGAGCAAGATACGACTCGCCAGTTTCACATAATGTTGCGACCTACATTATAAAAATAGACAACAATGAATTTAATTAATTTGTTCATTAGAAATGAAGGTGAATGGATGATTATTGAATAATTGATAGTATGAAGAGAAATATTTACATTTAAAATTATTGTATCCATAAATATTTATAGTGAAGCATATCAACGTTGTGATAAAAATTAATATACAATATGCAAGGAAATGTATATTCATTAATCCCTTTCTTTTTAACAGGTAGATGATAATTTTACTGACACTACAATCCAAAGAATATTATTTACATATTCGGCAATTGTGAAGAAGAGAAGCAGACTACTTAAACACCTGACTTTTCATTAGAACAAATATATTTTTGTACTTTTGTTAAAATTGTCTCTTAACCCTCATCTTTTCCTGAACGAATATAACGTGACGAGGTTTATATTCAGATTTTGTAACACCTAGATTTCATCCTTGGCAGAATCCTTGATTGTATTCACTAATTAAAATATTCTAGGCCAAATAAAAAGCCACCTCGTCACATGAATTGTAATAAATTTCGATATAATTTCATTATTATTCGATGATGACTATTCATTATACTGTAACTCTCCAAGAATTTCAATATTAGTCATCCTAAAAAATTCATTAAACCTCAAGTGAAATATCATGGCACATTATAGTGAATAGCGTCGGCGTCTTTTCTTGTTGGTGACTGCAGTAAAATTGCCAGTAACGTTGATATATCCCACTACTACAATAAAATAAATGATGAGATAAAAATTTACAAATTAAAAATTTCTCCACATAGATGATAATAAAAAAATAAATAGATGAGAATAATAATTAATTCTTACCTGAGGTTCTGATCTTCCACCCGCTGGTGCCAATTCAAGTCTCTCTGACACAGCCTGTAAAATAAAATGTTAATTAAATTTAATTTCCTGCAGATAAATATCAAGTAATTCATATCAATTAAAGTGATGATAAATAATTCAATGATGATTCCTTTTGTTTAGTACACTTCTATTTCTTTCAAGATTTAAATAGAAGGATTGGGTTGAAATATAATGTCTGACGTGTGCTCGACTTTAATGTAAGCCCTCGAGACGAGTAGTGAGAAAGGAAGAGAACGAGAGAGGGAGAGAGAGAGTGGGCTAGAGAGATTGGTGCCTCGCCAAGCGTTTCCTGTGGGTCAACCAGAGCCACCCGTCTTATCGTCCACCTCACTGAAGATAAGCCACGCGAGAAATCTCTCTTCTCAGCTACTACTACTACTACTACAACTACTAGTACTACCACCAACCACCACCACCACAAGTATCACTTGAATTTTTCCTGACATTTAACAACCCCAGAGCACATATTATATTTATATAAACACATCTAAACTAATTTATATTGAGAAGAAATATATATAAAATAAATCTTGATTTTGTTCACATAATTACTGAATATACTTTTACGCTGTGAAATATATTTATTTTTCCCCCCCACTTATTTATAATTCCATTTTGCCAATGACATCATTGCAATTAATTTACATGTTTCAGGTAATATATTGGATTGTTTGTAAATTATATAAGGGTTGAGTCACAATGTCAGTATTATTCGTGTGTGTGTGTGTGTCTTTGAAGGGTCGTGAATCATCATGGGTCAAACTTGGAACCCTCTGTATAATATTTCAGAAGCCCCATTTCTATTTTTATATTTTTTTACTTTTATGTGAGGCAGCAAAAAAAAAAAAAAATAATAAAAATGTCAGGTAGTTTTATTATAAGTATACTGGAAAAAAAGATTCAAAAATATATAGGGATAGTATTGGTTAAAAATTCGATTGAACGAACCTTTATTATACATATGTGTTGTATGTATGTATATGTAAATATTGGATATCGTGCGACCTTTTGAGTTGTAACATATATAATATTGGGGAGAATATAATACTGCAATGGGTGTGTGTTTGTAGGCCTACTCTCTCTCTAGTCTGTATGCGAAGGACACATAACATGTCGACTTGGCTATACTACTTGGTTTTATTAAAAACGTGGCAAGAATTCAGGACTTCCGTTTCTCCAAACGACCTACACTCTATATCTCTGACAAATTTTTATTTATCAATTTATTTCCTTTATATTTATTATTCCTCTTTTTGGATGTATAATAATAGAAAATAATAATAATAATAATAATGCATCCAATATGTCCTCTCTATATCCAACATACCTTTTATCATACAACAAAAGTGTTTATATGCATTGAGAGATAGATAGACATATGTGTATATCAAGGATATAAATAAAATATTTTTACGATCAAACTAAGATATATATAAACATCATATGTAACATCTCTCAACAGTGCCGGAAGTTAGATCGGACGGTGCACTAGAGCGTTTCGGATATACCATTGTTGCTTGGATGAATCGAAAAAAAAAAAGAGAAGCAAAAAAAATAAAAAACAAAAAATTGAAAATCAGAAACGTAACAAATAAAGAATTCCAACACAATTTTTTTCATCTTTTTTCTCGGTTTTTCTCTATTATTATTTTTTTTCTTTTGCTTTCACTCACTTCACGCTCGGTTTTTTTTTTTTTTTTGTTCATATTAATGTACGAGAACATTAGATGTCGTCACCACAGCCCTTCAGAGACAGAGTGGGAGGAAAAGGGTGGGTTGGATATTTTTTTTTTTTTCATTCTTTTACATTTTCCTATTTTTTTTCTCTTTTCATTTCTTCCAACCGACTCTTTTACTTGCACATCCTTTTCTCTCGTTCTCTTCGCTATCTTTTTAGATATTTTTCTTTTTTTTTTTTTTTTCATTCTTTCATACCTCCTCTCTCGCTCTTCTTCATATTCTTTCGGTTCTTTGACTCGTTGCGACCTCTTTCTCGGGGTTTTAGTCGCAATGAATAAATATCCCAAGAGCATCCCAACTACCACTACCGCAAACTGTCATCCACAGACACAATGCATATATGCACATATAAATAAAGATAAGAATAATTTTTTATTTTTAATTAAAATTCTCTCGCTTTATATAAATTATAGTTTCGTTTAAATAAAAGAAATATTTATATATTTATAACTATATTTTTTTCGTGGAATTGTATTATTCATTTTGCCACACCTTTCTCGACATCAATCGATCGTAATATGCTATATTTTAAGTTTATGCGTTGACGACACTATTTATTTATAAATATATATATAATAAGCATTGGCTTTATGATGCTCATGATGTAGGCGTTGCATATACACGCATTATTATACCATTAAAATGTTTATTATTATTATCCAACGTGATCGCACTGTTACATTACTTTATAATCATTATGATAAAAAATAAAATAATAAATTCACTAGACGAACAAACGAATAATGTATAAATCATTTTTCTCTTATTTTTTAAACCGTAATTATATTGCACTTTCGTGAATAAAATTTACATAGAAAATACAGAGTGGAAATTGAATATGGTGAACAAAATACAAATATTTGAGTTGAAAATGTCGGATAGATAGTAGAATGGAATTGGAATGAAGCAATGTGAAAAATTTACTGAATATATAAAAAGGAATATTTTTATTGTAAAGATTAAATTTAAATTGCATTCATTGGGCAAGTATTTGAATTTTTATTTTCCAAATTATTTAAATTATTGATAAATTAAAAAGGATGGAGATGAGAATCTATTTAATAAATATAATAAAGTATTGATATTTGATTTTTATTACTACGAATCATTTTTTTTTTGTAAAATTTCAAACTCATTATTGATACCATATTTGAGGAATTAATTATCCAAGTCGCCTTTGTAAATGGTTCAATCGAGTTACTGCGTTAAATCTTATCAATACTTGATAATTCTTGTTAAATCAATTTTGGTTAGCGCCATTGTTGATGTAATATTTTCTAATTTAACGTAATTGTTACTAACTCAACTGCTTATTGAAGCGAAATTAATCTGAAATACAATCTAAACAATATTGACAATAAAAATAGGTAAAATTTATTCAAATATATTCAAACTCTTCTTCTTATCCATGTATATAATCTCAAATAATTTAACATTCTATTATACAAATTTTCGCGCCCTACTCAACGATAATAATCGCCAATTATCTACAATATTCTTGCGATAACAAAGTCACACTAATGCACTAACGACTAATTATCGGATGTTTAACGAGTCGCCGCATACAGTTTGCGTTGTATGAGCTCCAAAACTGCCAAGTGAGAGCAAAATCTTTGACGTTGAGAATATTAAAGTGAGTATTGGATATCGATATCACAAGAGTTTACAGGGATATCGTGTGACTAGTCTTCAACAAAGTTTTATATGAAAAAAAAACTTGCGCTCATCATCACTCATCTCAACGTGAATTTCTTGTAAAAGTTACATACATATATATTTACATAGAGCTACCACCCGACAATTCACAACGCGATTTGAATTTATTAAAACTCCGCGCGCAAACCAGGTCGATGCAATGAATCGAGATGTCGGGGAATCCCTCTGATATATGTATACCATACAGTTGAAAATACGTTCACGTTAGTCAAGTGATGTATGTACACATATTCATCTACAGTTTGAGTTTGTGAAAAATCGATTTGTATATATGATAAAGTGAAATTGCTATATTCACTTGCACAAACTTCTTGGCCCTCCTTGAAAATCCTCTTTATAACCTCTTCTACATAACCTAACACAAACCTCATGCAATATCCTGGCTCTGCATTCATAGCATTCAGTGAATTTTCTCATCGACAAACAGTAGTGGATAATGGCCCTCTCTTCACCACAAGAATTATACTCAGACTGTATTTGAAATTTAAATTAATAGTAGAAATGATAGATTCACTACCAATACGAAAATAGGAAAATGAAAAAATTAGACATACGACTATTACGCCACAAATAAAAATTGATTCAAGTTATATATTTGGAGAATAAGTTTTTTTATAAAGACATGAAGAAGACCTTTATCTTTATGTGGACATTGACATGTTACTCAAGTTTATATATGTACGCAAGTATATATATCTTTATGCAATAATTTAAATTCTCAAGGCCTCTCCAATCATTGAGGACACGATGCTATACTTCTTTTTACTTCAATGTCAATATTCTGTATTGACATACGTTTATTTCCTCAACTTTCATATACTCCAAGAGAAATATTGGTATTGAATTAATAGAATGAGTATTTCAACTGGTGCAAGTGATTTCTTGATTTTAATTGGTTTCATATTGAATTACAAATGACAGAATGATGAAACTTCTGATCTGATTTATCTTGAGATATTTATAACTTTCCCAATTATAAAATAGTTTCTGTTATAATTTTGTCATAATTCTTCAAAAAATAGTCACGCAATTCACGAGTCATCATTCGTATCACTAACTTTTACCTAAAATGAAAATTTCAAAGTAAAATAAAATATTCCGAGTGATCTGTCGTTCTTCCTTAATGTCATTTTATTGTGATTTCATCAAGTAATAGTTTGAAGATTCCACAAGGGAATGACACGTTGATAAACTCACAATAAAATTTTATAACAATAGTTCCCTCCAATAATATAAAAGAACTGGTGAAATACAAGAAATAAAAATATTTCAAGTATATCTGTTCGTATATATATATATACATACATATCTCTCAATGATAAAATGGTGGAATTCTTGTTGTGAATATTGACGACCCTCTTTGTACATATACCCTACTACACCCTGTTATGTATTCTCTCGAAACGTCATTGATTCGATTTCTGTCTCTCGCGACAGTTACGTTATCGATAATTACGTTAGGGACGTTACAAGATTGCCAATTGTCGAGACGATAAAAAATAACGATAAAATTTAAAGGGAGGGAAGAAATAGGATGTACAGGAGATTGTATGAACACAAGTGAAACGAACTCTCTATTTCACCACTCTAATATTCCCAATTCTAAATGGCACTCTGGTGCATAATCAAATTAATCGAACGATTGCTATCAAATAGTGTCTGCTATGTGCTTTAGCTCCAATGTCATTATTCACACCTGATTGATGTTGGCAGCAAGAGCGTGATGCACAAGGAATAAGGATAGTGATAAAGACAGACAGCGATAGACTAGAAAATTTAATAGATGGACTGACGACTAAATAGACAGGAACACATGTATCATTTGCTTCATCTTAAAAAAGTTATATGGGATAGATATTTTTCAAGCTTTGAATATCACATTGTTATTCCATTTCCAAGACTTTTGTGAACAAAATATTCTATTGATCCAATAAAAATAACCCAAGTTTTGTTATTGGTGAATCAGAAATCTGCACTCAATATTTCTGAGGAAACACAGCAATATTATGAATAAAAATAGGATATTTTAAATAATAAGATCTGTCCATCAACTCCGTTGAATATTTGTCGTTCACATTCATTCGAATTGCTACTCCAAATTTAATTTTCATATTTAACGGGAATGTTAAAGGTGTTTGTTATAGAATTGTATCGAACCGTAATTAATGAACAAAAATTATTCTATCTTGAAACAAGGATTATGACCTGGATAACTGTAGACACATTGAATATTAAATTGTTGTCGCTGTTCCAAGACTTCGATAAAAAAGTTCTATCGATCCAATAAAGAATAATGTGAATTTGCCATTGGTAAATGCGAAATTTACATAAAATAGTTTGTTGGAAACAAAGAAATACTATCAGAAGCAATGGAATATATTTAACAATTAAATCCCATTGTCTATCAGTTCCATCATTCATTTATACTTCTTTCTCATCCGTATTCCTGCTTCGAATTCAATTTCCATATTTAACGATAATGGAAATGGCGTTCTTTACAGCCTCAAACCAAGCAGCAATTAATAAACAAAAATAATCGTATCTCATCAAAAGAATTATAACCACAAATATTTTAAACTTGAAATTTTATATCGTCATAATTTTTCCAACTCTGCTATTGTCCACCAATTCGTCCAATCAATTGTCCCTTCAATCTCAACCTCTCTCAAACTTGATTTATACATTTATATAATCAATATAAATGACAATAATGCAAAGCCGCCAATTGCAATCAACTCGTTTGCCTCTCTCGCCCAAAAAGAGGCAAAAAAAGAAAACGAGTATACGTCGAAGAAATTTTTACTCCAATTACCTGTGCCAAATAAAATAAAATATTATGATTATGAAGATGGTGCATGCATATATATATATATATATATATACATATACGGAATCGATACATAAGGCTAGTCCTTATGATTTTTTTATTATATGATGATGGAGATGCAAAGAAAAAGGTAGGGATACACACTCACCTGTGTCTGGCTCGTCACGAGACCAATTATCACCAGAACAACGTTCAGCATTGTTCCCAACATCATTATTAATTATATTGATTATTAAAATGTTTTTATTACTTCTTTCTCCTTTTTTTTTCCACAGAAAAAATATTTATTCCTCGTTCTTTAGTCTCACCGCGCGCGCGGTCACTCTCTCTCTTGCTCTCTCCCTCTGTTCCTTTTTTTTTCTTTCTCTCTATACTGTCGCCTCCTCCGCCACCGGCCGCCGCCGCAGCAGCAGGTCGTAAATTGCCTTCTCCTCTCCCTTTCACGTTTCGATCAAAACGCCTCCTTGTACGTTATGTCTGTTCTCTTCTCTTTATTTTATTCTTATTATTATTACAATTATTATTTTTTTCTGTTGATAACTAATATACTTTTTGTTATTACGTTATGCACCACAAAAAATAACGGAAAAAATGAAAAAAAAAAATAAATATTTGAATTTTAACGCGTAATTCGCGCGTGAATATCGCACTAATTTTTCAGCTTTTTTTTTCTTGCGTATTTTTTTTTAATTTCCCACCATGAATATAAATTTTATTTTTATTTATTGGCTGAGGTATTTTTTCGGGAGTTTTTTTTTTTATTTTTATTGTTTGCTTCGCTTTAAAATTGTGACAGCCGCGCCACAGAAATTCAGGCGCTTCTCTGTTACCGCCGCCGCGTTACTGATGTGCTGCTTCCACCGCACTCTCGTTGCCCGCTGCTGGGTGGGTCGCTCGATCGCACAATTGAGAATGGTGGTGGATGAGCAAGATGGCGACGGAGGAGAGTAAGAGGGGAGAATAATATATATATATATATATATGGAATAGTTGGTGTTTGGATGTGTTTGTGGGGTGTAGTTGTGTTGGTGTATGAGCAATATAATAGTGAACCAATGAGAATAGATTGTTGGGGGGAGGTGGTGGCGTTGCGCACCTGCGCATCACCCTCAGTCGATAATGCGGCGCGGGAACGCGCTCAATTTGAAATGTGTTGGGTATTTGTTCTTGTCTTTTTTTTTCTTTTTACTTTTTCGGTTTGATTAGTGAATGTGTGTGAATTGAAATTTTCCATTGTTATTCACCCTTGGATTGTTGTATAGACAATTGTGTTTGCTTTTAATGAAAGTCAGTGGGAGAATTAAGCACAATTGATTTAAGGTAGTTCTATTGTCGCACAAGAGTTCAAGAGTGAAATTCAATTTTTGATATAGTATTTTCAGAAGTAATATTTGCGTACAAATGGAAATTGTCAAGTGGTTCAGTAAACGGTTTTCATGAGATAAATTAAATTGAAAATTTAATGTGAAACATTGGAACAAAGTAGGAAAAAAATGTCCTCGTTATTTATTTAATGCAAATTAATAACAAAAAAAGGTTGAATATATTTGATAAAAATGGTTTGTGAATTGAACATTGAAATACGAAAAGACGTCATAAATTACTTAAAAAAAATATTTATTCAATTTTGTAAATGCCAAAAATACTATTAACAATTTTAATCCATTATTGAAACCAAAATCACTCATGATAATTAAATTAACAGGAAAATAACAATGAGAATATATATATATATATATATTCATAGATTTATAATTACATTATGAATTATTATTACTAATATAATATTATTCAAAGTGATAAAACTCCCCTAACAAATAAAACATTCAATAAAATCAAAAACACACAAAGTACAATTGTATATATACAAGAAATTCAATAAACAAAAGATAGAATACATGCGTGATAAAATGTTCAGACAACTAAATTCGTTTTTTCAAATAGAAATTCGTTTACAAGAAGAAAGGAAGAAGCATGAGAAAAAAGTAAGGGGAATTGATAAATTCAGACTGACACAAAATCTTGGCTTTCACCTATACAACCCATGAATAAAAAAAAAAAATAAATAAAAGCCTACTGTATTGCATTTATTCGTTTTATATAATGGATAATATATGTATAGGTTTATATATACATATATAAAGTAAATTGGGTCGATAAGTCTGAGAATATCGAATGGAACCGCACACGCTAAGCCATTGCAGTGTGGGAGTTCCCGTGACTCATTCGTTTGTCATTCAATCCAGATAATTAACTTCATGAAAGTATATATCTATAATACTTGAAGCTCTTCTTGTTGATGGGTATGATTGGAGGGTTGTAATGACAAGCGGTTTAATAACGAGAACCTGAGATACAAGCCAAAGTCAAGGATACATATGTACATATACACATATACATAAATCCTTGTGCAGTCATGGGTGGTCGAATACGACTCGATTATCGGCAAATTGTCTTGGACAAATTCCACAGGCACATTGGGATTCCTGCAGAAATTGAAATGGCATTTCAATGCGACGAATATTTGCGAGAGAGCTGCCATTCAATCGATCTCACATAATGGAACCCGAATATGTGCATGAAAAAAAAAAAAAAAGAGATATAAAATTTATATACACGTATCTGTATAGAATGATCCCATTGTCACTTTGACGAATCGATGTTCAGTGGCGTAGAGATATATATATATATATATATAGAAGCCCCGTACTAAAATCAACAACCTGTAGATACATTTACCAGCGTGGCGACGACAACCACAGTACCAGACACAATGTACCTATATAATAGGAATCTTGCATTTAATACTTGACAATATGGATTTTCTTGTCGAGAATTTCATCAGTCGTAGTTAATAATTGACAAGATTTTAACATTTGTTCTCACTTCTCTCTGTTACACTGCATTAAACACGTTGCAAAATAAGTATATACGTGAAGAACTTTATGCAGTTGAAATTACCCAGTTGATGGAACAGTGTCGAATCAAGCACGAAACTGCAACAGAAAATATATTGTCAATGTGATGAATAAAATAAAATGTACATGGTAAATCCTACTGTCGTTATGATACAAAAAATATGACTCACATATTCTAGAATTGAAAAAAAACAAAGCATATTAATCCATTGTTTAATTTTTCACTGAACAATATGAAATAAAATACATTTATAATTCCCACAAACTTTTTCTCAATATCATAATTGTTATATTTAAATGTACCACAATGAATTTATAAATATGGTCACACTGTTAATTAATGATAACTGTCACTATTCAACAATTTTAATCAACATCATAATAAAAATTGATAACATCCATAAAGTGTACCATGACAATAGTTCATTGAAAAAATTAATCAATCTATGAATTAGAATTTTCAATCAAAATTTTCCCCATATATATCTACAAAATACATCACGTGGAGCTTTCACACCTACTCATCGTGTGCAGTGTGTGCTTAGAATATATATGAATAGAATATAGAAAATCTGTAAGAGATGTATGAAGAAGCGTTCAACATCGAAAATTGAAAAGGAAGCTTGAATGATGACGTACACATACATATATATATATATACATCTATATATATACCCATATATGCCAAACTCATCGATAATCCTCTTCCATGATGACGTTGCCGGATTCGTTGTCGTTGAAGCTTTTCGGCTTTCTTCCTCTCACTTGCAATCTTTCGCTTATGTTACTTATCTCACTCTCTCTCTACTTTCTGTCGTCCATTACATTGGCGCTTTTCACCACGATGATGGTATATTCTCTAGGGATTTTCCCTTCTTTTTGTTAGCTGGCCACGCTCACTCGTGTCCCAGCTATCTGTCCATGTCTTTCTCCTCTGCAATGAAAGTCGCCGTGGCAAAGCTCATATAGATTGTATACAGCCACGACGAGAAGACAAAAAAAAAGCTGCAGCTATATGTTATATATACATATATATATATATATATATATATATATATATATATATATATGAACTGGCCGCAAGCTCAAAAACCCTTCGCGTTCATCATTTATTCTTTTATTTTATTTTATCATTATTATTTTTCTTCAATTTCTTTCTCATTAATCTCTCTGTCATCCAAAGGACCTCTAGCAATACTTTGACAAGTCAGTTGTAAAGAAGTTGACACCAATTTTCATGAAGATTCACAGAATCAAATGAAAATTGAAGCTAACATGTAAAAAGCCTGACAAACTTTTGCCTCATTCACATTTTTATCTCCACTTCTTTCTCATCATCTTCCTCTCGCTTTTTCCAATGTGTCTTTCATCATCGCTTTTACATTTTCAAGTGAGTTTACCATTAAACTCAAGTACATATCGTTAACGAATACACTCAAATTATATATATATTCATATATATATTATACTGATGGAGATCAAGTACTTTATTACCCTTGGAAAAGTGTGTTTAAAGATCGTCCCCGTTGTATAGCAGGAGTTTCACCAAATTTTATTTCCGTGACACCAAAACAATTTCCGTATAAAATTGCAAATTTTCGCTATGTATGTGTATATAAATTTGCCTCTGTGTCTTTATATATGTGTATATATGCAGCCATACTGTGTCTTTCCGTTTCATTTCTCGTTTTCTCTTCTTGGCTCAACAAAGGCAGAGCGACTGTTTTATATTCGTTTCCTTTTTTTTTCACTCTGTTTACTCTATTTATTTAGTCTTTATTTATATATATATATATATATATATATATTTCTAGCATGAAACTGCGGGAGGAAAAAGAGTGAGGGAAAATGTGAAAATGTAGAGGGAAGAAAGTGAGAGACAGTAGTATGAAAAAGATAGAAAGAGAGTAGCCTTGGCCCGTGGATTTTCTCGTCGTTCGTGTGTCGGGTATACCGTAGCCGCCCGGTTGTCCCTAGCAACGGTATCGATTTCAACCCTCGGCTATGCAGTAGGAGGGTATCCAGGAGAACGAAAGCCGCCACCACCATCACTTGGACTACACACAAGCCACCACCAGCCAACGACGCCTCAACACCATGGGGTTCAAACTCTCTGTCGCTCACCTCTCCTCATACTTCTCTTCATCCTACTATTCTACTCTTCCTCCCTATTATTCTCCTCTCTTGCTTTTCACCCGCACACACACTCTCTCTCTCTCTCTCTCTCCACTTCTGATGTGCTTTCGACGAAATGCACGCGGGTTTCGACAACGCGATTATACCAAGAGAATTTACCCCTTAGTATATAGCCCAGGGAAAGAGAGAGTGACATAGAATGGGTGAAGCGAGAAGGAGAATAGAGAGTGCTATGAAGCCTCAATGCCTCTGGCATGGGGGATGTACGCCTGAAAATTCAATTCTCTCGTTCATTTTCGCACGATATATATGGACATATAGATAATATATAGATATATATGAATTTATATATATATATATATATATATATATATATATATATATGAAGTTACCTTTTTTTTTTCTTCCCTTACAGAGCACAAGAGACTGCAGACACTGAGGGACAAGTTCTCCGCATAAAGCGCAGAAGAGAAAGAGGAAGAGAGTGTTGGCACGAGTGTTGTTAAAAAAGAAAATTGGCCAGATTAACCGTGGAGAGTAAATAAAAAAAAAAAAAAGAAGGAAGAGAAAGCGCGTTTGTGATAAACTGATAAAAGACACACTGATGTATATATATATATATATATATATATATGTATGTATATATTAGCTTTATCCAATCTATTGTTTGATGTAAATTATGAATGAGGTTGTTGGTTGACTAGTTTTATCTTGTTTCGCTTCGTGTTTTTTTCTTTCTTTTCGTTTTCATTTTATTATATTTGCATTTTTATCGTTAGCAAAATGAATTTTTAACTGATTATGCTTTTATGATTTGATGTGTAGTGTAGAATGTGAGGCACTGGCGCAAAATGTAATAGTTTTGTTCTTTGACAAAAGGGCTGAAGCGATACCGCACGTGCCATCCAGTGTCTGACGAATCCGTTTTATTCCCCTGTCAACAATAGAGTCTCGGCCGTTTGTTGTCCGCCACCAGACCTCTCTGATATCACCCGCTTTTCTCATCCACCTATACACACTTGCACACATACACACAAACACGCATACACACACTTGTTCTCTTCCTCTTTATCAACGTTTTCATCTCCATTCTCTTTCACTCTTCCTCTTTCTGCCCACGCGTTTCTCGTGCCAGTCACACTAACGTGCGGATTATAATTTCTTTCTCTTTAATTCTTTTTTTTTTTCTTCACAGTTCGCCCTCATTCACCATTAAATTCGCGTTTAAAAATAAAAGAAATTATGTTTATTCTCGCATATGAAAGATAAAAAAAAATGTGTTTATATTCGTGCGGCTACTTATTACCTCTACACTTTTATTTTTCTCACCTTTTGTTTATCGCTGTTATTTACCCAATGACGCTGTTAGCTTTTAGCTCCGCACAAATGAAGTTTAGTGTTTGGTGTAACAAAAAAAAAAAAAAAAGGGAATAAAATATATAATCCGCGCATGTACTTAATGTCACTTCCTTTGGTCCTAAATGTCTTTTGCATCACCATTCACATCACTGAACTCGTAAAGGCCGCAAACTTTGTTCGCCGGTACAGCTTTGTCTGAAACAAATTTTCGAAACCATTGAAAGAGAGACAAAGAGATGAGGGTGAGCGAATGAGTAAAATGGCAGGAAAGAGAGGAAGTGTGAGAGAGAGAGTGAAAGAGTAAAGACAAAAAAGAAAAATATAAATATATAAAAGTATCGTATCTTCAGTTGTATACTATTGGTAAAGCAAAACACGTCGTACCCTTATATAACCCGGCTGTCGCGGAAAATTTAAAAACTTTCTCAGTCGTATACACGAAGAAGAAAGAAAGAATGAAAAAACAAAACTAAAAAAATACCGAAACAAACAAACAAAAATAATATTAAAACCAAAAGGCTTTGTGAAGAAACAAAAAGTGATAGTGAGTAATATTGTGGTAAACTTTTTTTGTATAGGATTAAATATAAAGTGCAAACAACTATACCAATCATTTTTGGATACTCTAGATTAAGATTATCCATGATGCTGACAAATTCGTCTTGGGATTTTGTTAAACGTGGATTTAGTGCTCGTTCTTCAGCTACTGTGGTAACAGTACGGCCTGAATAATCATGCGCCGGATAAAGCCGAAAGTTTCTTGGTAAATTAAATATTACCGTGTGGACAGAGTTGTAAAGAATTTTTGCCGAGCCACCCTGCAATGTAATTAATTATTTAATTTAAAAAAATGTTCTCTTCTTCCTTTAATTTCTTTAACAGAAATTTTTTTGTGTTTCTTTTTTTTTTTTTTTTCACATCAACTCCATTAATTATACACAATTAAATACCTGAAAGTCCGTTCTGCCGCATCCACGAATTAAAAGTGCATCGCCTGTAAACGCAATGCCCTGGTCATAGGACACATAGGTCACACAACCTGGGTCAATATAATTTAATTATTGAAAATAATTGATGGTAGAGTGCACGGAGAGTTAATTTACTATCAAACATTATCAATGAGTGGGAGCAAAAGCTGAAAATAGACTACTCCATGATAATATGTATATATACATGTATATATATCCTGCATGAAATACACATATATTGAATTTCAATTATTAAATAACATAGATGACCTTCTGTATGTCCCGGAGTGGGCAGAACGATCAATTGATGTTCTCCAAAATTGATTTGGTCCAAAGGTTCAAGCAAAATGTCTGCTTTAGCACCGCTGCATCGTGATATCATCGATTGACAGCATGGCAATAATGATTTGAGTTTACCAGTGCCAGTAATATGATCTGCGTGCATATGTGTATTTACTGAAAAAAAAAAAAAAGAAAGAAAGTATAAGTTAAACATAAACAGATAAGATAAACATCTTGAAATATCTAAATCTATGTACACATTCGATACAAGACAGTTCATTACTGGAATCTCACTTCAAGTAACTCTGTAAATTCCAAGCAACATTATCGGATCAATTTGATTACTTGGCTTCTTAAACGTAATTGCCAAAGTTTGCTGTTAATTCGGCAATCCTCGCGCGAGTCGTCGTATCCGCGCAAATGCAAAGTGCGAGCAGAGAAAGTTATATGTGCATGCAGTACAGTATCAAAAGGAAGGTGCAAGAGAAGAAGATAGATAGATAGATGGATAAAGACAGGACGAACAATAGTTGAAACTATGTGGGGAGATTACGGTGAAGGCTTACTAACTTCATGTTCACATGTATATCGTGTTTCTGAAATTAACGACGAGCTTGCACAAATTTATAGAGCGAGAGAGAATAATTCATTCTGTTTTCTTTTTTTTTTGTTCGCCTGTTATTATTTTATATTCCAATGATATTCACAGATATAGTTAAATAATGACCATGACATACATACCAGCGTATTTGAGTTTGAGCCCAAGCTCCTCAATCATTTTGGCATCTCTTGCCGCCCACTCGATAACAGGATCAATTAATATTGCTTCCCTCTTGGAAATGTCGGCCAACATATATGTATAAGTATATGATACTGGATCGAACAGCTGCAAATAATTGGATATACACTTCTATAACTTTTCAATTTTCATATTAAAAATACAAACATACATATATCGATAATTCAATCGATCAAGATTAATAATTGATGAATTCATTCATGTTGTTTGAATAATATATCAACATCATGTATGAAAGCTCTTTACATTCATCACATCTCATTTAACTCACCTGTCGGAACAGAAAATTTTTTGAAAGTGGAATGGGCTCGGTCAATGTGTCATTTTGATCGGCAGCTGACGTAAAAGCTCTTAATATACGTGTATACACGTGTTTGAAACCACCACGAGCGAAACCACGAGAGACATTACCAGATATACCAGTTATGCCTGCCATGTAGAGTTTTCTCTTTGTCTCTGTTCCGTTACCGCAAATGTTGGTGATAAACTGTAAGCCAGATACGACGTATGAATACCTGTTTCCTGATATATGTTCCCACTCTCGATCGACAGATAATAGCGACGGTTTCTTATTGTGAGAGAGAGTAAATACAAAATAATGAACCTAACCTCTCATTCATATCATACATTGTTTCAATATTACATATCAATTTTGAAGAAATCAGTTAGGTTAGGTTATCGACAATATAGAAGTAGCAATGAAAAATAATCATTTATTTATATCTGTGTGAGATTATTTTATTCTAAAAATATTTGTTTACATATAAGTATTGAAATTTTGAATATGTGATTATTTTCGCGGGGCTTTTCAGTACACATAACTGCCGCGTTCAAGCGACACACTCGCAGACATCCATTAGCTGCCATCTTGACTAGCTCTTTCCATTCTTTCCGCTCAGCAGCGTTTGCCAAGGTGTGTGTGGTATTGACATTCAACATTTAAATTCTAATAATTTTAAGCTGTTTTTAAATAAATAAGAGTGTCAGTTAGTTTATTATTATTTTATACACGTTTTAGATATTTTGCATGTTAATTTTCAAGTCGATTCGGTATTGAAAACTTGCTGTGAAAACATTACTCCGTCATGTGTGATCCCATGTGGCATCACACCGCCTTCATTTAATATTTTTCGATTTTAAAATTAATTATTATTTATTTTTATGTTTTGCAGATGCCGTCTGTTACACTTAAAGACGTTGATCAACACAAATTTGTGAAGGCATTTGCTGCCTTCCTCAAAAAGTAAGTAGCATTATCAGCATGATTGATTCCTAACCTAAAATATGTATATTCAAGTAGATACAGTCGTATCTCTACGTTATCGATCGGAGAAATAAATGAATAAGAATAATAAATAAATATTTAATATTTCAGGTCAGGTAAAGTACGCATCCCAGAATGGGTGGACATCGTGAAATCAGCCCGTTTCAAGGAACTCGCTCCATACGATCCTGATTGGTATTTCATCCGTTGTGCCGCTCTTGTACGACACATTTACATCCGTAGTCCAATTGGCGTTGGTGCTGTGACCAAAATTTTCGGTGGACGTAAACGTAATGGCACACATCCAAGCCATTTCTGCAGATCCGCTGGTGGTGTTGCACGCAAAGCACTCCAGAGTTTGGAGCAATTAAAACTCATTGAAAAAGCACCGCTTGGTGGACGTAAATTGACCAGCCAGGGACGCAGAGATTTGGATCGTATTGCGGCACAAGTTAAAGCCAAGAGCAAGAAACAATTGAAGCTCCAGGAAACACTTGTTCTTTAAATAAAAAAAAATGTATTTCGATAATAAATAACAGACAAAAAATCTAAATTTCAGGTATTTTTTATTTTTGTTCCATTAATAGATTTCATGCCATAACCTCAATCAATTTCAGCATACTCGTACCTACATATCGTTACCGACCGAGTTTGTACAGTGACACTCATCTGGTGTATTTTTAGACCACATTGTTGCACAGAAAATAGTTCCATATAATTACGTAAAAGTAATAAATTTATTCATTAAAAAAGCATAAAATTGATTTTAATTTCATTAGAAAAACAGATCTGTAGAGAAAATTAATATTTTTCATAGATCATTGAAATTCTAGCGAAAACTGTTAAATGTTTGTTAACAAATTAAAGCAACTTTCATTATAACTGATTCTCCCATATGCACACTCTAAAATATCTACAAAATAATAAAACATGAAAAAACAAATAATAATCCTCTGGAGTATCCAGAACATCCTCTTTATCATCCGAGCTAACCTCTCAAAACTATATTTGAATTTAGCGCTTAAATCCTACACCAGAATCCTCTGGCAGTCAAACTTTGAACTATCCATATAATCTTGTCCAAAGGTGTATACAATCAATATATACATATCCATCTCAAAATGTAAAAGCACACAGTAATATGTGAGTTTACGTGTGTGGACTTCTACATGTATGAGTGTATGCACAGAGTTTTGTCTCCCCAACACCGACTGAGCACAGTGAGAGAGTAGTTGCGAGAGAGAGAGATTGTGTGGTAGCGAGTCACGCACAATCTGTGTGTGTACAAACCTGTATAACGTCCCAACGTCGCGATACCATTACGTTAATTCGCAGTAGTCATTCAAGAGAAGTAAAAAAAAAAACAAACAAAACAAAAACAACCCCGTGAACAGCCGAGGTATGTTAATAATACCGAAAATAACCAAACAAATTTAACGCGCGGGTCCATAGTGATCTGCGACAAAGTTCATACACCATGTTACCACCGTTTGTCAGTTAGTAATATAAAAATCAACAAAAATCACTTCTAACATATCTATATACCTTAATATATTTATTCAGCCACGACAGCGAAAAAATTTTTATACAAAAAAAAAAAAAAAACACCATAAAATCCTATACAAAATCAAAATAAAAAATGTCATGAATATAATACTGTGTAATTAAATGGTGTATTGGAATAAAAAAAAATTGAAATGTACGAGTGGACGTGAGAATCATAAATTTGTGAATAAAATATCACAAAGAAAATAATACAACAGAATATATATATATATATATGTATATGTATATATATATATATGTAAAGAAGAAATGAATTTCATGACGACGTAGAAAAAAATCACGTTGTCATTAGTTTTATTCTGAATGCAACTGAAGTGAAATAGATATATATAAAGGAGAATAAAAGAGAGGGAGAAAGATAGAAAGGAGAACGAGAGCGAGGGCGAGGGCGGAAAATCGAGAGGTGTGTTTCTTCATCCAATCCTACCTCTACACTCCTTTGCCAACTTGTAAATTCGCTAAGTTATACACTGGATATTGAGAATTGTTATTTGATTTTTTGTATTTACTCATTATATTTTTTTCTTTTTTTTCTATCTTAATACAGATTCACGTAATGCGGTGAATGAAGAGGTTATCAATGCAAATGTGTGGCTAGCATATGTGGTGGTGATTAATAATTGCGAGTGACGGAAGACAAAAATTTTAACCTTCAATTAAAAATTTGAAAATTGATATTTAATAATTGAAAAAGTGAATTAAATTTCTCTGAAAAAATGCCGGGATTAATTGCGGTTAGTGAGTTTGTAGAGGAGACAAGAGAGGACTACAATTCACCAACCACTTCCACATTTGTTTCACGAATGCCGCAATGTAGGCAAACTATCACAGCCTTGGAAGAAGTGAGTTGTTTTTGTTATTTATCATCATTACTATTATCATTAACCTTTATTTTTGCCAATATATATAAGTATATATACTTTTGTGATAATAAAAATTAGTTGTAGGGGCGTATAAACACTAACGGCATGTCCAATTGATAATCAATCGTGTTTTATTATCAATAATTTATCAATATAACTTATAGATTATATTTGTGTATGTATGTGTATATGGAGAAAAAAAAAAATATGTATTTTATTTCAAGGCAATTTTCATTTTATTATTGAGTATAATACAGTTTATTAATTCAGTAAATATTAACCTAGATTTATTTATAATGTTATTTTTTTATTATTATTAGCACGTGAGGTTTTAGATGAATAATTTAAAAGAGAATAATATGAAAAATGTATAAACACTCGTGAAATAATGGAAATGAGAAAGAAATAGAAGAAAAACTATTTTAACGAAGGCTCAAGAGTCTCAAATGCAGCAATCTCAGAGTTTGCATCGTAGAACATCCACCACTAACACCACCACCATCATCACTTCTACTGTAGTGTATATTTGAGAGCTTGAACACCAGTGGAATTTAGAAGCGCTACGGAATGCAATAATGCTATGCTAAAAAGATAAAAAACAAAATTACAAACTTGTAGAGGAGCTGAGGAAGAATAAGAAGAAGCAGAAGAAGAACGAGTAGAAGAAATCGCGTCAGACAAAGATGAAGAAGAACGTAGAGAAACGCGCGTGAGTGCAGGCTGGAAAAAAAAAACAAAATAGAAAGATTTTAAAAAGTCATGAAAAAAATATAACGAATGTTATTTATTTATTTTTTTTCGTGAAGAAAACGAAATTAAAAAAAATCTTTGGCTCATGTAAGATTGAATTACAGACGATTTTTACTGAGAGCGTGTCGGCTTTTACTTCACCACATTGGTAATGAACACGAATTCGAATTAGAACTAGTGGAAGAGAGGAAAGAAATAGTAGAAGAGTGATATACGCACGGTGAAATCAAATGTTCATATCTAACAACATACATATTTATATATTTTCTTCTACCTCCCGTCGCCCGCGTGATTGAGATGTGATTATAAAAAGCGCACGCGCGTATATACAAATGAAGAAACTATCGCTACGCGTGTAAGGAACGTCCGGTCGTCCATTGAATCCTGGCCGATATTTCCGGGGCGGATGTGACCTTCTATGGCAGCAGTACATTTTTTTTTATTCCCCATTCTTTTTTTCTTTTTTTTCGCGCCTATTCTTTTTCCTCATGGAAATTAAATCCCAATTCCAATCTCTATATACAAATATTCATTTGACCTTCACATCTATCAGCGGAAATTCACAATGAATAATTACACAATCTTTTTATTTTTTTAACGTGAGAGAATTGGAAAAAAAAAGAAAAAAAGAATAGATAATTGAATTCGTTTTGTTGGGCACGCGGGAAATTGATTAGGTCTCCAAGGTGGAACCGTTATTTTTATTACTCTTTTATTTCATTCTATTTTAGTCTCTTTTTTTTTTTTTTTCGATGTCGTCCGAGGCAGAAGCTGCTTCACAGCTGTCTCTATTGCACCTGGAGATCCCGTAGTTAAAAGGTGCAGGACGAGAATTATATTTGAAAAAGTTAGACACGAAACAAGTATATTATAGTGAGAGAACACGATTGAATATTATTTAAAAAAACTTCTTCTTCATTCAATATTGATTCATAGTATATATTTATTTCATACGTATATACACCAAGTACATTTATTATTTATCACTAAAATGCTACATACATTTGTTTATTTTTAACATATGAGTAATGAACAAGATGACGATATATGTATTTATTCTCCACTCTCATTCTATTATATTCTCTGACCATTCGCGCGCAAAAGAGAGAGTCTTCCGTTCAAGTCTAGACATATGATGTCACGCTAAATCGTTTGAGTAAATAAAAATTAAATTATAACTACTAATGGATAGAGTGGATGGTCTTCTTTAATACTTCAGTTGAAATATAAATATATAACATATAATGGATCGATGCATTTACGTTACACACTACCTCTTCAGGGAGGGTCTTTACCTTTAAATGGGTCAAACTAAATCCAATCCTACTCCAACACTTTTATTCTTGCTCTCTCAACTTATTGTATACACTTTTCATCATCACACGCCTTTACCATCTTGTTGCGCAACTTATATATCCACCCACAGCAACTATTTATGCGCCTTCTTGCGTACTAAATGCACTTATCAGTTAATGTACCAAGTCACCAAGGTGTGGTGATATGGAAAAAGGAATTAAGAATGAAGGTATTTAAAGAGAAGTTGAATAAAAAAAATAAATAAAAATAAACTCATCAGGTTATGCAAATTGTTCTTCACTTGAGAGATTGAGAGTGCAGTGCAACAGCGCTGGAGAGAGCACATCGACTTGAAGAGAGCATTATTTTTATTTATTTCTTTTTTATTCTTTCTCCCATTCTCTTTCACCTTGTCCAGTATGTGTGTGTGTATGTGTATCTTCTCGAGCGTGTTCTTTGTAAATTACTGCACGTAACTGTTGCGATATAAACGACCTACCAAGGCCGCAGCAGCAGGAATTCCTTCGACTCACTTCGCAGTAGCCATTCGGCATCACTCGGGTTCCCTTCTCTCATTCTCCATCTCCAGATTGAACGTTGTTGTTGGAGCCAGCAATATAAACAGCAGCTGGATCACCTGCACTCGTTGTTCTCTTCAATTCTTTTCTGTTTGCTGTTGTGATGATGGTGGTGGTGGTGGTGGTGGTGGTACTTTATAATACACAAGAGAGTACGTGAACTCGACACATGACAATTATATTCAGGATGTCTTTTATGATTTCAGGACGATGTTGATGTTTTTTTTTTTTTTTCATAAATCTATTAGGTATTTTATTTATTTAACTTTGGTAGAAGAAAAGAAAAATATATATTAATATGTTTGTTACATATGAAAAATAGAGTGAAACTTGAGGTTCTTCAGTTTTATTTTATTAACCGTTAAAGTTATTACATATAAAAATTTAGATGGAAAAAGTTAATCGATTTTTTAGGTATTGGGCGTTGAAATTCTGAACGGATGTAATATTTTTAGCGTGATGGTTGACATGATTAGACCCTTTACGAAACGTTTGGTGGAATGGAGTGGGATTTTTTTTAGGTGTAGGTTTATTCAAAACCAGAGAAATATGTGAAAAAAAATGGCAATTGATGAAAAAATAATAATACAATTTTTGTTTTTTGATCAATCCTTCGACTCAAAATCTTGTTGAAAGAAAAAAAAAATGTATCTATTATTTGTATATCAATAAAATCCTAGTTTGGACTATAAAAAATTTCTATACAAATCAAATGAAATGTTATCAACGCTAATTGCTCTATTAATTTTTACGATATCATGTCAGCCAACTATAAATGTTATCAATATCAGTTTTGTGGGCATCATGTCAAAATTAACAATTTATTTTCAATTTAATGTTCGACCAAATAAATTCAACAAAAACATTAATTAATACATTTAACATTATCAGATAATTTGCCGTTGTGATATTAAATATCAAAGACTATTTAAACTTTAATTCCTCTTGTGCTTTCATCATGTCTCTTTGAATTTTTGCGTCAGGTCAGTGCTTCCTGCTTGTCTTACACATGAATATATATATACAAGTTTACTTGAAATAAAAGAAAGAAAAAAAAAAACAGCAAATGAGGAAAGAGAAAAATAAAAAACACCACCGGATTGAGCGTGTTCGTTCTCATCAGAGAATGTATATACATATATATTGCCCATCAGGAGGACCGGTCTTTGTATATGGTCAATGTGTACACACACAGCTGTTGAATTTTCAACCACCAAAATAATATATATCCAAACCATTCATCCAAATGGAATTCCTTCAAACCTCTACTTATCATGTTATTATGATGAGTCAGACAACAAAGTTGGGTATATACCAATTTTCGTTTGTACATTCTATTACATAAATGATTAGAATAATATTAGTAATTTAACAGTTATCTAAAATACATTATTCATCATGATCATAATTTAAAATTTTATATTTTCACTTTAACAACTGACTTTTAATTTAGAAAATTATGGATAAAATAATTTCCTATATATAATCGTGTACTCAATCAATAAATTCTTATTCTCTTATTACAGAATAAAAAAACAATTATAAATTACAGTCTCAATTTATATTTACACATTTTGAAATAAATAATTCTCCAATTATATAGTAACTAACAAATTACTAAAATTCTTGCTCAAATCATTTTTCTTGATGATAAAAAAAATTGTATATATATATATATATATATTAAAGAAAAAAGTATGAGACGCTATTGGAATTTTTAATTTATACTTTTTTTTTCACAACCCCAACACTGTCACGCACATCATATATCCATACATATTGTATATGTGTAATACATGAATGGAAATTAAATAAAGGGATAGGAATCAGACGTTGGGAATTATACAGTACAGTGTTATGGTTGAATATAAATGAGGTAAATCCCGGAAAGTGTTGAAGCAAGAAAGAAGAAACCGGTAATATAATGGAAGTGATGGTATGTGAATTAAATGCAATTCATTCTTCACCTGCTCGACATATACACACACGTGCTATAAATTACTTCCGTTTGTAATTGGTCTCTTTTATATCAATTATAATGCGTGAAAGATGCATATATATATATATGTATATAAATACATAATGAATTACTACGCGCGTGTACCAACAATTAAATATATATATATATATATCGTACATTGGGGTGAGCAAAGGTGAACAATGTAAAAAGGATTTATAAAAGTATATTTTTAGCACTGGATGTGTAAATAATGTGACTTTTTATTTATCTTTGATAAATTTGATGATGTATGATTAAGGGAGAGAGTTTGGCCATTTGAATTACATTAACTCAATCGAATGAAATGTATATATTTAAGCTCAAGCATTTTAAAATTAAATCCGCGCTTTGAACTCTTTGTATCTAGTAATAAAAGTAATAGCAAATTAAATCAACTCTTAATTTCATTTAGCTACTCATGATACATAATATTTAATTCATTGATTTAGTTATCACGTATTAATTTACCATCTTATAAGTATAATGTATTAATTATTTGAGAAAATTATTGTAATGAGATAATGGATAGTTATTGAAATGTGTTCGATTTTTAGACGTGTAAGTTTATGAAGGAATTTTTATTTATAAACAATTATTTGTAGTTTTTATTTTCTCTGTGGAAAGTGACAGTAATTGAAATTAAGTTGTAGTGTTTTATTGTGTTACTTTAATGTTCAAGAATTAATTTATTAATTTAAGTGTGTGGTTTCGTTTTTTTTTTTTTTTTAATATTTACCAGCGTTAATGATTTAGAATATTATTTTTCACTCAATTAAATAAGGAATAATTATTAAAATACTCTCGACTTTCAAACTCTATAGAGAACATAACCGGAATTACATTTACGAATATTTAATTTATAATGATGTATTCATTTCAATATTATATCCATGAATAGAAATTAATTTTTTAGATAGTAAAATTTCAATATTCAATCGGATTTGTATGATAAAAAATTTTTCTTATTCATTAATATTTTTTTTCTCTTTTGTGTTACAGACTCTGGACTTTGACAGAGAAGGTCTGACAAAATTGAAGAAGGCAATCAAGGCCATACATAATTCAGGAAATGGTGAGTAATAATAGAAAGTACAAGAGGATTGAGTATAATAATAGTAAAGAAAGGAAATGCATGTATTTATATATATATATATATGTGTGCTCGTGTCCCTGAAAAAATATTTCTTTGGGTCACGTGCAGGAAATTTCAAATATCTTTTAATGTTCCTCAGTTCCTTGATTCTATATAATTAAATAGTTTATATAGATAATACCTATATATACATATTGAATATAACAACTACCGCAATGTTTAGAAGAGAGATGAATCAAAAGAGGAACAAAAGTGCGACCGTACGCAAATGGTAACAGCAGTAACATCACCAGCAGCAGCAGCAGCAGTCGCAGACGGGATCGATTTCTGTGGCGCCCATTGCACTGCAATGTTGAAGCTACGACGCTTATTCGTCTAGCACATTGATGCCTTCAAGCAAGGACTAACCTTACCAAACGCGTCGACGACCTCTACTCTCTTTATTCCTATCTTAGCATATATATGGATATATACATAAACCTCATCTATACCCACACGCTCTTTGATATCTTTTATATAAATCTATGCACACTCGGATGAACAATGCGTTCACTTTTCATATCTAAAGTCAATTAATTTTTCATCATTTATAAATAACAATTAAGAATAAAGAAAAATATTTTCCTCAATATTTAATCTTGCGACATAAAAGCGTTGAAATTGATTATTCAATAAGAAAAACTTTCATCGAGATTGAATGAAAATAATTGATGGGTTTTTCTTTTTCTTTTTTTTTTTCAGCTCATGTGGATAATGAAGTTTATCTTGGAAGGGCATTGGAACGATTGGGCGATGCGGCCTTGAAAGAACAGGAACCTGATATTGGAGCAGCATTTCTTAAATTTGCTGTAGTCACGAAAGAATTAAGTGCACTGATGAAAACCCTTGTGAGTTTGTGTTGACATGAAGTTGTTTTAATCTCGATTAAATGCAAATTGACGGTTGTCGATTGTGATAAATCAATTATATTATGGATTTTATTGCCTTGTAGATAAATTATTTCTTCGAGCTTCATTGGTATTACTCATAAATGCGTAGCACATACATCAGAATGTTAAAAAAAAAAAAAAATAATTATCAATTCATCGCCTTCGTTCTTTACCATATTAGTGCCTATATACCATTGTGTAACATCCTCCGCACGTTTGCCAAGCGTCATAACTTTTTATTCGCATTGTCAGCACGATCCATAGAATATATACCTATCTCGAAGAATAAATGAGGAATGAAAAATATTAAATAGATATTATCATTATTGTTTAATTGTTAGGATATAAAATATTTATTGATGTTTTTATTTCTTCTCTGAGCTTTGTTGAGATACTTGAATCAATGTGCTCGATTTATTTTATTTACGTTTTGTTTTGTATGGTAAGGAAAAAAAGGGTACGGCAGAATGAATTGATTTTCTTTTCCCACGTTTGAATAAATATAAATAGAGGGTTGTAGAAGTATTTATTATATCGATTTTTCTCACTGTACTTTGTACAAATATTCTCATAAATATTTTATTAGAATTTGCAAACGGTGGAAAATTGAGTTGTAGTGTTCAATTGAAATATTATAGAAATGTTTATTGTATTTTAATTTTTTTATCTACTGTGTTGAAATATTGTTATAAATATTTCATCAATATTCGCGATTGTAAAAGAGAAGGAAATTGAGTTGTGAAGTGAATTGATTTTTTTGTTTTTCCCTCGTTCAGAGTAAAACTCTTGAATTCACGCTCGGTCTTTATCGGACAACTTTTATTCTCTGATCGCACGTTTCGGCAAGCGTAAAGGGGGAATCATGCTCGAGAGCATCCAACGCCAGAGGGGCCCATCCATATTTTTCCCTTGTTACTCCTCCTCATTCATATCTTTTTCCCCCCCTGTATTTCTCTCTTTTGGTCGCGCGTTCATGTTCACATTTTGTCTCTTTTTTTTTCTTTTTTCTTTCTTCTCTCTACTAGTTGTGAGACCATGTGTCTACATAAGCAAAAATTCTAACAGACGTACATACATAGTGAACGTTATGAGTCACTGCTCTGACAACAATAAGGGATAGAGAGACAAAGAATGATCAAGTATGAACTGTGGGGAATTTTATTGCGAGAGATTTTTCGAGGGACCACTATTATGTACAACAAAACTGATTCCTCAGAAGATATTTGCTTATTTGAGTCATTATATGACTTTATTGAATACTTTTCTTGAAGTCCACAACTAAATTTATGACAGTCATCACTTTCTGATGATGAATCACTTTTAGATTTATGTTACAATATTTTACACTGTTCAATTTAATATAATGTAGCTTTTGCCATTAACCACAAATACGAATTTTAATCTTCATTTCATTTATTTAATTATTTATATTTTCAGATGCAAAATATAAATAACATCGTTATGTTCCCTTTGGACTCAGTACTTAAGGGAGATCTTAGAGGTGTCAAGGGCGACCTCAAGAGGCCCTTTGATAAAGCATGGAAAGATTATGAAGCAAAATATGCTAAAATTGAGAAAGAAAAAAAACAACATGCTAAAGAAGCCGGACTCATTAGGTCTGAGGTAACGCCCGCAGAGATTGCTGATGAGATGGAGAAAGAACGAAGATTATTTCAATTACAAATGTGCGAGGTGAGAGAAAATTGTTTCTTATTATTTTTTTTTTTCCATTTTAACGCACGCTATTTAATTCTTTATTTATTTATTCCTACGTTTCTTTATCACTCAAATGATAATGAACGAGTTCGTGATATGATTCCTGTTATTTTTTTTTTTTTTTCCCCCCCATTTCTTTTACGGTAACGAGCGAGTCAGAAAAATTATTTCAAATTATTCATTTTTTATCGTATTTTTTTTTTTTTTGTCTTCATTTCAGTATCTCATAAAAGTAAACGAGATAAAAACAAAAAAAGGCATTGAACTTCTTCAACATCTTGTCGAGTACTATCACGCTCAATCAAAGTGAGTAAACAAAAAAAGACTTTATGAATATAGTTTTTATCACTTTTGTTACTTATTTTTATTACTTATTTGACTGTTAAAAAATGAAATGAAATAAAATAAATATGATTATTTTTATTTTTTTCTCAGTTATTTTCAAGATGGTTTGAAAACTATAGAACACTTTGGTTCTTATATTGCGGATTTGAGTGTTAAATTACAAAAAATAAGACAAACACAAGACGAAGAGAGACGACGATTGACGGAATTGAGAAGTTTATTGAGAAGTTCGGGATGTGACAAGGAAGTGAGTAAATAATATTTAAAGATGTGTAAAATTTTTATTTGTTAATAAAATTTATTATTTCCTTTTTTTTTCTTTCTTCTATCAAAAAACACACTTTTCCACATGAGAAAAAAAAATATTCCAATAATATTTCTTGATTTTATACAGTTGAATGCAAACGCCAGCGTGGGTTATTCGCTTCATCAACTACAGGGTGACAAGCAACATGGAGTAACGCGTTCAGGTCATTTGTTGAAAAAAAGTGAGGGTAAAATGCGTCGAGTTTGGCAAAAGCGACGATGTGCAGTGCAAGCTGAAGGTTATCTAGATATTTGTCATGCTGACGAGAATAAACCGCCTACAAGAGTGAATTTATTGACGTGTCAGATTAAATTGGTGCCCGATGATAAACGTGGATTCGATTTAATTAGTTGTAAGTGGTTGTATTTCACAATTCAAATTTTGAGGTAGTTTCATCATGCAAAAAAAAACTTTGATAACCCACTTTTAAATTTTGTCTAAAATAAATATTGGTTTGTGGAACAATACATTAAATATTGGAATTTTTTTTTTTCAATCTTCCGTCTGACGATAAAACTACGACAAAATAAATTCATCAAATCACAATTTGTCCTGTATGTACAATATTTTAAAGGAATACCTTTTTTTTTTTTAATTTTATCACAATAGACAATAGAACGTATCATTTCCAAGCAGAAGATGAGGCGGATCAACGTGCATGGATGTCGGTACTTGTAAATTGCAAAGAGCGAGCATTATTGAGAGCTTTTGATGCAAGTGGAAAAGCAGAAGCCGGTCAGGGTAATCCTAGTCTCGTTGAGCTACAACAAGCTGTTATACGTTGTGTGATGCGACTACCTGGCAATGATCAGTGTTGCGATTGTTCATCACAAAATGGTAAAAAAAATTAATTTATTCATGTGTTGAATATATTTTCCTTTTCTCATATACATTTATTAAACATTCCATTTTACCTTCAGATGCAACGTGGTTGTCGACAAACTTTGGTATAATAGTTTGTATCGAGTGTAGTGGCATTCACAGGGATCTCGGTGTACATATATCGAGAATACAATCGCTAACTTTGGACAATGTGGGAACAGCACAATTGTTACTCGCCAGATATATGACTAACCAGGCATTTAATGAAGTTATGGAGGCAACGCTACATCACAATCTGAAACCAACACCCACATCAACAATGTGAGTTGCATACATATTTTTTTTATCATGTCAATATATTTTATTCACCATTCAATAATCCAATGTACATTCAACATTCATACTCGATTTAATGTTCATATTTTCTTTTCTTCTCATCAGGGAAGCAAGATATGAATTCATACGGGCTAAATACGTTGACAAGCGATATGTTATGAATACGTGTGCTGATGAAAGGGATCTATTGTCGGACCTTGAACACGCTGTTAATAATCGTGATTTGCAACAATTACTACAAGTTTATGCTGAGAATGTTGACTTGGCATCGCCTTTACCCACATCAGTGAGTCAACTCTTCGTCCTTATTAAAGCAAATTTCTATTGGATTTTCTTTGTGGTTCAATAATTTATGGTATATTTTTAGGATGTTGGTGAAACAGTTTTGCATTTGGCAATTTTACGTGAAATGGGTAGTAGTTTGCATTTGGTTGATTTTTTGGTGCAAAATATGCCAACGGGTGGCATCGACAGGATTACAACCGATGGCGAAACTGCTTTGCATCTTTCAGCGCGACATGATCGCGCCGAAGCAATGAAACTTCTTTTGCGCGCTGGCGCTGATCCAACAATACGTAATAAACAAGAGAAAACTGCGTTAGATATTGCACAAGAAATGGGTCATCCAACTTGTAAAGAATTGGTAATTTTGTGTGATTATTAGTCAATGACATTTGGAGACATTAACATAATCATTTATAATTGAATAAATTAATTTTTTTACACCTCAGCTGAGTCATGCACTCCAACGACAAAAGACTTTATTTGATAATGTCAATATCGATTGGAATTTATCACATGATGAGGGTTCAACTGATTTTTCGGACGATGAAACGATAATTGAGGACAGAGTGAGGACATTTTATATTAATTATTCATCAAAATTTTTCTTTCGTTTGCTTGTTGTTACTTTTTTTTTGCACACACAAATTCGATTGAGCTAATTAATTTTGACTCAGAATGGGTGTTTGACGCCGGAAAAGAAGTCGCGTAGCAGGCCACCGTCTTATGCAGGTGGAGGAGGTTCGGGACCGGGTGACTCGCCAATTACATTACGAAGTCGAAGCAGCACATGTGACAGTCTCCAGAGTGGTTCATCGCCAAATTCAGTGACGAGTAGACAGCAAATGCCACCACCACCACCACCACAAACAAGAAAACCTGTCATAAGTATGCAAAAAAAAAATTCACTCGGTCGTTGGTTTTAAAAATTTTTCATCATTACGATGATTAAAAAAAAATATTCACACTATTTAAACAGTTCCCAGTCCAATGGGACCACCCGACTACAGTTTAAACATTCATGGATCGTTGAAAAAACGTGTTGCACCACCACCACCACCACCCGGTAATGGCGGAAGTGGAATTGTGACAGCTCACTACGGAACTTTACCATCGTCAGTAACGTTAGCTGGCTCGTCACACAGTCGCACCACTAGCGAGCCTATTCTTGCTGGAAATACATTGCACAGTTTGCCACATTCATTGAATACACTCAACAATATGCATCACAAAAGATCACCGAGTGGAGACTCGTCTGCTAGTCATGGTATATAGATATATTTTTTTTTTTCTATTTTTTTTTTGCAGTAAAAATAGAAAGCAATTAAATTTGAATGGTTATGATATTATGTATGGATTTTTTTATTTTTTTTCCACAATAATACAGGAATGGACAAGTCTAATACGTCGACACTTCAAAGGCCAAGAAATCCTCCTCCACCAGCACCATCAGGAGCTGGTACATCGAGACTTAGCAATGGTCGTAGCAGTGAATCACTTAGTTCAATGTGTTCTGAGCATGGACTTGGTAATCCTGTTCCACCACCGAGGAAGGTGAGCATCATTGCGATATTATTCATTCTTACACATTTAGACAGCTTAATTTATTTGGTGGAGGTGATAATGAATTTTGGATATGAACACGTATGGGTGGTGGATATTTTTGTTTTCTATTATTTCAGGAACATATTTAATGTGCAAATTCATTTTTACATACTAACAATTCTCTGTCATTTAGCATTTGTGTCCATTGAATTTCCTGGTGTTTTTTTTTTTTTTTTACTTTCTAACTCATTTACATTTAATTAACATTTGCTTGAGCACTTCTAACACCTCATTTTCTAATCATACATCATTCATTAGTGAAAAAAGAAAAATTAAACAAAGAAAGTAATGATATAAAATCACCGTCATTTGGTCATGGCAAAAACAAAATTAATCAGCATATTCGCATTGAAATTAAAACGAACAATTGTAGAATAATTCATATTATTGTTTGAGTATTTTTTTAGAATACAATTGGAATTTTTCAGTCATTCAATTCAAAGTTTTCGTTGCATATCAACAGCAATAGAAAAATAGATAGGGAAAATGTGGGGAATGATGTTGCGAAAAGATAGAGGGCATGTTTTGTTCTGAGAAGACAAAAGAAACCGATGAAAAAAGAAAAAAAAAAATATATATAGTTGGGTTTTATTTTGGTTTGTCATTAACCATTGTTGGTACAGCGAAGGGAGCGGTCCAGACTTGAGAGCTACGCAGAGGAGCCCTCATCTTTGCTCCCCAATGTGAATCTGGTAAACATTTTGCACGGCACCCTATCGCATGTGTGATCATACAAAAAAAAAAACGAAAATATAGAAAAGTGCATTGCATCCAAATGAATGATAAAAGAAAAAAAAAAAAAAATCATGCGCCTTTCATCGACATTTTCAGTAAAATCATATATCATTTTTGGTTTTATTATTAACAGAAAGAACACGAACCAAAAAAAAAAAAGAAACTAATGTGAATATCAAGTGCGAATTCAACCTCGTTTTATTTTCTCCGTGGCATTACTGGCTTTTTTTTAAATTTCTTATGAGCAACGAAGCAGAAGAGATGTATATAAATATTATGAAATAATAATTTTTTTTTAATTTTCTGTGCAATAAACATATGAATTTTTGTGTATTTATTTTCACAACGGATGATATAATGATAAATTAATTCGCATGACACCACTATGTATATTGTTATTAAAATTAAAATCATTTCAATAATTTGCCAATATAAATTTTTTTTTCATTTATTATTTTGTCTAGCCAACAACGTCAAATTTGAATGGATTACGACGATGTCGAGCACTGTATGATTGTGAAGCTGATAATGAAGATGAACTGTCATTTCGTGAGGGTGAAATAATTATTGTCACAAATGAACAAACTGATGATGACAATTGGATGGAAGGTGCATTGGAAAGAGCACCAGAACGTCGTGGAATGTTTCCAATAAGTTTTGTACATATGTTGCAAGACTAACATTCAGTTAGCCTCAATTCTTTGGCGAGCATCGCCAATTCCCCAAGTAATTTCAGTATCGCGAGCTTCAAGCGTTGTAATTGGCCCGAAAAATAATGATTATTGAGGAGAATTGAAGGAAAGGGGAAAGAAGAGTTTTAAAAGTCACTGCAACGTATGTCCGTTTATCTCAATCGTTAATACTGATTTTCTTTTTTTTCTCATTCATTTCTGATACAAAACGTGAGATTATATTTCCAACTTCTTCTTATTTTTTCTATTTTAAATAATAGTTCGACTCATTTTTACCAAACACACGCATCAGTTTTACACAGTTGAAGCGCTGAATGTGATATTTTATATTTTATTGCCAGAACTTAAAGACAAACTATATACAACAGAAAAAATACAAAAGGTAGCGATGATGAACAAAAATGTGAATGTTAGAAGCACATTGCACATGTTAAATTGAATTATGGTTCCGTACGTGAAGTCGAAAAACAAATAAGCATAATTATATCTCATCAAAATACACAATATTAAAAATATTTTTGGAATGAAATGAAATAAGAGAGAAAAAAATTTTAAAACTGTTGGACTATACATAACAAATGAAGGTGAGAGACGAAATAAAACGATAATGCGTAATTGGAAAAAAAAAGGGTAAAGATAATTAGAGACAAGTTTCAAGCGTAGTATTTTGAAGAACAATATAAACGTTTCATTAAACGAACAGAAAAATAAATGAATATATATTTCGTCGATCGTTGAGCATAAAATAAAACAAAAACAAAATCTATAACTATATTATTGCATAACTCGAGAAGTATTATTAGAAAATATTTATCATGAAAGATTGCAAAAAAAAAAAAAAGGAAGGCGAAGACATTGAGGAAAAAAAAAAATTTTGAAGAAATTTGTATGAAGCTGGTCGATTTTTTTTTTTTTTTCACTTTGGAATATGCCATAATGTCTAGTTGTAGATATTAGAAACGAAGAAAAAGCAGCAAAACACACAACAACAAGCACGTATATATTATTATATCGACTAAAGAGTTTTTGGTCACTAGAATGTCTAATAATAATTAATAAATGTTTAATCGAATTTGGCAGAGAAAAAACAAATAATAGTGATGAAAATATATCTGATATAAACGTATGTGAGAATGATTGAAGTTGATAAAATAAAATGTGGATGATTTGCATGCATGAGACCAAAGAAAATAATATATGAATAAAGTAGTTGAGTATGCGTTGACACAACGGATTAATAGACTAATCGCGTGAGATTCCGTGGTATGGTTAGTGTGTAAATACATAAGATGTATATATGATATATCTACATGAAAAAAAAAAGAATAATAATATTAATATTAATAATAATAATAATAATAATAATAAATCTTATTTCACGATTTCAATTTGTGAATAAAAATATCAGATTGAAAAATGAAAACTAGCTCACAATTGCGCTGAATTAAATTGTTTAATTATTTATTAATTATTTCAAATGCTATTGAGTCGATTATGTTTAATTAACAGCGACTGAATATGACATAAAAAAATGATTCTTTCAAATAATTGTCTGATGAGCTCTCTAAGTGATAGAGAAAAAAAAATAATAATATTTTATTTCAGTTATTTTCATGTCAAACATTGTAGTCATTTGTTATAAAATATGTCTAAAAAATTATTCATTATTTTTGCGCAACTAAGCTCTCAAGATTGAATTATTTGAAAGATTTATTCGATGCCATTAATAAAATAAAATTAATATATTCAATATTTGTATGCATTCAACATGTCCTATTATTAATTATTAATAAATTAAATAATTATGATAGAATCGATTGGAATCGATGTAAAAGCAAGTGATGAAAAGGGAAAAACATCAAGTCACAAAACACTTATGTAGATTGAATAGACTGGAAATTGAAAATGAACAAAAAAAAAAAAACGGCATAATTATTTAAGAATTTGTATAACAAAAACATTAATGATTCTGTATTGACTGGCCACAGTCTGAAAAAAAATGTTTTGAAATGTGAAAAATAAAATATACACACAACAAATGCATGATAACATTCAAGTGTGGAGAAAGGTGAGGAGGCAAAAGAATAAATAAAAATTTAAACAATAAACGTTGTTCCGGGAATATCTGACTTATTTATTAACTTACCTCAACTTTAATAATCAATTTGTCTTTTTTTTTTCATTATTATTATTCATACCAGAAGTAAAATCAATTGAACAATATTTTCTTATATATATTGCGTATGAAAAAATTTTTTTTTTATTGAAAAGTGGTTTTTGTTTTCACACTACAACGTCAGCGTACTTTCGTCTATTTCCTCTTTTTTTTTTTTCTTTTTCTTTTCTTTAACTTTGTAACAGTACAAAAATTGCGTTTTTACAAGTTGTCTGACTTACATAACTAAATATCCCAGTTAGCAACACCTGATCGTATTAATAATTGAGATAGATATGAGCTCCGCTTTTGCACATAAAGAGAAAAGATTGAAAATGCAACGAATAATCGGACAATAAGCGCATGAGATAGTTGAGTAATGATGACAGAAAATTGTTCCATCATTATTAATTTTCTTTGAATTATATTATTAATAATAATCATTTCATGATCCAACTGTGGTTTGCTACCTGGGTTAATCTTTATTTTATTTGGAGACACTTCGGCCAAACACTCGCTGCTTATCCAATCATTCAATTAATACAATTTTTTTTTTCTTTCGCTCCATCGCATTTACCTTTAATTTATAATCACTTGATGAATCATATGCAAATGGAGTGCACGGACTGTGCGAGTGTTTGGTCAAATGAAATGTGTGTGCTCGCATTGAAAATTAATCATATATTTACTATCATAAAGATTGCGTTCAGTATTTTTTTTTTCTCCTTTTTATTATTGAGTGTGGTTGCGTAACTCTATATTCATCAAATTTATTTTTTTACTGCTGTATTCTTTTTTTGTTTCTTTTTATTTTTAGCTTAACGTAACAATTAGTCGCCGCCTCGAAATTAATCTAAAGCAACACGTTGATGATTACCAGTAAAAATCAGGAGTCTATGTATATTTGTTTATATATACATACACATCCACATATATAATTGTATTCAAACGTTATTTTTCATTTACTCAGCTGTCGCCTAAGTACAACCTTTTTAATCGCCAGTCTTAACGAGAACATCTGTTATACAGTATAATCATTAATTTTATATTATTTTATTTATTTATTTATTTTTTTTCAATGAAAAAATACGGACCCCTCTAAGTATCGTTTCATTATGAGTACGAGCTATTACAGAGTACGAGAAATGAAAATCGCACCGGGATGTCGAATACGTTTGTGGTGGTGTTTTTTTTTTTTTTTCTAACTTTTTCGTTTTATGTATTTTTTTTTTTTTCTATAATGTTTTTCTAAGGTAATAGACACTAGTGAAGTATTTTATATTAATGGCGGTGAGATATGGTGATTATAGTGAATATACAAAGAAAAAAAAACAATGCAGGCAAACTACATGATTATTTGAGGAAAAATGAAACACAAAAATTGCCATGTCGATAATCGACTTATTGGCGGCGACTATTTTTAAATTGGCTCGATACATTTGTTTGTTTCGTTTTAGCCAATATAATATTGTGTTTTACTGATATAAAGCATTACTTGCGATTCATTCTTTGTTATGTTTAGGTCCTGCCTTTATAATAGATTACATTAATGCGTTTTTCATACGCATAATTGAATAATTATTACACATGAATGAAATTCCTGCGCTACACAGGTTTACACATAGTCCAAAGGAACAGTCTTAATCATTCTTCTCATCAATTTTTTTATATCTTCAATAGTCTACGCGTCGCCATTATTTAGTTTAACAAGTCCACAATGATAATTATCTTTATGTTTTTTTTTTCCTCTTCCATTTTCATTTTCACGGTTACCAGCAAGGTTTTTTTTTATTTCTCATCTTTAATTTATGTATTTTATAATTGTTATCCTTACTTTTTTTTTTTTCTTTCTTTTCATGGATTGGTAATAGTGTACAATGTGTATAAATGAATTTATTTGAGATTAAATGTTATTTATGCTGTTTGCATAATGTGTAATTAATGATCATCCATTATCGTATATGTTTATTTTAAAAATTGAATAGAAATTAGAAAACATATATATCATTTGACTAGCTTTTGATCATCTTTCTTGAACATTTCACAAAGATTCACAATGTGCTCAATTGAATGTGAGTTTCTACGTGTGTTGCGTTGGATTAATTAGCGAAACAACAATACGGAAAAACAAAAAACAATGTTGTTTTGTTTTTCTCCTTTGAAATAATCAATCAATTATACAATTAAAAATTGCGATTTCACTGGTTTTATGTTAATTTAATTATTATTTTTTCCTGCACATATATCAATAGCTACAAACTATCATCTCAACCTTGTGTATTTTTTGCTCTATCGCAAAACGTCGATTATTCATTTGTTTTATTTTAATATTTTTCATTACGATTTTTATCCCAATTTTTTCATTTCATTTCCTATAATCTTGGGTATGGATAATTGCGTGGCGTAACTCTCTTGAGCTGGCTCATTTATTTGTTTAATATTTTTATTATTTTTTTTTCAATGGCAATCATTGGGACACTCGAATAATAAAAAGCAATTCAACCAATATTTTTTTCTTGTCATATGTCGATTGTCAATTCTAAATATAATTGTTATGCTATATAATCGACATTATTTTTAAAATTACTACTAGTACTCCTTTTTTTTTTTAATTTTTTTTTTTTCTTGATAATACCTTTCACTAATCATTTATTATTTTGACAGGTTTTTTGTCCCTTCCGCAGTCTTCCAATTGTTTCATTCACGCGCCGAGTAGCATTTTCAGAGTAATAATTCTAATTTAATTTATTTTATCAATAATTAAAAGAACGACGTGTGTGTGTCGTATTATACCTAAACGTGAGACTTCAATTCTACTGCTTCATAATTTCCTATTTGTTCGTTCCTTCTTTTTTTTTCGTGTATCCTTTGTTTTTTTTTTCTTTTTTTACGAAAAATTTTTCTCTTGGCTACTGGGACGCGCGAAATAGTCAGTCTTTCATTGTTTTTTTTCTCGCTTTAGATTAATTAATTAACATTATTCAGTAGATTTTTCATCTTCTTCCACTTCATTTCATTTTGTTGCACAAAAAATATTACTAAGGTATATCGCAAAGCTATTCGAAGTGCTAGACACGCCATTTTTAAATGTGTTTATGTATACAAATGAGTAATGTGTACGCTCCTATAATTTAAAGCCACAGATTTCGATGTTATAAGCAATTACATGACCATTATTTATTAATTTTACTCCATAAATAATACGGACAAAAAAAAAAAAAGCAGTACGATACTCCTCACTTCGCTTTTTTCTTTTTTCAACTTCTCATTGCAACTTTGCACTCGCGTTACTTTTCAATATACCCTTTTTTTCTTTCCTTTTTCTTTTTCTATCTTCAAATTCATACAAACCCGCTTTGCATACGCGCCATTTTCACAGATCAAAAAAATAATTTTGAAGAATATATATATGCATATAGATATATAATTCTTTTTTTTTTTTATCTGAAATCGAACTATATTCAACGTGAAAACGGTCTCAAGTCTTATCATTTAACTGCCGTCCGGATTAACATCTGATGAATTATCGAATAGCAAAAACAAAAAATTAACCAACCCCCTTTTTATATGAATCTACACACGTATATGATTTACTCATCAACATCATCATCGTTAATTAATTTCTGTCATTTTTATGTAATGATTGCAATAAATAGGAAGGAAAAAATTCATCATTCCACCGCACTTTAGAGATCAAAATAGCGAGTGGTTTTGTAACACACAGACACACACGCGTGCAGATGCACGCCCCCTCCCTCCCACCCCGGCAAACACACACATAATTAATCATTGAAATCGCAACACCGAAAATTAATTTTTCATCTTATTATTCATCAATGATAAAAAATTGTATCAATTGACGAATGGTTGGTGTGTATGTGCCCATCTATTGTCAAAGCGAAATCGTTAAAAAATATAATCAGTCGGTTATTTAAAAGAGGAAAGAGAAAAAAAAAAAGTTCTACCCGGAGTTTTTAAAATCAGAAGAATTCCATTTCCCGAAATGGATAACACAAAAAAAAAAAAACAATATTGCAAATATCGCGCAGCTGTTTGTTTGTTTTTTTTTTCCTTTTTTACTTCTCTATTATCATTACTTTACTTTTTTCTTTTTGCTCACTTAAAACTTCTGCTTTTCTAATTCTTCCCCTTCGTTTCACGCAATTATTTTTCCTCTCACAATTATTCTCGATTAAATTCTATTTGTAATACATAATATATATAATATTTGTTTGTTTTTGTTTTTTTTTTTCATTTTTTTTTACTTTTCATATAGAAGTAGTAAATAGTCGAAGGAAAGAATCTATCTTTCTAGTAGCATTTGGCTTGCCAAATTCTGTCAGTTCATAAATAATACAATTGCAATATGACTGTCAATAAAATATGATTTACAAATTCAATCTCGAGATGAAGAAATTTTTCCGTTCATTTCATTATTAATATTATTTTTTTATGCTTTTTCTTTTTATACCATTGTGATGTCTCACTTTTCGGACATTGCATTTGGTGAGGCTCATTACGATTATCTCATGTCAATTATTTCAAAATGATATATAACTACATATGTGTACTATTTGTTTATGTGTTGGTTATCGGAACATACCTATTTGTTTGTTCGACTTTTTCGCATGTGATTTAACTCGTGAATTCCATTTTAAGCCTCACCAAAACCACCAATGGCTTGCTCAGTCATCCGTAGACACAGCGATTCAAGGCGTGAATTTATTTCCGGCTCTGTTGTCTCCAATGGTGTATTACTTTGACTGAGAAATTGATCACGGGGCGCACTGAATGTGCGCTGAAGAGTTCTCTGCAATTGCTATTATATCATAAAGTAAAAATAATATAAATAAAGAATGATGAATGAGAAAATGAATTGCACAATTACTATTTAGATATTCATAAAAATTAATTTTATAGATATTCAATTTACCTCCAAACTATTTTCTTGCAGGCTTGGTCTCTTTTCAGCCGCATGAATGGCACGCAAGTTACTCGGGCTCATACCATGACTGTGATTGTTTTGCAAATATGGTGTTGAAATACTATTTCTGTGCGGGCTGATCATGAAACTATTATTTTGTGAATGATTATTATGAATGTGACCTAAGTTGAGACTTGGTTTTCTATTGTGTTGCTGTGGATTGCAGAACCTCCGGTTATTGTATCCATAATTACCATGCTGCCACCTACATAGCAAATAAAAAAGAAAGAGGAAAAAATGTCGTATAAGGTAAATTAATAAATTTTCCACTATGAAAATAAAATTGATAAACAAAAAAGGAAATGGCCAATTATTTACTTTGGTGTGGGCCGTGGATTTCCAAGTCTGCTACGCCACTGTTGAACTTTCTCCTTCTGATTCGGAGTGAAACAATCATGCTGCAGTATCTTCTCCAAAATATTGATACAACCGCATAATAAACCATCATCAACACTGTCCAATGCCAATCGGCTGCACAATTTACCAAGTACACGTGTAAATTGCGCTGGTATATCTTGCAAATCATTTTCCTGGCTTGGTTTAAATGGTGTTGTAAGCATTGTATTCAATTCATCTAAAGTGGATGCAAGTAAAGCTGGACCTTGTGAAAATGAACCAGGTTGTGCATTATCACGTGCCGGTTGCAATAAATCTTTCTCCAAATTAATCAAAGTCGTATAACGCTGCTGTAATTTAGCTATTGACAATGCCAATTTGTGTCGTGCACCTTTGGTAACACCCTGCTCAGCCAATTGATCTTCAGTCAAGTCTAACATCTCTTCATAACCCATTGTCGCAAACAAATAACTGTATTTATGTAAACGCAAAGTTTTTAACCATGCTGGAACATCTCTCATGCCACTGTTTAATGTACGAGTTGATGCTTCATCTAAACGTCCTTCACTTCCACTGCTAGCACATGAACTCTGTGGACTCAATGGTCCCAAGCCAATAAGTCCACTTGAATTATCACCTGACACACTAAAACTTCTTGGCTTGTGTCTAATTGTATTATTCGTATTATTCGTACGTTCAGCAACTTCAAGATAATGCGGTGGCGCAACTGGCGGTGTTAAACTATTTGAACGACGTTGGCGCGTCACCGATGGTGGAAATTGTAAATTAAATGTATTACCACCAGTTTGATTACTGAATAAACCAGATTGTTTGGATTGTTGCTGTTGTTTAGAACTTCTGTGCCATGCATTGTCCCATCTTGTTGTTGAATTTGTGTATTCTTCAAGACTGTGTATTGGCGGTATGCCACTTATTCGTTCTTCCAAATGTCTCAACCATTGTGTTAATGAACGACGATCTTGACTTGTAATTGCTGGATGTATTAAGGTATAGCTCAATAATTGTTGAGTTTGTTCGGTATATTGTCCGGTGCTAACACAATGGCTAACGAGTTCGGGTATTGCTACTAGATAACACTGTTTGCATTCAACATTGCCAGGTCTTAAGAGTGGTAAATGAGACAATAATTGATTTATTGCTACTTCAGTTGATTCGGTTAGCAATGATGTGATGAAAGCTTTGGAATAAAAGATAAATAGTAAATGGAATTATATTAGTCATATTATTGGGTTAATTAAGGTCATAATGGTTTTGTTTTCGTGCCTTTTTTTTTTTTTTTTCTTACCTGGATTATTAGCATTGAGCTCTTGTGTATCGAGTTCAGAGAGTGAGTGAAGCGAATGTTGAACTGCCTGTGCCAAAAATCGTGCTTGTACCGCTGGTATTCGACGAAGGAGGGCATATAAAACAACTGTTTGTTCACACTCATTCCATTGTGAAAAGACACGAGTCAATTCGCCAACTTGCTCACAAAACAGAGCACCAGGTGACCACTTCATATTTAGATAATGTGTATAGTCCCGCACTATCAAAAGTACGGATTTCTTTTGTTTTATTTTTATATCCGTGACACCCACCACCAAAGTTCAAAACGCCACACTTCGATGATGATTGATGACGATTGTATCAAATAGCCTCACGGAATATGGCTGCAATATTCTGCAATGCAAATGAATGAAAAAAAAAAATAAATAAATAAATAAAATGAATTAATGAACTATAATTATTCCAACATGTTTGAACTTGATTTAATTTACATTTAATCGATTTAATTATTGTCGGACATTAGATAACAACAGGAAACACGAAACGATGAAAAGACGAGTGAAGAATGAGACAGAGTGTAAGATAGAAGTGAGTAAGAGAAGACGAAGCAGAAGAGGGAGAAAAAAAAAATAAAATGTTGAACTGAAGCGAAAACGGAGCACCACCCAACGCACGACAGGTCATTCGCCCCGCTATGTTTCTCTCGCCAACTCTCGAACCTTTCTCAACTCTCAATTGTCGACTAATCCGCCGCGAATATTTTTACGTCTTTTTCAACTCTCACCTCAATCACAATTCACACATATTCCATACACAATATCCCAACATATTATAATATAAATTATAAATATAAAATAATAATAACAATAATAATTCTTACATATTACTTATTTTTCAAAATATAACGTATTTTTCGTCAAAACCATAACCTCAAACGAAGCGTCATCTCTTTTCAGTATATACCTGATAAGAATTCCGATGAGGTCAAGTTTGTTTACCCCGCGATGGGTGTATTTATAGCGCTTGCCTGCCATAATCCATTCTGGCGTTGCAGTGAAACAAAAAAAAATGAGAGAAATAATGAAAAAAAAATAATAATAATAAAAAAAAAAAGAACTTACGCGCGCAGTCAGTCTTCTTGTCGCCGACAATATGTCATTCGTTTGTTGGATATTGAGACGTTATTTTTTTTCTTTTATTACTATTATTGTTATCGTATTTCTTTCTTTGTACATGGGAAAAAAAAATTGACTCAATAATGGTATATTATATGCGGGCTATTTAAAATGATACGAATACCGTGTCTCTCATTCTCTCTCACTCTATTCTCTTGCGTTTTTTTGTATATCTCTCTCCCTCACTCTATATGTATAATACGTATGTATGTATTAGAAACGACTGATGCGTCTCAAATTTCCGTGAGTATAATTCTTCGCACACGAACGAGCGCCCGTTTTGCCTTGTAAGCGTCGCCGTCGCCCCGCTTGTCGGTGAGACTGTGTGTGGTAGACAAGGGGGATGGTGGAATATACAGAGAGAAGGGGGCGTCTCGTTTTTCACGTCCAATGTTTGTCTGTATATATATATGTATATGTGAATTTGTCGTGTGTAGAGATTATCACAGCTAAGCGCCCCTGGGTCTCTACAGAAGTTCAATGTTTAAAATTAATAACCAAACACGTATCACTGGAAATAAAAAATGGCGTATGAGACGCACGCACTTGAAATAAATGATTAATAATTTGTATAATAAATAAAAATATTATTTATATCCGTATACACTGAATGGATGGTGGTTGTGATGGTGGTGGTGGTGGTGGTGAGGTTCGGCCATTAACCGCGAGGGATACAAACAACATGTATATTGGAGCGGTGCTTTTAGATTCTATGATTTTATTTTTTTCCTTCTCTATCTACTTACATTGTTGATTTTTTTTTATTCTTATATAAAATTTCGCGAACAATTGAAGAGTATTTATCGATTGGCAGTAATAATTCACAGATATATATCACACGTATGAAATAAATTCACCGAGAATTGGTGTTGTACCTCTTTATATTCACCGTTACAGCATTTTAGCGTTGCGTTTTTTTTTTTTCCCCCAATCGCCGTGTAAATATATATATATATATATGAATATATATATATATATATGTGATATATATACATATGTAACTTATGTATGCGCCTATCCACCATGCGGTTTGGTGGGCTTACGTGACCACACTGGTTGGTCTGCAGTCTGTTGGTTCACTGGCTTCTCCGCTCGCTGTTTTATTGTAGATGTAAAATGATTGGTTGATATCGGGTAGAAATGGCCAATCGTGATGTTGGATTGTGTGGTGTGTTTGCGCAGCTGCGCACAGAAAGGGATGCTGCATGTGTGAATTAACAGAAATACGTATACAGTGTTGTATTGTATACTTTTAATTGTGTTTTATTTATTTATGTATTGTTTTTATCTATAACATTGAATTTGATTATATTTCAGTTATTTTTCTTTTTTTTTTTTTTTAGGTTAGATTGGAACACAATAATGGGCATATTGGAAGGGATGTATGAAATAGATTATTGAGTTTGTGGTTGAATGTTGTCAACAAATATTTCAGTTATTCAGTCTTTATTCTGATTATTTATTCCTCTTTTTTGTTCTTTTTTAGGTTCACTTAGTACACAATTTTGAGCGCAACGGTAGAGAAAATATTTGAAATAAAATATTGCTTATCTATATAAGATAGATAATAGATATACATATATTTATATATATTATTAACTAATAATCACATAATTGTGTAAAATAAATGAGGATATCGATCTGAATGATATAATGAATCTAAATTAAACACGATGATTTTAAACAGATCTAACAACTATTTTATTAAGTAATATTAATTTTTTCTTTTTCTTAGGTATTTTTCTAATCACTTAGTCATGATAACTAAATATTTTCACCCATTCCATCGCTCTCTGTAACAAGGGCTCGCTCCAATATAACACGACCTTCCTTGTAACGTTGATTATCATCAGTCGCAAATTCATACACCCAACCAAGTTTGGCATCACAATTTTTGCAACTTACATCTCTAACCATATGTCTGCCAGTCAGCATAACTCGATCTTGTACTTCGCTTTTGTACATAAAAACAAAATAAATAATTCAATGATAAATTATATGGTATATATTTTTGATGAAATAAAGTTCTGTTATTGCAAACTAACCTGTAATTCAGATTCACGACTTTGTTGAATAAAAATGCACGGCCAGTTGCGCCTGTAAATCTTGTACTGATCAGCTGACCTCTGTTTGTAAGATTTGTATCGCATGAAGCACAAGAGAATAAACGTGTACCACCAATATGTTCAAGAAATATGACGCCCATTATGATTGCGTATATATATATATATATATATGGATGGAGGTTAAGTGGATTATTAAGAAACGCAATTCAATTGTTGGATGATTTTGCGGGTTAGGTATCAAACTACCTTCAAACCCGTTATAGATTTTACATTGAATATCGCACGAACACACACGTACTCACATGTAGTGTATGAAACTCTGTTTATTGTTTTGACTGGAGGATTGTGTGACGTATGAAAAAAACCAGAAAATGGATTTAAAGATGGCGAAATATATCGCCTATGTGTCATGTGAAAATGGCGGGATTATTTGAATTGAATTCATGCATGTTAAGTTGGGAGGTGAAAATAAAAATGGAATCAATTGATAATTACATCAAAATATGCTACATTTATTTACGCATATAAACAGTATACAATATACATGTATATATTTATATATACATATACATATATATATATATATATATTTATGGATATATATATTTATATATATATATATATATATAGAAATATATAACTTTTTTCATAAACTCGTGTGTAAATTACATTGGTTAAAGCTACATTACACATTTTTTGTTTGTGCTATTTAAAACTCCAAAATGGATTTTAAGCTCACAATATAGCAAAAAAAGAAACAGATTTCTGATCGATTATTTATGGATTTTGGTGGCACCGGGCCAACTCATTTACATGAATAATTGACAAAGAATTGTTTTTTTTTTCAATTGATGAAGGAGAAAAAAGTATAGATAGAAGAATCCCTTTATGATTTTTGTTATATCGTGAAACATTTATCGAGAAATATATATATATATATATATATATGTATAAATATTATCATATCGTGTATAATATATAAAGAGGAAATTGGAAATGAATCGAAGAACGATTAAGTTATATGGGTTTTGGTCGTTCGTTTGACAACTATTTTTTTTTTCTTTCTGTCTCTTGATTGAAGGCACATTTGAAATATATATATAAGAGAATTGATATTATACACATTCGCATAATAATTAATAATTAACATCGAAATGTAAGGCTACAGCAATACTAATTTGCCTTTTTTTTTTTTTTCATGTCCTCCACATAAATAGTGTATATATATATTTTATCTCCAGATTGAATTAATGGATTGTTTGTTTGCTTTGTTTTTCTTTCTTCTAACAAAATTAAAGACAATAATTAATAGAAAAATATAAAAGATTAAAAATTCCTTTAGCCAAAATCACAGACAATTACTCTCTCTCTCTTTCGCTATCTCACCCACTCTCTTTCTCTATCTCATTATCACACTCTTGTTTTCTTTCTCGTAGTCCATATACAATGTTGAATATGCATTGTCGTTTTGTTTTTTTTCCGTTGTATTTTGTTTTTTAGATTCTTTTTGTTGCTTTTTTTCTTAAGTTTCAGAGAATACGTTGGTTCATATAAATAATATAAATATACATTTTTAATATATTAGTGAACCTTATCATTAATTATCACCACACGCAATTACATCACATCATTTTTCTATGCATAAAAAATTTATGTCAAACACCCGCGCGGACTTGTGAATGTAAATACGTGTGGCTTGGTATACATATGAACATTTCATTTATACATTTTGATTACATAAACTGTTTTTTTTTTGTTTTTCTTTTCTTTTTTCCCCACTTTTTCTTTCACAATTATCAGTGAACTTGATATAATACTGCGACTATAATATATGTACACCAAAAACGTTCACAGATTACTTGTGAATCCATTGATAAAATTATCTGTATATATTGTGTATACACAAAGAATATTTTTCATTTAAAATTGGTATTGAAACAATCATTCTTGTGTCCTGATAATGATACAAACATTATTCATAATATATTTATATATATAAATATATATATATATATATATATATATATTCTAAAATGCCCAGTCGGTCATAAAAAAAAAACACATTGAAATATCTACCAGTGAGAAATTAATCGTGCCACCGATAATAAGTCGAATAAATATATATCATAAATATTTTTTAAGTTGCAACCTTCCCATTATTATTTTCCTCACATTTTCAATCTCTGCTTATTTTCACAATCACCTATGTATAAAATATCATCATCCATTTGAATTAAAATGAAGCACCACGACAATTGCAAGTCAGTCAAATGGAAGCGTTACATATTCGTAATGAAACAAAACAAAAATAAAAATATATTGATATTGAATAATGTCAAGCTGATTAATTTCAATTCCTCCTCCATAACTTGGCAATCATTTGGAAAATTTGTTTCCATCCTCCGTACTTTAAGTATGTGGGGAAGAAAAAATTGAATTATCCAACATATTCACTTCGAGATGGGGAACAAACAAAAAACAGAAAAAAAAAAAAGTTCCTCCACTGAACAAACTACAAATTAATGGCAATATGCGTAGAATTCATTCGATTATTGAAACATATAATAAATCTTCAATCACTCACGTGATCGAGAACAAATAAGAAAACATTATTCGATATAATTAAACACAAAATTAACGTGTGTGATTAAAAAAATAATGAAGAATAATAAGATAAGAAAAAGTAAACAATAATAATAATAATAATAATAATAATAATACGACAAAGACGAATAAAAATCGTATATTCGTCATATACTCTATATGTCACCAAGTAAATGTACTATAGTGGTACATATAGGCAAAAATTGCAACCATTGCAATAATAACAGGAAGAAATATATATATATATATATATATATATATGTATATATATATATATATATGTATATATATATATATATATATGTATATATATATATATATATGTATATATATATATATATATGTATATATATATATATATATATGTATGTATATTTATAAATTGAATTAATATCTCAAAAAATAGGGGTGAGAAAATTTAGTCGAGTTACTTGGTAAGTTTCGTTCGTTTAGCAGCTATTTCTGCGAGACACGCCAACGCTTCGAGGTCCGGTGATGCACACCACGCTAATAATATTCAATTGGCATTGAAATTAATTCAATAATGATAATTTATAGAATTAATTTACGTCATTCAATTATGTTTAAAATTATACTCACGTTGATTTGGCTCTTCATTTGAATTTTTTGAGACTGTTGCTGATGCATTACGAGTAATACTCTGTTTTCGAGCTTTCCGCTTTTGACTACCAACCAAATGTGCTTTGTCTGCTTCATCGTGATAATCATTGATCAATTCATTTGGCGATTTGGGATTGTCTGCAGTATTTAATTGTTCACTATTTTGATTTGCCGCAACACGCTTTGGTAATGAATTTGGATTTAATTTTTGCGATATTTTCTTCTTTTTTGTACGTTGCTGTTTTTTCTTCTCTTGAAATTCTTCGAGACTCAGTGATGGTAACGCTTCGATTTTTTTTTCCAAATTAAAATCTCTGCAAATAACAAATTAGTATAATTTAATTTGGTATCAAGGTTGAATTAATGGAATAAAATTTAATTTAATAGCATACTCGGCTTTAAATCTTTTTCGCGATGACCATGAACCATAATCCTGATCTCCTTCGGCGTCTTCTGTCTCAGTGTCTTCTGGTTTCGATGCTTCAACTTTACCCTCAGCACTGAAATATTAATAATGAAGACAAATGGATTAATGACAATTAGTTCGTTCGATTCATCTCATTATTTAATTTACCTGTCAGCAAAATGCTCTAAATCACTGCGCGAACTGTTACATCCCTCGCTGCTCAAAGAATCAGTCTTTTCACTTACATTGGACGACATTGAATTCCTCCTCTCTTTCGATTGCTTCTCCATGCCAGTCAATCTAAATAAAAAAAGAGGAAAAAATGGAGTAGAAAAAGTCAATCAATATATTTAATTTGAATTCCATTCATAAAACTATAATTTTCATTTTTATTTTATAAAATAATTACTCACGCATTGAGACCTGCAATACGTCGGCGTTTAATCGGTTGCGTTGTGTTTCCAACATTCCTAATCTGTTCAGCAAGAAACTTTTGATAGCGCAATCCCTTACAGCTCCGTTCACCACGATAATTATTATCATCTAACAAAATATTTTCCTCTAAATAATCATCAGTGTCATTTTTATTTTCCTCTTCATCCGATTGATGCTGTTCATTATTATTATTCGATTCTCCATTGTCAATTTGTTCTTGTCCAAATAAATCTGATTTACATACACGTTTTTGTTCCATATCTATTGGAAACTCTGTGTAACGTTTTTTTGGTGGTTTTGGTACTGCTATTTCTCCCGTAACATCAACATTTATTCCATCATCATTATTTTGGACTATATTATCTTTCGTTTCAATTTTTTGCGGTGTAAATAATGAACTTAAACCACCAATTTGTGATTCATCGGCCAATTTACCCGGTTGTATTGATGGATTTCTTGTTTCTATACAGTTGGAAGACTCATAATTTAAATTTGAATTATCCAGACTTTGATCAAAACTTGATCCGCATTCTTGTTTTTTATTTGTTGGCCGTGTACTCAAAGTTCTGAGTGGCGGTGCTGGCAATTTGTACCATTTAAAATCCGGATTTGCATGTAAAAATGCATCCTTATACTGCAATAAAATAAATATTTATGAAATCAAAATGAATCAACTAATTAATAAAAAATTACAAATCACAATTGAATATTTAACCTCTTGTGCTAAATTAATATACGATATTTTCTGATCTGGTCGTAATATCGCCCACCATTCACCAAGTACTCGTGTCACAGCACGATTTTCAAGATGTGGAAAATGTTTTCTCACTGATTTTCTATGTCGTTTGCAAAATATTAGAAAAGCATTCATTGGTCTACGTGCATGATGTGCAGGCTCATTCGATTCTCTCTGTTCCTAAATAATAAAATAAATAAAAAAAAAAAAAAAAACAGAAAAGAAAAGAAAAGGAAAACAAACAATAAAATTATCATCACAAAGTTCGTTGTAATAATTTACTTCGTTTCAGACATTAATAAGATAATCGAGTATTATGAAAATGCTACCTACATTTATTCATAAATATAACGTTTATAAATACTGAATGAAAACATGATATGACAATGCGTTTGTTTTTGGATCAATTTATAATAAGGACATAATATATAACGTCCACAAAAATATTTACATATCTCAAATAATCGCACTGGAATAATTATTAAAAAAAAAGAAACAATAATAATAATAATCGAAAAATAAATAATTACTATACAATTATTATCAATAATTATAACCTCCTATATCTCAATTCAACATAATTAAATAATATAATAACAAGTAATTGAGCAAAATTGATAGTATATTTCTCTAAAGTTGTACATGTAAACGTCATGAAAAATTTAATCTACGAATGTTGGCATATGCTCCACTTGAACAAACATTAATCGAGAGAATTCTCCATTGAAATTCACAAACACAGTTGATAAACACAAATTCTCATTCTTTAAATCAAAAAAAAAAAAAAAAAATCTCTCGCAATGAAAAGAAACAAAAAACTAATTGCATATCAAAGTAATACACATTTAAATCTCTTTCAATTTCTACTATCCATTTATTAATAACTTTTGCATTAAAATTCTCTTGCTCTCTCTCTTCTTCTATTCTATTTCTCAATTGTAAATCTCAACAAAATACCTTTTCCATTTCATCACTGTGTAACTCGACAGATTGCATGATTTTTCACGTATTATCTCAATATATATCTCAATAACGTGACTCAAGAGACGTCAATCGTATCACTGTGTCGTTGTCGTTATGTCGTTTTCATCGTCATGAACTCATCGATTATTATTAAATACCCACAAGATATATGTACTCATAAATGAAAAAAAATAAAAATAATAAATAAATAGACAGATAAATAAATTATAAAATACATATATTTATGTATCTATGTATATTCCAACTGTATTTCAACGTTTAACAAAATCTATGCAATTATCCATGACCCTCAGCAATGGTAAAAGTGACAGCTGGGTTCACATTCGACGATGTAAATACCGCCGAATAAAAGCGCTGATTATTTCCGATTGAATATCACACAAAATCACTGTGTTTTATCATGAAAAATAAATCATACACATACACAATGTATCAATTAGATATTTGAATAATGAATGAATGGATACTAATTCAAATTAAAATCCATTTAAAATTAATTTCAACACTAATATTGTAAGTGTATATTTTTATCGTGTATGTCAAATACAACTACTTCCACGAGTCGTTTTAAAAAGCCTCAAGGTTGATGTGTTTCCTTGTCTGGTATTTCGGATACACACATACTTTGACTTGCTGTATATACATTTTTTCCCTCTCTCTCTCTCTCTGTTTCGTTTTCTAAATTAACATTCTTTCTCACTTGCTCATTGTAAAACATTTTTCTTTGAGTGGGGAATGTAGCAAATGGAGTCGGTGATAATTCGCAATTGTACGCAAGTCACGTAGTACAGATTTTAATTAATCTGATTCATCAAATATAATTCAATATTTTATATGAATTAAATGTTATAATGACGATTGGATTTTTGCGCATCTGAGACACACTCACCATTTGCTGATGGGTATCGTTGGCAGCCATTTCTGATTTTCACTTGACAATTCACTCAACACGGCGCATAATAAAAGATAAAGCTCGTACTCTTGTGTGTGTCTTGCCGTCTTGTGGCTCCTTCTCTGTCACTCTGCGTGTGTTTCCTTTTTATTCCACGCTCTACTTTGTTCTCTCTTATTCTTTTGCTCTTTCCTTTCTATACGTACTATCTCGCTCTAATTGTTCTTGTCTTACTCTTATTTGTTAAACTCTCACGCGAGTCATTTTTCGTTCAATTCCCCGCGCCATTTCGTTTTTGACACATGATGATGATTCGGAACTTTTTTTTTTTTTTTTTTCTTTTTTTTTTCTTCTTGATCAAGTCAGCTCTCTCTGTCTTGTTTTATAGGCACTCTGACGCGTGTGTGCTTTTAGAAATGTGCGTATGACAAGTGTCATTCACAGAGGTCTCAGTAATCAACATGTCTGAATGATGAAAGAAATTTTTTCTGATTGAAAAACAAAGAATATTTGTAGCTATTAAATTGTACATAACCTATAAACCTCAATAATTATCAGTATAGGTGTGTATTGATAGGTAGATAATTAGAGAGTTAATTGTTCTTTTAGTTGATTATTGTGATAGATAAACGAATTAATTGAATTGTTATATTGCTATGTGTGCATTGAATATAATTTTTAAAAGAAAATTGCTGTGAAATATTGTGAGATTTCTCTTTGGCAGTTGGTAGGTTAAATTGTATATGATGTTACGATTTCAATTCAATTGCAGTTATTAATACAGTTATTTATTTTCACATATGTATTTCACGTTTAGTTGTATGTGTGAAATAAAGTTTTGATAGAGATATTTCAAATTTTCGCGCTTTAATTATTGTTATCATGACCGAACAGTGCTGCCGCCATTGTTACCGAGTGGCTATGAAGTAGCGCCACGTAATGGCGGCCGATGGAAGTGTGAATCACCATTTTGATATTAATCTACAATATAACCTAACTTTCAATCGGTTAAGAAGAAATGATCGTTGTGTGTTATTTCGCGGGAAAAATATATATTTCGTATCGTACGTGTACAGAAAGTTCAACTTTCTTCGAACATATTCGTATGTAAGTTCGATATATACCGTAAACAAAATTGCCAATCGCGTCCAGATCCAAAGTATAATAAAAATTAGAATCGTGCGGAGAATAAATAATGTATGGAAAGCCAATGTGCGATGTCGAAAAATAAAAGGTAAAGAAACATAACCTCAATATCCCATGGGAAATCCATCAAATACATATCTCAAAACATACTCTTTTGTTTATATACACACGTGGATATCCATGTACTTTTACTGAATATATAACACATCTGAGTATATAAAGGCATTTGAATTCAAGATGTGAATGCAATAAGTTTATTTATAGTTTTTCCAACAACAGACCCCAATTTTCTAAGTAAATTTGTATAACAATTTAAACTGTTGTGGTGTTTGCGAGGATATATACTGATCACATTTCCATATTGATCAACCGAATATCAAATATTTGAGTCTGTTGAGTATAATATTGTTCACGATATTGAGAAAAAGAAACCCAACAAACGCAGGAGGAATTAATGAGAAAAGTTATAGGCAATATATAGAGTCCACTTTCAACGGGATTTCTAACAAACTTTATCGAAAAATGTTGAGAAATATATGGTGGGTGACTATGCGCTTTAGATTGGTCAATCTGAATAATGGTAACAATAATAGTAATAATTATTGTTGTTTGAAAACGTTTGTCAATATAATGACAATAATTGTAATTATATTTTTAATTTACTCAGTGAACGTTTTACCAAAAAAGGAATATAGAGTCATATTTATATTCGTTGTGTTATTAGTTTACCAGCGAAATTGTTTGACATTTTCTCTGCCAAATGTATGAGTAATTGCTGTTTAATTATGTCAATTAGGTAAACAATGGAAAATTATTCAAATAGCGGGATAAATTGCATTCAATTCTACATTTGAAATAACACAAAATGGCATATGGATAGTTTTATTTTATTTCGAAAATGGTATTTTTATCGAGCATTATATGACACTTTTTTAGAATTTCTAGATGAGCCCGTAATCTTTTTTTACACGATGGAATTCTCAGTGGGTTGAATCTATTGAACGTGAAACCAATATATATTGCAAGTGACACCAGTTATTACATTCGCAATTCGATATCTTTCCTCATGAATGCGTATCTATACATCAACACGTTTTTGCTGTATAATATTCGTTTCACAATTGGTCCTTCCATCTACATCATATTGATGTGAAACATTTCATTGCCATATAACAGTGAATTGATTATTCAGGACGCGTTTCACACCTCATATAAAAGTCAATCAGTCAATTGTTGTGTATCGTGTATACGTATAGACAACTGAGTGAATTTAATTTGCATAGCTTTGATCCTATCCTTTCCCACCCTCCGTTTGCTTTCCGCATGTTTTGATATTATTAAGCAATTTCTAGATGAAAAAACAAAAAAAAAATATATATATATATGGAAAAAGTAATAGAGTAATGAAATGGAATATTGATCGGGGCCATAAATTTTATATTAATATCGTAAAAGTCGTGCGGTGTGTTAAATGCTTTGCACATTTTCAAGACCCCAATTTTTTTCATTTCTCTTCACTCTCCAAAGACCAAAATCATTTTTACGATAAATTCAACCCCAAAAGCAAAGGACAAAAAGTGAACGTTCATTTTTTTTTTTTTTTTATTTTCTGTTCCCAAAGGAAACTATATATAAAGATATTTATTTTATCCGGACATTTGTCACGATGTTTGGCACCCCCTTGAGACACGTTAAGACACACATAGGCAGTATTAGGGAAAAATCTAGAGCCGCCCATGTTACTTTTCTGGAATAGGATTAAGAGCGAAGTTGGAATTTTTTTTTTATCCCTCCAATTTTTTATCATGTTCCTAAATACATGTATGCATGTAAGTTCCACAGAAATACTCATACCTTATGTAGATAAATATCCACATTCACGTTAATCCAGTAGAAAAAAAAAATGACCCTCTCAAAAAAAGAAAAAAGGTAAAGATGAATGTAAAAGAATTTTATTTCAATTCTGTTCTCAATGGTTTGAAATAAATAAAAAAATTCAGACAGTTTTGACTGAATTGGGTGCACGTATTTCACGAGAAAAAAAATGATAAATCGACGTGTCGCCCTTTTCAACGTGATGTATGATTGTATTTCCATTTAATTCAGAATTCCATGCGTCAAACATTTGCAGAACAGTGACAAAGATCAAACTAAAGAATAAAAGGAAAGAACGAACAACCAAAAGACGAAAAAGAGAATAGTAAACCAAACATAATAAATAAATGAATAAATAAATAAATGTATAAATAAATAAATCAAGTATTAAAATCGCATGAAATAAATGGTTTCATTGCAAATATTATCGCTATAATTTTACGGATAATATTGTATGCCCCCTTTCATCAGGATAATATTATGTTACTCCCTCAAATCATTAAAGATTAATGGTCCCCTTTTTTTTTTCCATATATTCATTTATACACATACATATATTAAAGATTTTCAACACCTATGTTGGTGTTTAAGTAACAGATCAAAATAAAACAAAAATTCTCATTCGTTAGCATTTAATACACATATATATATTTTAACAACTTGAAATAACACAACAACGTCGATGAAATTTCACACCCAGTTATTTTTAAGATACCATCAACTCAATTTTCATCTCGTTTGTGTTCAAACCTCAATTACCCAATCCTTCATAGAGTGCTAGCAAAAAAAAAAAAGAAATTTGGCTGGAAATAAATAGAAAATAATAAATAAATGAATAATATTAAAACGAATAGAAATATTATACAAATTAAATTTTTTATCTTATACATTTTGTTTATTTATTCAAGCGTAAATGTACATTAAACTATCGTGGTGATTAAAACTGTAAGAATTCTCTCACGCGGAAGAGAGAAGACAGTAATATAACTTTAATCCTACACACATATATCTTCATGTATACAGACTCAGTACATATATATATATTATATTTATACATCTATATAATACACGCGGTCGTGATTGCTGGGGCGAAACTGGGGCTCGTCGTGATACCCAAACAGCAACCACGATTGTCGTGTATATTCTCCATCGCACCCTCACGTACCCGGTTCATTATTTCCATTAATCAAAATAATTATTAATATATTATTATTTATATAAACACCATAGCGTGACTGTCTTACCAATATTTTTCATGTAATCATTGTAACAATATACATTTATATATATATATATTATATAATAATTTTTCTAACATAATTATGATTAAATTATCACTTAAACTTAATCTCAACATATTCTTTAACGGATAATATTTATTATACCATGGACATTATTATATTTGAATATTTTAATCACATTTATATAGCATTAATTATAAGATGGCGATTTACTTGGCACGTTGAATTTAAGTAACATTCCACAAACGACTAGATATATATCTATTTATCAACTCGATAAATACCTTATTGTTAATGTCATTGTCATTGTAGACAATTGGTTAAATTGTTCGCTACAATAATAGAGAATGAGAGTGTTGGAAATATAGGAAAAGAGTGAGAATGAATAGCATGAGATCCAGATGTACGTGACAAACATTTTGAACGCATCGTTATCTTTGGTTATACCGATAATCCCTATACGTGTTTATAGTACCATGTATTGTGTATTTCTGTTGCATTTGTTGATCAAATAATATATCTTAATATATCCTTTCATGATTGTGTGATAACTGAACGTGTATACATATATGTATTTATACGAATATTTATTGTGTATTGTTGTTATTTAAATGTCGGAGAATTTAATTGTAAAATAAATTGTTTCACCCACGTATATTTATACTCAATCTATTACATCTCTTGTAAATATTATGATGATTATATCGGACGGATATGTATTGTGTCGGTTTATGTGTCACTCTCTTTTCCCAACTCTCATTTTCGCTCACTCTTTGTTATTTTACCAAGTCTTGTTTGATTGAATTTTCTCTATAGTGGGTAGGTAACTTTTTAAATGGGCGACGAATTAGTTTTGTGAAAATCAATTTTATACCCGTTCTTCAACATTGCCCTTTATATTATCTTTCACAACAACGTTGTCGCTCCGCAGAGTTTGACATAATAATTTCATGAACATTTTCGTAAACTTGAAGCTGATGATGTTTTGTATTATTTCATGTATAAGTTATTAGAGTTATATTTATTATGAATTAATTAGTTTAAATTATTATCATTTAAATCAAATTGATGTTTATAAAATTGATTAATTTCTACATGTAACACATATACACACAAGCATACATATACATAAAAATATATATTGTAGAAATATATACGATAATGTTGATGGGTAAAATTAATTTCGAAACTGAAATGAATTCATGGATAATGTGTGTAAACATCTGTGTTTCTTTATCCTTTTAGTAGATAGTGATATTTGTTGTTGTATACGTCAGAAGCAAATATTGATCATTCAATTTGTTAAGGGACTTCATTATTACCAGTAAGTCACGAATGTAATATGAACTTTTCACCCAGGCCTCCATTTGTCCATGACAGACGCGATCCAATTTCACTTTAGATTCACCACATGCGTATTGAATAAAAAATGAAGTATTGAATTTTTCTTCATTCGAATTGAATTACATATAATTTCGATCCATTACTATTCCATCTTTGATCCACATCATGTCTGCTACGCACATTAATCTGAAAACAGAGACAAAATATAAATGAAGAGGGATGAAATTTTTTTTTTTTTTTTCATGGGGGAGCATCTGAGAGGGTGAAGAAAAAAAAAACAGATTGGAATAATGATAGAATGAATGTGATTACTATTGGCGTATATAATTGTCATGTGATTGAACGTCAACAGTAAAATAGCGGTGAAGAGTAACATATAGTGGGTGCGGGACATTAATCGTCCAAATCGCCACAAAAATTACACGGTAATTAATCTTCTATACTGAGATTAGTAGTTTAAGAGAATCCTGATACATGGCTATCTACCAAATGAAAATTTACACTCAAATGTCGGAAAATTATCAGTGTTCGATGAACCCCAAAAAATTTTATACAACAATTCCCATTACGTTTTGTAATTTTTTTCTGTATCATTAATGAAGTAGGCGGCGAAGAAAATTTAATAATTGTAATCGCGCTTACCTATAAGTAGGATAATCATTGATGTAAGGTTGATAATAATATTTATTAAATATCAATATTGTCATTATTTGTTTGTAATGTTCAATCAATTATTATTATGTTATTCCAAATTTGAAATGGACTTTATTGGAATTTGATTCAGTTGATAACATATAGTTACGCAATGTCATAATGGTGTATTGATTATCATTGAACACGCTAGTCTAAATGATGGTTATGGAAGCTGATCCATTTTAGATAAATGTCAAATTATCAGCATGATTCTAATAATTTATATAATTAATTGCGACTGATAGGAATATTCTCAGCATTGATAGCTGTGTATAACAGACATTGCGAAGAGGAAAAAAAAAAAAACGTCCAGTCAGATTTAAATATTCAGTTCGTATTCCAGAGGGCGCTTTTGAGTGTGGCTAATTCCTTCGGGGGAATCCCGGATTTTTATGAAGGGATCTTTGTCACGCTTCTTTTTTTTTTTTCTTTTTTTGTTCATCCATTTCAAATCGAAATCAACTCCTATTCCATTAATTATGTCAAAAGCGAATGGGATTGGTACTCTCCGCAAGTTCTTTGACATAACGCAATGTGATGTGATAATCAATTAGCGAAGGAATCCGGCACATACATTTCACTAATGAGGGAATTAAATTATGACATTGGCATGGAATCGTGCGGATTTATTGTCGAGGATCTGCTTGTGACAATTATCTATGACTGCCGCAAGAAATTATGGTTGATTAAAGAGAATTTAACAGAGTGATGGCATGAATATTAGCGGATAATTGAAGATAAAATTGACGATGCAAGCTCCGCACAATTTTGCATACAATGTGAATATTCTGTTGCTTGCGTGAACAGTTTCCAACAGGGACATCCAAACCACATAGTATTGGTCAGTTAAATAGCTTTTCCTCACCGTTTTCAATTACACGGATATGTGTTTACATGTGTTGGAGTACCATGTCACACACAAATAAAATGACCCAACACTCACACGCAATACCAATCGATCTGTTTCATTATATTATTTTTGTATGTGAGGGTTTCTCTCTTCTTTGAAATTGAGTGATTCCGAATAATGTTTCCATTTCACCCTTTTTTTTTTTTTTTTTCGCCCCCTTATATTTAATTGAAGAGGGTTTAATCGTCCAAAGAATCTATCCCCGATTGGATTTGCTGTGGGAGAATTCCAGACTTCAGTCCATGACAAATGAGGCATTCCTAACCTAAAAACATATATATATTCAAGTGCATACGCACATGAAGCAGAATTTCTCTAGAGCAATGGCTATCTACCCACTATTATAGCTTCGAAACTCTTAATTGAACTGGCATATATTGCATCAGGTTATAAATTTCACACAATGTAATCTCAAGGATCTCATTATGATTTTCAGCTCATTTATTTTTCTTTATACACTATGCTTCATGTATCATTTCATTGTATTCTCTGGGGGACAATATAACTTCTGTGATATACAATATAGTGTTCATTCAAAATGCAAATGATGAACGAAATTATTCATCATTTAAAGTATTATTTATGTAAAGTATAATTAATTAAAAATTAATTACTCCACAAATATACAACATTTTCACTACTATCATTCTGTTAATACTACAAAAAAATATGTTTTCAAGACTGCTGAATATATATCGTGGCTAGAATTTATTATAACGATTTTGAGGATCGATAAATTTTTATCACTTCTTTTTCATTCAAATTGTCGTCCAAGTCCTTTCAATTTTTCATATTCAATTTTTGAACCGTTCCAAAAATACATCAAACAATTTTAGTCATGGATCCCTAGTGTGTTAGTGATAGATATATGAAAATTGATACCCGAAAGCACTTTCTATTCCCATTCATGAATGTATAAAAAACATATTTTCTAAAAAGGAGTGATATCACGCTATAATCCATTTATGTTTACTGACCCAGTGAAGATTAATATCTCAAATTGTAATACTAAAAAGAACAATCAAAAAATTATCTAGTAGCACTCACAGAACACAATAACCTTTTACTTCAATTCAGTAGAATAACTCCGAGCACGCAATCGTTTGAGTATAATTAAATCTCCATCTTTGACGTACCATTTTTATCCATCCATATCTAAAATATCAATCTTTAAATAAGAGATTTGTAATGAAGAAGATAAAACAAAAGACAAAGAGCATAAGATAATAGCAAAGATTTCATTCAAGTTCCTCACCCTTCAATTTCATTTATGATGGAAATTTAAAGAAGAAAATTCATCGTTGTCAAAGATATATGGATATGAGAACTTTCTTTCTCTGTCTTTCTGTATCCGGTTCACATCAGAAGTACACACAGATGAAAAGGTGGAGAAAGTGGGTGGTTATAGAAGCAGGCTTGTTGAGTCGTGCGAATGGCTTTCCCAAGAACGTTCTCAACTCCTGGAGATCCATTTAACTTGCTCAGGCTATTTGGATGCTGAGTCGCACTCGCTCACCCCTACACACACACACATATATATATTTACCTATTCCACAACTCGTTGCTTGCTGCCTCTTATGGCAGCCATATCTCACTCTTGAGTTTAATTCCCCGTGAACTTGAAGTGCTCTTCTCGCTTTTATTTCTTTCTCCTCTCCCCTCATCACTCTAGCTCTCTCAAATCCACAGTGAACGACTGTTTTAACGCTACGATCATTTAACGAAAATTCTGCATCATATTCTCGATGTCATTATCAACCATGCATATTTATTTAATCGTTTATTTATACTCATGATAAATAAATATTTTTATAACCGTATTAAAATATTAATTATATATAAATATTTCCATTTTTAGGTTATGACGCCTGCAACAGTCACGATTCATACTCAAGGATGAAACTTTGAAGAGTGCAATTTAGAATATTTGCAACAGACATTATGGAATATGATGTGAAAGACGATGGCAATGTATACAGGATTTCTGTATAGCTGCTGTGAGTTAATTATGCGCTGAAGATGAAAGACGATGGATAAATTCATGTGGAAATTATCTTGGTTTAATCTTCCTCTATGCTGTTTTATTTTTATCGAAATTAGCTTTTATAATCCTGAGAGTGAAGCCTGATATAACTCGCTCTGAGAATAAATGATTTCTTGAATTTTCAATGAAGAAACTTGTCAAATGGATTTTTTTGAACTTTTAGAATTTATTATTGCACAATTGAGAGGGAGAAAAAAAATTTTTTCTCCATCGAAATAATTGTTTTATGTAGAATTTAAAGAGGTAGATTATACTCGCCTGAGAATAGGGTTGTAGGAGTTTATATTTCATTCTATTCAAAGCTGCATCATGGATGAACTAAATAGGATGAAAAAAAAAAAAAAAATTACAAGATCAAATTAATTCAATTGCACAATTAAAACGGAAATTTTTCTACAACATTGCAATTCTTTTATTTCCAATTCTTATCGTTATCTTTTTATTTCCTTCCATTATCACGATTTTTTTCTTTTTCTCGACTATATAACGTAGTTCACTCCTGATGTAATCTTGTAACAAAAACAAAACTTCTCCAACTCAAGTTTCAGACACTAGATATTCCACGTGGTTAGACAACTAAACTCTGAATTATCCGCATAATCCTATATCCAAACATAGTTCTAGTAACGATAAGAAAAAAAGTGGATTTTACTTTGTCAACTATTCAATTAAATAATTAAAAAATGCAAACATAATCAATTAAATGGTTTAATGAAAAAGAATTCCTGAAAAATGTATTTTTCGCGAGTGATATCAAGCTTCGCCCTGTTAACAAATATATTGAATAAAAATGGAATTTCAACCAAGCGATATTGCACTATCGTACAAAACAAATTGATTAACTGAACAAAATTCAGTTATACCAACTAACTTTTTTTCTCTCGATTCACTTGCAGCTGAGTTATAGTTTACATGCATTATTTGAAACGAATCATGGATGTACAGTAAATGTGAGATATACAGAGATCGATAGTGTTCGCATCCGCTTCAGAATATCGCTTTACCAGCCTTTCTGTTTACGTATAGATATACACGCACCCATGTTCACGGATATTCTGTGAAAGCAGACAGGCAAGCGATTTCCTTCGCACGTTGCTGGTTATCCCCGAGGGAAAAACTAGCGGTAGAGAGAGGAAAGTGGAAATTGAAATTCATGAATCATTCTATAGATTGTTTGACGTAGATACAACGATTTTTGATTGATATATTCATATTGAATCGCGAAACGTTGACATTGAGACGAGAACATGAATGCAATTTCCTTTTGGGAAAATTTATATCTATATGTATTACCATCTTTTTTTCTTTTTTTCTCCTCGCTCTCTGACTTATTTTACATTATTCTATCTCATTTTACATTTCTTTCTTCGAATTCTCAAATAAAAGCTTGTCTTTTTATTTTTATTATTCCATTCACTGTTGAATTGAATTTTCACAAATGACTTTAGATATTATTTACATAGTTATGTAAATACCTAATGATAATTTGACACAAGTGAACTGTATAATCGATCGGTTTGAGCTAATGTGGTTGTATGAATGAAACTCAAACATACCATATATTATGTATTTTGCTAGATGACAATAGAATACAATTGAAACTACTTCAATGTATAGGGATAATGCAATTTACAACTGAACATTATGGAGTCATTGTGCAAATAATAGTTCAATTTATCTTCTGTTTAGATTAAGTGAAACTTTATTGAGCAAACCACATAAGTCCTTGAATTCCAGTATCGAGCTATAAAATTAACGATAAACTGTATGCTGATGTAACTAAACAAACTTCAAAGTTAGTAGAGTTTATGACGCAAAAATAATAATCAATATTTTATTTAATCAGTTGGCTGATGTACTGAGAATTTATTTTTGATATTATTACTTCATTGGATTGAATCAATTGAAAATAAAAAATATAAAAAGCATTAGTTTAACAAATAACGATATATATATATAACATCTTTGCTTCGACGCTTTTAGTTCAGTGAACAAAAATTAACCGATAATAGTGATCACGATGCGTGAAACAAAGTTGTTTGTATATGGTTATGCATGAAAATGACCCGAATGAACTTCCTCATGTATTAATATTTGGAAACACCAACTGGATCAACGTGTTATCTCGCACTGTCGAGCTACAACTTCAAACTAAATTCTACAACGTGGTTTATCCATAGCATATATATATGAATAATACGACATATCTGCAAGTGCATAAGTCTGTCAAGGACTTGAAAATAAATTCAACATTTACGAGTCCATATTTTGTCATCAAAGGGATGGAGGATTATGAAATATCAGTTGTAATAGGCCAACATGACAGATAAATTGGAAAGTCACATTCATTCATGTATAAAAATATTTTTGAATCCGTCAGAATTGTTCCAATTAGAAAATTGTGACAGAAGTGAAATGAAACAATTTCATTGATTTAGATAAATATTATTCAACATATATGTAACAAGAATATATATTTACATATGACATGTTGGTGTTTCAGAATGACAAAATGAATATGCAGATATTGTTTGCTATATTCCAACTACATGTTCAACAAGAAAACCTGAATATTATAATATCTCGCAATTGGAAGATGGAAGACTGACGCGAGAATATCGTACATTATTCATAAGAGTCGTTTGGTTAAAGAAGGTCTATATATACGTTGATGAGACTATTTGTAAGTCGTAACGAGAGTGAAAAAGAGGTTACGATAAGGATTAAAAGAGAGTAAGAAGCAATGGAAAAAAGAAAGAAAAAAAAAAGATAGATGATCCGTTATAAGTTTTTCGATCAAAAAATCTACCACCTACTCTTTCCTTTTAACTCTCCTGTTTTTTCATTCAAACCAATTCTGTTGAATAATTCATTGAATGATCTCTACAGGGAATATTGCGAAGTCTGCTCACTGTGTTGCTGTATAATCACATACCCACTGTCTCATTTTATCTCACGTTATTTCCCAACTTTATCCAATGTCTCGACTTTTCTAATCGTTTTTCTATCACTACTCATGTTTTTTTTTTATTTTTTCTCTTTTTTTCTTCACTTTCTTAGATACAGCTCTTGTGTAAATGTGAAAGAAATTCATGAAAGTGGACGGGAAATTATTTTCTTCGTTACGAAGCTAGTTGTTGTCGACAACTACGTGTATAGATTAAAGCGAATGAATATTCATAGTAAATTCCCAATTTTATATGTTTATTTATTTATTTATTTATTTATGTTTCAGTCATTTACGATTTGAAGAAGGGTGAATTTAACGGAGCATAAAGCAGCCTACTATTGTAATTCCATCAATGTTCACACGTGTTTCAAAATTTAATCGAGAATTTTTGAGGTAACTTCGAGCTACAGTGAAAAAAAAAATAAAAAGCATTAAAGCAGATAGACATACACACAAATATTCAGGAAACATATATTCCAGCTTGGGTAGCAGCAAGAAAGCTTAAAAAAAATAAAAAGTTTCTAGACAAAGAATAAGAAGAATATGTACCCTAACAGATTCATTTACATGACAATAACGATTTGAATCAGGAGAAGAGAAAAAAGCTACTCACAGTTTTCATGTGATTTTTTTTCATTTCGTAAAAGAGTTTCTAAGCCATTAGCTGAACCCTCGAAACGAAATGGTGAAAAAAGGAAGGGGCGAAAGAAGAAAACAAGACTGTTGATAGTTGTAAGAGAATGACAACGGCGTATCAGACAAGAGCGAAAAAAATAGTTCAGAGAATAGTAAAGCAAACTTCCGCACTTTCTACACTGTAAAATTCGCCGAGAGTGGAAAGCCATCCGGCATTTTCTACAGTTTTCCTCTCTTTCACTTTCTCTCTTTCCCCTACTCATTCAGGATGCTTGTGCACAAATGAAATTGAAATTTGCACGAACAGGGGAAATGGTTGCAGGATAATAATATGAAAAGCCAACAGTTGATGGCAAGGCAACGTGATGGATCATTTCAATCTCTATACCATACACTATTTTAATTCTTCACTTTTTTATTTCCCCTGCATATCCAGTGAAAAATTCATCATGCAAATGAATCTTTTCAAGACGAGATATATAAAAAAAAAAAAGATGGAAAAAAAAAACACTTACATCAAGAAAAAATAAACAAAACATTTACATTCATCCACTATTTTTCTTTAATATTTAGTAATGCTTCAATCATTTGCAAAATGACGACAGCAATTGTACAATATGCTTGCTGCAGGCATTTTACATTTTCATCATGTCTATTCTGATCCATTACAATACACTGACATACAATACGATAACAGCTTTTACACCACAATATATTGAGCGAACCAATCTAACCTGCAGTATATACTTTAACGGCAAATAGACATACGGCTATTGTTTAACATTCACACTCCATATCTGTGTGTTTCATGTACATTTGCATTGTACTCTGTATGCCTATACCAAGTGATATGTATTGTATACATATGTGTAATTTTACGAGATTAAAATTTCATTTATGATATAATAATTTTTTCTATTGTTTATCTAATATACACGTGTATACATTTTTTAATCACGTTGCGTAGGTATATGGTTCTATGTTTATGTATTCAATGAGGGTAGAAGAGAGAGAATGAGTAGATAGATATTGGATGGATCCATAAGTAAGTACATGGAGAGGGCTGTTGATAATGACGCTTGTGTTTGCTCATCGGTGAAAGCAATAACAAGCAATGTACAATGTTTTATATTTATATCTATGGCTATGTGTATATTTTAAGTGGTATACGCGTTGTATAGAATATGTCTGCCGTATTTTTAATTAATCCTACCATTTTTTATAGATTTTTTGCTATTGTTTGTTTTTAACCCCCGACCCACAAAAAAAAAGGGGGTGTTATATGTTCGACGCGTATGTTTGTGTGTCTGTGGCTTCATATCTTCTCAACGGTTGGTCGGATATTGATCCTTTTTTTTGTTGTTGTTGTTGTTGTATGAAAGGGTATTTCGTCGAGTAGATTTTTAGACATGTTCTATTACTGAACGTCTTCAAGGGGCTCAACCATGGAGTTTTCAATGTGTTGATGATTTTGTTTTAAATTTCAATATTTATATTATGAATTTATTTTATCTGTTGTGTTCAACTTCATTTGTGTCAACATGTCCCGTTGGCACATGAGATTTGAATCGTTCCGATTGATTGAATAAATTATTGGAATTATGTTAATAATTTGATGGTTATGTAGAATAGATTATTCCATATTATTTATTATTACTATTACTATTATTACTGTCATAATACAGGATTCTGCACTGAACGAAAATTATCAGTCAGTATGAAATCAATAACTTATGTTAGTGCAATGGGTACATGTAAAGTAGTCTGATAATAATTTATATTATTTATATTCACACGAATATTAATTATAAATAATGATATCGATGATAGTATCATTATTTTATATCAATCATTAACCAATGTTTTTTTTTTTTAGTTCATAATTAATTAATTATTAACTCTCTCCATGCAATTATAATAATAATTTCAATTGGGAATTAGCATGATAAGATATTTAAATATCGTTTCATTTTTTGTTGATAAATAAAATACGAAATTAGAATTTCTCTTTAACAAATTTAGTTTTGGAAATTTCCTGCAGTGGTAGATATCGATGGTCGAATCTCATTATAAAGCAAGGTTTGATTCCGTCTGGTACTTCAAAGAGCACGTATATAATATTTAGAAAGTCAGGAAATGTTGCTTATAATGTGATTCAACCATATTCCATTTGAAGTATATTATATATTCAAAAATACTTTTGTTGTTTGTAAAGGAATAGACAATGCGGTTTCATTGTAGTTTTTTTGTTGTTTTTCTTTGCGCTTACAGATTTATCTCACGGCCAATGCGTCTTTGACATTGGTAAGGGAAATACAGGAAAACTTTTGCACACAGAATCTCTCGACCCCCTTTTGTATTTTCATTGCGTCTCTTCGTTTCTATGTTTGCATTGTCATACCTTCCCTTTAGTTCTGGAGCTTCTACTCTGCAAGTGGCGGCAAATGCTCGCGCTTGTCCCATGAATGAGAAAAGTTATCGAAGCGGGACACAAGAATTTATAACTCTGCTTGTTCTCCCCAATTTTTTTTTTGTCTCTCCAATTTTTTTATTCGAGAAAGTTGAAAGAGTGTTTGTAAAGCCGTCTTTAAAATTCATTCTCCTCTTACTCAAGATTCTATCTTTCATTATTTACATAACTCTCATGAACTCAATTCGAATAGCAGAAGAAAAATTGAAAGAAAAATATAACGAAAATATTGAAAAATTGATATAAAATCATTATTGTGAAATAAATGTTTGCAGTTTAACCTTTAAATACCATCTATGTTTCATTCATTTTATCTGCGGTTTTTCTGGTCAGGTATCCAGATAATAATCCATCATATCGATATGCTATCATATATATACACTGAATGATAAAAAATATTTTTTTATTCTACTCTCAAATCTCCCACGTGAATCATCTGCCAAATTCATTGTTCAATATATTTGATGACATATTGTCCTTGCATTTTTTTGTTTCAGGTATGAATTTATCGGTAGGTGAGGGCGTACGATATTTATATCAGTTTGATAGCGGCTGAGTAGAATGCAGTGAAGAGTAAGAGGAGGTAGAAGCGGTGGCAAACGACGACATGAACGTCGAGATACGGTTATCGGAGCTGGCGGTGGCAACTACGATAGATATTGAACCGCAAGAGAGAATATAGAGAGACAGAAACGATAAAAGCATCGATGTTCTACGATCGGCCTTCAAATGCGACGGCATTTCATCCCCCATTTTCGCATAAACGACCGCACCCCTTCTCTTCTGTCTTCACTTTAAATCCAATGGCGATCCAAACCAAGTGATCTATAAGCCATAGTGAGAATGGTGATTTAAATGAAATTCCTGTTGCTCGGATAGGCTGCATGAAGAATTTTCAATAAAATTTCAAGTGAATGCTTTTAAATGAGGAGAGAAAGAGAGAAGAAAAAAAACGAAAAACAAAAAGAAATATTTATGGCATCATTAATGTTTGAACTTTTTTTTTTGTAACTCTCTCCACCACTGTCGATGCAGATTCATCAATGCCATTTGCATTTAGTGCAAATGAAGTGATTGTGGTATAACGACTGCCACACGATTATTAACGAACCTCAGAAACGACAGACACATTTTATTCAAGGGCACATGATATTTGAGATGATGAAATACGTGATAATAGTCTGGTAAACGACGCGACATTGTCATGTTCCAGTTCTCTTTTTTTCTTTTTCTTTTTCACCATCACTTATGGACTTTGCTAAAGTCTGAGGAGAGAAAAAAAAAAGAAACAAATGAAAAAACGAGTGGAAGAGATGGAGAGCTAGCGAATTTCCTGTAACGAGATTGGAACGGACCTTAATAGCCCACTACATTTTTTTTCCCCTGCCTTCTATTTCTCGCACTTTTATCGATTACATTTTCGTGAGTGTAATAAAAATAAAAGGGAAAAGTACACGACGGAGAAAGTTGGGTTTTAACTGTATTTGCGAAGTGTTAGGTGTATTAAAATAGTTTTGTTATAACTTTTTTCTTTATTCTTTATCGGTATCATTTCTTTTGTGAAAGTATTTCACTTTCATGTATATATATTTATATTTTTTTTTCTATGTCCTGTGACTTCTAATGGCAATTATAACGGTTGAGTGAGCCGTTTATTTGTGGGAAAGAAGTATTGGATGAACACTACTAAAACTATATTGTTCTTTGCACAAGTACTTCCGTTCAATGAATCGTGGAGAAAAGAAAATGTATATATATATATATATATGTATTTACGAAGGTAATTGAGTTAATATATATATATACATGTATATAAATAAAAAGTAGAAAAACATTTGATGATAATTAATTAGTCAGAAGTTCGTTATTTGCACAGTACAATTACTTAATTAATTTACGTAAATGCATTTTAAAAATAAACACAGAATTCATGTTGAATTTTTACTCCACAAGCATTGTCAAACTCTAATACATATACGTCACAACTGTTTTGCACATTAGTTTGTCACACTGCAAGATTAATTAGTTAATTTGCAACGAGCTAAATAATGGGAACGTAACTCGATGAACGTTCATTCGAATTGATTAAACAATGCATTAATCTGTTTTTAACACGAATGAATTTTAGCATGTTTTAATTTTTTAATTTTATATACTAATATATTTTGTATTATATTGTGTGTGTGTGTGTGGTTTACGATTTGGTATATTGTTCATTGACTATATTACTGAAGTTCGAAATTCAAGCTTAACAATTTCACTTCAATTACACATTCCATATGTCTCATAGCAAGATGCGAATATTCAGTGTTTGAAACTTTAACGTATATGGCATGTAACATGGTAATTAATATGCACAAGTTGTGTCAGATGGTGGATAACAGTTTCGACGTGACCATATATGATGATGCCACAAACAATTTACGTTTAACTATGCCTTTGTTAATAAGCTTGCATTACTCAACTAACGAGTATGAAGCGCCATGTTGAGCGTCAGAAAAAAAAATTTAATTTAAAACTCTAATGATATCTTATATTCTGTTTTTATTACAAACAAAAAATTTCCAACGAGAATTTCGTTATTTGTTATTTCAATTTTTTATGATTATAAATTATTAATTGTAATTATTAATTTAGCAATTAATATGATTATTAATTATAAATTTAAAAATAGTCAAAGAATAATATTCATGGAATAATTTAGAGGAGTAAAATAACTCCAATCATAATACAACAATTCTTACAATTTTTTTACTTAAAATTTGGACTTGGCAAATTTATTCTTCTCAATTTCCAGATGTGTGATAAATAATTTTTTTTTTTTTTATCTGTAATATCACGTACAGTGTGATTCTACAGGGTAGATTGTAAGAATAACGTGCCAAGAGCAGTAAGCTCTTACATTCATTGCAAAAGTTATACAATCTGTGGAGACTTTACCCCGATTTTGAAATTATTCAGTTGAAACTGCATTATTAGTTTAAGAAAAATAAATGTAGGCAGTCGGAAAAATAAGGTTTGAAAGAAAAAATAAAATTAAGTGGGCTCCATCGACCCCATTTCCCATCAGAAATGTTTTCCCCAATGTAACCGTCACCAAATCAAATCATCCTAAATCGAGATAAATAACATTTCACTCGTAAATTGTTTACTCCGCAAATTCAGTGAGTCATAAAAACCCGCTGGTTTTGGTAGTCAATTATTATTATTCAGTTTACATTTAGAAAAAATAAAATCATAAAAATTGAATTTAGTATTTTGGAATTGTAAAAACCATTATCAATTATTTAATTTGAAATGTTAAATTCTGAACTATGATTATGCTAAATAATTTCATTCAGATATTTATTTATTATTTATGTAATCAATTACAACAAAAGTAAAAAAATGTCCAACACGAATGAAATGTAAGTCTCATTGAAGTATCGATTTCTCTGTTTTGTAACCTAGGCAGCGCCAACAAATGAAAAAAAAAGAAAAAACAAATAAAGACATAATAAAAAAGAGTAAAAAAGTAATTGTCTGAAAGGGAAAAGAAAAAAAATATCGAACCAACGATCAATGATATTGTGATAATATATAAAAGTTCCCTTACACTTATCGCAGTTTTTGATACTGAAACATAATACGAAAATTTTATCATCTCTGATGCTGACGATGCGAATGTCGGAGTGCATTAAAATTTTACTACTACTTTTGCGTTATTTTTATTTTTTTTTTTCTTCTCGTGACGATGTTCATAAAAACATTTCGGTGAAAGAACTCCAGGGCTCTCAAATAGACATTTCAAGTACTTTACCCTCAGGCACACTCGCTGCCACACTTGTTCTTGCCTTCTTTTTTTTTTTTTTTGTCTTTTATTCACACTTTTTCTCTACAATACTTCAAGATTCTATTCATTTTTTCCGCATTTTTATCTCTCAGAATAATATATCTCGTTATCCTGTGACAGATCAATTCACATCATCTTCACTCAAATGTCATTTCAGACAACATAAAACATGAGATGTGAAAGAAAATGTGTATATAAGAGAGGAAAAAGTTGTCTTTTTTTGTCTTGTTACTTTCCATAATCATATAATACACTTTGTGTGCATATTGTTGCAATAAAAATTTATATTATCGTGCCAAAGTTTGAATATCGCTTCCAGCGATTTAACAAATTAAATTAGTAATGGTATAGAAAGAATAAATAAAACAAAAAAAAAAACATTATAACAGAGTAGAGTGCTTTAAGCTATTTAATTAATAGCTCACTATTGTTAATATACATCACCTCGATTCAACAATAAACGTTTAACAGTTTTGAAGTGCTTAGCGAGTTAATGGAATTCAATTACTTCATTGAAAATGTATCGTGTACGGGTTTTGACATGGATTAATTTTTTTATGACAATTAATAATTATTTATGACAAATAATTATTGTGAAATACGAATTGCACGATAAATGAGCAGTTTCTGCAATCAAAACTTCTCACTCATTCCAGTTTTTATTGTTGCTTTTAATTTAGCATTGTGAATTGCATCAACTTGTAATGCGAAAAGTTTTGATAACTTTTTTTTATCTCTTATTCATTTATAAATATAAAAATTTTAAATCTAGAGAAATGTTACAAGAATAAATTGTATTGAACTGTAGTGAAAAAATATAGAAAGAAACATGATGAGAAATAATATTTTCTTGAAAGCTTGACATGTCAATTGTAAAAGATGTTGATATTGATATATCGACGTAATAAATTTCATATATACATTCCGGGTGATTGCATTGGTTCACATTGAGAGAAATATGGGATCGACAGAAAGCATTCCACGCTTTCTGCACAAATGTGTTATGTCCGGCGAGTTATATAAATAATATATTTCGTGAATAAAATGAGTAGGCATTCATGTGTGTCTTTGAAATACATAATACAATAGAATATTATAATAATAAAAAAAATTTATATTACAATTTTATTTCGGTTATCAACTGAAGAATAATATATCCGACTGGCATCATTGCTTTCACACATTCCCTCGTGTGTTTCATAAAAATACCATGTGTAAAATGAAGAGGAAATAATAAAAATGAAAATAAAGAAGAGAAAAAAAACGAAAAGGGGAAAGAAATAATATCTTCTGTCCCATGATGCAGCCATTGTCATGCAGGCGCGTGTCTCTCGCTCTCTCTCTCTCTCTCTCTCTCTCTCTCCACTGCTCTCATCATCTCATTCGTCATACTAGTACTTCCCTCGTCAAAGAGAGACGGAAATGAAAAGAGTCTTCGTAGTATTAACGTCCCACCCCTGTCATGTTTCATTCAATTCTTGAATTCTTTTGCAAGAAGAAAAATTGCATATACTTTTTCTTGTCTAACATATATATCTGATGGTATATTTTCATGCTTACATGACTTCCATATCTCTCTATTTCTTTCTCATCACTCATCGCACATATTTCATATTAAATTTCTGGATATATATATATATATATATATATATATATATATATGCATATATATTTCATCCGCTTTATATCAATTCAACCAATGAATATTTTCATTTTGTTTGTTTTTTTTATATCCAGTTCAATAATTGCACGGATGAGAAGTAGTTTTTGAAAATGAAATTAATTAAAACTTACTTGAATTGTGGATGAATTATTCCTATAATAAAACATCCTCGAGATCGGTGAATTCATTAATTGTTCGTTCGGAAGGTTGAAAAGTTGATGTGGTCCTTGATTGTAGAGGAATATTTTCTGTAGGTATACTGGAATCATTTTTCGACACCAAACTTGGTAGCAAACTATCTTGTACGGTATCATTGCCATTGCAGAGTCTCTCACTTTTATAAGCTTCTGTTGTATGTGGTTTACAATCGGCTGGCATCCTTGAGAAACAGGGCAGCACCTATAGAGAAAAATAAATATATATAGGATGATGTGATTAGTATCAGTGGTGAGTTTGAAGATTCAAAAGTGCACTTGTTCAATTCAGGTCAGAGAAGTTGAATTTTGTTTTGTTTTCTTCAGATTTTACATCTATTGAATTTTTCTAGGGAAAGTATGCCAGAGAATTTTTTCGAAACACATCATTCTTCTCATCCAAACAATATCTCACAAATTAACATGTCTAATACATAACAATTATATACTGGAAAAATAATTAAATGTAGGTATTTTTTTCTATAAAGAAAAGTTCAACAGCATTTTCAAGATGTCCAAGAGAACGAATATAAGTAAAAATATATTTATTGAGAGATAGAATCTACTATAAAATGAAATACAAACATTAACCTGCTTAAACTCCTTGCGAAAGTTGTCGTTGAGCCAGGCATAGAGAAATGGATTGTAGCATGTGCTACTCATGGCAAGACAGTGTCCAATAAAAAAACACAAATGATAATACGGCCAATGATTCGCTGAATCATGAAAGTCATCAACAATATTCACAATGTTCAATGGCAACCAACAAACACCAAATATTGTCACCATTGCAATTAACATACGATTAGTACGTTGTTTCCTTTCACGATCTGCTTCTTCACGTCGACTTGATTTCGTTCCAGGTTTTGATTTAGCACGATCATTTAATTTAATCGATACACAGATATAACAAAAAGCAATAACAAAAAATGGCACAACATATTGTAATATTGATGTGAATATACTGAAGACCATACGAAATCGTTGATCTGGCCAATGTTCTTCACAGTAAGTTGAGGGTAGTTCAAGTGACATATAAATACCATAAGGTAATGTTAGCAGCAAAGCCACTGTCCAAATTCCAATTATTATCATTAAACACATTTCAATTTTCATTCTTGGATGAAATGGATAAATAATCACCAAAAAACGATCAACTGCAATACTGGTTAATGTTAAAGTGCTTACATAAACACTCACACCCTGAGCATACGGAAATAAATGACATAAGCTATTGCCAAATATCCACCGACCGATAAAAGAGTACATTGGAGTAATTGGAACTGCCAAAATACATAGCAGTACATCACTCACTGCTAAATTCGTGATGAATAAATTAGTTACAGTGTGCATCTGATGATTTCTCACTACTACATAACATACCAAAGCATTTCCAAATACACCAAGGATGAATATTGTTAAATAAGATAGACATATTGTAATTCGAACAAATAAATTCGATGTAAATTCTTCTTGTGCAAGTTGTGTATTATTTTCATCAGTCAAATTAGGAAATCCCCCGTACGTTGTATTTTCCATTATTATTCAATTTATATCCCTTTTTTTATTCTCAACTGGCGTCAATTATATCGTTTCTATTCATTTACACTGGTAATTTATAATATTTTTCTCATTCAATGACTTTTGAGAATTGATGATAAAAGGAAACTCCAATTGTAGTTAGTCGTTGAGCAATTGGTTTTTATTTTTTATTTTCTTTCATATATATTCGCTGATGGTTTGAAAGTGGTAGAATGAACAGATGAATGGAATAAACGAAGCTCATGAATGTATGTCTGTGTAATAATAATGAATCTAGATACCATTCAATTTCTTCTTTCCTTTACCATTTTTTTTCTCAATGCATTCACATGAAGGTTGGATAAATTCATTTATTTTTTTCTCTTTCTTTCCTGCTCGGAAAAATTCATTCATACATTTTTATGTTTTATTCCTCATGCTTTGAATTTGAATGCGCGTGAGGTGGAATAATGTTATTTCGGTGTACTTTAAAATGAATGTGCACGAACATTTACAAAAATAGTATTGGCGAAAAAAAAATTCATTTTTTACATGGAAAAAGTTTTAAAAGCCGTTTTTATATTTTCGTATGCCTCCACATGAATATATATATATATATGGGTATAGATACAAGTAGTCGGGTAGCGGATTACGGCCACCTGTTGAAATGTGCTTTTCTCGCTTGCACGCGTTTGTCGAATGACTCTTAACGTGGTGCGTTATCTGCCGTTGAATATCCTTCCAAAGTTAAATTCACTATGGGAGAATGGTGTTAACACAGCCGACGACGAAACTTTGTAAACTAAGTATATGTCGATATGACACCAAGAAGTTTCTTTTTGCTAATAGTCACATAAACTCTCGACTTATTTATCTATTGATAAAAAAATGTCCAACGATCCTAAAATTGTTTTTCTTCTTTTTTTTCTTTCTCTGTGTTGTAATCTATTTTCAGTGAACTTATATTCGTAATGTGTTTTCTTTTTTAACTCCCAATTTTATGCAGATTGGCACTTAAAGTTTCAGAATATGATGAATAAATTTTGGGTGAACTTTCGTAAGATAACAGTATTTATAATTAAAAAAAAAAGCGGATTCACAAATCACTTGTAAAATATAACACAGAGTAATTTTTCATTTTTTAAAATATTCTATATCAAGATATTAAAGTAGAAAAAAATTAATGATGGAGAATTTATTTATATCTTATATTTGCTAATTATTTTTGTTTAATTTGAAAATATTGGTAGAATGTTCTTGTGAGAACGTAGATGCGGAGTGAATCGCGTTGATTTCGGCTCGCGACTGAATTCATTAAATTTCTGGGCGTTAAAGCTCTCTCACATCTGACTCGCGCGTGGGTATATGAACTTGCGGAGTTTGACGCAAGCGCACGTAAGTCAAATTTCAATTTTATCTTATTATATCTATTTTTGTTATCTGTATATTCAAACAATCATATAAACCGTAATGGCTTTGTATACGAATTTATTAGTCTTTGAATTAGAGTTCAATACTAATGTAAAAACAAAAATCCATGCTGCTATTCATTTATATCACATCATGATATCCAACCACGTATATAATCGTCGATGTTTCTGTGAGAATTTAACAGCTGATAAAATCAACAGCTGAAAGCTTTTTTTTTTTTCGGGTCTGCCTGAACAATATTTACTTAGCAAAGACAAGACACTCTGAGAGAAAATTCTCATATAAGAAAAGTAATATTAGATGAGAGATAAATTAATGAATGATACAGGGAGAAAATGTTTTCACAAAAATTGTTTGTTGTTGGATAAAAATAAAAGAAAAAAACAGGTCACAGATATTTTTTGACGAGAGTTGATATAGGTATAAAAAATAGAGTCGGGAAAAGTGCTGAACTAAAAGTTGGAATATTAACAAAATTATTGAATGACTGAAAATTCAAATTGATGCAATTTTAATTTTTCTCTTGTTTTCATTTCACAATTGTTCATTTCATACCAGTACACAATTACATCAGTTCATAATCAACCGCATTCTATCAATATTATCACTCATTGATTTAACACTATCGTTATATATATTTAATCTGTGTTTTTTTTTTATAGCTGTACAATCACTTAAATGTAAATTCAATCGCATTTAATTTTTTTCCATAAAATAATGGATATTTTTTGCAAAAGCCCACCGTTCATTGCGCTCGCATTTTAAAATCAATTATTCATTAATTTATTTATTCATTTCTATATATTGTAATGATAATATTGATAATTATCATTTAATTTGATTTAGTTGTCAATCAATATATTATTTATATATGTATATATATATATATATATATGATTAAAATTTGCAATCGTTATTTCTCGGGACGTTAAACAACTCTCTACTTATGTCACAAGACTAAATTTGTTAATATTGTTATTAATTCAAAATTTGTTTTTACAATAAAAAAAGAAAAATAGTCGATTGATAATTATTCCAATGCGATCTGAGAATAGTGAAAAAGAAAAAAAAAAAACATCTTAAACTTTAATTTCAAGAGAGCTTGAAGATTTTATGTCACAATATTTCACTGAAATTATCCCTCTTTTCATTTAGAATTTTTCCAAATCACTATACTTATATTTAATTACCCGCGTGTAGAAAAAAAAATATTAATGATAAAAATTTTGATGGAAATCAGATGTAGAGACTATTGGAAACGTTCCAATTACTAATTCTTTTACTACATGATGCAAAAGCGGAGATTAATATAATTTCTGTATTGACCAAAAAATTATTTATACTGTGTTTTTTCGTTTGTTTTCAATGATTGCGCCTACTTTGTCGGATTAATTTTTATTCATGTAAATGGTGCTTAGCAATAGGTGACTGAACAATTCGTATATGCCTCCATAATTTGCCCAGTTTATATGCTCATGTGTTTTAACTGTATTTACATTAAATTTTCTCGTTTTTTTATAAGATTCATAGACACGAATTTTTATTTAATTGTTTTTGTATTCAATTTTCCATTCATTCACAAGTTAATAATGCGAATGAGTGTTTTCAGTAATTTAATCATCGTTCCATGAAATAAAAATTCAACTTCATTCGGTCTGAAGGTTTCCGCTCAAACTTCATTTCCATTTATTTCAGTGTATTTTACTACTTTTTCGTTTCCTTCCACTCATATATATGTTTAAATGATAATTTATATATATATATATATATTTATTTATTGAATTAGATACGGACTCTCAATCCTAGGCAGCGATAATCTCAAAACATATTGGTGAGATTTTGGAGTTATCGATTGCAACAGCACAAAAAAAAACGTATCTATCATATTTTGTTTTTTTGTTTCTCATATAATTAATAAAATCTTATCCTGCTTTATTAATAATTAATTTTGTGATTAAGTTTAATTAACTATTATGCGGTCGGCGTTCACAGAAGTACAGGAAAGCAATTTACAATGTGATTTGTACTAATCAGTTGATAGATATACCATTCAAAACGGGTATATGAACAGCTGCTGTGTATCAATATTTAATTAATTATCTCAACGATTTAACGAATATATCGCGCACTAAATAAAGATTGTGATTCATTTTTTATTTTGCTTATATTATTGCGCAAAATAATAGTTATTTATCATTCATATTCTCCACAATGGTGTTCACGATGAATTTAAAAATTTTCGTACCATTTTTATATATATGTATACATACTTATATATAATTTCCTTATCTTCGTCAGTCATAAGTATATTTAAATTTAATACACAACTAAATGGACAGAGTCTCTTTAATAAGTTTTTTCATTGTATTACCCATTGTGGTACTGGGTGGACCTGACGTTGTAAATGACAATTTAAATAAATAAGGCTGAATATCTGGATGTGATGTATCAAAAATGAGATCCAATTCTGCTTGATTCGGCATTTTCGGTAAATAATCATGACGATTCATCACTTCAGTTATATACAATATTTTATCCGTTAATAAATCACCAACTTTTTCACGACATATCTGTCGTTCATGTTCAGTAGCAAGCTTTATTAATTCCAATCTCACAGTCCATACTTCCCACGGTATACACTCAGGTTGAAAAGGCCATCGATTTTTCTTTTTTTGAAAAAATTCCAAAGATATTTGTCCAGAGCCAGGACTATCAGTGGATCTTAGTGCCTCCGAAAAACCAGATATCTCACGTTTCAATGTTTGATCAAGATGAATCGATGAACAACACACATACGTAAAATCAATGAAATCACAATCAACATCCTGATAACCAACTGTACCAACTGAATAGCTGCCTTCCTGTTTGTATTTAAATTTACCAAGACTGCGGTGAAAGAGAACGCTGTGGAAGATGCTTGCAACTGCCTCGTCCACTTGACGACCCTCCATGCTCAGCTCGAACAATTGTGTCCTAGCGTTCATGGTGCACCTCTAAAATCAAACAAATAATAATCAATAAATATTCACTCATCAACCTAATTTATTTAAATAAATCTACAGTATATAATTAATTCTTTACTCTAACCTAGAGAAACGATAATTACTGTGCCCACGAGTCATTCTCTTCAACCAAATGCGCAAAACAAAAACACACATCTGATGTCGCTTACTCATTGCTGAATCTCTTTTTAAATTTTATACATGTATATACATCTCTCTACTATACCACACACATGACTCTGCCATAACCTTGCTTTTATGTCCGTGTTGACGTCATCAAATATGTCGTCAAGTCATTTGTAAAAAAAAAAAAATAATAATAAAATAGCTGAGATATTATACTCAAGCGTATTTGTCGTATTTAGCACACACAATTGTCAAACGTGTACAATTTATTCATAATTGCAACAATTGTTAATTGAGCAAGCAAATAAAAAAAAAATTATCGCAGCATCAGCGTCTTGTACACATGCATGTACATATACACACGCACACGCATTTACGTAATGAACGACGTACATTTCGAAAATAGTATCAAACAAACAAAAAAATTATTCGAAAACACATGGACATGGTGAATATAAGGCGATTTTTAGGTTAGGATGATACTGAAATGAACAATATTAATAATGATATATTATTTGAAAATTATGTTACCTCACTTTCCACCTTTGCGCGTTCTCTACACACTGCGTTTAACCTTAACGCGTCATGTAATTACGTATCATAGAAATTGTTCGTTTGAACAAAATAGTTCTTTTGGCAAGAAATAGAATTCGAGTCAATTCCTTTCTCCTATCATCGTTGACCTGCTTCCAGTTGCTTTCCCCATTTAATTTAACCTTTTTTTTTCTTTCCTCCTATTCAATTCAATCTCTCACGTCAATATTATTAATTTTCACAAACTCCAATGCGTTTTTTTCCTCCATTCATTTTCCATCGTGACATAGGATTACGATTGGAGAGTTTTCTAATACCCGAAGTGAATTTCATTCGGGAATTTTGTTTGATATAATTTCAAACCGCCAACGCAATTTTAACGTTTATTTGACACGGATTTGTCGGTAAACAACAGCTGTACGCGTGTGAGACGCGCCATTTTACATTTCTCTTCCTTGTTCCTTCTCAAATAATATAGGACATCAGGCAAAACAAAAACTTTTTTTTTTTTTTTTTTTCTTAAAACATTATAAACACGCCATCTTTGTTACCGTTCGTGGAAAAAACAGAAAATTATTAGGTTTGAATTATTTTAGATGGTGATTGCGAGAGCAAATTGAATCTTCACCGGAAAGGAACTTTTAATCCGACAAAATTAGCATTGACGAATAAAATAGCTCGGGAGAATTGAGGTTATGTTCTACATAATGATCGTATGCAGATTTCAGCGCTTTGGAAAACGTTGTAGAAATGTATTATGCAATTAATAACAAATTCAATGACGAATGAAACTTATTCTACCTAATTATAAAAATTCCTACAATTGTATAAATTTATGTGTCTTTCATTGGAGTACTATCAGTATGGCTTTAGGTAAACCAACTCGGAGAATTGTTGACATGCGACTTGAATATTGGGGTACTGGTATTTAAAACCATAGTTCAGAACTCGTTTTGGAATAACTTTTTGACCTTCCAACATAATCTGTATGAGAACACAAAAAATAATTGAAATAATTTAACGCAAACGTATGAATGAATAAACGAAATGATTATTTGATTGATTATCAATTTACCTTTGCTCGCTCGTGACCGAAGATAAAATTGACCATAAATGCTGGTGTTCGCATAAATGCCGGTTTCCACATGGCTCGTGCAAAAGCTTTTGTAAATTGTTTGTTAGTTATAATTTCCGGAGCTACGCCATTCAAAACTCCCGTTACATGTTTGTTTTCTGATGCAAAAATAAATAGATCAACCAGATCCGATATATGTATCCATGGCATATATTGCTTTCCATCACTAATTGGACCACCAAAGCAAAAGAAAAATTGGAAGAAAATTTGTCTGATCATTCCACCAGTTCGTCCAAGTACAACACCAGATCGAATTGTCACTCTTCTGCATTTAATGTCAGGTGGAAGTTCGGCTGCCTTTTCCCATGCATGAGTTAATTCTAAAAGAAATGAATAAACAAAGAATAAAATGAACAAATAGACCGAGAAAAGGATTCATAAAGAAAATCATTTTTGTTTAGTTTCATTTACCTGATAAATAATCATACTCTTTACATCCGTCATTTTCAGTGTATTCCTTATCACCCGGTGGGTAATAAGACACACCAGAAATAGTCGCGAAAAATTCGGCATTGGATTTTGTTACAGCTTCGACAAGTGTCTTCGTCGTATAGATTCTGCTATCCCAAACCATTTCTTTGAATATATCTACCCATCTCTTAGTTGGATCAAGAATATTGTGTCCGGCAACATTAATCACATGCGTGGTGTCCTTTGGTAGACCTGTTTGAATCACATCACTCTGCAATCAATACACAATTAACAATATTTCAAGTTTGATTCAATAATATTCGCTGTTTAAATAAATGATTTGTACCCATGTGATGACACCGGGTTTTTGATTTCTCGATATTATGGTCACTTTTGATCCTCTTTGCCGGAAACCATGTGCAAGTGCTTTACCTATGTAGCCAGTTCCACCTCCTGCAAAAAATCCATTATATAATTTTGCTTCATTCTTCCAATACATGTAAGAATAAATTAGAAAAATTGTATAAATATGATAATATATTATTCATACCAATAACAACGTGCTTCGCCGCCATTGATTTATTATGATAATTGGTTGATTGTCAATGATAAATCAGTGATAAAAGAATATGAACATTCTTACGGAGTTTTCGTTTTTTTTTTTTTTTTTTTCCAACCTTTTTTCCAATGCGTGATATTAGTTCTTGAAGCAATTCCACTGAGACTGACGGCGCTGTTTTGCCATCCAAGATGGCGTCCGCTTTGGAAAATCTGGAAACTCAGTTGGAGCTTTTTATCGAAAATGTTCGGCAAATACGAATTATAGTCAGTGATTTTCAGCCACAGGGACAGAATGTTCTCAATCAGAAAATGTAAGAAATAAATTTTCCATTTTAATTCTCTATTGTGCTGTTGTTTTTAATTCAGTTGTATTGTTTGGTTAAGTTCGATGGTAGCTCAATATGCGCATTGAGACGACGCAATGGCGCTTAAAATGGCGGCCATAATCACATTATCCATTTAATAAACCGCGATATTTGAATTTAAATTGCAGCCAAGGTCTCGTTAATGGTCTCCAAGAAATAGACAAACTAAAATCTCAAGTTCAAGATGTTCACGTGCCATTGGAAGTGTTTGAGTGAGTTTGTGACCGGTTTTTTATTTCGCAGAAAAATTTGGACCGGTTTTGTTTTGATTATTATCAATGTTTCTTTGCTTCTATTTATTTTTCATCTCATTTCTTTGTTTCTTATTTTACAGTTACATTGACCAAGGCAGAAATCCACAGCTCTACACAAAAGATTGTATCGAAAAGGCGTTGACGAAAAACGAACAAGTCAAGGGAAAAATAGATGCATACAGGAAATTCAAGGCTAACTTGCTTGTGGAACTTAATCGGGTGTTTCCAAATGAACTTGCGAAATACCGTGCCATACGTGGTGACGAATAAAATCCACCATTTGCACTGTATGACCAAAAAAATATTATAACTCTCTTTTTTTTCTTCACTCAATGATTCTTCGATAATCTGATAAATTATATTAATTAATACATTATTTATAAATTCGAAATAATAATATTTGATATGTTGCGTTCAATTCATTGAATCATCTCAAGTACAATTAATTTTTTTTTCTCTTTTTTTCTTTCGTATATATTTGTACAGCTACGTAAATTTTTCATTAAATCACTTTGATATTTTTTATTGATGTAAAATATTTAATGTCATAATTAAAAAAATTAAACGAAAATTAGTCTATAATTTTGTGATTTTTATTTCTTGCAAATAGGAAGAAACCGCAAAAAATTTTCTCACTGAACAAAAACTCGGAATGGAATCATTATCATTGATAATCAGATTGTTATCTTCAAATGTGTCATATTAATCCAACAAACATCATGATAAGATTATCACATTAACAGCTCGAGTTGATCTTATGAAGAAAAGTATTTTCCATTGTAATTATCGAGATACAGATTTCCATGTATAGTTTTTTTCCCAATTACATTAAGAATTCAAATCAGAATAATTAATTTATTTGGTAAACAAAAATATTACGTTTCGATTAAACAGATTTTCAATATTATTCCAATACAACACAGATGTTTTGTAATTAATTTAACTTTAAGTATTAAAATTTATGCTTGAGATATATTTTCCCCACTCAATTCCTCCACACATATTATTCCCCTTCTCGGCGTGCTTTGTGACAGTATGCGAAAGGACTTAAAATCGCAGTGATTGTCACATTTGACTACCTGTTAGACAACTGCTGTATTGATAATACTATCCGGAATGTTGTTAATACTTATTACAGTTTTTGTTCTTCAAAATATTCACATAAACGCTGAAGTATTCAGGTATGTTGAATTAATTCATCTTTTAATTATCACAAGCAATAATTATTCATTTTTTAATTACCTTGTATTAAATCACTTGATGAAGAGAACAAATATAAATGAACTTTCTTATACATTCTAATATATTTTTTTTCTACATATAACACAAAAGCTAAATGTAGATTTACTAAATAGAATTGTGAACTTGAAGTCATACAAGGTATTATATTATGATACATAACTTTCACTTGGAAAGTTTCTATTTGCGTACAATGTATACCAAACACATGTATAATTTTAAAATGAATATATATCAATTTTGAATTTAGTTCACCATGGCACTACAAATGCAACGGTGGATTGTGCAAGAAATATGAAATAACTCCCAACGACAAATTTCCATTAGCACTGGATGTTTGCCAATTATTTTGCGGTGAGGGAGGTGCATTGTGGCCTAAACCAACTGGCCATATATCTTTTGGTAATTTTGTCGCACATTTAAATCCCAACAAAATTGAATTACGTGGAATGAATCCAAGATCCAATATTGGAAGTCTTCTGTATCGTAATGTTCAAGCATTTAAAAATAATGTGAAGAAACTTGGTGATGATAATGCACAGAGCGAAGGTTTATCATTGAATTTAAATATTGTTGGTTTAAACACTTCTAATAATATTCAATTAACATTGGATACACATGAAAATTATACGCTAAAAATTTTCCAACCAACTGACAATACAATTGACGCAACAATCACTGCAGAGAATTATTTTGGAGTGAGACACGGTCTTGAAACACTCTCGCAGTTAATTGTCTTTGACGATTTGAGAAATAAAGTTCAGATAGCGCGCGATGCATTTATCATTGACAAACCTGTGTATCCTTATCGTGGAATACTTCTCGATACAAGTCGTAATTTTATTGATAAAGCATCGATTTTACGTACAATTGAAGCAATGGGAATGTCTAAATTAAATACATTCCATTGGCATATTACTGATTCACACAGTTTTCCTTATGTCAGTCGTTCACTACCAAATATGTCAAAATACGGTGCTTATTCACCGAAAAAAGTTTACACTCAAGCAGATATTAAAGAAATTGTTGACTTTGGTCTACTCCAGGGTGTACGAGTTCTTCCTGAATTCGATGCACCAGCACATGTTGGTGAAGGTTGGCAATGGGTTGGTGATAATGCAACTGTTTGCTTTCGTTCTGAACCTTGGACTGAATTTTGTGTTGAACCACCGTGTGGTCAACTAAATCCAGCTAGCGATCGAGTTTATGAAATTCTTGAAAAAATTTATGGCGATATGTTGACAGATTTTAAACCTGATATTTTTCACATGGGCGGTGATGAAGTCAATATTAATTGCTGGAATTCTTCAAGCGCCATTCGTGATTGGATGAAAAACAAGAAGGGTTGGAACTTGTCAGAGAACAGTTTTATTAATTTATGGGATGTATTTCAAGACCGAGCTTATGAAAAATTAAAATTAGCAAATGGTGGAAAAGATATTCCAGTTGTTGTTTGGACAAGTGGACTCACTAGCAAAGAAAATTTGAAACATTTGGATCCAAAGAAATACATTATTCAAATTTGGACAACTGGCGTGGACGAAACTATTGGTAGACTTGTTGAAAATGATTTCAAAGTTATTTTTTCAAATTATGACGCACTTTATCTTGATTGCGGGTAAGAATATTTTGTCATATCAATTTTTTATCATTCATTACATATCATTCATTTCTTATTCATCGTTTCAGATTTGGTGCATGGGTAGGTGAAGGTGTTAATTGGTGTGCGCCGTACAAAGGATGGCAAAAAGTCTATGACAATTCACCCATGAACATTATTAAAAGTCAAGGATACATTTCAAAGAAACATTTGATACTCGGTATTTTCATCACGCAAACAAAGCAAAATTTTAAATGAATAAAAATGAATAAATGAATAATAATTAATTGTCAAACTGACGGAATAACTCCCAAATATTTTCTGTTTCCACCAGGCGGAGAAGCAACATTATGGTCAGAACAAGTTGATAGTACATCAGTGGACTCACGATTATGGCCACGATCAGCAGCGATGGCCGAGAGGTTATGGGGCGAACCTCAATCTTCATGGATCCATGCAGAACAACGAATGCTACGTCATCGTGAGCGTTTGGTGAAACGGGGAATTCTTGCTGATAGTCTGGAACCTGAATGGTGTTTGCAGAATCAGGGACATTGTTATTTGCACCCTCACAAACAATAATTGTTTTCACATTTCATTTGTATATGATAAAGGACATTTTAATTCTTTACATTATTTATGCATTAATTATATAGTGCATTATTAAATATTTTTCATTTTATATAATTAATTATGCAATGCGACTTTGTCGTTGGAATATAAAAGTTTTTTCGAAATGTGGCTGAATTCACAATGTTGATGTATTGGTAATTTGATTATTATTAAGTGATCGAAATCGTGATCGTGATCCAAAAGTTTTGGTAATATTTCGATGAGTCAGATTCCAAGAATCAACGCTACGTCTTGATCGCTGTGTTTCCCAAGCTCTCTTCACCTCTGCTTTCACTTCAGTATTCAATAGACAGTAGAGTAATGCCACAAAGCATCCCTGAAATATTTTGTATGGTAATAATTTGTTTGAACATAATAGATTATTATAGAGTTTTGTCATATACTCTTCTTCTTTCATCTCACTTGAAATGAAGCGAATAATTGATCGCAAAATAGCCAGACAAGTTCAACATGATGGTCTTTATGATACGAAAAGCCAAGAAATAATGTGTAGTGTGCACCAAATAACGGCACCAGTACTAAAGTTGACCTAGCCCATTTACCGTATTGCATTTTTTTTCGTTGAAGATACACCGACATCTTCATCTTCACCAAAAGAACTCGTACGATATTGATAAAGAGAATAAAATTTAGCTGAATTGAAAATAGAAAAAAAAAACAAAATGCGACGTTAACATAAAATAAACATTTGTGAATCTTCAATTGTGATTATTTAATTTTATGATCAATTAAATTTTTCAAATTGAAATTGTTATCATACCAATATGGAAGCCATTATAGGAATTCGAATGATAAGAAAGAGTGATGGGTCATTGTGCGTTGTCCAACACAACGTATCTTCCAAAATTATACGAATTGCTATCCAAAGGCCAACAAAAATAGCCGGTATACTCCATCCAAGAATGATATAAATCGTGATAGTTGATGTTTCAGCACAGAATGCAAAAAATACAAGATTATGAAGGTATAAACCTTCAATAAATATCCATGCATAATTAGCGACAATAAAATATTGCCAAAGACTCGTAATGGCTTTGCACACCCACATCTAAATAAATAAATCACTGTTTTATTTCAATCAAATAATATTTTTTTTTATTATTTCAAGCAGGTAAAATAAAATAAAAATAATGACTGAATCATCATCGCGCACATTCAACTTACGTTTCGTTCTTTGATGAATGTATTTTCACCATCAACAACAAGATCCCAAGCAAGACCGAGGCCATCAACAAATAACCAATCTTTAAGAATTGCCATAAATGCTCTCATAATGAAAGAAACAAATAAATTCATATGAAGACGATTCCTCGGGTTTCTCAATCTTCTTATAAGTGAGAAAATAATCATAGCGATTATTAACATTATAAATGATGATGTGTAGCCAATTTTGGCAACGGTTTTTATGATTGGCAGCCATTTCTGCATGGATGATGAAAAATCCGTACGACATTATAAAATTATTTATCCTATAAAATATTGATTATGAGATAAAATATAAATTAATAAATAAATACATACACTCAAAAGAGCTGCACTGCAATTCATTCCATACTCTATTTGAGGAATTTCAAGACTCGTTATTACAGTGATGTAATGTCCAGAAGGTGGTGTACAAAGACTGTAGTTACTCCACCATACACCCTCACTATTTATGTACCATTCGCCATTCAAATTACACTGCTTTGTTGCTATGGGATTTGGTTGAGGGTTGTTATAACCGAGGACATAATTTGGTGGACATGGAAGACTAGTTGTTTCATTAATATTTGTTTGTGGCCAACATAAAAGTCCATCGAATGATGGTGGACATTGGAGTGTTGAATTTTTTTTAATATCTGTATATTTTACAATATAATAATGAAAAATAATTTGTATACATTTATATTCTAATTATTTTATCGTGGTAACAACAGAAACAAAGTTCAAATGCTCGTCGGGATATTCAATTCTTCTCGAATTAATTAATGGATGAGCATGTGCGTAAAAATCTATTGTTGCAAATCATTTGTACTGTAAAACAATGTGTACTTTGTTATCGTTACTCTATAGAGGGCGGAACATCACCGTGCATTCTATTTAAAGCAAAATATAAATAATGAATGGATGTACATACGGTTTATGTATAGCTGATTGCAGAGTTGCTGTTGATCCTCCAGAAATCTCTCCACATCATTCATCTATTGAGAAAAAAAAAAGAGAAGTCGAATATATTGGATCAATGTACGAACATGGTATTTCACATAATGGTTATTAGAGAATTGTTTTTCCCTTTTTTTTTACACTCATTTACGTATACATAATTCATCTGTGATTGTTGACCTGTCCTTTCATACATTCATCCGCGATCAAAATGTAAATCTATTTCATCGATTTTAAGAATAAATTCACCATATACAATTGCAATATGATATGATTTTTGTATTTCTTTCACGCGCCACTTTTACCACCGCGATATCACACAGGGAAAGGAAAACAATTTTAACTGAATTATTTACCTTCCACATTATTCACTTTGATCGATGTATAATGTTTAATTATAGATACGAGTCGTACCAAATTAATATGAATATATACATGCAAATTTTTTTTTTCTCCTTTCAAATTGTTGATCCTCTTTCGCAAACGATCATGGAGTGTCTGATGCGTTGGGGGCTGTCCAGAAATGTATTTACGAAGGCTCGAACGAGTATATTTTTCCGCGCCTTCAAATCGCGCAGGCGTCAATCTGCAGTTATTTATCTTATATTCTTCACAAGTTTTTCATTATATTGACAGTTTTATTGTAAATTCATATTATGGTGATGTGGTGAGAGAGAAGAATATTTAAAAAATTCAAGCGATGCATTTGTGTTACATTTTTCATTGTAATTTATGATTATTCAGTCATCTAACTAATCCTATTCAACGTTGAAATGTTCCAATGATGAAATGTTTGTTTGATTTTATTCAACATATTCAATTATGCTATGTGCAACCCCTGAAGGAGCCCATCCATCATTCTCTTCAATTTGATAGATTACATAAAATATAAATATTTATTTGGCAAGATTGAATGATAAACTATATTCGTACATGACATATGTGGGCGAACGCTTGATGACTGTATTTTTCAATATAAATAATGAACAGAATGAACAAATAACGAAACGAAAATGAAAGCTGATAAGCTTGAAGGATTGAAATCAATTCTATATTATTAAATAAACAAGATTTGTTGTATTAAAATTTCCATTTTTTACTTAAAAAAATTCGTTTTTTCGTAATTCACATTTTTTTTTTTAACAGACATAACTTTGCTAAGAACTATTTATATATGAATAAAATTAAATATATCTAGTCTACAATAAAATTGTGAGGTGCTCACTCTTAATAACTCTGTTTATTTTATCGTGTTTCTTGTAAAAATTAATTAGGAACAAATCTAATAGTCTCGATTGAGTACGATTGATGCATTATATTTATATATATTCGCATTGGTGCATCATATGCTCAATATTAATTTAATGTTATTCTTTGTTACACACGAAGTTTACGGAGTAAAAAATTTGTAAAAAATTTTGTATTTATTCATTTTTGTTTCGCCTATAACTTATTTTCCGGCTGAGTATAATATACTTTTCCGTTCTAATAATAATTTGATAGGCATGTGGTATTTAATTATGAGCGATTAATATAAGTCTTGCGATAAACCAATGTGAAAGTCACAAAAACAAATTACTCTCGTTTTTTTTTTCCTTTTCGCACTCGTCAATATTAATAAGTAATAATGTAAGTACATATTTAATTACTCTCTGGTTTTCATTTATGTACAATCGTTTCTGCAAATCATATATACATCGTTTAAATTTTTCATAGGCCATTTTGTTATAATTTTCTTTTCATTTCCAATTTTTTAATATAATTATCATACAATTATTATTCCCGAAATACTATTCTTTTTTTTTTCTTGGTTATAATGTTATTACTATTGCGTACAGAAAGTGATTACATAAATAGGAATATAATCACTATATACAACCATAAGTTCACAATATAAATGTTCAGAGACAATTGTTAAGAGTTGAATCGATAATAAAAATCTGTGTGATTCAAGTTGGAGTCGAATTTTTGCATTTTTATAACAATTAATTGATTTAGAGAAGAAAAAATCTTCTCATCTTCGTATACACGTTCATCAATGCAGTGTGAATAATAAAAGTTAAATTCATAATATTGAATGGAGATTGAAATGTTTCTATATATTTAAATATTCTGTAAGTGTATAACGGCAATTTCAAGTAACAATTGTTATTATGTTTGTTCTTTTACAGTACTTGCTCCACGTAATACAATCTGAATATAAAAAATTTTTAGCATCAATAAATTTATCTTAATCCATAATTTCACTAATTATACATCATAATCTGTTTTGTATAATATAACATTGATCATTGCACATATATAAATTAATTTATGAGATTCAGATTTATCGTCATTGGACTTCACATCTATTCACAATTAACTTTTTACTTTTTTTCCCTCTCAACTTCAATTTATTATGTTTATCGTTGGCATAATTTTACAGTACGAAGCTGAGAATAAAAAAAATTAATTCCAGAAAGGCACTGTCTAAACAATAAAATTCACCAACAAAATTTAATTTTTTTTTTGCTCTCACTTTCCCGTTTCTTGTCCCTTAGGTGAATACCATTCGTTCGAGCGAAGAATTTATTCCTCTAATCTCATAATATTTCCATTTCTTAAGTTTCATCTGAGAAAGTTTCTCTCATTTTGCTGTCTCATTACTCAGCGCTCCGAGTATGGTGTCGTTAAAAATGAATGTATCCATTTTCTGAGTACATTTCCCATTTAAGTTACTTCACATTCACGATAAATCCTATACAAAAGATTCCATAATCGAGTAACGGTATGAGTGGCCACGTTTGATTGCGTATCATTTATTTAAAAGCGAAGAAAAAAAGAGCAGCACAAAATGAACACAATAAAAAAAAAAAGAAAACCACGTTCTTATCCAAATCTCCATCTTGGACCCCATGATCAAAATCAATTGTACGATTGTGTGATTCTGCGTTTACAATATTTTTTTCTTCTCATCTATCCATGATTCCTTAACTCTACTGTTATTAATTCGTATATCAGACCTCCATGTACATTAATGTACCACTACTATTTCAAGCACACGCAAGAACCAATAAATTTACTACGAGTATATCAACACCATTACAGCACACACTAATTAAAAATCCATTGGATTTCAATTGATTCACTATATATACAATATTGTAATTTAAAAAGGAGAAAGAAAAAAAATTTTTCTTCTCAATTTCTCACTTATTTTGCGCTCATGTCATCCATTTCCACTTACATCTAATGAATAATATTACACAAACTTCTTATTTTCTATTTGAAACGCGGTCAGAGACATTTGCCGGGATTTTGTGAGCACCATTGTGGCCACATGGCTTCAGTATTGAGACCGCGGTTTTGTAAAAGTTCAATGTGTGCCGCTAATCTCGTATACACTGTTTCCTCTGTGGTATAGCCCATGCTCGGTGGATCACTCCTGCACAATAGAAAAACGAAAATTTAAAAGAAATTAATTTATATTCACCGTAATGATAAATAAAATTAGAGAATGAAAATAACAGTTTACCACAATCGTTCACCAAATGCTGAAACGCGCGGCCACAATCTTGAACCAAGCGATGACTGTCCAACTTGTTCAGTCCACAGTGCCGCTTCACCACCGAGAATTAAATGCATTGACGATTGATAATCCCTCCATGGCCGATGATTATAAACTGTTTGCCATGTACGATATTCGCCACAGGCAGCCTCGCCCGTTTCTCGCCATTTCCCAAAACCACAATCTAAATACCAGGCATCAACGTGAGACAATATAACGCGAAAACCATCTTCAAGTAGATCACCCGTTTCGGGCCAAGTGCTACCACCCCATGACTGTATAACATGTACTTTAGGATCAAAGTGTGACGTTATCCATGGTCGTTTTGTCAATGGTGAACTCCAAAGTATAACAGCTTTAGGTGTCACATCCCGATTAACTCGTATTATTCGCTGAAGTAATTTCGCCTCAAAATCCGCCCACAATGAATGCAAATCCGTAAAATTTAATGCCTGCATTGCCAATGTAATATTACTAAATTGAGCCCAACAATCGAGATTCAATTCATCACCACCAAGATGAACAATATCGCGCACTTCAGTTATATCTAATAATTCTTTATATAAAGTCTGGAGAATTTTATAAGTGTGTTCATTAATTGGATTCAATTGGCCACAATTGGGCTCACCACAGTAAGAAGACCAAGGCTCTTGATCAACACAAAGTGCAAGTTCACCAAAGCCATAATCAGGCCCCCATTGCCAACCAGCGCCTGCATGAGCTGGTGAATCAATTTCCATAACAATTCTTATTCCATGTATTTGTGCATAATCAACGAGCTCTTTAATATCCTCGGTTGAATAAATTTCTTCAGCACTGTACGCACCCCATCGCGCCATTTGTGGAAATGTCATTGAATCATATGGGAAACTTTGTGAATCCGAAATATGCCAATGAAAAGTGTTCAATTTTGACGCCGCCATACCATCAATAACACGTTTTAATTCGTCAATACTGAAATATTGTCGTGCTGTGTCAATTAATAATCCACGATAAGAAAACATGGGTTTGTCTATAACAAGAGCTTTTGACAATACACGTAATGCACCTTGTTTACCCGTAAATTCATCCCACCAAAACATTTGACTCAACGTTTCTAAACCATGTCTAACACCCTGATAACTATTTGCATTTATTCGCGCTTCTAAATTATTTTTTTTTGTAAATAATTCAATTTTGTATGACTCATCAGTGGATAATGTGAGTTTTGTTGTTTGTGCATTTCCAGCGCTCAAATATATTACGAAATTGTCAATTGTCGATCGTGTTTTAGCATTTTGATTTTTTATCAGGCTTTTAATATTACCTGGAATAAAAATATTATTTAATGTCAATCGGTTCTCATTTTTGTTTTCATAATGTCAATGAATGTATATTTATTTACCAAGAAAAATATCTTTTGCGTGCTCGAGCAAATTCCTCACGTCATAATCTGCTGTACCAGTTGTCACAAATTCGATTTGTTGTAAATGCAATGTGACACTGTCATCGCCGAGCGTAACGTCACCAGTTGGTTTGGGCCACAACAATCTCGTATTACCGCCGCACAATGCGGTACACGTTTCCAATGATTCTCTTGATGATTTTACTGCACGTCTTTCACATCTGCCACCGACACACATCCACGACCACGGAGTATGAAATGTTCTATATGACCAAAAAATGAGAAGAGCAAAGAGAAAAAAAAAAAACATTAATCACAATTTGATTATTCAAATGATCAAATGATTAATTTATCGCACAAATAAATGTCTGCCAAAACAAGCAACAATCATTAATTCAAAACAACCTGGCTGTCATCAATATTTCCAGTCACTATATTTACAACGTGTATCAATAAATATTTCATTTTTTTTTTTGTTACCTGCCCGTATTATTTAAATTATTTGATTCAATCTTCATGTCTTGAATTGTTTCATTATCAGCCCCTTGTATAATCCGTTGTCTTTGAAATAGCTTCAAACTATGACGCGGTGCAGAATGAATGAATAGAAAAAAAAAGTGATCATGCATTGATAGTTCGCCTTTTCAATAGAGATGTTTCCTTAATTTTATTTCATTCAATCATTTTATTATCAACTTTTTTCATCCATAATTCTATTTTCTTAATTCTTTGAATTTATAAAAAGGAATGTGTATATCATTGCGAATATTTACGTACCGTCTGGGTGCGAAGGGGACAAGCGAGACAAGTGGTGGTGCGTTAGCGTACATGGCAATGAGAAGAATTCCAGTGATGAGAACGAGGAAGAGAAGGACTCGCCTCATCCATCCACTGGGCAATCGTCCAATCATTCTAGTCAATCTGTGAGAATAAAATGAAGAAAATTCATAAATATATCAATTATAATGCAATCATTGTAATATAAAATTCATAATTATGTATGTATATGCATCCATTTATAATGAGAATTTCAAATTTAAAAAAAAAAAAATGTCTAGTTGGTAGTGAAGGAGAACGAAATAAATGCCCAAGTTGCGTGACTATTTTTACTCATGAATTCACACCAATCCCATTATCGACCTGACTTTTTCTCGCTCTTGCAATCCGTCTCTCTTTCTTCCTTTTCTACCCTATTTCACCCTTTCATTCTTCACCTTATTTCTTTCTCTATCCTGCCTTATGTCGACAAGTTTGCCAGTCGCAAACAATGTATACAACTCGGCGCCATCCAATTGAGCATAACCTCCTATTTTATTCTTCCATTTTTTCCCTCCACTTCTCAATCTTTCTATTTCTCTCTCTCTCTCTCTCTCTCATTTTTTTACATTCTTCATTATCCTTTCTGTCAACTGTCGACAGATAAAAATGTCCAATAATTATACAATGCACTTATATACCCCTGCTACTAAATGTCAATAAAAATAAGAAAATAAACATGAAAAAAAGTATAGAATAGACATTTTTTTTCATCTCTCAATCCTATTTTTACATTTTTCCTATTTAATCCCATATATAAAAACGTCAAAACTCTTTCATCGATCGTTGGCCTTTAAAAGCATTGCATGCTTTATAGAAATACACCGACGTATCCCCATTGGTAGTTTTAAAATAGCATGATATTTTTCTTAATGTGATATGTTATCATCATTAGTTGTGAACGAAATGAAAATAAATTGTAGTAGTTGAGGAAAAAATAAAAAAAATAATTCATAGTATAAAAAGAAATAAAAGAAATGAAGAATAAAAAATTTAAAAAAGCGAAACATAGAATGAAAGTCATTTGGTAAATTAGTTGGATGAGTCCAAGAGGATGTGGACAGAATTTAAACTAGAATGTGAGGATAAGGGTGAAAACAGGAAGAAAAAATAAGAGGAGTAGTGAAAGGGGATGATGGTATAGGAGTGTAGCTTGTAAGCATGACGCAAGTTGTAGGTAGAAAGCTGGCTGGTTGGTCGGTTTCATTTACACACATACACACATATATGTACACATGTATTTATACATATCTATAGGTAAACTTCAATGTATATACGTGTTTGTGTAGCCAAGCAACGCGCAATGACCACAGTCGAGCACCAAGCACTATCAGTATCGGACACACGCGGACTTGACCTTTTTGTATACCCTTTGCAACCTACTACTGGTTATCATCAAGTGTCATCGTTGACACTAGTCCCTCTTCATAGCAGACAAGTGTGACGAGCAATGATCACTTTTATTGGTGAACACAATACAACACAACCAGACATCTCGTTGAGACATTTAACAAACTAATTTTAACATCATTAAAAAATTTAACAATAAAATTAATTTTTTTTTCTTATTGAAAATAAAGAAGAAGAATTAAATCTTCTTTTTTTTTTTCCTCTTCTTCGTTTATAACAATATGAAAGTTGCACACTCATCGGTGATATGTTTGATCAATTATAAGTACTTCAATAGAATTTATTTTTCTGTCGGTGATAATAAATTAAAAGTGGGTGATAATCAACAATGAATTGCGATGGAATGGTGAGAATTGTGTGGCAAGTTCACAGACGAATGATGGATTCGTCAGAAATATATCTTGAGGGTGAGTTTAAAAATAATTTTTCCTCCAATGTTACTATCACCTTTTATATATTTTTCTCCGTGATAAAAAACGTGTTCGTGTTATTCTACGTCCCATTACTTTAATGGTAATCATACTTGTATACTTGATAATGAAAACATAAAATTACGAATGGTGTTTCGTTAGTGGTGCATAGACAACTAGTATTGAATTGAAAATGAGGAGGAAAAAAAATATGTAATGAATAAAAAAAATGATATTAAAATAGTGTGTAGTTGTGGATAATCGATTGTGAACTAGAGGTCTTGAAGTGAATACTTTATTAGTGTCCGTCATATGAAGGAATAGTTGCTTTCAACCTTGCACCTCATATACAATATTCTTCTTTCGTTCCCTTCCGTTCACACACTGTGTGCAATATATATATATATATACGAATATTTTAATAACAATAGTTATTTAAATTGATAATAATCACCTGTCAATTCACGTTTATCCAATAAGTTCACTCAATGATGAATATTTTCTTGTCCAAATTCCAATCTGCAATTGAAAAATAATTATCAACATTAATAAAATTGTTTCCTCATTGAGAATTGATTTTTTACAGTGCCCTGATAGAGCAGTGGATAAGTGGGTAGAAGAAATATTTCCTATCACAAATACAAGGTTGTGTATGAGGAAAATATTTTCATCGTGCCAAAGAGAGTTGGTGTACGAGAAAGAAAATAAAAGTAATAAAATAAAAAATTGTTATTGCAAAAATGTCAATGAGGCGACTAGCTGTGTTGGCAGCCGTACAATCGAATCAACCAAACGGAACCGTTTCCACTGGTGGAAATTACCATTACCAACCAGGACACAATATGTCGAGTAATGGTGATGGTAAATCGGGACGATTTGATTCAGATTTACATGGCAATGTAAATGTTCTTTTTGGCGGGTATGTATACATGATTTGAATTATTATTTAAAGTTACTCATCAATTATTTTTATTGTTCTATAAATGAAATTTGATCTTTCTTAGGGCTATGCTGAGTGGCGTAATAATTGTAATAGTACTTGTGTGCTACTGTTGTCACAAAAATATGCGAAAAAATCGACCAAGAGAATATTCTCCATATTGGCGAGCTGAACCAGACGTTCAAAGCCTCGAGGTATTTACAATGGATGCTCATACACTGGTAACATAGTTTATCTTATATAAAAAATTAATTCACAAATTTATCTGGATATTTATTGATGCAAGAATTTGTTTTTTTGTTTGTTTGTTTTTTTTTTTTCGTATATCAGGGACACTTTCTCGGCGCTCCACAATGCGACAGGACAATTGTTAACAGTGAAGAAATAGCAACAATGTCATTACAATGTCCTGGCACACCTGGTCCACCACCACCCGCATACGAAAGTCTAATTTTTAATTCACAAAATTTACCGTCACCAAGTGACAAAAAAGAGGAACCATTCCATACTGATAATAACATTCCATCAACAATTCTCACAGAGGATCAGGGCCAGGAAAAATGTGACGATGAGAGGGAGGACGAAGGTTTGCCATCGTATGAAGCAGCACTCAAACTCGAAGCAAATGGTTATGTTTAATTGATCCAATGAAAAGAACAGGAAGAAATAAAAATTATAAAGAACATATATTATTACGGACAAAAGATTGGATAATAATTCCGTGAGTCAGCGAAAAAACTTATGATTGGAGCGCAGAAGAAAAGAAAAATTTGCTATTTCATTGTGAAATTTGAAACAAAACAGTGTGAGATGAAAATTTAAAACGAATTTTCAATTTATGGGTTATAAAAAACTAGGTATAAAAAAAGTATTTCATTTGTATTTTGATCCTATATATCATAGACGTATTTTTTTCTCTGTATATATATATAAAGATAAAACGTAATTCCACAATTGTTCATTGTTAAATAAAATTAATTAATGTTCATATCTCTCCATAATAATAATAATAATAATAATAATCCAACAAAAATTAAAATTTTATATCATTAACCCGAATCTTTATTAACAATTTGTGACTGAAATTTATTCGTATAGATATTGTAGTAAACTTTTGAAATGCAATTAGAGCTAACAGTGAATGAGTACGTTGTATAAATAGGTTCTCAACTAATTTATATAATAATCTGGATAAAACTTTTTAGATTAAGTGCAGAAGAGAAAATGTCATAACACTAAATCAGTCTCTCTAATTTGTAAATTGAAAGAAAAAAAAAAAACACTTCGAGATTAATATTTGAAACGCATTTTTAATCTGCATCATGGAAAAATATGTAGATAAAGAAATAATATAAATTTTCTTTTCTAGCTTCATTGTTATATAAAATTAATTGTCGCTTATATCCCCTATATAATTAAGCAACCATGTGAGAAAAATATTTTTAATTTTCCAAAACACAATTATTATATAACTATTCATATATAAAATATACCTAATCAATAATGTGAATAACGAATGAATTCAGCAATGAATAAATACAATGGATAAATAGGTTCAGAACTAATCTATGCATACAAATTCTGATCATGTGTAAACATGTATACGAGGCTATTATTGTCTGTCAAACATTTTGCCTATATACATACGCGGTACGTTAATTTGATATGGTGGGGTGGATTTAATAAGCCGGTGTACAATCAGCCACGAGCACTATTAAATAATTCAAACATTGATAAATTGACCTTACACAACTTGAATATATAACATTGATCACTTATCATAATTATTTTTTCTCGTGTTGGTGAAATGGAAAAAAAAAAAAAACACTTCGAGATTAATATTTGAAACGCATTTTTAATCTGCGTCATGAAAAAATATGTAGATAAAGAAATAATATAAATTTTCTTTTCTAGCTTCATTGTTATATAAAATTAATTGTCGCTTATATCCCCTATATAATTAAGCAACCATGTGAGAAAAATATTTTTAATTTTCCAAAACACAATTATTATATAACTATTCATATATAAAATATACCTAATCAATAATGTGAATAACGAATGAATTCAGCAATGAATAAATACAATGGATAAATAGGTTCAGAACTAATCTATGCATACAAATTCTGATCATGTGTAAACATGTATACGAGGCTATTATTGTCTGTCAAACATTTTGCCTATATACATACGCGGTACGTTAATTTGATATGGTGGGGTGGATTTAATAAGCCGGTGTACAATCAGCCACGAGCACTATTAAATAATTCAAACATTGATAAATTGACCTTACACAACTTGAATATATAACATTGATCACTTATCATAATTATTTTTTCTCGTGTTGGTGAAATGGAAAAAAAAAAAAAACAAACAAAAAGAAAAGCAATTGTATGATCGTAAAAATGCTTTAGAATTTCAATGTATTGTACTGTCGGTGAAATAATATTTTTTAATTTACGATGATGAATCAACGGAAATATATTTATGTATATGTATTTGAATGATGGAGTTTATGAAGTAATGCCAAATTTTCTATATTCCAAACTCAAGACATCGTCGCCGGTCACTCGGTCAACTTTATAAATAAAACGGCTGACTTCCAAAGTTAAATGAAGCAACAATTCATTTACTAACTGCGTGAGGAGATGAACACTCGAAGTATATAGGAAGTGATAATATGTATGATATATGTTTGATATCTTTAGAACAACAATTATCATCATTAAAATTAAAAAACTAGCGCGGGTGAGTAATGAATAAGTAGGATGTGTCAATTGCTATCTGTACAAATGACAACTAATACATATTATTCTAATAGAGGATAAATTATGAAAGATTGAGTAATAAGTATTGAAAAACATTCCAGGATACATACATTATTATCTTTAGGATCATAAAATATTTTTTTATTCTCATGCAACATAGGAAAATGGCGATAGGAATGATACCAAACACGGAATAATAATGTCCATATAATAATAAAACGTGTGGATAATGTATAAAAATTCCGAGCACATGTGTTGACTTAAAAACAATTTTGTTTATCTACCTCACATCAGGCAGAATTGTAGGTTTTTCTTTTTTTCTTTCTCTGTTCTCCTCGAATAAGAAGGACAAAAAGTTGCTGACATGATTTTTTACCGTTATAATGAAGAAAAATAATGATTATTTTGTGTCTACGTTAAAATATAGACACACAAGGTATCTCTTGCCAAAGAATGATAACGAATAAAGGTGTTTTTAACGATGTCGAAAATAATAGAAGATAGAAAAACATGTATGTACAGTGTGATGTAACGATAACAGCGTTATGAGCATCCTATAACGTGGTCACAGTGACAGTGGAATAAATCGAATAAATATTGTGGCATTTTACTATTGATTAGTATTATATTCGTACAGAAAAAAAAAAATTACCATGGCTTCATGTAGGACAAACGCTAAATAATCCTCTTATATGCTTTCATTGAGTTCAAGTTATATATTGACTAACAGACCCCACCAAGTGTACAATGAGCAGAATACAAAAAAAAAAAAGAAAAGAAGCAAATACTGACTTAACAAAAATTATTATGACATTCTTTCAATTATTATTGCTCGTAACTGCTTACAATGTATTGCATAACATTTATGTACGTCCATAAATGTATATATTCATAAATGTAATTTAATTTCATCTATGCCATTGTTCAATCGCGTTTTCTTCCGCAAATCAATCGATGACGATTGATGTGACGAATTGCCAACCACATATCTCATTTGAATTAGAATAAAAAAAATTCTCTCTACACAAATACACGATTGCTACGTTATTATTATTTTCTCTCATTGAATATCCACCCTATCAAAAATTTATCGATTAGAGTTATCGCGAATTTTTTGAGGTTATGTCCTTGTTCCACAGGACACGAGAGCTATCGCGCATAACTGCAATAAAAAAGAAAACATATCAATGATTTTATCCTATATAAATAATAAAACAATTACTGTTTAACCAATCAAATGAATCCAATGAAAAGAAAAAAATTGATATAATCATAAATGTTTTCTGCGAAACATAAAAATCGAATATCCTATTTGCAAAATTGCACAGCATTTCCTATTAAATTTTTTATATTCTATTAAATTACCAATACCAATCCCTGCTATATTAAAACCAGATATTCTATATCATTACTATTAAAATCAACGAGATTTCTATACCAAGGACAAAGTGGGTGTTGATTGATACCTATACAAAATAAAATAGACATATATACTCAAAGGAATATTGCAAAGTTGCTGACAAGGGCGCCCACTCTTTTTCTCTTCTCATCTTCATCTCAATCTTCACTACCCACTTTATATATATATAAAACTAACACACAGAGACCGCTCTTCATCATCATCGTCACCATCATCTCTTTTGTCTGATGAAAAAAAAAGGAAGAAAAAAAAAAACAACACAAAAAAATTCTCCTCTACAACACACTTACCCCAAGAGAAATAAGAATGAAGTCGTTTTTCTCATTATTTATTTTTTCTCGCCACACTATTTCTCTCTTTCTTTCTCTTATTCTAATTTTTTTAGTTCTCCTTCAACAAATCAACGTATCACCATTAAATAATATTGACAATTCAACTTTTACACTAATTTTCTCGTTGCAATTCAATGTTGCACAATAATCACAGCACTATTGTGTGTGAGTTTTTGTGTGTATAAGAAAAGGAACAAAAGAAAAAAAAGAATAATAAAAGCAGCAAAGTAGAATATAAATATTTAAACAACACAGTGTGTGAACTGTTGTACACTATTCATTGAAGAGAACAATTCAAAAAAAATAAGTGTGTGTGTGTGGTAAGGGAGATAGAGAGGCAATAGAAGTGAAATGTCTGTGATGCAAATGGTGGACAGTTATGAATGAAAGAAAAGAAAAAAGAAAGAAGGAAGAAGAAAACGGTATCCTTTAAAGAGTTCTATGTTTCTTTTTTATATCAATATGTTAGATGTATTGACGAGAGGGAAAATCCACATCTCATTTATTGGCGCGCGTAACACATACACTCACCTAATTTTCTCAACGACACGACCATGTATATATATATATATATGTACTTGATGTATGCACGAAGAAGCACCTCTTTCTTCTCTATTTATCTGTTATTTTTTTTTATTTATTGTTTTCTTTTTCACTGTAGTGATGATGTCGTTCAAGTCACGACTGATCTTGTGCCTGTACCCACTATACGAGCACGATCAAGTAGGGAGCAACGAAGCGCAACTGAAATCTCCCGTTTCGCTTTGACAACCTGAAGTGTATATGGAATATATCTTAGGTGTATTAGTTGTGTGGATTTGGATGTGTTTGTCATGTATGTAGATATAAATGTATGGTTGTGTTGTGTGTGTACGCACTAACACAACATAACCTTAAAGTCGAAAAGAGAGGGGAGTATAAAAGAGACTATACAGTTTTGCGCGCGCAGAAGAAGAAAAAACGTTGGTAATTTGGGTCGATAATGCAGTGGATTATCGACAATTGGTAATTGAATTGTAGAATGGGGGGAAAAAAAAATTGGGATTGTTTTGAGGGAATGTTAGGTGGCATTTTGTTGTTATTGGTGGAATTTATGGGGGGTAGTTGAAGTATGAGATGAATTTCTGGAGAATTTTGACTTGGTATAGATTGATTCCAATTGTTGAGGTTAGTTTGGTGAAGTATTTCAGGGAAGAATCTTACATAATTGCGTCTGGAAATATATTTATTGTGGTAGATGTGAATTGCATGGATATTTGATCGGTCAGAGAGAAATTACATTACCATGGTGAATGGTAATGCAGATTTTTGATAAGCGTTCAAGTGGTCATCCATTTCGATGCAAGGAAATTTATTTTATTTGTTTTTAATTGATTGATTCTACTTATAGCACGTGAGCTGTTCAGATAACCTGAAGGGGACTCAGGTTAATGTCTACTCAATTAAATTTATTACTCTTTGATTCAATGAATTAGATTGATGATTATTTTGTTGGCAAATCGTACTCACTATGAGTCGTTAATAATTTAATTATTAAAATCGGAATTATTGCTGAACGAGACGAGATGAGGAAAAATTTTGCGAACCGAAAATGTTGGTATCCGGCTTATTTAAAATAAAAAAAATAAATAAAAGAACCAACTTTTCAATTTATGTGAGTTCACTATTGTAAAATTAAAAAATCACATGTGGACAATGATTTATCAATGCCTTTTTTCTTTAAATGATATATATTCATATAATTGCATGATTAAATAATTATGGAAACATAAAGCTGTACTAGTAGGAGAGAATTCTACATTTGTTGATATTCAACGTGATACTTAAATGAATGATTTTATAAGATAAATGATAGAAACTAATCTCTGACATGAAAAATATAATCCATTTGATTGGTGTTTTGTTATTGACGAAAAAAAATAAAATTATCGAGATGAAATTACCACCCACGAGAAATTATAATTTCTTCTTACGATTTCCATGAGTATTACGTTTTCCTTTGATATTTTCACGTTGCTGTTTGCCTTTAGCTCCAGGTAAATCAGTGTGCTCTCCATTTTTTTTTTCAATTTTATGTTTATTATTTTCATCATGATTAATTTCCACTTTTTTTCTCGTAATTATGGTACAGGATTCGGATGCCCTGATTCCTCTATTGGCAGATTCATCTGCCGAAATTCAATGAAGAATAATAAATTGTATACCTGATATGTATAACGAAAGATATACACGAGAAATTTCACATCTGAATCATAAAAAGGAGTTTCAATGGATCGATAACTGAATCGACTGCTCACATTTAATTCAAAATAATATTTAATAATTATTCAAACACTTACGAACAATACCGGCATCAATATCAGTAGTAATTTCACGTTCCGGACTCGTGCTTTTCGAACTAATTGGCGAATAAAATGCCGTATCCGTATCCTCTATACTCTTACATGGTGAATAAAAACCTTGTGAACTATCCGAATTTTTCGTCACACAATTTCCATTACCATTTCTCGTAGTTATTTTCTACGATTATATCATATCAAATTTCATATTAATATATATTTCTAAAAATTATATCCCAGCATACGTATACAAATATAAAGCAAAAGCAATATTGAATTTTCATGCGAGCAGTCGGCCAGTATCATCTATTTATAAAACAAAAATTCTTATCGATACCTTTGTGATTGGCAAACGGTGATCAATTGCTGCTATTATTTCTGCTTCAGACATTTCTGGATTTGTTTTTTTGTAATTCTCCATTAAACCCTCTCGAGCGTCTGCAACTAACTTATTAACTTCATCCTTTTCGCATTCCTCTTCTTCTGCATATGATCCATCCAGATCATCTGTTTCAGCAGTGCAGTTTGGTGACTGAAATAATCTCATAAATAAATATATGAATAAAATAAATAAATAACTAAATATGAATTCTCCTGCGATAAACCATTTACAAATGTACTGTATGACATTAATATCATATTCACGATTTTCTCCAGTTAAAAACCGGAGACATTGACTGACTTACATCAAAATCTGGATCATCTGAGCTATTTAGTAATGCATAATGCGACAACTTGGTATCGAAGTTCATTTCATCAGTCTCCGATTCCTCATCTGATAATGGATCATCTGAACTGACCTGTGAATATTTTCGTTTGGGTTCGCATTGTTGGGTCATCCTCGTTGACTCAGTAGTTGACTGTTCGTCTAGCGTTGATGTCTAACAAAACGAAGAAGGCAGAAAAAAAAATTACGTAGATATATATATATATTTATAGTATACTACGACTTAATGAAATAATACAGACATTAATTCCATGTAAACAAGATAACACAGATAAGAGAGGATTTGCGGTGATGCGTTGTGATAGATATTGATGGTGAACTTATCGTTCAAACTTGGGAAAATGAACACTCACCGTGTCATAATTCATTGGTACACGAATTCGCATTGGTGGCGGCGAGGATTTCATCTTGGATGCATCAAAACAGGACATGGTGGACAGGGTTAACTGGATTGATCGCAGTAGACTTCGATTCGCCTCATTCAATCCAGAACTGTGGTCCTACATATATACACCCACCACCACCACGTTTTTGTTTTTGTTTCTTTTTTTTTTTTAGTTTTTTAAATTACATTCAGGATAACATCTTGGGGATAATTTTAAAGTATTCTATGACACAGATGGATGTACACAGGTATACAGCATGCAACGTGTATTTTTCTTTTTTTACCTTGCCTTATATATTTAATTGTTTTCTTTTTTTGTTTTTTTCCACCGTGCATTAATTATATAAATAAATACACTCACCCTACTGTTTGCAGGTCTTATCTTTCGCATTCGCTTGATGCCATTCATTCTGATCGTGCGTAGACGACGTCGCACTTGCTGAAGTGACCTGACCTGTAAGAAAAAAACATGAAACAAAAAGAAATTCAATTGACAATTGACATAAGAAAAAAAAATTAATTAATGACTGAATAAAATGGTAATTAAACAAAAAAAAAAGTGATACATACAATGTCGTTTGGATGTATTTCGGAATAGCCAAGGACAACAGCTCCAACATTCCATGTGAGTCTGAAGCCACGTAAAATAATCAAACCCGGAAGAAATAGAATCCAAGGTAGTGGTCTAACAAGTTCCATATTCTCAAATGATTTTCCATTCTCTTCTGATATTATTTCATTACTTGGTAAACTCCATTGTGCAGTTTTTTCAACAATACCAATACTACGATCCAACATACGTATGAAGAATTGTCCAATATTAAATTGACAAGCTGTTTCAAAACAAGAAACTGCTGTGTTGCCCACACTCTCCATGATCTTCATCGTCTATTGGACATACAATTTGAAATATGATCATAATTAGTAATAAATTAATCAATTATTTCTCTGTTTATCAGTAAGACAGTGAATGGAAAAAACAATTGGTAAAAACAATGAGTTTTAGAGACGACGGAATATAATAATAATTTATGAACATATAAAAAAATTGTTTGTGATAGTATGGTATCGTGGCCTTTTATGACCTCACTCCGTCTCCCATTCTTTTTTGTTAGCTCGTTTTTTTTTTTTTTTGATTTATATGTTTAGGTGTTGTTCATCAGGACACGAGAACATTGATATATTAACTTTGAGCGCTAAAACTAAACCGATTATCATTCTACAATTATGTACAATCAAATGAAAAATTTTTTTATCAACGCCGCCCGCTAAAGTACAAAGTTCAACAATTATATTTATATTATATATTTATATCAAACTCATAACACATGAATATTGAATCTCGTTGAATTGTATCAACTGATATGAACCCCCAAATTGATAATTATCTCCCTTAAATCAATCAGTTATTGTCATTCTCAATTCTTCACATCACAATAATATATATATACACATGAAAACAATTATGAAAACAAAAATTGACGAGACAAAAATAAATATTTGAGTCTGATTATTTCTGTTTAATATATTGACAATTTTTCTTTCTTTTTTTCTGTTACGTTAGACACAGTAATCTCTTTCTCACTATTTATACATTATTTATGCAGATATATCTTCGTGTCTGGAGTCACGCGCTGTTATCATGTTTGGCTTTGGTATAGGTCCGGTGATGACCGCATTTGTAATGGTATTACACCATCGTTTACACAAAGTCTTGTACACTTTATTATGAGAAAAAAAGAATACTAAAATAAATAAATAGATGAAAAAATGGATGTATTTAGGGCTTACAGAAAACGTGAAGAGACAAGAATAAAAAAAATCCAAATTGCACTATTATAAACGTAAATAATATTTTATTTAATTTATTTTTCCAAGTCTATGCAAGTTGTGATATATTACTGCTACTATTGAGTCTAAATTTCACTTAAACCCGGCACCGATGTTTTATAACGCACACAAATTTTATATATGCAAAAGAAAAAGAAATACAAATGAGATCACGTAACCACTGCGGATTTGTATGATTGCTCAAACGTATTATTCTTATATATATCTGCAGTGATATAGACCTCGGAACACACTGTCGTTATTTGTGAACAAAATTGGAGAATGTAAGAATTATAATTCACGCATACATAGTCACATACAAATACAAGCCACAGTAAGAATAAACGAGAAAGGAAAAATCTTCATATACAATGTTTAAACAGTGAAAAATAAAAGAGGGGATTAGGGGGGACCTTTGGTCAACTGTAATCATAATTTGCGAGCATTCGATATACATTGTACGAAGATATTCGGAAATACCCGATTCATATGTCGGCAGCGTCAATTCTGAATTGAAAAATTAAGCGATAACAATTGTTATCATATAAATTTTATTATTTATTTTTATTTATTTTATAGTTGTTGGCATCAAGTCGAAAATTACTGTGAGATTTTTAAAATGGTGTTCTACATTTTGCGACAATTTTATTTCAAACTTGTATTGAAATTTCGACACTTTAAAAATACAATCTTTTGCATTTGGACTTTTTCTTTTTTAAATAAATGTTATATATTAAATAAAAATATGACATTCAACAATTTATCAATATCTGATTCAATAATACTTTTTTAAATATTATTATTAAATTCGGCGCTATTCTAGTTTTTATTCTTCAATATTAAATCCACATGTTTCTTCAATCATTTTCTCGCCACAACTTTTATCATATGTCATTTTATCAGTGATCGAGTGTGACACAATTACTTACATAAAATTTCTCCAGAATATATAGAAGGTCTTGGAGGTATTTCTCCTTTTGCAGCTGCGCACATGGATTCGATTTCCCCCTTCGTCATTCGTCCCCATTTGACTCCTTGGTCTCCTTATTAGAATTTGCAAAGTCCAGTCACGTCAACGAGAACGCGCCAGCCGGTGGTCTCTTTTTAAGTATACAATGTGTAATCAGTATCAATAATATATCAGTTGTATCAATTTAATAACTTTGCCGAATTTTTTATCACACATCTAACTTCAAAGTTTCAATTGTCGCGCGCGCACGCGCCTTTTCACTTTCATTCTGATTTATTGTTCAAGGCCATTGTAATCGGATTGAGAATGCTATGGGTGAGAGAAGACGCGAACGTAATTCCAAAAGGTAATTTTCAGCCCAATTAATTTTTATCATCAATCAATTCTTTTTTATTATGATCCCTAAGTTTCGTTTATTTTTTTTGAACTTGATGGAGAGAGAAAAAACAAAAATTGGAGATGCCGGGGATCGAACCCGGGGCCTTTCACATGCAAAGCGAACGCTCTACCACTGAGCTACATCCCCAGTGTTGAATGAATTGATTTCAATCACGCTTATCAAATATATGATGTAAACAAACGCCAATAAAACTCCTACTATCATCATGTTTAATTAACTATGTTTGTATAGCGGAAAAGACAAGCCCATATAATCGAGTAATCGACTTTCATCCACAATGTAATTACTTAAAAAGAAAAAAGGAATAGAAGAATAAAAAAATATAGGAGAATACCAATGTAGGCCATGATGGGTGGGTTATATTACGAAATATAACGTGATTTGAAGGCATTAAGAACATGATTGAAATGGAGTTTTAGCCCAGTAGAGAGAGAGAAGACATTGAAAGGAAATACTCAGAAGCAATATACATTTTTGAATCGATAACTTTGGGATAATACAAAAATGATGCAATCATTCACTGATACGTAATGAAAATTTCGCAATAAAATAACTCGATAGAAGTTAGATTATAGATGTAAATGTGTCGATTGTGATTGGGAATTGAAATAGAAGGATGATTCTATAGTTAGAGCTTTGAATGTGCAACTCTTAATAAGAAATAAATTCTTTACTTGAATCACGAAATTTTTAATGTAATTGAGAAATTTATGTTTCATAAATGGCTGATGGTACAGAACTCAAGTGAGAATCATTTTGTATTTTCACACATCTATCTACAATTATCACATTAACATCTGTAATTTATTCTTCTGTTACTTGTGCGATATTTGAATGTTAATTTTTCGTTTTATTTAAAGACTCAAATTGCGAAATGACATTTCTCCACGCTAATGGTCATTCCATCATCTATATAACACACCATTGGCATAGTCAAAAATACAAGGTCGATTCCTAAATATTCATTGAAGATATTCAGACAATTATAATTCGGTAATTCATCCGGTCTATTTCAAACAATTGAAGCGATTCAAAAACGCGGATACGGAAAATTAAATTGATGATTTTTTCACGCCAGAGAATTATAACAATGACCTCAATTGGTTCGAGTTTGTAGGGCAAACCTTCATGATAACATTTGTAATAACTATTTTTACTCGACACGCATTAATGAAACGAAAAAGAAAAAAACAAAGAAACCTGTTGATGTATTTCAGTCAACGTTTTTTATATATAAATTTTTTTTTCTCGTCTCACATTCGTTTTATACCTCATACAACATTTTTGAATGCTGTTACACAACTCATTGAATATTCATATTAAAATATGACGAAGAAAAGAAAAAAAAATTGATATGAATAAACAAATACAGGAATGAATATAATGAAAAAAAATAAAGAGAAGCCATGAGAAATTTCGCGTGTCGCAGACCATCTTATACATATACAAAAGTTGTAAATGCGTCGCGTCAAATTCGATCACGCAACAGTAAAATACTGAATAGACTTAGTGCTTTCTTTTTCTTTTTCTGTTAAATACATAAACCCATATGTATATATACAACTGTAACATTTGTGCGTATGCAAGAAATTGCCAGACACAAACATTTATCTGACCACGAATAGCACATACAAACACTATTCGAATGCATAGATGAATATATATATCCATATATATATATAATCATGCATTGATAAATCCTTCGTCACATTGTGCGGTGCCGAAATTGAGGTCAGGAGGTCGAGCACTAACCCAACGAATAATACGAAGCCCTTGTGTGACCCGTCTCCAATGACGTACGACTAGTCGGTTGCTTTACGTATAGGTTTAGGTATACACCTGAATAGCTATATTTATAGGAGTGGTGAGTCCTGATTGCGAAATTAAACGGTAGAGTGAATCGTCGCTTGAAAAAAATGGCAAGCAGCTATTCTTCAGTCAAACGATTTATGATCCATTTAATGGATATTATCAACTCATTATAGATGGGATTGTGATAATTTCCCATTACTCTAACCTGTAAAGATATAATGTAGAAGTTAGAATTGAAAATTATAATGTAATTCGACTTTCGCAATAACATACATATATAATTTGTAGATGACAAAAATTTATGATATTTTACCATCAATAAAATCAGAATCATCTCTGAAGAACTTGCTGTGTAAATTTATTATCTCAGACTGGTTGGTAGCGTTACCACCAGGTTAAAAACAACAATCCAGCCTTGTTTTTAATTTTTTTCTGTCAATCACTAAATCGTTGTTTCCTTCCCGTGTGACGTCAGTATCGATCGTTGGATCCCATTCCAAAAATTTTTTCCATTCATTTATCTTCCTTGAACACGCAAACTCAATCGCTATATTTATTCTTGGTCCAGACGCGACCCTGTGGAGACATCGCCGACTATATTCACCGATTTGTTCGTGTATGTCAGTCATTAAAATCAAATGATTTTGCACATGAATAATCCTTGTGGAAAAAAGAGAGACGGTAAAATAGAGAAATAGATAGGATAGAAGAAGAGGATGGTGATGGTGGTGGTGGTGGTGTGAAAGTGTTTCTTGTATACATTCTGACGGCAGATCGATGCGTCTCGACTACTGAAAGTCTCTAACACTACTATCTCGTTCGCTTCTCTTCCGTCTATATGTTGAGGCATGCCGAGCCCACACGTACCACCCTCTTCCTGTTTCTCAGTTATCCCTCTCAACCCCGCCCTTAACAGACATTTACAGGAGAACGTAGAGCAGGAGACCTAGTGCTCAGTTAAATATCTCAGTTTGTTGCGGGCATTCACCCGTTCAACATTCTCCAATTTTTTTCCGGAATAATAAAAAATTATTTTATCATTAGGAATTAGTTTGATCGAAAGGGAAATATCACTGCAACATGTCTTGAGAAAAATTGGAATTTTCGTGCCCCTGCAAACTGCCAAGAAAAAATTATCTATTGGTTCAACTTAAATTTGGTTAAGTCTCATTTTTTTATTCCATCAAGTATTTTTATAGGAATAAATTTTGTCATTTCGTTTACATTCTTTCAAGAGCATGCGTGACGAATTTAGCGCCAAAATATTGTAGAATTTCTTTATTTTTTCATCGATCGGATTTTTCGCAAAATAACACGCAATTAGAATAATAAAAAATGTGTGATTTTTGGTCTCAAATTAAATTATTCATAAAAGTGGGTCAAGCACACTGTCTATCAATATTTCCATCAATTTCTACGACGCACAATAATAAAAAATCTCGCATTAATTTTGTTTTACGATCACTTAAAGTGTCATTTCGCCACTAAATATGAGAATAAAGAAGTTATATATCAATTCTACAATCAAATTTTAACACTTACAGACGTAAAACGGTGCTCAGGAGTGGTGGTAAATCCTGCTCGGATTCTGAGGTAGCCCAATCAAGGCTCAAAGATCGTCGGGGAAAGTCACGAGATCAATTGCCATGGCCAAGGACAATCGAAACGATATCAGTCGATGAACTTGCACGTTATCGTCGTGGTCGTGTTCCGAATAGTCCCAAAGACACTTTGGGTGAAGAACACCGTGGAGAACGTGACAATGTCTATGAAAATCTTGTCACGGAATACAGACGATCATTTAGAGCCATTAGTGAAGATTCTCTGTTACGTGAACGTCACTTTAAACATGAAGATGATGATCTTGGACGTGGAGCAATTTTACCGGCAGCATCTTTGATAGATTTAACATCAGCCGATATAATTCATGAAAAGATACCAGATGCTAGGCCAATGGAGATAGACACAGAGACGTCGCATATTCCATCTGATGTACCCCAACCTGCACAAATGAGAAAGTAATATTGATAAATTAAATTTCAACAAATAAACAAATTGACGTAATTTTATTCACTGGTAATTAATTTACAGACGAGCTGGTATGAAGCGTGTTAGCGAATTTTATGGTGACACAGAATCGTCCAATTATAAAATATACGAAGGTTACCATAAACCAGAACTCACACGACGACCGACATCACTCAAGATGGAGGGTGACATGCGAGGTGTCACTGAACAGTGTGAAAAATTTATTGAGTGGTTAAACGTTAGTCGTCCTGAACCCGCACGTATTCCAACAAACTTGAAGTTAGAGGGTCATTTAGAAACATCAACGGAGAATCACGATCAATATGTGCCATTTGTTGGCGCTAGACGACCAGAAATACTCCGACAAAGTGCACAATTGAAGTTGGAGGGTGAATCCAGTTTCAATCCAGAATATAATGATGTATTTAAACCTCGTGCATATCAAGGTGGAAAAAATTTCCGTGATTCAATTGATCTTTTGCTCTTCGGTCTTTATGATAATTTTTTTTTTTTTCCCCCATAGAGAAGAGAGCGCCAAAGTTACCGGAGACACATTTGAAATCAGGCGGCGAATTTACTAGTAGAACTGAAAATAGTCAAAATTTTGTGGATCCCCGTGGAGCTGTTCCAATGAATTACAGTCAAGATCTGACTACTGATGATGTGCATCATCAAGAGGATAATCAACATCACAAAGAAGAACATATGCAAATGTTAGTTTCAAAACTAGAAGATTTACAAGCGCCACCATTAGAAACGCCTGAATACCGAGATGCTTTCAAGGTTGTAAATAAATTGTTCTATCAACCACGAATCAAATTTATAATCTATTAGGAAATATTCACCCATTCATTTTTGTGTTCCAATTTCTAGGATTTTCCACGTGAACGCCCGAAATTGTTGAAACCGGAGGACGAAATTGGTCGTGCTGATGGTTCAAAGGTTCATCCATTACCCATTCCTGGCAAATTTACAACAAAAATTGATCATGATCCCGAATATAAATCTAAATATTTAGATAGGGATCGTCCAGTTTATAGAAAGCCACCAATATCTTCACGACGACCATCAGTTGGTTCATCAACGTATGGTCGACGTATAGTTCCTGATTTACGACAATATGATGCAACGAGTGAAGTGAGATCACAATACATACCTTATGGTAATGTGCCACGTGTTGAAAGTTTGAAAATGCCAGTAACTTTGAGACCTGAGGGTAGTATGAATCTACAACCTGAATATCGTGATGCTTATTGTTCTCGGCGAAATCATGCAGTTGTTGAATCAAATAATAGACGTCGAGATCGTAGCAACAGCGACTCTAGAAGATGCGATAATAATTGGTTAAATAATAATAATGGTGAACAATTTGGTATGATAAATGCAGAACATGATCAGGACGCATTTCAAGTACTTCAAACGAGGGTTCACGATGAGAATCGTATTGGAAAGCCACCTCTAGCAATTAGAAGGTGAATTATAAATTAATATATCAAAGGAAGCTATAGTGTGAAATTTTATCGTAACCCAATAATCCCATCATATTCAATTATATTAAATTACCGAATAAATCTTCATTTTAGGGGATCACGATCTCTCCAGCCTCAAAGACCAACTCATTTGGATATTGCCAGTCCTGGTGTATTAAAGAATCGTTCACCAAGTCCAACATATCGTCTTCATGTTTGCAATGTTGATGATGAATCTCGTGGTTTCCGACGTCAACGACGACGATCATCTTCATTACGTCCCAAAATAACACGAAGTCCATCACCTGAGCGTGATATTAATGATGATAATCAACGAGCATATTCGCCGAGTTTTGGACGTGAATCGTTGAAACAACGTGATGATAATGATCAAGCATTTATCGTGTTGAATAATAATAGTGTAGCGAATAATCGACCCATAGATAATCGCACTAGACGGCTTGACAGAAATGCCAATGTCGAAAGTATCAGTGGCAATAGAGGACGTGGTAGAAATAAAACACCAACAAACTGGATGCAACCGTGGTACGATAACACGAGTACAATTTGAAAGGGATTTATATTTATCCTATGCCTAAGAGAATCGATAATATATTTGTTGTTGATTTAATATGTGTTTACACTGCCGATTCAAATATATGCATCGTGGGTTATTAATATTTGTCGAACGTACGACGTTTTGTTGTTAGTAAAATGATTCATTGAGGAAAAAATTTGGCAGTATGCATAACAACACATCCATTCATATGTTTATGGCTTTACCAACATTCAAGAATAGATTGTAATGAATCATTTGAATTAATCAAACGAATTGGTACAATAATAACTATTATGATGTTAAATATTTTATATTAATTAGTATTATAATTCCGATAATAAACGAATATTTATTTGAAAAATACCAAAACTCGTTATGCCAATGGAAATTATTGTAAAGAGTATCATAACCTCTAAATTAATTGATCTGACGAAATAAATCCTATATTATCATGTAACATGCATGTTTTTCATATATGATATTCATGAATGAATACAGGATTGTTATATCAAACAATTCTATGGTGAAATTTTATTTACCTCACCTTCAAATACATATAAATATTCGTTTTTGCCCGGTGCTAGTCGAGTATTTTCGGATGAAGAACAAGATGACGACGCCATCACAGCTTTTTCCAAACCATATATGGTACACTTTTGGTACTTGACACTAAACTCAGTTGATAAGCTCGCACACGTCCATCAATCCGGCAACAGTACCATTTCGAGAAAACGTATATAAAAGGATAAGAAATAAATAAATTGTTTATTGAGGTAATATTTGAAATTATTAATTTACAACAAAAATGTCGGATCCAGAACTCGAAGCCCTTCGTCAGCAACGTTTAGCGCAGTTACAATCGCAATATAAGGTAAATCATACGAAAATACTGCCGTAACTTTCGAGGTTATGTTCTTCTTTGAAGTTGATAATATTAAATTAATATATGTGATAAAACTGTGTGGTAATTTAATTTAGGGTGGTGATGGAGGTAATCAAGAGCAAGCAGAGGAGAGGAGAAGACAGATGGAAGAAATGCGACATTCGATATTGACACAAGTTCTAGATCAATCAGCCAGAGCTAGATGTATGATTGACTATATATATATATATATATATATATATATATATATATTTGTTTCCTAATTTTCAAGTTTTTTATTCATGGATTTTTTCATGTCAAAATTTTAGTGAATACACTGTCTTTGGGCAAACCCGAAAAAGCTAGAATGGTGGAAGGTATGCTCGTGAATATGGCACAAAGAGGCCAGTTGCCAGGAAAACTTGGTGAAGCCGAACTCATTAATTTACTCGAAAGTGTTAACAAGCAAACACAGAAGACGACAACTGTGAAGGTATGGATAATACGAGAAAGTTATTTTTATCTGCAACTGTATATTCGGTATTACACTTCTTTTACTTTTTTTATTCCAGTTTGATAGAAGACGTGCAGCTTTGGACTCTGACGATGATGATATGTAGCATTGACTATATGGAATAACTATTGCCCGCGTTCTTAGTTTTATAAGATTATAGTATAACTTCATTAACTTTAATTTAAGTATGTATATTTTTTAATTAATTTGTTACTTCTTTTATTTGAAATTATACTTCAATACGAATGAATTGCAAAATCACATTGATTGGAATGCTCACACACTGAATAAATAATCGCATATATACTAAATTACATAAATACACACAAAAACATTACTATTTATTAACAAATAATCCCTGAATTAAATTCCATTCTCGCATTAAGAAAATGATTGAGTATTTAATCATTATTTTCCGTATTGTCCAGTAAAAATTCCATTTACCAAAAGTCGATTATCTCTTCATTAATTGTGCCAATTATCAGAGGAGACTATGGCACCGTCATATATATATTTATGTATAAATTGCACAATTTAATTTAAAAAAATCCTAAAATTCATCTTCGTGAATGCTCAATCCTCTTTCATATGACTATTGCTTGTCTCATCTTCCTCTTCATCTTCACCAGCATCAAAAATATCTGGACAAAATATTCCCCAACATATGAGCGATAAAAATAATAATGGCAAACCAAATAATACCATTGTTAATATGGGATTGCCTTTCCACATCGACGCAAGTGTTGATTTTAATTCAAACCAAATTCGATAAATTTGTACTGGTATACTTTTGCCACCATATCTTGGTGCAGTTTCATTGAGAATATGCTCCAAAAAAATTTCAATTGCGTGCGATGTTAACTTTCCCGCTTCATCGTCAGGAATATGATGATGATTTGTGGTTGTATTAATAACAATCAAGCTTGGCAGTGACATTTCAGTCATTGCAATACTATTTGCCAAATCATTGTTGGCCACCCAACCAAATTGGAAATGTTCGTGATATTTGTCGCGCTTTTTACGTATCACTGATTCTACCATGTCACGAAATTCCAACATGTCCGGGGCAATGTCCGCAACGGCATTCTCTTCAATCACAGCTAGTACTAAATTTTTATTTGTCATAAATAGTTGATGTATATTACCATGCGTAACCTTTGGAAATGTAGAAAAACGTTCAGCATTCACCCATTTGTGTAGAGTTTTATTTATGTGATCCAATTCACTAGAATTGTGTGCGGTAAAATTGTAATGAATATTTTCTTTGTAGACAAATATTACCGGTGTACTCTCAACTGGTGCATGTTTATCAACAATAGCTGGATGTGATTGATAAAAAAATGCGTGTGGTTGGAAAACATCAGCCGTGGAATGATATAAATTCCACAATGGTCCTGATCTATCACCAACATACAAAAAATATAAATTTCGATCATTTTTGATTGTATGGAAGCTTTGTGTTTTTGTTATCTCTTGAACTGGGGGGCCATTTAATCTTAAGGCAAAATTGACAATTTCATCCTTGGTTCGATCGCCATTGTATGTAAATTGTTGTTCGCCTTTTAAAAATAATATTGTTGGAAAACCGCGGATTTTAAAATTCTGTGCAATTCCTGAAAATCGTGTACAATCAACTCGTCCAACTTTTATCGAAGTTGCGTAGAGATGTTGAGCTACATGAGCCCAAACAGGATCGAGTCTTTTGCAATGAGCACACCATGGTGCGTACATCTAAACAAATAAAACCAATACATTTTACATCAAGCTCGTATTATTTTAACATCAAAAAATATTTGCAGCATACCATGACTAGCCATTGTCCCTCTTTGTGAATATCAAGAAATCGGTCACTCAATTCAATAACACGTGACGCCGCAGTATTGGCGATGAATGCTGTAACAATTTTATATTTTATTTAGCATAATAAGATTATCATAAATATATATATCCTCAAAATTAAATTATCAAGGTACATTAGTATATATGAATCTTTTATTGATCGTAAAAGTTGTCAGGTTAATAATGTGTATTTATAATTGATAATTGAGACAATATATTTTTGTTAGAATTATGACAGCTTATTTGTTTAGATATGATCAGTATTGTTGATAACAATAATTTCGAGGTTATGTAGGTACACTTACAACTGATAAACGAAATAAAAAATCTTCGTTCGAATTACTGCAGTGCATTTGCATAATAAAATGTTAATAATCGACCGCATGAATTCTGAGCTTATGAATGTATATTTCCAACAAATAAACATAAGATAATAATTTCGTAAAAATTATTAAGTATATTTCTATATATGATATCAAATATCGACCGTACGAGTTTATAGGTTATGAATGTGTACTTCGAATAAAAAAATGATGGAAGTGAGAATTTTTCACACAACTATTTGTAAATATGAATGAACAATTGGATGAAACAATAGTACTTACCACAAAAAAATGAAAAAAATGCAAGTTTGAGAGAAGAAACCATTGTACATAAAGGCTATAAATTGCGAACTTTATCCACAAATTTTTTTAATTTATATATTATATTTGTTAATATTAAAATTTCTCGTCTCAATTTTATTCTCACATTCAAAAAAATGTTGATTAACTATTTGCGAAATCAAATTGTCAAAAGCTAAGTATGTAAAATATTACGCCCTATCAAATGCATAATTTTTTTTTTATGCAGCCACAACGAGTGGAAACAGTGATGTGGGTGCGCGCGCTCATCCAATCGTGCATCACAGCTATTCACTCGCGTGGAAATTAGTAAATGCATATTCAATTCGATATGCTAGATGTGAATAATAATAATAGAAATAAAAGGGCAAATTGTAATAGAACAGAATTATCACATTTATTTATTAAATTGGGCTTTACCAAACGACATTCACTTAGTTTACGAAAGTAAAAGAAAACTTATACAATTATCCGGTACATAACAACATCTTTCCATTATAGAATGACTAGTTCATGTGCGGGTGAAATTAATACCAAGTAATTTATATTACAAAAAATGCGAAATATAAATAAATAATAACCGATTGAAACCATAATTGTTCGAGTATCTCATATGAATAGAATCTTACTATAGTAAACTAGGCGATCCACAAATGGAGTATAGTTAAATACATAAATAATCTTATTATTCAATTTGTACAATTGTATCCTGTCCATAATCTGTACGTTTTCTTCTTGGTTTCGGTACCGGTTTTTCGCTCTCAATAACAAATGTCACATCACTCCTCACTGACGAACTCTCACTCTCAATTATTTTTCCAATATCACTTTTTTCGAGGACATAAGTGCCACCACTTTCCGCACTACTTTCATTACGTCCATCCTTGGTAGAAGATCGTTGTCGTGCGTTTGCGGTTACAGAATCACTGAGTACCAGCTCTTTTGAATTATGTTTAACATTCCGCAATTTATTGTGAGATCGGGATTTTTTACGTGAGGTCATGGCACTGTCAGACATTGTTTTAATTATTTCTTCACCGCCACTATGTTTTCTAGATATTGTCTGATGATGATCTCGAGCACTCTTAGACTTTCCTCGTTTCTTCGTTAGTGCCGTTATATTGTTTCTCCCACTTAAATCAGTCATTTCAATTGTATCTGATTTAGTTCCAGATGTTGAATTTTCTTCGAAAGTAGAAAATAATGGCGGAACGTATGGCCTCATAATTATATTTTCATTCTCTTGAATTGGAGAATTTATTACTGTTCTTTCTTGATATGAAATATCGTCCATTCGATTCGCCTCAATATCATATGGAGATCTATGAGTTGATCCACTGTTTGAAAGTATCCTGTCAATTTTTGCGATAATATTCGTTAAACGATTGGCACTTCGTGTTTTTAATTGTCCTTCAGAATCATTGAACATTTTTAATTTAAAACGCAAGTTCTCACGGCTTACATTTATTTCCACTAATTCTTCTTGTTCACCATCTTCATTTCTTACTTTATCATAATCATTCATAATTTTTCGTGGAAATCGTTGATTTGATTTGATACTCGTTTGCATTGACTCAATATTGTTGACACTGTGAATATTATGCTCATCTATTGTAAGTAATTTTAATCCAACTGATTCACCTGTGGATTGTTTATCGTATCGCAAAACAATTGACTCTGTGGCAACGCCAAAAATTGCATACGCTAATACATGATCATATGGATGATAATCAACGGAGACAACAGCAGCACTGTGGAAATTCGTTGAATATTTTGCGATATGTTTACAGGACTCCAAACTCCAGATATTCAATGTCGCATCTTCACCGCCACAAAGAAGTAGTCCACCACATGGAGAAATTCTCGCAGCTATTTGTATCCTAGAAAAAAAATACTGATGAAGGGACTTTGCTTTTATGTTTCAAATTGAGATGAAATCTATTTGATTTTTTTATGATATCTCTAAAGTACACGGGTGAATATTTTAAACGTTTTACACCAATCTATATTTTTTTTTTGGATAGCTAAGAATTTAAATAAATTCTATTAAATTATATTTGAACTTTCTCATAGTGTAAAGTAAGATTTTGTTGATATACCGGGAATTTATATATACATACATATATATATTTTTTTTTCAAGAATTTAAGATGAAAAGTTTATTGTGAAATTGAAATATTGATTTCCGTCAAGTAGCTAAGTTTACTTTTACATATGAGTAACCCCACTTTCGTGAATATAACGACAGCGTGCGTCATTATACCAATTGGAATCCTGTCCCTTTCAAATGTCCATGAAGAGTGTCGTGATCATGTCAACCATCACTGTCTAATTCTTCTATCCAATCAAAATATGAATGGTATAGCCACTAAAGCATTGACTTTTCCGCCGTTGATTTTGAAACATAATATACTAATGGAGCAGTAGAGATGTGCTATAAAGACTCTTATTTCATTGTTGCCCTCCAGAAAAAAAATCGATAAAAATCACTTAGTTTCTAGAAATCTAATTGGGAATAATATATTGCCTCAAATTTTTTATTCATACCCATAAATATTATTGAATACTATTCGTTTATTTATCTCACCGTGAATTTTTCAGGCCTATGTATTTCTGCAATACAACACCAGTCGCTAAATCAAGCATTCTCAATCCATTGTCACGTGAATGAACAAGCAATCGCGAACCCAATGGATGAAGTACAATTGTATTAATCGTAACATTTTTAATTTCACGTATTTTTATTCTCTTTGTGATTTGCCAGTCACGTGATAATTTTCCTTTTCTCTTTTTTACAGTCCACTGAACAATAACACCAACACTATCGGCAGTGAGAAAATCACCGTCCTTCAAAAAACAAATTGAATTTACAAAACCCTCATGACCATCGAGTTCCTGAATGAGTTCGTAATTGAGAGAATTTTTTCGACGTGACCAGAGTCGTGTTACATGATCATAACATCCAGTTACTATGGAATCAAAATTTGTTGGATCAAATTTACCACAATAAACATATGATGGATGTGGTAACATATTTATCTCTTGAATTATTTTATTTTTTATATCCCAAAGTCGTGCAGTTTGATCAGACGAAACTGATAAAAGTATTTCATCATTATTCGACCAATCCAAAGCATAAATAAAACTCTTATGACCCAATAATTTAATATGCACTTTTTCTTCGTCAATTTTATAAACGACAATTGGATAATCGTATTCATCATAAGTGGCACATGCTAAATATTTTCCATTATTACTGAATATAGTATAGAAACATCCATTATCACTTATTTCAGTTTTAAAAAAAATTTCGTTTGGTATTTTGCAGGATTGCGCAGCTAAACGACTCCACCGTGACAAATTTCCGGTTTCTGTAGTGATTGTGAGTGACTTAGAAGGTTCCATTTGTTCATCTGGTATCTCATCGAGCGTTAAATGGCCATAAAAAACTGGTTCGAGCTTCGGCGGATCGATTGAAGATACAGTTACGAATAAAGTGCTTGAATATTTGTCTCTCACTCCAGACTTCCACCAACGGTATGGCTCACAATGATATCTTTTAATTTTTCTCAGACTTCTCTTGGGTTTATAAAGTTGTAAACGTGCGACTTTATCAACGTGACGAATACCAGTAGCGCTTATCGGTTTGAGAAATGCCCATGCGATTTTATACCAGCAGTCATGTCCTCCTGAAAATAATGAAGAACAAAAATTAATCACAGCATTTCTTGACGCAATTTTTTTCTTCGCCGTAAATAAATATCGTACCAAATTGTTCATACGCAGAACTGGCATCGGCAACAGTTGGTAAATCGACAATTTCAAAGAGAATAAGCGCTTGATTTTTTTCCGCATTTAAAATTGCATCAAAATCATGTTCAAAAATTAATTCTTCATCCCAATATGGTATCATTGACTTATTCGCTCTGAAATCGTACATTCCTGTTATCAAAGGTTGTAAGTGGATACTATCTGCTTTAACTTCATTTGAAACTTTTAAATAATTTCCCGTAGCTTCTTCGACAATATGAACTATCACCATTGGATGTCTTGTTATATAATCAGTTACTAATACATCTGCTCTGTGGATTGTTATTGAAATATATTTTATTTCATTTATTTTATCTTCAATAATTTTATCTTTCTTTTTATTATTCCTCTTGATAGTTTTATTGGATTTTCGAACGTTGCGTGATGTCTCAGATGTGCCAGAATTATAACTTGAAGATGTTGAGCGGCTTCTTCGTTTAATTTTTTTATTCTTGGTAATAATTTCTTCACGTTTGGGAAATTTATCGATGACCTGCATATCAGACATTGAACTCGTCGAGTTCTCAGTCATTGAAATATTTTTGGAATGCCGTCTGAATATTTTTTTTTCTTTACCTGATGAAACGCTGTTGGATTCTTGTTGAGTCAGGATCCCAGATTCGCTTTCCGAATTAATGTCACGTTCAATTATTGCATTTTCTAATGAGAATCTTCGAATTTCAGTTATCTCCTCGATATCTGATACTTCTGAATGCTCTGTTAATTTTTCAATATCAACAGTAGCATTTTGTTTCCGTTCAAATTCATCAGATTCACTTTCAACAGTTCTCATTTCAATTTTTGTTTTTTCAGCCGAGTCATATTTCGTTTCAATCGTTAGAACTTGATCCATTTCATCATTCTCATGTTCAAAAGCCTCATTGTCCAATCCATAATTATTTTTCTCTCCTTCATTATCGGAAATAATATTTTTAAGTCTTGGTGCCGGAACGGGATGGGGTGTTGCATCAACTTCCATCCAATTGCTACTTCTCTCAGATACACTCGTTGATGAAAGTGAATTTCTCTTTGGTGGAAGAATCACACTTGTCTCTTTCGACCAACGTTTACGTTGTTTCTTCATCAAGTCTACCGAATTTTCTAACGACGTATTCAAGAATTTATCACGATTATTAATAACTGATAATTCTTTCACAAACTCATGATCATCTGAAGAAATATTGACAACTGTTTCTTTAATATTTTTCGGTGATTTTGAATTAATATTTTCACGATGAATATCTACAACAACATTCATTGATGTTGATTCCAATTCACTCGACTGAACATGCTCTAATCGTTCCAATCTTCGTATTTTTCTTGTATTCAAAATGGGAGTATTTTTATTGCAATTATCGTCCAATATTTCATGAATATTTTCAATACTCTTCGTTTGTTCTTTTATCAAATTTGTACGAGATCCAAAATCAATGTTGGAAGAAAATTCTGAACTAGTGACAGCTTGTGACTTCTCCATCATTTTATTCTTTTTTTCAATATTACTCGTAGTTTTACCATCACATTCAACCACTTCTTCTTCCATCTCTAATGGCAGTTGTTGTTTGGATTGACTTATATTGTCTTTACGAAATGCAGCACGAAACATTTTCTCCATTTTTATACCAAGTCCACTGAATTTACCGCTAATACGACGTTTATCACATTCTTCCTCCTCATCTTCATTAACATTTTCGTTCTTCTTCAACATTGTAAACCGAATAAATTTTACTGAAGTGTATTAACTTCTGGATAAATGTTGTTCCAATGACGACAGATGTTTTTATAACCAGCTGCTTGGCTTATTACATGTATACATGTATACAAATTTCGTATCCACGCAACGTCGATCGATTTTCATACACGAGTAATTCCACTGACATTATGTTGGATCAGTGATACAATAAAATAATGAAAATGGTATCATCAGATACCAGATGCGGGTTCTCTTTGAATAGCTAAACAATTCGACTATCAATGACTTTTCTTCTTCTAGGAAGATTCAGTATATCAACTAAATATATTACGTGAATCTATTAATTAACTCGACAATAAATTGTTGAAGTGATAAATATTAATTTTGAAGTTTTTAATGTAGAACTAAAAATATGTTTATAAAAATTGTTATAGATTCGTTTTAAAAATTTTTTTTTCATTTGTTTAATTGACACCACCAATTCCATTGTGTAGATGATTGTTATTGACCTCATTATCATCCATTGTCGCGTATCTAGCTGTTTCCTACAATTAGAAACATTAATAATAAATAAATAATCGGAAAAAAAAAAATTTAATATAAAACAAATCAATTTGGAAGATTTGATTAGTTCTATACCAATTCTAAAGCTGCCTCGTACTCTTGTTCACATTGAATTATCACAGGATCATTGTGATTGAGTGAAGGTGATATATTTTTTCCAATATTTGACTTGGTAATTACTTCATGTGAGTCTGTATCAATTTCAACGCGTATTGATTTCATTTTCAAACGAATTTCACGATTTTTTGCTTCAATAACCTTTTCTCTTCGTGTTTCTCGATCCAGTAACTAAAATACATTTGTGACATACATCAGAAGTATATATCATGAATATAAAAATTTTGGTATAGGAATTATATTGAATTCAATAATAAATTACTGCTGTTAGCAGAAGCTTGTCATTTTTTTGATTAATTGTCAAAGTCTCGGAAAATTCTAAAAGATAAGTTGTTCCATTTCTTCCAGCCACTGCTGCTAATTGACCTTGCTCATGCGGTCGAATACATGTCAAAGCCTCATCGCAAACCTGTAAATAAATTATTTCATCAATATATTTATACTAAATTTAATCAATGAAATAATTCACTTATTTAATATACACCAACATGTTTACCTTGACACTCAAAACGGGTGCATCCTGTTGAACTAAAAGATCCCAAGCGTCAAGAGTACCATCCATTTTTGTTAAGAAAAAAACAGAAAAACGTGTAGCACTCCAAGCACCGCCAGTTAAAAGTTCACGATGTCCTCTGTAGCAGGAAAAAAAAAAAAAATACAAAATGATTGTGCAATATATCACCAAAAAACAAATTAGCAATCCGAACTATTATGATAATGATGATATTTATTATTGTTATTATTACAGTTTTTATTCTTACGGAGTCCAGGCAATACATGATTCTCTACAATCTTCTGACCAAATACGCGCAGTCCAATCACCAACAGTCAAAAAGTTCTTAACAAATGTTGGATTTCTCTCTACACTAATAACCGGTCCGTATTGCGCTTTAAATCTGGTTACAATTTTTTCGCCTGGTGTCTTGCCTTTGCGATTCCCCGATATAACCATTCCTACATCAATTTTTACATCAATAATTAGAAAGTTAAAAGAAAAATGAATAGATAAATAAATAAATAAATGAATGAATGAATAAATAAATAGCCAAGATAGATAAATGAAACAAATAACTAGATAAAAAGAATGTATTATTACAATTACCATTTTCAAGACCGCACATAAAACGTGTTCCAATTGACGATTCGAATTGTAATGCTGATATTCCTGTAGCAACATCAACATTTTGCTCTTCAGGTTTCACCAAGTCAATAACTAAACTCTCCATTGGTGTCTGAATTTTTCTTGTATCCCACCATTTAATTTGACCGTCTTTAGATGCACTAAAAAATTCTGTGCCAGTTTTAGAATTAATCCAAAGAACTTTATTACAAGAATCACGATGACTTTCTTCAATTAAACTGACATCAACTGGATCTGAACCTCTTCTAATATCCCAACTTGCTACTTGTCCTGATATTAAACCACTTACCAATGTATTACTGTCTTTGGGACTGTATTCCATTGTAACAATTGGACAAAATGGTTTTAATGTAACAAATGGATTATTGGGATTTTCAATATCCCATATATATGAACAATTACTGTGTATTGTTGATTTTTTAAAATCAGTATTGCAATAACTCACTGCCATACGTGTGCCCTGATCTGGTGACCAAGATAGATGTGTTATTGGTCGTTTTATTGGTATTATATCGCGATAAACATTTAATGTTCGTGAAAAAGTTCGTTGTACCAATGGTGTGGGCTCGGTATCGTGAAAGTATTGCTCATAAATATTACAGGCGTTGTTTTGAAGAATGCAATGCTCCATTTGCTTTTAACAAACACAATTTCTTCAGACAATTCAATGAACAAACAAAAGAAAAAAAGATAGATATATACAGAAAAGAAAACATGTAGCATAAAAACATTAACAGTTATTTAGTTTCTATTAACAATTACCGGTAATAATTGGAGCATTGTATGAATATACATTTCATCCTTTTCAATTTTACGTCTGTAACGAACAGTCTGTTCCAAATCGTGCATATTAATATCCTTGGGCCATCCACCCTCAACATGATGCATACCTGACTCTTTAAAGGTCGCGGTATTTGTATTCACCTGCATATTCAAAATAAATCATTGATATCGTTTTTCGAATGAATAAATATAGTATAATCGATTACTTAATTAATGATGATGCATTATTGATTTTTTAAATGTCGTGATATTTGTACCTACCTGATGATATAAAATTAAAATAATAACTGATATCGTTTACGAATAAATAAATAAATTAATTGATGATGAATTTTTTAAATTAAAATACATACCTCGTGTGCTGAATAAATTTTACTGCACTGACTACCCTGTGTCACTGGATCCAAGCGAATATAATTTTTCATCAATGTCCGATCCGGTTTAATATCTACTTCTAATTTATTATGTTCACTGAAGTCACACCATTTTCCAAATTGTGATCGACTTTTTGTGTATATATATTGCAATTCCATATTTTTATCTGTAATTATTCTCTGTTTTCTCTCTATCAATATTGAGATTTAACGTGTGAATTACAAACAACTGTTCTCGACGGTATAGACTAAACGTGAATTTTGTGAAATCGATCATCGACATGATTCTATGGTAACACTCAATGCATTATACACGTGGGAAACGCATATCAATAATTAAATACGATTAATTATTACAAACAAAAAATCAACGCACAAGATTTACATTGACAGTTGAATTTTTAATGCAAATGAAACGTCATGAATCTCGACTCAAAGAAGAATTGTGTTTTCAGCCGTTAACTTTGCGTTGAACTTATAGAAGTTGACGCATATATTATGACTGTTATTTTTTTATCCATTTACGAATGTTGACACGGAGTTAACGAATGGACTTTTCATTGAAATCATGAATCTCGCATGCAAAGTTGGGTCGTATCAATTAACATTACCTCTCCGTTGAATTCATACAAGTAAACACATATGTTTTCATTGAGTTCTGAATGTTGATAGGCGATAAGCGGTGAACTGTAATTTAAATTGGGATGGAGAAAGGAAAATTGATACAAAATTGGTATTAATTCGGTCCGCTAGAGTATACGTACAATGGTTCATGAAGCAATGAGAAAACAATAAAAAATAAACCATAAAATTATTGTCATTCATATTATTATTTATCTAGGAACTAATTTCACAATAATATTGAATAATTAAATTTCATGTTGAATGTAACAAATATTAATTATAAATAAAATAATGAGTAAATTATTATTATACACATATATATGAGACAGTTGAATTGCATTTGTAAAATAATACTATGAAATAAACACATATGTAGATATATATACATCAGATGATAAAAGACCACGAAAAAGAGAAAAAATCAAAATCAATCGATTTTTCTACTTTTCAATTGTCCATATTTTAACAATGAACCTTTTCGAAGTATCATCCTACGGAATGTTTGAATCAACAAAAGAATTGCAGTAGTGTAGAAAGCAAGCACATCGATTGAGTAGTAATGGACGATGCTCATAAATCTGAAGAGTAACAAAAAATAAACAAATTTTCATTGGGAAATGGTTTGGTAAGTGTATTAGATAAAATTGGGAGATGGTGCTGCAAAAAATAGGTCAAGGAAAAAGTACAATGCCATGAAAATAAATTCACCAATAGCATCTCGGAAATGTATAAAAGTAGTAAAAAAAAAAAAAAAAAACGGATGTGCAGAAAACTAATTCCTAACCCCAAAAATAGAAATGAAGATAATATATAAAATAAAAATAGACCGGCTTGTGTACCTTGTTGTACTCTTAACATGCTCTGCACCTTGATGTCGCGCTACATGTTCCACCCACCATGTTGCCAATTCTCTTGGACCCAAAGGCTGATCCTTCAGCAAAGCGCTCTGACGTCTTGCCGCTTGTTTATAAGGATTATCCTGTTGTGAAGCGACTTTGAGAATAGCCTCACGCAAATCGTTGATTGACAAACTTGCAAGATTCATAACAAGCGCGTAACCCAATTTCGCTGTTAATAATTAACATTTTTATATATAATAAGTAAATAGAACCATAGAAATTATTATAATCTTTCTTTAGTATACATTCGTTTTGTTTCAGTTACGTGAAAACTATTTACCGGCTTGTGCGGCATTGCCATCGTGATCACAAAAAACTGGAAGAACAAGAGTAGGTGCAGCATGATAAGCAGCTTCATGAAGCGATAATAATCCACCGTGCGATACAAATGCACGTAGTTGACCATGACCAAGAAGTTCTTGTTGTGGCCACCATGCACCCGTTCTTACATTGTTCGGTAAATTTTTAATTCCACCACCTTCCCACTTCCAAATGACATTGTAAGGTAGTGTTGAAAAAACAGCAATAAATGCTTCACGAAGAGCGTCTGGCATACCGGAGGCCCGAACTGACGAGCCCATTGACACAAACACAAAACCTTGAACCGAACATGAAGTAAAGAGAAATGATGAAGAAAAAAAACTAAAAAAAAAAAGAAAAAATGATATATTGCTCAGGATATTAACATTACAATTAGTGTTTGCCATTGAAATGTCAGTTTGTCTATTTCTCTAATGCTGAATTATCATAATGGATATACGTTGTTGAAAATGTTAATTGTGTGAGGAGCGTGAGATGATGAATGGGCACATTTGAAAACATATTGAGTAATAATAAAAAAAAAAACAATATACAGTGAAAAAAGCCGAATTATTTTTTCGTTTTTTTCACTGCTTCGTCTTTTCGCATACCTCCACGCAGAAATAATTCTAAATCGGGTGATAATGCCTTTGGCGGTCGACAGTGAAGGCAAGCCACATTTACCACATTTGCCAAATAAGGAAGTGAATCTGCTACAGAGTAATGACTGTTTTGAAGAGTCACTGGTACTTCGGCGATTAATTCTCGCACGTCAGGTACGTCATCGCCTGTTGATTAGTGAAAATGGTAGAATTAGAGAAGAAGAAGAAGAAGAAAAAAAAAAATAATGATGATAATAAATGAGAAGTTCAGAATTTATTACTTTACGCAATTTATATTTATTATTTTTTGATTTTAAAAATGATGACACATCATATGTATATATCCATATAGTATGCGGAAATGTTTCAATTCAAATTCACGGTCACGTACAAATTATGTAATTAATTCGGAATGTTGTGTTTCATTCTGCAGACATGATTTTTCACATAAACAAACCTAACAATAATCGTAAAAGCCAAAAGGTAGCATTTATCTTTTAACGATACGATTATGGACAGTAAAATCGGGTATTTGAAAACAACGAAAAAAAAATAAATAAATGAATAAAACACAAATGTTTTATCTCTACTTTTCTTTTCTTACCTAAATATTTTCTCAATGTAGGTTGAAGATATCCCGCTGTCATAATCCAATGCATTACTTCTAATATTGATAGACATGCAACATTGGTTAACCGGTCAAAAAAATTCATATCTTGTGTGTAAGCCCTACCAAAATATGGTACTAATGACCATAGCGATGGATTACCTTGACGTGAAATTGATCCACTATACAATGCAACCTACACCGAAAGTAAAATGAAAAAAAATGTAGCAATACATACAAGCACACTGTTGCAATTAATAATCAATGAATTTTTCTGTTAAAATATATAAAAATGATATAATATTTTTGTTTTTTGTTCACAGGAATGTAAACATTTGTTTTACCGTATTCAACATCATTGTTGGCACATTTTCATTGTACAAAATTCCCAGAAGACACTCGGGAAATGAGCCATCAAGTACAACAACATCCCAGCTCAATATTGAATTATTATATCCACTTGCATCCGGTCGTTTTATAGCTGCTATTGAACTCTCATCTCGTAATAATGCCTCGCACGATTCCCAACCATATCGCATAGCATTCCATGGCGAAAGTGGCAATTCATTACGAAATCGTGAACCAATAAGATCCCATTCTGACGTATAATTGCCAACATAATTCTGTGGTGTTTGTATAAGAATTTATTTTCATTTCATTATAGTAAGTAAATCATAAAAATTAATCTGCTATATTTATTTCCTAGTTTTTTGTATCTTTTAAATTACCTCAAGTCTCAATGGAACTAATTCTCTTAGGCCATTATTCGCCGCTGGTCCAGAAAATGCACTCATTAATGTGACATTGTGACCTCTTATCCTCAAAGCAGTGCCCAAAGCAACAAATGGTACTGTATGTGATTTAGTACCACCCATTGTAGCCAATAATATATTATAACCCATACAATAATTCGATATTAAACTAAAAATCACTAATATCAAATTTATACCCATTTTTTATTCTTTGCTTTTAGTTTACTTCTTCGTTACTTTGTTAGGAATGGTGATGTTAGTGGTGTCGCTATAACTTTTATAGTCTTCTCTAATTCATAAAATTTGTTGACGTCATGAATATGACCCGTTTCTCACTACCTGACTCGTCTTCATCAATTTTATGAGTGATATTTTTAATTTATTTTCTTTTATGTAAATCTATGTTCATTCATTTTACACCGCACGTTGAGTAAAAGCAAAATTATTTTGCATAATAACGCAATTGTGTATATGACCGAAACTTATTTTTCAATGAACCATGTAAACTAAAAGTAATCTATATACATACTATTAAAATTATGTAAATTAGTGTACGCGCGCCAGTAATTCGTTACCATATTTTGTAATTCTTCACTTTTTTTTCATTATAGTTTCTCACGTTGAATGGTAAATGTCACGTTAATTCCATCACTAATATATATTGTTTGAATTCACACACTCTGTATTTTACAAGTTCACCAATAATTAACAATATACATTGGGTTTAACATTCAATTTTCATACGTGTATTATAAACGCTTTTATTTATTTTATTAACGATCAATAACTAATGCAATAATAATTACTGCATAATTTTGTTTTTCCTTTCACGTGTCTCAATAATTTACACATTGAATAAATATTCTTTTTCTTTCCTTTCTTGTTATTTATAACTTGTTATTTATAACTCGTTATTTAACTTTTTCTCTTTTTCTTTCATTTATCGTCGTTGTATTTAAAATAAAAATTAATGGCAAGATATATATTTTTATGTAATATATATTCAAACGCGTGACATCAACTTTTGCATTTGAAATTTTTATATTTTATAGTGGAGCAACTATAATCGCAGCGTCAACGAGAGAGATATACTCAAACCGCACGCGCGCGGCCAAAGTCACTTTGAAAATATTCTCTTCAACAGTGTGAAAGTTTTACTGACCACAGTGTCTATAGAACCAACAGTACACCAGGTGTAATCATCGTTGGTGCTGAGGCCTCCGAAGAAACATGCGGAGAGAAAAACAGAGAAAGAGAGAGTTTTCTCCCACCACTATCACTACTAAACTAAAATGAAAACGTACACACGCACACACACACACACATATTTATATATGTATATTGAAGTATGTATGCAAAAGTTTGTTCATTCATATTGATTAATGAAATTATTATAGAACAAGTTATTATCATTTTATTTTTATTTGCGCATTTCAAACTAGACAAAAATAGAAGTTAAAAATTCATCATTATACTGAGAACTTGCTTAATTGGGAACATAGATACCAGAGTTAGATTAATAGTACGGAAAGAAAAAAACAGGATACAAATATATTGAGAGAATGAAAGAATAATATGAATTCATGAGATGAGAAGTGGATTTGAGTGGTTGTATATAGTGAAAGAAGAGATTGCGTTTTGGTAGGGATATTCATGTTGAGAGAGTGAATTTTACGTACATTCAATCGCTCGATCTCGTTCTCATCTTCATTTAAAAATTAAATATTTATTGTGTATACGTATGTGTATAAAATTGTGAATGCGTTAGTGCGTGTATGTGCCACCATATAAACTAGTTCATGTTTTAAACCGACTTTATGAGAAAAAAATAAACTCATTATTTGAAACTCGCTTGAAACTCAAGTTTATATTATTAAACATATTACATATACGTATGAATACGCTATAGGCATATTTATAATAACTTGGCATACTATTTTATGCAATCTTTCGATTCCCTGTCGCTGTCTTGATGTTTACATGTGTGAGAAATATATAATCAAATATTTAACTATCTAAACACGTATTCAGGTAATAAATAATTTATTCTTGATAGTGTAAACCTATGGTATAAGCAAACTTTATGAGATATTTTTGTGTTTGTATTGCATTGGAGGATATAATTGATATTGCATCCAGAGTGTCTTACCATAAACAAATATATTTATGAACATCTTTTTGTGTATTGAATTATTCATGGTCAATTGTGGTGATTAAATACTCCTTTAACATTGCAATATTTATCAATAGTTTACGATTCACTACATTATCAATGTGATATATTACAATTAACAATAATTGTATAAAGTAAAATATTTGTTTATTTATTCTTTCAAATTTATTTTTTAATTTGCGCAACACTTGAAAGGATTAATAGTGAACTATATTTTTTTAAAACTTGTCATCTTAGAATAGTGAATTTGTGATTGTAAACGAAAGTCACGCGTGCTATAGAATATGTATGTGCGTGTCAAAATGTTGTCGATCGAAGTCAATTACACGATCACCTAAAAATATAACGCAATTGATGCAACTTGTCGTCGCAACTTTCCCTCCCTTACAAACACATATGCATGAGTACACACGTAAATATGTGCCATGTCGTGTACGATTTAATTGGATGTAAAATAATGGATCAATTAACATAAAAATGAAACAATAGTATTATAACTAATTAATTATTCAATTGATTGATTGACTAATTTATCGGTTAATATCTTTCCGTTTTTTTTTTCAAACTCTTGTTGACATTATATTCGTTGTGTTGTTGTCCAGTCTTCTTTGTGATCTTTCGTCATCGATTTTTATTCCAAGAATTGCTTTGAATGATTTCATAAATTGATCATTTAAACCAGCATAAATAATAGGATTATAGCATATTGATGTTTTTGCCAAGAGACTTGGGAGAACTGAAGTTGTCGCCGATGGATGATACTGTCAATTCAACAATTCATATTTATTTGTGCATAATATCATTATGTAACCCACCATATTATATCATTGCAAAAAAAAAGAAATAAAAAGAAAAGAAAAATATAAGAAATGAAAGTAATAATAAAGTATGATAAACGAATAATTGGAGTGGACTCACATTGAAAAATTGTACGGCCAACGCCAATATCGAGTATGGCGTCCACGCAATCAGAAAAGCAATAATCATTATTGCTACCATTTTTAATACTTTTAAATCACGACGTCTCTTCTTCCCTGCAACGAATGAATAAGAAAAGAATCACAGTGCAAACTGGAGAACATTCAATATAATGAGTCAGGTATAATATTTTTTCGCTTCTTTATTCAACCATTTTTTTAATAATTATTATTTGTATATTAAATTTTTTTTTATATATAAAATATTGAGAGGAATGTTAAAATACCTGCACGTTTTTTCATTTTTTTTAGGCAACGAATGATGGCGGTATAACTTGCTGAGATAATGACAACAGGCACAATTAATCCTAAAATAAAAAGGAATACGACAAAACTTCGATTATTTGATGATGGATCATGAATTTCCCATGAAACACTGCACGATATATTAGCCGCTTCCGGTCCATAAGCACCCCATCCAAATAACGGTGGTAAACTCATTGAGAATGCATAAATCCAAACAACACCCGCCAGCAACAATGCTACCCTAATAGTTCAACATTCAAATAACAAAATTAATATTTGTCCATTATTATGAATTATTTTTACTATTGTATTTTTTATTTGATTTTTTATTTGACTCAATCATTCTCCGCTCACCTTATAGACATTGCATTTCTTGGTCTGACAATTAACATCAATCGCTCCACTGCCATTACTGTTAAACTTCCAATACTTCCAAGACCCAAAGTAGACATGAGGCATGCATACCTTTAACATTCAATGAATAATGATTGTAACATAGACATCTGCTATAAAACCCTATGGTTATCACTAAGAGTATGATGGGATGATAAGTTACGTGACCTGTATAACAGTCGCGATCATATTACTTTGCAGCATAATGAGATGGTTTCAACATCCGTATTTTTAATATACATACAAATAGAACATATATATCCTATTTGAACAAATAGTATGAAATGTGTATGCATATACTAGTAATATATGCCAATACCACTGCAAAATGCAATAATATTTTAACTCTATTGGGAAAATAAACCCCTCGAGTGAAATATATCTGTTTCAATTATTCTTCTCATTCAATCACTGACAAAAAAAAAACATTTGCAATACAGTTCAGAATACATTATCAATATGATTTTTTTTTCCTTGTCTTCATTAATTCAGAATGGAAACTACACGTACATGATAAAATTTATATATCATTAACTCATAATAATTACCATACACAAGTTGAACGACCCCAATACCATTCACCAGAAAGAGCTGACACAAAAGCGATAGGATTTCCCAGAATCGCCACTAGAATATCTTGGATCTGTATGAAGAAATCAATTTTTCTTTTCAACCGTAATCAAATATTAAAGAAAGAAAAAAATTTAGTATGTAATTGAAACAAAGATATGTTTGAAAGAAGTGAAATTTACAGTCAGATTAACGAGAATCACATTAATCGGTGTCCAAAGTGTGCGCGAATCTCTTGCAGTCACAAATAAGACAATAAAATTGAGTGAAAAACCGAAAATTCCAATGAGAGCAAGTGTTATAGCAGCTAATATATAACCGATATAATTCATTTTGCTATAATGATACTGAATCACTGGTTAATACTTTATTCAATGTTTGTGATCACATAAGAAACATAAGTTATTATCCGCGCGTTGTTTTGGACAGAACTGTAAGGATCTTCAAATATCCCATCATATATATGTCAGTGATGACGATTCAGTAGTGGAGGGTGTGATGATGCGCGCTACGGTTCCCCGTTCGTCCATGTGGAGTTCTACATTTGTGTGGAATTCACCCTGTTAGTCATATAACTCGCTAAAAATTATTTTGACGTGAAAAAAAGTATCCAGAAAAAAAAAAACACATTATCTACATCCAATAAGCCTTTGGAGAAATTCAAATTACATTTACGAACAATGGATGCTTCACATCCAGTTTGCACAAAATGTGAACGTGATAATTGAAACATAAAAAATTTTCAATCCGACTAATGAGCATTCAGGGTTTAAAGTCGTTATCTGCGGATTAAATTATATCAACGCATGAACTAGGCAAAAATAACAGATCGTATACGAGTTTTCGCTTGTATTCGAGGTCTTTTTAGCATATATTTTACCTTACTCTAAAAATTTTTCTCATTGTATTTCCAATCAAAATAAAATCGGTTTTTTATTTGTAAAAAAATAGATAAAGATATTTTTGGGGGATGATTGATTTTTGAGTTAGGAATGAAGGTAGCATTCAACTTAGATGACAGCCCCATTTTCTGTTTAGGACATCATCTAACAACATGTTTCACTTAAAAAATATTTTTACCTCAATTTATTAAATTTCATCGACAACGACAACGATATTGGCTTAATATAATATTGATATCAAGTCTCGCGTTTCCATAGAAAAAAAAAAGAAGTAGGAAATTGTTCTCGATTATCTTATTATTAATGAAATTGTCATAATATTGAAAATGTTCACATATCCTCCGTATCACTGTCCGAATCATCAGCCATTGCTTGTCGTGCTTCTGCCTCAGCTTTAGATTTAATCTCAATTGGTACACGTTCATGTTTACCATTTGTATGTGCACCAACCCAACTCATTTCCAGTTCAAACTGTTTATCTTTCAATTCATCATGGACAAGATAGATGATTCGTGCCGCTTCTTTCACCAATTCCTTGCATGTCATATCAGTTAATTTCAATTTTTCAATTTCAGTTTTCGCTGATTGTTTTGCTTTTCCTGAAGAAGAATAAAATATGTCAATACAGTAATTGAGAAAGTTGATATATATTAATACACAATGAGCCAGATAAAATTGTGGTAAAATGAATTTGTTACACACCTACAGCACATCCAAAGTATCCATAAGACACTCCTGATGGATCCACCATGTACATCGCAGGTCCATCAGCTTCATAAGCACCAAGAATGACTGAACACCCGTACGGTCTCACAGCTGAATATAAAGTGTAAGCGTGCATATACATAGCAACACGGTCATTCAAATATTTGACTGGAGTTCCAATGCCATATTGAGTACGATAACTCGCCGCTTCTGATCGCGCAGTTTCAGCTATTTGTCGGGCGTCTGAAATTAAGCCAGACATTGCCATTCCAATGTGTTCATCAACATTATATATTCTTTTGTTTGCTCCTGCTTCATATAACTTTGATGTGATCAATTTTTCCACAGCAAACACAACACCATCCTTTCCACGAAGACCTATCACAGTTCTGAAAACATATACACAATACAATTTAATAATTTCACGTATTCTCATATTGTATTGACTTTGATAATAATTAGCAAGTTCATTTAAAATACACCAAGAAGCATTGGCACAAGAACAATTCGATATGGATTGAATTGTCGCGGAGCTGAATTGCATGAGTATCAAATTTTAGATTCACATTCATTAGAATCAATTGATTCAGAAAAAGTTCATAATGATCAATAACTTACCCACTATTTTCCACAGCTTTTTGAGCGTATTCCACTTGAAAAACTCGCCCGTCAGGTGAAAATTGTGACGCCGAAAGATCATACTGTAATATTTGAGGTTAGGTATACATAATAAATTGTTAAAAAGCATTTATTTGTTATTGAATCATAATAAATGTTTGATTGTTTACCCCGGTACCAATAGAACTCATTGTGCTATCGAATCACGCGTTGATATTTATAATATTATAGTAAATATAAAAAGAAAGAGGTTATTTTGTGTATATATTTTGTTTCGCTGGGACGTGAGCGTGAATTAGCGAAAATCAAAACCAAGTCAAACCATCTTGTCACTGCCAATAGATTGACTGTATACATATATAGTGATATAAAAGGAACTTGAGGTGGCAGCACAAGTAATATTCTAAATTGTTCATAACCTCAATATATGTTGAAAAGCAATGAGTGCGTGAGTTTGAGAGAAATATATCTCTTGATTGATTGTATCAAGGAGACTAGAGAGAAGGAGTCGACACTCCCTACTCAAATAGTTCTTTCAAACGGTCGCAGAGATATAGTGCTCAGGTCCACCGCAGGCGTCACTAGTGTTCTTGAGAACCCACAATATATAGTAATACAAGACTGCATTCACTTTCTAACATGCACAATGATGCATATATATCAGGGGTGTTTGAATTAACGAAAGTCGGAGTACACTGGGTGAGCAAGCATTTTTTTCGGTTCCGAGAGTTTTATGACATTCGGGGATTATAAGGGTCAGTACGTAGGTATCCCACAAATAGGTATATGTAATGGATAAATAACTTCAATACACCAATGTGCTCAGAACTTAAATATAAATTCTATGAACTTATGTCCAAGGCACTACGTAGCTGTGATGGCACAGTGTCCGCTTCACAACTCGACGCCTCAGGTTCGAATCCCCGGACGATTAAAATATTTTTTTTTTTCGCGAAATTATCTGCATGAAATGAATAAAATATTAACATATCTGATGAGTGAATATCGATATTTACAAACGCAAGAATATCTTTCGTATGTTCTTTTATTGAATTCTACCAAACAATGTCTTCGTTACATATAATTAATGCAATCACAGAGTACACGAATATTTATTCAAAAAATGAAACATTTCACATCAAAATTGTAAGCGATAATTAGTTCAACGTTTGACAAATTGTATTCGATTGGTCACTCAATATGCTAGGCGGAAGTACATATCGAGAGCCATTCGTATGATTTCCCTGTTTAATATTCCATTTGTGAACGAGTATCATAAGACACATACTTTTAAACATGGAGGAACAAAAATTCTCAAAATCTATTATTGAGTATTTATGGAGGTCATCTATTAATTCAGTTGTGCTCGTGCATAGTTCTTACTAGCGAATTGAAAAATCAAGTCAGAAATGATGTATATTTGATTTTGAATGAATTTTTTAAGTTGTATACGTTTGCCATGAGATGAATTCAACTAGCATTTGATATGGCCTATTTTATCGATATATTATTATTTGTTGTACTTTAACGCTTGTAAATCATCGAAAAAAATGATGAGGGGTTTTTTAAACATACATTTATTGATGTCCTCAAGTATTTTCGATTCGTGGAGTACAGTTTCGTTAAACGATAAATTCATGCATACGAGAATACAAAATATCCCATATCTTACAATTGAAGAAAAAAAAAAACATTCTTACGGGAATCGAACGCTGATCGTTTGATTGGCACGCAAAAGTTCTGACACTACGACTGTGTAGTCCAATAAATTTTATTGCATTGAAGTTATATTTAAGTTGTAAGCAGATTTGTAAGTTGGGCCGACTTATTGGATAACATTCGTATTTGGTGTGTAGTATACCTGGATTAACCCAGGTATATGGTCAACTTAATGGCAGTGAATACATCATATTTCCTTGAAGCTCAGAAGAGCGCAAAGAGCACAGTTTTTCCATTCCTGATGTAGAGCTTATATTCCTGCATTCGCCCGGTTACTTGCATGTACATTTTTTTATTATTATTATTGTTGTACAGAAACAGAGTAACCCACGTCCGAATAATAAAAACATTAACGAGAGACTTATAAAAATTGAAAAATAAACAAAAATAAAAAAAATGTAAGCATCGCGGATCGAACTCGATTCCTGCATAATACAAGTCGGACGCCTTATCCACTTGGCCATGAAAATACTAAAATATATGGGTAGTTTTTTAATATTTGAAGAATTGCTGCGCTTGAGGTTTAATTATAGGCTTGCCGGTTTGTTCGATTGGTTTATCGCTTTATTCGCGTTTCATTATAATTAGCTATATTTTTAAACATAACAGGAAAATCATAAGTTTCGATGATAAAATAACTCGTGTTGAACTTATTGTATAATTATTATATCTGATGTGCTTATTATATAATAACCCCATGTGAATAAAACAACACGAGTTGTTTCATTAATATGTGCTTTATTTAATATTATTTATGTTTTATTTATTATATGCAGTTTTGTATTACTATATATCATGGGTTCTCAGGAACACTAGCGAGGTCTGTGGTGAAACTGAGTACTAGACTTCTGCGACCACTTGAAAGAACTTTGTGCATACAGGCTAGGATAGGGAGTTTGGACTCCTTTACTCTAGTCTCCATGGATTGTATTCACAAATAATCCCCGTAAATTTAATTTTCAATATAAACATCTCCTCGCACCATTAACCTAGTAAGCTCTGAATATTGTCGTTTGTACCTACATCACGTATTCCGAGATGACGTAAAAATACATTTCTGTATTTAAATTTGAAAAATAAATAGACATCACGAATGCCCCATTAAAATTCAATGTTTCACACGACATGCCCTAAAACAATGATAACTAATTGAATAATATTCACATCACATCATTGGTAATATTTTATTGTTAAATAAACCACAAAAATGTACATTATTATTATATAGGTCATCTAGAGAAATATTTCTCTTGCTTTTCTTTTATTTTTCATTTTTCTCTTCCAGACGGCCAAAATATTCTCATGTCAATACAATTAATAATTATATAATATTAATTAATGATGATTTGTGTGTGTGTGTCTGTGGGCTGTGTTAATGTTTTTTTGCGTGAATCTACAAAATTAAACTATATATATATATAAATTGTATATCCGAACTAAGAAAATAATTGAAACAAAATAAAAATATTGAAGAGAAAAAAAATCGTCAATATCTTCAATCGTTAATTCTTATTATCAAGAGCCACAACTATTTTATATATCTTTCACATTATCATATAGGATATTGATTATAATAAAATAATAATAGTAATAATAATAATAATAATAATAATAATAAAAATATCAACAATGATGATATAATGATGATAATGATGATCATGAATTTTTTTCGATGATGATAACAATAATTTTTACTGCAGTTATCATGTAATGTAATCATTTATAATTATACATACATATACATAATTCATATACATGTGTTTAGTGTTTTACATATTATACATACATGTATGTATGTATACGCTGTAATTACTTTGTTTTTTAGTTCTATCTCTGCAGCCCGCAATTGTAAATTTATTCTGTCACTCTACCGCTCTGACTTTATCTCTCTATATATCTTCTTGCCCTTAATTAATATCTTACTCGCTCTCGCACACGTTTTTTTTTTTTTTTGTTTTCTTTTTTGACAAATACGTCCGCACACAATCATCTTCCTTTTCTATTTTCATATTCAATTTCATTTTCCATTTCCACATTATGCACCAGTAAAATTTTGTCCGATTAATTTCACTGTGTAGCATTAAACATACATGTATCTAAAGTTTTACAATTGTATTTTTTGTTTTTTTTTTGTTTTAAGTTATTTGTTGGTTTTTTTTCTTATCATCTATCACTCATTTTTTATTATTTAATTAGTTTTAGCGTTTTTGAAATGATAGGCGTCATGTGTGCGACGTGGTAAATTAATTTTTCCTACTATCGTACATATTATACTCATCATTATTCAATATTACAAAATAGGTATATGAACCTATTATAATTATGTGTATATTCATTCTATGAATTTTTTTTTTTCCACACATCTGCGTGCGAGTAGTACATCTTCAAATTTTGTTTGCTTTTATATGAAGGCGATTCATTTAAACTATATATATATATATATATTGTGAATAAATTAATATGTATATATAGCGATGTTTAATTGCAACGCACACGCACGAGATTAAATTTTCATAATTTATTTATCTTACACACTTTTATGTATCTATCGGTATAATTTTGTATTTGGAAAAAAGAAAGCCGCGACAATTATCAAATTGCCCATTTGTTTTATAATTTTTTTTAATATGTGCACTTTATTTCCCCTCTACGAAAAGCAAACTTTTTTTTAGGACGTTTTCATCGTCATTTTCTTTTATATATGTCTGAATATATATATTTGTTTTCCATGATTTTTTTTTTTTCATCATTATTATTATTCAATTATTTATTCCAAGATGAGCATTTACGAATTTGGAACACGATTACACAACGTATAGATTCTATTTTTATTTTCTTCTTCATTACTATTATATATTTGTTGTTGTTTTTTCTTGAATCGTTACTGATATCTCAATTTTCTTTTTTTAATTCTTCCGGGTTTATTTTTCGTTATATATTTTCTCTTTATTTTTGTTCTCATATCGTCCCTAGAGCACGACAACTTCAATTGAATCGACGATGACTTTCAAATATACAAGAGATTGATTGAATGTATCGTATAAATCATGTGTTTGTTTTTCCATTTTTTTGTTTTTTTGTTCATTTTGCGTTTTTGTATCAATACATTTGTTATGAAAAAGTGGAAACTATTGAAGCGTGCTTTTCCGCAGAAATACATTGCTCACTAATGTGTAAAAATGCTCTTGCAAGTTTTTTTTAAATTATTTAACCATATATTTTAATGTCGAAGCATTCATTCATTTTTTTATACTTAAATTTTCAATTATTTCACCATTTAATTCAATTTTTTTTTTACTTTTCCTGCATTCGAATCTTTTTTCGACAAATATTTTTGAAATTCGTATATTTAAAAGCCAGTGCTCAATGTGTAATTAATATCTCAATATTTTCATTTCAAGGAAAATATTGTATTTATATATGCTATATATAAATGAAAAATGGAAATTGGGAGGGAGAGGATTTACGCATTTTTGTGTCAGTATATTTTTTGTACATTGACATCTCTAGAACACACATATTTTATTTCACGCGACAATAATTATAGTAAGTATAGAGTAGTTTTTTTTTCGGATGGCTTTACAAATTTATTTTTATCTCGCTCATTTCATTTAATTATTTAAAGCGATTATTTCAGGTTCTTTTATCATTTTTATTTTCTTTCGCCTCCCTGTCTCATCTAATAGTACTAATACCTATTATTTTATTTCTCAAAAATTGATTAATGGAGTACTTGTCATGTTCTCTCATTTAAATTCAAAATTTATTCTACACATCGCAGGGCAAAACAAAATAGTAAATACAAAAAAAAAAAGCTTTCACTATTTATTACTGCCTAGAAAATTTTGATGCAGAGTCAATTCACTCATTGTCTTTCTTATGTGATTTCAATTATTTATTTCTGCTTTTTTTTTTGCTTATGTCTGGGCATGTTATTTATTTATGGTATTATACTCATAACAACTGAACATTTATGTTTTCTTCTCATTTTTTTTTTTTAGTCCCAAATACAGATGCTAGCATTGTTCTTATCTGAATTTCAATTAATTCTTTTGTACAGAATTTCTTCTTTCATATTTCAGTTCACCCAGTTTTTTTTTTTTGTTGCTCCTATTTTCACACTCTTTCATACAAATATTTTTTTAAATCAATCTTTGCATCGTCCTTTTACCTCGAAAGTACACTCAAATCTATATATATATATATATATATGCTCTAAATAGTAGTACATATACATGATAAGTGAAAAAATTGATTTACACAATAATTTGCATATACACTGCTTTGATGAAACGAGAATTCGCCGTCCTACTTTTTTTTTTTTTATATAATTTCACTAATTGATTCTTCTCTACGACAGTGCTAATTCAGTTAAATATATTTGTTCACCTTTTTTTTTATTCATTTGTTTAATGATTAACTAATTAAAGATAAATAATTCGTGGCAAGAGTTGGAGTAAGCACAAAAATTATGATAATGTCACTATAACAATCTTCGAACTCGCTTCTCTGTTGTTTATCATTTCATTTTGTTTCCTTTAGTTAAAAAAAAATAGATGTTTGTTTCATTATATGTATATATATAAAGTTTCCGAGGAGTTTGCTTTATATACATATGCACACTCAATATAGATTTATTAATATTTATACACACTTAATTATTTTTCGTCACTTTTTTTTTTTTTTCAATAACGTCAGAGCAAAATCTAAATTAATAAACGGTGTATTGTTCATAAATATGTTCAGACCATTTATAAACAATTATTACAATATATTCGCAAGAAATATTGGATGATTGATTGATTAGTTAATTTATTACTTCGTTAATTAATATCGTTGAATTATACAACTCGCAATTATTATTTTTTCTTATTTTTGTGACGTGAGTGAATTAAATTTTCGTTTCAATATATATATAATATGCTGAGATAATTGTTATACTTTTCACCATCTATTTCTTTGTTTCCTTCTATTTTATTTCCCATCACCATTATCATCATTGTTATCTTATTCCGTTTTTACTATTGCATGATAGAATATTATTATTTGATTAATTCTGAGATGGTCGTGAGAAGAAAAAAGAATGTGTAAAATGAACAGGGTGAAATTATTCGAATTAATTCATAAATTTGATATATTAAATATTAATTAGCGTTTCATCACGATAAAATGTCAACAAGTGATGAATTTTTCGTCTTCCTCTTCATTATTTTTCTGAAGATATATCCCCTAATTTCATTTATCTAATGGCTTTTATCTTATCCATATTAACAATAAAGAAGAATAAAATTTGAAGAAAGAAAAAATCGTTCTCGTTTTAGCAATTATTGGCATGAATTCATGTCGCCATAAATATTTCGTCGTGTTTATACTTTGTACATACATTTTCCATCCTGATAAAAATTATCCTTGATGATAACATTAACTAATCTTCAATCACGACGACACATGTATATAATTCAAATACGCCTAAACATTACATATATGTATATATAATCAGAAAAAAATAAATAACTAAATTGTATTACAAGTTATATAAAGAATGAGATGAAAGTAACCACGTATCAATTTTCTCTGCCATTTGTTTGTTCCCAATGTTTCAATACAAGATCAAGTAGGTAATTTTTATGAGAAAAAATAGAGCAGTTTTATTCGTAACAAAAAATTGGGGGAAAAATTTCTGTAGATTCCATCGATGACAGAGAACTCTATTCATTTGATATCCAACAGTGGGTCCTGAATATATCACTATTATAATTCAAATCTTATTTCTTTGTTATATTGCAAATAAATCCGCCGTTCATTTTTGTATTACCTATTCATTGTTTTCATATACGAATATTCACTCAGCTATTTTCATTTCGTGCGGGCGCTTTCATTCATTGTTTATTTTTTCTTTTTCTTTTAAAACCTCTCGTTTTATCGCAATTACGATGATATGTTTGTGAAAATGATGTGTGCGATGAATTCAAACGTCCAGATATAACTAATAAACATTCATTGGAAAATAATTCTGTACAATCATTCAATAAACTGTAATAGTCATTTACAATTTACCATTCCATGTTTTTTATCAATCGATCAGTACGAAATATTGAACGCTGTAATTAACCCAAAGCAATTAATTCCCTTGCTAATTCTTTTTCTCATGTCGCTGTGGCGTCATTCTAGAATTGGGGTCCATATGTCCGGGGGAAAAAAAAAGGAACGATAACACACAATGGAAAAATAAAAAAATTACTTTGACCGTGATTTTCCGTCTTCTCATCGATAATATTCAGATATAAAATCAATATCAATGATGCCCCCAATCACTCGAGCTGATTTGCGCAGTATGTTAACTTGCACAACGCGTCCCCACACTCAATCAATTCAAATTGAAGAAGAGGAAAAAATAAGTAACACAAAAGAAACCAATGAACAAATAATTATGGAATTAAAATCAGGCCCACTGTGAGGAATCAGTAATCAGTCGGTGAATAATTTTGTATCTAATATTTTTTCTTTGTTCCGACCGTTCAACTCCTGTGGCTCAAGATCATAATTACATTACGAAAATAACGTTGGAATAAAATTGATGGAGATATCGAACTGCACGGAAATTTGCAATGAAGTGGATCATGCAAAATAATAATAATAATAATAATAATAATAATAGACATGACTGATTATTGAGCGATCGTAATCGGTTAATTCTCATATTTATTACAAAGGAGAAATAATTCTATTTATGATAATAATAATAATAATAATTAAAAAATAATGACAATAATAATAATTAATACACTCGACTATAACAATTAGTGATTCGAACGTTAATTAAACAGGACGTAGTCTCAATAATGCAAATACAACAATGTGTGTGTGTGCGTGTGTGTGTATGTATATGTGTTCATGCGTAATTGGCGTATTAATTGAGATATACGTTGGATCACGCTGTCACACTCCATTTTTTCCTTTGTTAACGTTCACCGGCACCTCATGTGTGTTTGTGTTTGTGTATTCGTGTGATTCTTTTATTATTTATTTAATTAATTTTTTCATTATTCATTTTGAAGCTAGACTCGATAAAAAGACGACGCAAGCGACCTATAACGCGCGCTAAATTCACATTATTTACGTTTACAGATAATCCTTTTTTTTTTAACCAAGTTAAATATATCGCGTTCGTTAACGTAAACCTTTTCATTTATTTTCAAGACGCCTCCTCATCTCAAATGCCAGTTCTTTTCCTACCATATATATATATACACTGAATTCATCTCGTCGACTGAGTGTAAATCCCGATGTCAAGTCCCAACATTTTTTTTGTTTTTTTCATTTTTTGTTTTTTCTTTTCCCATTTAAAATGATTGCTGCGAGGAATCCTATTGCCATTACCCATAAATTAATGATTATTTATAATATGGGATTTGAAAATTCCTCTGTGTCATTATTTTTATTAATTTTTTTTTATTTTATCATCATCATCATCATCATCATCATCATTATTATTATTTTATTTTATTTACTTATTTATTTTTTATTACGATTATACACAAAGTGACTTGACATCAGTCACGGTCGATTATTTGAATTAAGTTTAATTTACAACGGGACATCCTTGTTGTTGTAGAGTCAATACATTTTTTTTTTTACTTTTTTTTTTTCTTTCATTTTCTTTCTATTCATTTCTCATAATTTCTCGTTTCGTTTTTCCATCTCCCATTCCGCAGCAAGATGCGTATATGTATGTGTGTGTGTGTGTGTGTGTGTGCATTGGAAAAAAAAAGAAAAAAAGGAGAAAATGATTGAATTTTTTTCGTTCGAGAGAGTTTTGGAAACGATGTAAAATATTATAAAGTGTTTGGCCTATTTTTTAATTTAGGCCATGGTCGATTGATTGGGATCAGCATTTTGTGTGACGGATGGTGAAGTTGTGTTGACATTACTGTCACTAGAATTACCACTGGCACCAGCAGCTGTACTCGTTGCCTCTGCCGACTGACCATCAGTGCTCGTTTCCGATGTTTGCATGTATTTAGGTATTAGTATTGAATTAAGATTAGGTGAAATTCGGAGTTCATGCTCGGTAAAGTTGAATAATGGCGGTAATTCACGACCATTTGGCAATAATGTTCCTTGTTCACGTAATTCATTGAAAAATGGATGAGCACATGCGGCCAATGGTGTTATTCGCAATGGTGGTGTGTACTCTAAAAGTCGTGCCACAAGTTCCATAGCCTCTGGTGGTGTACGCGGTCGAAATACCTGTAAAATAAAATATTTATTTCAATTAAATTATCTGTTCATAAAATTTATATACATCATAAATCAACTCTCAATGTTGCCCGAATCAAACTCGAATTATTTATAGTAAAACTAATACATATTCTTGCTTATATTCTTGATTTTCGTTTTCTCTCTCTTCAAAAATCAATTGCGAAGTTAATTGTGAGATAAAGCAAAATTATTTGTTCAACTTATATTGTCATTGTGGCATTAGAAAATATATATGTATATATATATATATATATATATATGTATGTATAAATTCAGCTCATTCGAATATGAATTATGAGCTCAACGTAATTTTTAGAGTAAGTGATTTTTCTCGGTGAAGCTTTTGTGTCTCATTTTTTTCTGTTCATAATACAATTTTATTTTTGTTCCGGCAAAATAATGGAGTTTTATATTTTTTAGTACTGTTAACTACCTGATGAAGAAACAGCAACAGCATGGACGGTGGAAAATTAAATAAATAAATAATATAATATATGTGTCTTGAGAATAATTATCACACGAAACACGAAATAAATTGTCAAACCTATATAACATCTGCTGGTTCGCAAAACAATTTGGCGGGTTGGAGGAGTAATGAGAAAAAAATGAGTGGTGAATCAGATGGGAGTATTTGACAATGAGAAAAAAAAAAGAAAAACTCCAATGAATGGTGGATGCTTTTGACAAAGTGAAAAATCTCCTCGCAACAATGTCGAATGTATTATCGGCATCCCAAATTCAATTTGTTAGTTTGAATTGGTGTTGGGTAGGGGGCACGTAGGACAAACGAACAAAAATAAAATAGAAGGAAAAAAAGAAGAAGAAAGAAAAAAAAACAGAACAAAATTAAAAGATGGAAAAAAAAAATCCGTGACAACAATTTGCAGCATCTTTCCCATGAGGAAAACCACTTACTCTAATTTTTTGATGCTTTGTCGTACACTTTGGAGCGCTCATTCGTTGGAGCATGAACTGTAATCACGAGAATATACACGTTCGTTGTGTAAATTATACTAAAAATTCTTTCATCTCGTCACCGTAATTGGCTTTTGGTTTTGTTTCATTGGGCAATAAAAGGGGTAGATATCGCTGAATAACTCCGTAAATAATTATTCGCGTCGTTCGAATCGCAAATATATACATTCTATTTATAAACGCACACAATCGCAATATGATAAATAAAAATGAGTGAATGCATAACTAATAAAATAAAATAATTGAAATACCTTTTGCCAAGGATGTGATTTAATTTGTGGGAACTTAAATTCGGTGTAATTGGGATTCATCTCGCGTATTTGATCTCTAGTTGGTGTTCCAAGAACTTTAATGATTTCAACGAGTTGATCTACTCCGCTGTCGCCTGGGAATATCGGTTGACCAAGCAAAAGTTCTGCCAATACACAGCCAGCACTCCATACATCTATGATAATAAAATGATAAAAATTCATTTCAATAATATTCAATAAAGAATTATGAAAAATATATTACTATTGTTAATTAATTTATACTCACCAATTTTTGTGGTGTAATCAATAGCACCAAAAATAAGTTCTGGTGCTCGATAATAGCGACTGCAGATGTAAGACACATTGGGTTCACCTCGAATTAAATGTTTGGCTGAGCCAAAGTCACATAATTTCAATACACCGGTGTCTGGATCGAGAAGTAAATTTTGTGGTTTAATATCTCTGTGACATATTCCTAATGAATGTATATACGCCAACGAGCGAAATAGTTGATACATGTAAAGCTGAAATGACAAAATGACAAATTTAATTCTCAAATACAAAAATTATAAGCAAACATATCAGGAGGAGAAAAAAAAAAATAAATAAATAAACCGATCAATGAAATAATTTATTTATTCTCAATTTATTTATTTTTATTTTTCAATCTCAAATAAATCTCACCTTGATGAAACTAATCGGTATTGTTTGTTTATTCTTGCTGTAGTGCCGCGCAACTTTGTACACTGTTTCCGGTATATATTCCAGCACTAGATTGAGATAAACTTCGTCCTTCTGTATTGATAATGAAATGAAAAAAAAAAAAAAAAAAAACGGAAAAGAAAAATATCAATCAAAAAAAAAAAAGAAAAAAAAATAAAGAACAATCATATAATTAGCAGTAGATCGAAATAATTAATAAGATGAATTAAGTAGTTGCAAAAAATTTAGTACGCAGATGATGATGAAATCTACTATTTGAACATGTACACTATGTCATCACTGAATGTCACGCAATGTAATATAATGATGACAACAAACAGAAAAAAAATTCGGCCGCGATTAAATGCACTGATAAAAAACGAATATATATCTATATATATATGTATATATGAGTACATATTATATACATATACATATATAAATAATTAGGTAACGCGAAATATTCTCTCAATCGTCACAAAAACAATTTCCACAAAAAAAAACTATATACTATTAAAATGATCTAAATAAGCTGCTGCCTTTCTACTACATTTATATTTCTCTCTCATTATTAATAAATCTAGTTATGTCATTTCAAATATTTTTTTTGTTGATTTTGCTTTGTGCCTCTCATGATAAGAAGCGTGTGTTTTAGCCTAAAAATTTCATCAAAATAGGAAATCACTCGATAATAAACTTTTTGCTACTGGGTACGCTGTGACTTACGGAGACATGAAAAACTGGATTAGTCGCGTTTAAGATGTTCTACAAAATAATAGAGGAACAACAATAGATGCATGCATTCAATATCTAGAACACACATGTGATGCAATTTATTTTTGTTTAATTTATCATTTGATTTTTCTTTTTTCATTTTTTTTTTTCGGTTCTCATTCAATTTTGAATTAATATTCTTTCATCGTCATCGCGACAATATAATAACAATAATTATTTGAATTTAAGAAAAAGTTGAAAGAATAAGTAGTAGATATAATAATTATTGAAACAATTAATAAATATATTCACCTTATCACCGCTTGAGTAGAAGAAATATTTGAGTTTAACGATATTACAGTGCTCCAGTCGTCGCATTATTTGTAGTTCTCTATTCTGAAATATCAAGTAAGATAATTTTAGAATTCATATATGTGTATGTACTTTTTAACGACGTAAATACATGACAAATAAGTTTTTTCACGCTTTTATTTCACGATAAAATTAGATTTAATGATTCAGTATTTTATTTTATTCATTTTTTCCAGTAGTTTGCACACTCACCTTGAACCTTTTGTCCTGTAGTACTTTTTTAATCGCTACCATTTCACCAGTGTCACATAATTTGGCTTGATATACAACACCAAAACTTCCATTTCCAATAACTTTTGTATCAGTATAAGCGACTTCCTGGGGATGATCTGGACCAGCACCTGGGGTCGCTACCACTGTTGTCACCTTACTGCCATCCTTGCCTGCATTGTACATTGCACCACCCATAGAAACAAGCGAAAACACACAGAGCTGCTACAGTGCAAAGTGAAAAGAAGAAGAGAAAAGAAAAAAAGATAGTTGGGCGACAAAAATGAAATGATTGAAAATAAAAAATATTAATAGAGACAAAATATATTCTCAATTAATTAATAATGACATCCATATTATTATTAATAAATAAATCTCCTCATAGAAAATTATTGTCGTCATCATAAGCGTAAAATTTATTTTTAAATCTCAATTACTCACATTTATTTGTGGTAAATTTTGCGAATATATTACAAATTCCTTTGTAAGTTTTAACAGCTTTTTTTCGATTATTGTCTTGTACTCTTTGTTGAACACTTTTATTCAATAATTCACATGATTTTTCTTTAATAGAATTATTGTTACCGATATTTGGATATCTCCAATCTTGACGTGGTTCCGACCAATCGACAACAGTAGTTGAGGTCATTATCGACGAGTATTTATTATAATATGTCAAAGGTGTTTAAGTGTGAAGGAAAAATAAATAATAGAGAAAAAAAAAATAATAATTCATGCCTCATTAACGACAATCCTTTTCTCGCACTTAGTCACTTAATCAATCACAACCTTTTCACTTTTCAAATATCATTGTACATTGTCACTATTGAATATTGATACCGCAATGCGTATATAAATATATATAAAAAAAAAAAAAATAGAGAACCTCTATAATACAACAATTTTAATGATTCTTTTTTGTAAATTGACGAGAATTCATTGTGACATGAACAAGGGCTCTTGTTGTACTGTGTTTAATTAATTCTTGAGTATGATAATACCCAGGAAAATTGAAAGTTAAATATAATGGTGTATGCCGTTGTCGTGATCACGTTTAGCACGGTGATTAACGACTACACAAAGTATTATTATGCATATACACATACACACACGTTCACGCAGAGACAATTAACCCACGAGAATTTTTCTCATATTCCCATAAAATTTATTCTTCAATAAATTCCTATTCTCATTGATTGAGCAATATGAAAACTCAACGCAAAATAGAAATGAATAAATGTATATGTATAAAGTAAATGAGTGTGTAAAAAAAAAAAAAAAAAAACAAAAGAATAATGTGCAAATAATACTATAATTGAGAAATATTCTACATACACTTATATTCGACACTTCGATAACGTTACGCGTTTACTCATCGAATGTGTTTCCGCGCTATATTTAGTCGGCATTGGTCGGCACATAAGAAGATAACGCACAAGGCGACTAGTGCGCCAGCGCGTATTGAAATGGATAAGCGATTTCATATATACATCCTGTGGGTGTTAACTTTCTTGTGCAAGCCTATAATAAAGCTTATGGAATATTCATTATTGTACATAAATTTTATAATTTATTTAAAATTTCACGCGCACGTTTAAAATGACGTTAATGATAATTGTGTAAAGAATATTTAAATTGTGTAATTTATGAATGATTGAGTTATGATAAACAATAAATTGGGTAACACGTGTATTTAATTAACACTGATGCAAATATATATTTTTGTATATGTGTTATAGGAGATTAAAAAAAAAATAAATAAATAAATAACTACATTTGTATTGACATTGTTGAGGTGGTGTTTAGTGTATACGACACGTGCATAAGTATTTGGAATTGAAGGGATTATTATAAATACTGTTGAAGCATGTCAAAAGCATCGCAATACATTCACGATTGGTGGGGCTCTCACTCGTATTAACCCAAGTTACTATATACTATTATTTCGTCGTGAAGTTGTGATCTTTGTCGTCATCAATGTCGCATTGCGTCCTTCAACAGTCATCCGAATGTTATCAAGTTCAATAATGCACGACAATTGAATTTCTCTATCTCTTATATGATATAGTCAATAAATGAACTCGCAATTATCAAATATGAAATGATACAAATTAATTAAAAATCCTCTCATATCAAAACAAAATAAAAATAATTTATACAATAATTATTGTATCTCTTGAGAGTTTCAAATGATAAAAAAAGGAACGAAAAAAAAAAAAAAAACAAACAAACAAAAAACAAAATACTCTAAAAATTACCTTGTAATTATTTTTATTATTTTATTAATTGTCATCAAGTTATCAATGTGATCGCTCATAATTGCAAAAGAAATAATGTCATAATAAAATAAGAAAAACAAGACAGTAGCAATGTGTTATTTTAGTATTATTTTGTATTATTTTCAGTCTATATTAAATCGATAATCTACAAGATTATAAGTTAATAAATTAATTGATGAATGATCTTATTATTTCTTTTGTTGTTCAATATGAGGATTATTGTTAAGATGAATATGTGTATATATGTTTTGTGGCAATGACATAGATATTTTGTGGCTGTATACACAGAGTGAAAGAAAGAGATCGTCACGATATGGCAGATAAATTTTAATGAAGGTGTCTTTACCTGGCACAGTTGTCAGGTGAATCTAGATGTTGATGATTGCGCTGGCGCGAGCGCGGGCGCACTTACCACCACAATTCATCAATTATTGTTAAAGAAAATGAAAATGAAAAAATAAAAAAGAATTCATGTCCAAAAATAGAATTTTGCTAAATATTGATTTATCAAATCTTCAATTTCAATTTTCATATTCTCGTTCACTAAAACAAATCAATCCAATTGCATTCGAATTTAAAGAATGAAAATATTTGTTTTTCTTTCTCGTATATATATATATATATGTAAATGGATAAATAAAAAAAATAAAATAATAACGCGGAATATAGAATGTGTTTGTTGCCAATAGATAAAATAAAGTATTGAGCTTGAGAAATCATTCATGTATCGTTGTTATATTATTGACACAACCACAAAACACATGAGCCAATGAATGCATCAATGCGTTTGCAAAAATAAAAAAGACTTATTTATAAAGTGTCGCAAGAGCAACGGAGAGTGCCACTGACGTTCGTGCAGTACCAGTTCAGGGCCGACAATGGCAATAGCACTTTTCATTGGGGTGCGGTAGCAAAAAGTGAAGAAGCAGAAAAATTTCTTTCTGTTACAATTATTATTGTCAATTTTTCTCCCACGTCTACCATTATCATCGTCATCATCATCAATATCAACATAATTATATTTTTATTTTTTTTTCCTTCAGTCCTTTCCACCTATCATCTTTCGTCACTTCAATTGCATTCTACACGCGATGACATTTAATTTCCGCTCTGAAGTTTCACGCTTACAATGACGAATGTATTGAGGGAAATAAAAGCATAAATTTTCAACTAGAAATAAAAAAACTAGAAAATTTTTTCCATAACTGAATTAATAACAAGATACAAACTACAATAAATATAATCATCAGTCAACGTTTATACATGAACCTACAAGAAAAAATTGTTCATGCAATGAAGGCCAATGGATGAAAAGAGATGAAAGGAGAGAAAAAAAAAAAAAGAGAGATTGATAGAAGAGGTTAGGTTAGAAAATGGCGTATGGTATACACTACTCACTGCTAATCTTCATGCCGCCCAGGGGCGGATTTGCAGGGGGTTTAGTCCCCTCGGCGAAAGAGGTGGTCCTTGGACGGCCGCTCATTCTGAATCGCTAGCCACCTCTCCACCTTTGCCACTTCCAATTTCCTCTTCAAAAAAAAAACGATCAAGCCAATTCCGCTTATATTATAACCTCGTTGTATATTGTATTTTTTAAATTATGTATACTTGATATATGGATATATGGATATATATTTATATATATTTATTATAAATATTTCCAATGGCTGCACCCTTAACAACGATGACAATTGTTCACATTCACGATTGAGATGTAAAAAAAAAATGCACGTGAAACTTTTTTTCTCTCGTAACTTCTCCCAACTCTCTCTCTCTCTTTCTCCTTCTCACGCTTCTTCGTATATAATAAACGTCACGTACATCAATGACAACCAATATCACATCGCACGTTTGCTACATGTAGCTGGTATTGCCCGCGTATACGATATATAAAGCTTTTTTTTTCTCCCAACGGCACGAGCTCGTGGCTAACTCAGTAGGTAATGTCGTAAATTCTCCGTTTCTTTTTTTTCCTTTTTTCTCAAATAATCATGGAGATGATTGAATATACAATTGCAATTTCATGTATATTTTAAATGAAATTCTTCACAATTTCAACATTGAATATAACCCAATACCGTAATAGATGAAAAAATGAAATAATATGTCACAATAACCTCACAATTAACACTTGAAAACCAATGTATGTATCAATTATTATTTTTTTCGTTCCATTCAATATTGCTTGTTGCTTTTCAATAATAAAATATTCAGTTAATCATTATTGTTACTACTGTCTGTAGTACTGTGTGTATATGCATGTAAGTATATTATTATTGGTAGTAGTGGTAGTGGTGATATAGTATTGTGGAGTAACCCATACAAATTGATGGCGAGCAATACTTTTTTCTTTCTCTGCACCACGCACATACACACACACACACACTCACACACAAAATATAGTTCTTTTCTCTTGTTCTCTTTTTATTCCTCTTCTTTATCTCTTATTTTACGTTGTTCTGTTCTCTTCTTGGTTGGAGTTTTTGACCGTTGTGTCGTGTCGGTGGCTTCTGACACAACGACACGAGGACAAATAAGCCACAGCACGTAGTGTAGCACTTGCTAATAAACCCAAGAAACGAAACACGATGAAGAAGAGGGTGCCGCGGTGGTACGACTATATTATATACATATATATATACGTGGTTTATATATCAATATATATATATATATACATATATATGAAAAAGAACACGATTACTCTACGTTTTTGGAACGGAGTATAAGTCACTCGCCGCGCACGGTCAAACGACGATTATATAGCGCACATATACACACTGCACTACCACCAATGTCGGCGATCTCTTTTTCCCTCTTCCTCTTTCTCTCGCCTATCTTATTTTATATATATCTATCTTCGTCTGGTTCAGCAAAATTTCTTCGTAAGCACTAGGATCTAGCGCGCACGTAGCCACTTCCTGGACGAATGTCGTGACGCAGCTTCGACAACTTGACTGTAGATGACTGCTGCTGGTATACCAGTTTTCTCTAAGTGTTTTTTTTTTATCTTTCAATTAATTTTTGTTTCCTTTTTTTTTTTGTTATTTATTTTATGTTCATTTACAGAACAACGGCACTTCCCTTGCCGTTTTACCTAATTCTTTTATATCGGCATGATATACACCCTTTCCGCCCTTCTTTTTTCTATTCACGATGTGTATGTATGTATATTGTGTGTGGGGTTTTTTTCTCTTTCTCTAATTTTGTGTTTCGTTTCTCGCTAACGTCGCACTCGCCTATACCTAACACTACCTTCCTCTTTTCTCTTGTCGATTGCTTTCAACTCTCTTTCTCTCACTCTTACTTGTCTTTTCTTTATCTCTATCTCTCTTTCACTGTCTTACAGTTTCTTGTCCGTTGTAATTCCTACTCTGTCTATCTCTATCGCTCGTTTCACGCAGCACATTCGTTCGTTGGTGGTGGTGGTGGTGCTGCTGCTGCTGCTGCTGCTGCTGCTCTCTTGACGAACACCATTCGTCTTCTTTCTATTCTGTTTTTTTTTTTTTTCTTTCTCTCAATTCTTTTTCTAACTTTTACGCTTTTGCTTTGGTGTCTTGTGCTGCTCACACATACACACAACTCCCCCAGGCAATATATATCCGAGCAGCAACAGAGAACGAGCGGTTCGTGATTTTTTTTTTGTTTGTTTCCGATTGATTATAATTTGTTTAACATCTTCATAATTATTATTTTCATAATATTATACACTGGTGATTGCGTTGGAATATATACTCCGTGCAACACACCATTTTCCCGCGGGGGCGACGAAAGCCACAAGCATTCGTGTTTAACGACGTCGTGTGGGCGGCGTCACGAACAATTTTTTTTTTTTTTGCTTCGTTTGATCTATCCAATCAACAGAGTATTTATATATTGTGTTATAATAATGTATATATACACTTAATACATGAAAGATATTTAAATTTTATTCTGTGAATGATATCCGCGCGCAATTGTACCGCAGCGGAACTCGCAAATGATTCCAAACGTCCTTTTTTTTCGTCTTTATCCTTGTCCACAGGAGAACACACCACACACACCAGCCACAGAGATTTTTCGAAGCCTACCTCAGACATTGACCCGTTCGGGCGAGATCGGGCTACTCGAGCATTTACGATTTTACACGAGTGTGACGTCAACGCTCACCCTACTATATTTTCGTCTCTCTTATGCCCTTCCGCTCTTGGTAAATTGTACATTTTGATAATTTTTGATACAATATTGGCAGCACTGATATTCTCATTGTATAGAGGGGGGGAAAAAAAATGGTGGTGAATATAATGCGCGCGAAATTCAAATTGATGAAATGTTTAACGATTATTTTCAGTGAAGACTAGCACATATTTTCTTTCGCAATTGAAACAGTTATTATATTTTCGTTTGCTGTAAATACTTTGGTATTTTAGGTTAGAATTGTCAATTTGTTTCATAAATATATTTAAATAAACTAGCAAAAGTAAAAAATAATTAATTTACTCGATCGGTAATGCCTGAATTCACGGTGTATTACCAACGAGTGATAACGTCTATACATCAAATCGCTTGCGACATCTGGTGGTAACTCAATGTGACAATATTTTTTTCCCTTATTTCATGATAGAGAAAGACAGATAGAATAGAATATAACCGTCTCGGCTGCATCACTTGGTAAGCGCGGGCTGAGGTTCAAGTTGCGGTTTGGAAGCCACGCGCTACGCATCTACCGAATATCGAAGCTGAATGAGTCTCATCGCGAGTTTCAAGCAATATACATATTTATATATACATATATATACACACACAAAATTCCAAAATATAGAAAATTCACACCGTACATAAAATTATTAATTTAAGTGACAAACTGTGTGTTATTGTGTGTGCGTTGTATGTGCAAGTGTGATAATTTATTTATGAATTGTGTCAATGTTTTAATCGTGACATTGTAACAATTATTTATTCTAATTTAATATTAAGTACAGCCAAATAAATATACGTTGCACTTTCATTTTGGAAAATATATCACGGTAAGTCTATTTTCATTTATTAATTAATTATAAATATTAAAACAAAATTTAATTTTCAAAGACGATAACGAAGAAATAAAATTCATTGGATACATATATATATATATATATATTAAATATGAAACAATAATATACATTTACTTTTAATTTAAGCAGGAATGGTAGAGATTAAATATTTATATATCAATTTCCGGAAAAACAATAGTAGAAAAAAATAAAAATTATAACGATCATAAATAACATTTTGAGATGTGTACTGATGTACAAAAAAATAAGGAAAAAAAAAAAATATGTACTCTAGGCAAAAAAGGGACGCAAGGGATTGTAAGAAATGCCGCGCAGGTACGAAACTACCTGAAAGATCTCAGGCAGAAGACCGGTACACACATATATATATATATATATATAGACAGTTATTCACATTGGTCCATTTGTTTGGAGACTACCTGACCGATTTGCACCTGCATTTTCTCAATTATCCTCTTACTATTCTGTCTTGACACGTCTTTGCATTTGCAAAACTATTATGTGCATACCAAACCGAAAGAAAGAAGTGAAGGTGAAAAGTAAAAAAAACAAGAAAAACACATTCCATGAGTTTAAAAATTGATTCCACTACCCTTACCACTTCTTGTAATAGTAATTTAAAATATTAAAAATAATAAATATTACTAATCCAATAATTAATATCCATTAAATATTGATGATTTGTTCAATGATGTTAGAGACAAGCAGGAGAATAATTTAATTCAATTTACTTCAAGTACTATCGACAATATATTATGGGCGCTTGGCGCCCCTTTTGCACTTTTTTTTCCTCTACATTTTTTTTTTTCTTATGCATTGAGGGCTACTGGCGCTGCATCAACGCTCTATACATGCTCATTTCGACAGCTGTGTTGTAGCAACAATGGTTTTTGTCAAGAACCCCGTTGAGAGATGATCGAATAAGCCCACTGAGTGACCCAATGTTCATTGTAGAATAAAATCTCTGATACAATTCACATATTTTCACGAAAAAATAAAAGAAGAAGAAGCAAAAATATTCGTAGGAATCGCAGTATATACAAATATTTCTTCTATCAATTTTATTCTTCGTAATAAAGAAGAATAATATATGGGAATGAAATAAGTTACACATGTACAGAAACTTTTTCTATCAATGTTTTTGTTCGAAGGAACAAAAAAATATTCTATGAAATACACACAACACAATATGCGAACTTTTTATTTTTTTCTTCTCTATCAATTTTGAATATTCAATAGAATAATACACACACAAATATTATTCCAACTAATTTTGTAGTTGAGAAAAAAAATAAATAAAATATATATTTAATGCGTGTAATATCAACAAAACAAAAAAGACATTCTTTATATTAATTTAATACTTCAGAAGGATGGAAAGATGGGCACTCAACACACAGATGAACACACAGAAACATTTTCATCATTGGATTTAATCTTGTTCTTGAGAAAAAAAAAATATGTAGAGACTCGGAATTAACTCGGAATTAGTTTCACTAACTAATAGTACATTTAATGTGAAGCACACAGGGCAAAAGGGCCAATTGTCTAACAGCGGCTTTTGATTTCGAATCAAAGACATGGATAAGAGAGAATGATAGAGAGACAGAAAGTGAATACAACATCGTGGGAAGAGTCAACGAAGCTATAATAGGGGAGCAACATTTTTCTTCCTGTTTCTCACTCTCTCTCTCTTTCTCGTTCACTATTCCATTCTCTCTATTTTATTTTGTATATGTGTGATGTGTTGCTCGTGCGGGCCATCTGAATTATTTTTGTTCGAATGCATTTCTAGTCGGACGGATAATGCGGGATGACGAATCGACGGGCAAGCGAACCCAGTCAGTTATTATAGGAGGGTATATAAATGCATTTGGGGCTGACTGGTCGCGTTGTTCATGCGGAAAGAGAACGAACAAATTTAGTAAAATACATTTATAACATACATTCATGCCTGCATGTGTACGCATATATGAGTTTTATATAAATAAATGAATATATATACATATACATATATGTATTCGATGATTTATATGGAGAAAGAGCAAGGACTCATTTCCATGCGAGCATTCATACCAAGCTGTAGATATATGAGCAGACAGTGGTATAGAATTAATTATGCAAAGACATTGATTATCTGTTCATATTTAAACGCGCTCAGAATAATATCGTATGAAAGTTTCATCACTTAGCTATAGAGTCGTATGTATCTTTTTTTTTTTTTTTATAATCCTTCAGGGCTTTCCAGTTTGATGAATAATTTCTCAAAGCAAATTGTCTGTCTCTAGACAATTTTGTTTTTATTCTTATTTTGTTTTTTTTTTCTTTCTCAACGACGAGCTACGGAAAAAAGAAGAAGAAAAATATATGGTACAGAATCGCCGTCTTTGTGTTCATCACACTTCTCTGCATTGCTTTCATGAAAGATTTAGAATAAAGAAAAAAAAAAAATCTTGTGTGTATTTGTGAGTGGTGAAAAAAAAATTGAATAAAAAAAAAGAAATGTGGTCTTCTATTTGTTGCAGGGTAAAGAGATAAAACACGAATATAAACATGAAGAAATTGACGGAATTAATTGTTGTATTACAATTATTTGTTTATTATGGATGTTTATCGTTACCATCTGGTGAAACTTCAGTGCAAACAACAAATACAGCTACAATATCTACAGTGAGACATAAGAAAGTTGTGAAAAAAACGCAAGTGAATATTTGCGATCTTCAACAGAAGGAAGTACCAATGTTCTGTTATTGTGATAAAAATGAATTGCACAAAGCAACTGATGTCCAATGTCTTATTTTGGAAACATCAAATGCTAATGATACAGTATGGAGTCATTTTATAATGTCACAGTTGGCAATTGACCGTTTGAAATTGACTGTACGATCTGGTGCCAATATGACATATGTCCCGAGCAAAACATTACGATTATTTCCAAACTTACGTAATATCAATGTGGAATATGCGAATTTTTATGAAGTACCGGAGAAAGCTTTCTCGAATATATCCAATGCCCATGAAATTAATATTGGCAAATGTGGTATCATTCAATTACGGAAAAATTCATTTATTGATATGAGCAAACTTACATTCATAAATCTTGATGATAATCGTATTATTGAGATTAGCAGGTAAGATATACAGTAATGAAGAGATATTTTTTAGAGTAGTACACAAAGTAAAACTATTATTTTTATTCAATTAAATTTTGTACTCCTGACGTTGAAGTTCTCAACTTCCAAATTTTTCACAATATGTAAGCCATTGTGATAGCTGATATCTGCTTCCCATTCTTCGCTGTATTTTCCAGCAGAAAAGTTCGATCAATATTTAATTTATGAATAGATTCTTTTGTATTTTGGTTTCATCAAGATAGCTATCGATTTATTTATCCATTTTTCGGGCTGTTTATTAAACCTTCTCTCGAGTATTCTCCATTATTTTTATTATTCAAATTATAAATAGAAAAGCAAATTAAAATTCAACGAATTCAAGAGCTTATGCAGCACCTTTAAATATTATTAAATTTGTCTTGAATTTAACACAATTTGTTTTTCATCATTCTTGAAAGATTGAAGAGGGTTATAACACTTGAAAAAAAAATATTAGTTTCTCGTAACACTCTAATATATATATATATATATATAAATATATAGAATATAAAGAATTGCCCACACTTGAGTGATATGACCCCGAAAAGAGAAAAATAAAATAAATAGAAAAAAAGAAATAAAAAAATAAAGAGGCACTAAATCCGACGCAATAGCGCATACTTTATGCGATGGGTGATGTGGTGTTATGTGTTAATGCTTCAATAAATTTTTTCTTTCAGAGAGGTCTTTGTTAATCTTCCGGTACTAAAGAAGCTCTTTATAAACCGTAACAATATTACGTTACTTCATGATCGAGCGTTCAAGCATTTAACATCACTACAAGAGCTTGAATTGAGTGACAATAAAATTGCCGTAATAACTATGGATAATTTTATTGGTTTAAAATCATTAACACGTTTGATATTACGTTCAAATCGTATATCAATGATTGGTGATGATACATTTATTGAAATGAGTGAATTAAGTGTACTTGAAATTGACCAAAATGAAATTGAATATATATCAGTAAATGCATTCGTGGGAATGGGAAAATTACGAAAACTCAGTTTGGCTGACAACAAACTTGTTAAACTTGAGGCAGATGTTTTTGCTGGTGCCCCAGCCATCAATTTCCTCGATTTGAGGAACAACTCTCTTTCAACTATGACATTCGACAATGTTAAGCCAATTGTTACAAATTTATATGGCAATTCTAGTTATTTATATCTTGATGGTGAGTTTCATTTTATATTATTCGTTTTCCGCCCATTTTTTTTATTCCTTTTTTTTTTTATTTCGCTCCCTCGACACATCCTCGGGTGTATCAAACCCAATCCCATGTTTATTCTTACTTACATATGTTTTTATTCATGGCCCCTGCATGCAAGGCCTATCATCAGTACGTATATATATAAACCGGTCCCCAAACGCGCGCACGGGCCCTATATTATATATATATGTGTATGATACTACATCATTGCAAGAGAGAGAAAGAGAGAACAATAACCCGTTGATTTTGCATTCGCCAAAGGGGAGATCGAATTCACTGTATATGTATATATGTGAGAACCCTTTCTATTTTTTCCCATTCATTTTTTTCTTGTTCATTTTATTTTTCTTTTTCGTTCTCTTTTAGTTTCATTTAAGCCATGTAGTCTCATGTACGCACGCACGAGCACACACTCGACTTCACCGCCCCAAAAAACTACACACACACACACACACACACTCAATAGAATCTTCTTCCTATTGTTATAATGGTCAGGGCAAACATTAATGGCTGGTAAATCAAAATATTTTAGTACAGTCATGTGATGTATTATATACACGATTAACATAAATATATTTGGTAATTTTGTTCCTAATTTCAAGCTTGATTATATTTTTTTCATTGGATTTTTAATTCTATTTTTTAATTTATTGTCGGAGATGATTTAAAGAATTGGAAGAAATTTCCCGTGGGAATTTTATTCGTTCCAATTGTATGGTATAATACTCACGGGATGCATGATGTGTTTCACAATGAATACATATCAGAAAGGAAAAAAGAATGATGATGTATTTATATCGAAGTTATTTATGAGTAATAGATCGGCGGATGTATATATATTATATTACCTCTTATCTTGGACCTCCCCGTTCATTCCTGAATGATGTTGTAATCTTCTCCACTTCATATTGTACCATGCTAGATTTTATGGCGGCAAAAATACTCAGCATCTTTACATGTTCACGTTGTGTATATATTTTTTAAACGAAATATTATAAAGAATTTTTCAAATGATTTTTTTTACTTATCACGTGATTGTTGGAATTAAAATTAGGATAAAATTAAAGACTCATCGTTGTATGACGTATCGTAACGTAATTGTTACAAGAATTCCTTGTGGAATTTATCAGAATTTCAAACAGGAAAAGTGTATGTGTATACAACGAACGTCTAGAGATGACAAGCATTCTTGGCGCCATAAAATATAACAAAGAATACTATATACAGTGGAGAAATGATAAGATGATTCAACAATAATTGGAGTGGCCTAAGATAAGAGATAATATAAAATAAAATATTTATATATACATCAGGAGCGAAGAGGAAATAATTTTATATTCATAATTGAGTTTCAAATTATTTTTTTATGTTTATTATATTGGGTAATGTAAAAAGTTGAAGAAATCAGCGGTGGAAATTTAACGCTATTAAATTGCAGGATATTATTTTGACAGAATGCAAAATGTATTTTGCAATACACATTGCACATCAGAGGATAAGAGGGAACCAGAGTAAGAGAGATAGATAAATATGAGGGTAAACTTCGAGCCCAAGCTCCATCGCGCGGTAGGCGTGCCCCTATATTAGGTTTTAATCATTTAGGGGATGAAATTTCAGGGTCGGAGGCGTGGTAGTAGTCTGCTTCCCTGCCGGCACCACCCCTTCCTGTCTGCTTTTGCTTCGTACTGTCTATTTTTTTTTTCTTTTTCTTTTTTTTGCGACCCCCCATCCTTACGCACAAGCTACTTCGCATGTCGCCAAGGGCGTATATGGAATTTTCTATTTTTGTTATTACATAAATAGTCAACTAAATTGTTTCGTCGTCTCGTTTTGCAATTTTTTATTTATCAATCTGTTTTATCCACGCTCCTTCGTTTTTATTCTCTCTTTACGTACATATCTTTTTTATCTTCATTTTCCAACAAATAGTCAACTGAATTGTTTAGTGATCTCTGCTTTCTATTCTTCATTTATTTGTATTTTTTACCTTCTATTCTCTTTACTTTCTCCGTTAGTTCATAACAGATTCAGTCCCGTCTATAATGTTTATCTTTGTTTTTTAAATGAATAGTCAACTGAATTGTTTATTCGTCTCGTCTTTCAATTTTTCATTTATCTGCATTTTTTACCATTTGTCCTCTTTATTTTCTCTTCAGGATTATAGTGGATTCTTGTATGCTCGATAATGGCTGATATGAGTTTGATGAAGATACGAAGTGAAGAACAAAAGAAAATAAAGTTCTTATACTTGAATTTAATATTATTATTTTTTTTTTTTTTTGCAATGTTATGTCTTCACAAGCTACTTCGCATTTCGCCAAAGGCAAATACAAAATTTTTCATCTTCCTCATTACATAAAAAGTTAACCAATTTATTTCTTGTCCGCACTTTTTACAGTTTTTTTTCTTTCATACATTTTGTTTCTCATCACATGTCTATTCCATTTTCACTTTAGGATTATACCAGATTTGATTCCCAGTATAAAAAATTCTTCACTTTTGTAATAAAATGATCAATTAACCAAATTGTTACTTTTTCCTCCCTTGTTCTTATATTTTATTCATTCATTTTTCTCATATCAAATGTCCTGTCCATTTTCTCTTGAGGATCATAACAGCCTTGATTTTCGTCCCATAAAATTCTTCACTCCTGTTATTACACAAACAATCCACCCAACTGTTTCTCCTCTTTTTCTTCTCTTCTTTCAATTTTTTATTCATCATTTTTTTTATTTCTTCATATCTTTTGTCCTTTATTCATTCACTACAGCATTATAACGGATTTTGGTTTGTTTGATGATGCCTGATATACGTGTAAGAAAGACATGAAGAGTGAAAAAAAAAAAAAAGTAAGAAAAAGTTCTTTATACTTGGACCACACATTTTTTTTTTTTTTCTTCCAACGATACAATGACCGATCGCTGTTGCCGTTTACCTGTATTGGAAGAATAAGATCGGTGAACAGAGATATATCTGTCTTTCTCTGCTGCGTCCGGTCGTTTGTACATATATATATATATCTATACATATTTTTTCTTCGCATTTTTCCCTCTTTGCCCTCGCACACAACCCTCGACAAGCTTTGGTGCGTCGACGTAGTTGCTGCCACTCGCCATATATAAATTTCCAAGCGCCTCAGGGGCAGTATTATACATAGGGTAAAGGCTCGCTCAGGAAATACCCCAAGCCACAATAGGGCGCAAAGCATTACTTATATACATATATATATGCACATATATACCTTTACAGCATATAAATATATTTATTAAATAAATACGATATTCGTCCATGCGATTGTTAATTATTCCAGACATTTTTTATTCCATTTCAACCATTTGATAAACACGAAATCCATTATTTATCTTCAATTAATTCTGTATGTCATTTTGAATTTCTAATTTTCGTCCCCTTTTTTATTTTATTTTATTTTTTTTTTTTCTGCAGATAATAAATTCATTTGTGACTGTAAATTGGCTTGGATCAAGGGCTTGAGAAACGAAACGGTGAATCAACAATTAAAAGACTCACTCGATTTACTAACATGTTTCTTGGAAGGCCACAATAAGACAATTGATAATGATGAAGTCGATATTGATAGAACTACTGGTAAAGTTGTTGTGGGAAATAATGGTAAGGAAAATGTGTATTGTATACGCAGTATTTATAGTAACCATGTACAAGTTAGCTACGTATACATGTATTAGTGTGATTAAATACCGAAATAATTGATGTGTAATTCTACAGGGGTGACTGTCGACGTCAATAAGCCGGGGGAGAAACAACAAGAACGCGCGACAAACAACGACATGGAGGCAGATAATTCTGATGATGAAGATGAGGAGGAAGCGGGTGAATATGATGAGCACTATGATGATTATTCTGAACAAACACTCAAATACGAAACTGGAAAAGTATGTAAAAAAAAGAAACTGAAATTACTCCATTTATGAATGCATTTGAATTTTAAATTGAAATTAAAATGATTGGAATATGTGAAAAAATAAATTGAATGGAGTCCCTTTAATTAATTTTTTTTTTTTTCCATAACTTCAGCTCCAGTCCGTTAATGGACGTATGGGCTATATCAAACATCTATTTGAGTTGAAATTGGAGGAGCTGCCTTGTCCAGAACAATCGAGGGATGATCCAATGGCATCGGAACAGCCCTCGAGTCGTCGGGAAAATGCAGCTGTCGCATCAGCGGCATTTGCCCAAGTAAAACACACGGCCACGATAGGTCAATGTCTCATTCTTCTTGCATTGTCACTTTTCGTGTAATAAATTATGGCTATGATATTTTTCTTTTTTCATCTCACCGTGGAATCTATATGCGTATATGTACAATATAGATACATAAATTTATGTCATTGTCGCGTGCATCAATCACACTGCACAGCTAGTGCCAAAAAAAAATGAAAAAAAAACGAAAAATACGAAAAAAAGAAAAAAAAAAAAGAAAGATAGTAATGATATTCACACGAGGGAGACAACACATTTTTTATTATTAAATATTCAATTTGTGTCAATGTATATGTTTAAATATTCGTCCAGTGCATTTACTATAATATTCTCAGACATATGGCAAGCGCCTGATTACATACATATTAATATTATATATAGCAAGTCGGAATTTACGAGCTCATTTATCATTTATAATTTAAACAGACGCCGTGCCGATAGCTTATATAAAATACTTCAATTTAATATTGTAGAGAAATTTTTTTGAAATATTTCTTTTTCTTTTTTTTTTTTCTTCTCACAATTGTTTAGGCAGTTATTTTTATTTTGTAAACTTATTAGTCGACGTTCCTGTATAAGTTTAATTTTTAGTTTAAATTTTTCTTATTATTATTATTATTATTATTATTATTATTTTTTCATTCTAATATTACTATATTGAATAGTTATTATTTATTAATGAACACAGTGTTTAATGTGAGTGCGATAGGGTGGTGAAGGAGAGGAGGAAGAAGGAGCCAGCATAATCAATCGATTGTGCACTCTGCATTTAGTACAAGTGAAGTATTTTATGACTGATCGACCGACTGTCTCTATGATATATTTATACCCTTTTCCAGTGCTCTCTCTTATAAGTAATAATAATAATTATTATTATCAAAACAATGATAACGATAGAATTAAAATGAAAAATAATATTAAGACGTAATATATTATGTTTTTATAACACTTCAACAAATGAACAAATCAATAAATTATGGAGATATAAAAAAAAAAATATAATGTTTTCTTTATTTAATTTTTTTTCTCGTCTCACATTTGCCCTTCCGCCCGGCCTTATTATTTTAGAACACTTTTTTAATGTCTGTAAATAGATCTTATATGATAGTGCGTGAAGAATGAACGCTACACATAAATTCCGACCATAAGCGCGCCCATGTGCCTTAATTACTTACAAATGTCTTGATAAAAATTTCCTATATATAAACTGGTCCCATTTTAGTTTGTGGCAGTTTATGTATGATGCAGCCAAATGTCGTCCAGTAATTTAACATTCGAAGTTCATTGTTCAATTCATGTAATATGTATCCAGTTGAATTATTTTGTTGATATGCATGTATGCATGTATGCGGTTTGCGTGTCACAAAATAAAATCATGGGTCCACTAGTATAGTTTGAAAAGCGACGGAACGTAATCACAAGGCCACAATCGATCAAAAATCGACAAACTTGTAAAACAAATACTAGCTCTTCCACTATTTATTCACAAGTAAACAAATTCAGTCTTATCGTTTCAATGTACTAGCACACAGTATCACAAACATCATTGCATCTCGTATGTAATTTAAATTGCAGAAGAGAATTTTTATTTGGCGCAAGGACATATTAGTTAATAGGGATAAATAGTTATGTACACATAACATAACGTGTGCGTACAGTGCAGCATTATTATCATCATCATCATCATCATCATCATCGTCGACGACGACGTAGTGAGGGACAAACGTGCTTGATCGTGTGTCACATATGTACGTGCATCGGAAGCATTGGCATTAAAGCCGAATCGTGTATATCCGCTCGAGTGATTTATATAGATAAAGAGAGAGTAGATTTATCAGTGCAAACGTACAAGCAACGTGGCAGTTATCTCCAATAGTAATTTGGAAAATAAATATAATGTCTAAGGTAAAAATATATTTTTCTTCCTTTGAATAGAATTTTTAGTGATTAATTACAAATATGTCGTCACAGTTGTGTTTTATGTATTCAAATAATTTTTGGGTAGACAATAGAATGGTCAAAAAAACGCCAGGTGTTGATAGTTATCTTCATCGAGATTATTCTGATGGTGCTGATGGGCTTATTTACGACCTATGGACCCGAGGCACTGCCATCAAAAGCATTGAAGGACAAGGAAAAATTGACAAAGTTGAATAATTCGGAATACAATGAATTAACGATTTATCCAAGTAAGTTCTATTCACTATTGTATTTTAAATAGATTTATTTATGTGTGTGCCATCATGTAGATACGATATAGTTGAAAATGCTGGACATAAATGTGTGATGTTGTACACGATGCTCAAAGAAGAAACATCAGCATGTGAAGTTTTTCAGCGACGAGAGCGATTGTGAAATGAGATATGAAAACGAATGTGAATATTTAACACTGAAATGTTGTCAATGTTGGTGGTTTTGAGGTCAGAAACGACCACGTAGACACATAAAAAGAATAAAGAATAAAAATGAAGAAGAAAAAATTAGGTATTGTGGTCTGTCAGTTCGAATACGTTTGAGTTTGAAATTGGTTTAGCTTGATGTTTGTTGTACACGTGTGCTATGACAACCGGTTTTGTTCTTGGCATTGCCCTTTGCCTTCTTCAGGGCTTTTTAGTTTGTGGCTTTTTGGCGACATTTGATTATGCACCAGAGGCAAATGCCGCCCGCAGTGAAAATAGCGTTGCGGCGCATTTGAATGGAAAGGCCACTTCGTTGCCACTCAATTATTCAGGTGAGTTCACTGCAGTCCAGCATTTTCTACTTCAATTTGATCTTTTTATCCTGCAATGAAGTTTAATAAATAAATCAATGATAAATGTATTGTGATGGATTGAATTATAAATATACAATTGAATTTTTTATTATTCATATATTCTATTTTCATTCAATAAAATATATAGTGTACCAAGATGTCCATGTGATGATATGGATTGGTTTTGGTTTTCTCATGACATTTTTAAAGCGATATGGACAAAGCGCAGTTGGGCTTACATTTCTGGTTGGTGCAATGCTGGTGCAAGTGGCTTTACTATTCGATGGTGTTTCCAATATTGGAAACAATCGAAAAGTCCCGCTCTCACTAACATCGTAAGTGAATTCTGATGATGAAAATAAATAAATAAAATGAAGGAGATAAATTATTCTTGTATCATTACTATACTTACGAATTATATTACAAATGTTTCTAGACTTTTGAATGCCGATGTAGCTGTGGCAGCACCACTCATATCCATGGGAGCACTTCTCGGTAAAACCACTTACATGCAACTCATTTTTATGGGCATCATTGAACTCGCTATATTCACAATAAATAAATATATCGGCGAGCATTATTTTATGGTAATTTGAATTCCAGTAACTTCCTTACTGTTTAAAAATAAAATTTATGCATCAATATATTGGCAATTCAATTATTCAGGCAGTTGATGCTGGTGGTAGTATGTATGTGCATATTTTTGGTGCTTACTTTGGACTTGCAGTGAGCTTTGCATTTGGAATGAAGGATAAACCAAAAGAACATCACCAAGAGGGATCAACTTATCATTCTGATATATTCGCAATGATAGGTAAATTCGCTTAACATTCTGACAGTTATTATTTATGCTGCCTTATTCACATTAATTAAATTAATATATAACAATTTTAATTTGTCCTAATTTTCTTTTATCAACAGGCACAGTTTTCCTTTGGGTTTTTTGGCCCTCCTTCAATAGTGCTCTTCTTCAGGGTGACGATCAACAACGTGCAATTATAAATACATTGTTGGCAATTGCTGCAAGCTGTGTCATGTCCTTTGCAATTTCGGCATTAGTATCAGACGAGAGCAAATTTAATATGGTCCACGTTCAAAATTCAACACTCGCTGGTGGAGTTGCTATTGGTACAGCAGCTGGTGAGTTCATTCACCAAGTTGGTATATTATCGCACAGATATCTGAAGAATTGAACCGAGAGAACAATTAAAAATTCTTCATAATGTAAAAATGGAATGAAAAATATAAAGTATAAATATTCGATAACCACAGGAATGATGTGTGAACCGGTGGGAGCACTGGTTATTGGTTCATTGGCGGGTGGCTTGAGCGTTTACGGATACAAATATTTATCGGTAAAAAATTAATTAGTATTAGAACATGTATAAATTTTTTTTTTTATTTCATTCTGAGATTTTTCCTTTGCCTCAGCCGCTAATACAGAAGAGATTAAAAATTCACGATACTTGTGGTGTTCACAATTTGCACGGTATGCCAGGAGTTATGGCTGGGGTTTTTGGTGCACTGTTGGCTGGAATTGCCAACGAAGATACTTACAATGATTCACTTTATCAGGTATATGATAAAACTATACAGGCTTATTGATTGAATTCAACTAAATCGCATTGAAATGATTTAATTCCTGCAGATATTTCCTGCTAGAGCGCCGAGCGCCGGTGGAAAACTTGGTGAATTACGCGACAATCTAGATGTTGAAGCTGGTTTAGACAGAACTGCTGGCCAACAGGCTGCATATCAATTGCTAGCTTTAGTTGTAACGCTACTGAATGCATTAGTATCTGGTGTGATCACTGGTAATGCTTGGTTAATTTTTTTTTGTCAGAATTGTTTGCTTTGTTTCATGAAATTGTGATTGATTTTTTACAGGGATGATTTTGCGTATGGATATTTGTGGGACAGTTTCTGAAGCTGAAAAATTCGACGATGCTTTACATTGGGAGCTTGACGATGATTTAGAACAAGATATACCAATGAAGAAACGGGAGAGCAGCTCAAACAGAGTGACAGAACAAGTTTCTATGAGTCACATTTAATTTTTAATTGAAATGAATAATGCATTTTTTTTTTTGCTAAAATTCGATGTTTAAAATTTTTTTTTAAACCATTTTTAATCAACATTATTTACGTATTTATCTTTTTGTATAAATATACAAATTAAATGATTCAATTGTTTCATCATGGTGAATTCATTGTTATCATTTGTAATTATATACATTTGAATAAAAATTTATTTCATCAGTGCGTGAACTACAGCCTTGGCATTCAACGTTTTTAAATCCGTATAAGTTTGACCGGTACCGACAAACACAATTGGCTGTCCAGTGATATACGTCATTGAAATGGCGGCGCCGACCTGCAATGAAACAGTAAGAATGTGAAAAAAAAAATGTCACAATTGAGGCTCACTCGGTTGAGTGAATAATAATAATTATTAACCTTGTCGTCGATAGTATCGAATTTTGTCAGTACAATTCCATCAATAATACGTGGATTAGATGAGTTACTGTAGTCCTCAAGTGCACGATTAAATTTGACCAGTTGATCAACGGCCTCATTACCGACAAGCGCTTCGCCCACAAAGAGCACGAGATCCGGCTCATTGACTCTAATTAATTTTGTCAGAGCACGCATCAATGGTTCATTGTCTTGCATTCGACCAGCAGTGTCAATTAATACCACGTCAATTCGTGCATCTTTTGCATAGCGAATCGCTTCCATTGCAATGCCAGCCGCATCTTTACCGTATCCCTTTTCATAAAGTTCAACCATTGTGCGATTTCCATGTTTCTCGGGTGGATGCAATGCATTCAAATGACGCATATGCGTTCGTAATTGTTCAACTGCACCAGCTCTGTAATTAAAATAAATTCATCAATTATCTGATATATTTTGATTAATTATTCATTATTATATATGTAGTTATTTGTATTTGAACTCACCGGAATGTATCGCACGCGGCAATAAGGACGCGAAAATTATTTTCAATCAACCAAAAACAAATTTTTGCTAGATTTGTTGATTTACCGACACCATTAACACCACAAAATGACATAACATATGGCTTTCCATTTTTTTTTGCTTCATAAGCATCTCGCAGTATGTCAACCCGGCGTTTAGGCGACAAAATTCGTACTAATGCATCAGTTAAAGTTGTTTTGAAAGTGCTAGCAACAGTTTCAAATGTACCAACAACTTTTCCCTCGAGATTTACGCGCACAGAGTCGCATAAATTTATTGCTATATCAGAAGCAACATTTTTCGATATCAAATGATCCTTCATTTTCTCCAAAACTGGCATTAAATCCTCTTGCTTCAGTGATTTGTTGCTAACGAGTCCTTTTAATGCGGAGAACATACCTCCTGACGATTTTTGATTATTCATTTTTGTTCTTACAGTATTAATTTCTTCATCTTCACTCTCGGACTCGGAGTCAACCTCTAGATCACGTATTTCTCCCTTCATTTTACCAATTAATGCTGTATCAGCGTGCACGTGATCATTTGATTCTGGTGGTTTGTCTCTCGTACGTTCTAAATTCGGTAAATCTTTATTTGTACCACCCAATTCCCATACACGTGGTTTTTTACCAGCTCTCTCATCTCTAGGACTTTTCGGGCTCTTTTGCTTTTCAATTCTTTTCTTGGGATTATTGAATCGTTGCGCAAGTTTAATACGATTCAGTATCAATGGATCAGTTTCCATCTCATCATGATTATTTACAATATTATTTTCCTGTTCTTTTATCATATTCTCTTGAAATTTCATATCAAAATCATCATTAGTTGATGAATTCTTCTTTTTTTTACCTTGTTGCTGTTGCTTCTTATTATTCTCTTTATCATCTTTTCTCTCAATCATACTAGATACAGTTTTCTTTGATTTAAAACTCTCATCAAATCGACGCATTTGTTTTGGCAATTTAGCCTGTTGTTTTCCCCATTGTTCCGCACCCGCCAATATAATTTTGAACTCATCCTCAAATTTGTATTTAAAAATGAATTGTTGTGATTGATCCAATCGATTTTTGAATTTATCACGAAATTCCAAATGAATATCATCCAAAAACTTATCAACATATGATAATTGCAGTATCTTTTGATAAGCCACAACAAAAATTAATTCAAATTCATTGTCCAATTTGTATTGTAGACGCAGAGATTCATGCTCAAATGCATTGGTACCAGTGCGTTCCTGCAATTGAACGGAAAAAATAACCTATATATTTATGCTTCAACGGACGATAATCTAATTAACAATGCATGCCTGCAATGACGAGGAATTTTTTTCAATCGCTATAAATATTAATATATATATCAAAAATGAATATATGAGAAAAAGAACAAATATAAAAATATTCATTAGATAATTAATTTTTGAACGAAGCCATAACCTACAAACAAATAATATCTGATGTTTATTTATCATAAAAAAAAATGTGATGAAATAATTTTTTACCTGTAGTATCACACTTCTGATTAGCGCATTAACACTTGATGTAAATATTTGTGATGTACTTTGGAAGCACCAGAGAACAATGCCTCCTTTACTGAATATGGTAAATAAATCCAACATTATTATAATATTATTTGAAAAATTTTTCAACCGTATATAAATTATATTTTATCGTTCCAACAGCCAATTTACAGCTGTTCCACCATTACTATGTGTATGTATGTATATGCCATATGTTTTGGTGTGCACCAGTGTACACGTCAGATTGGGTTGCCGGAAGTAGAATATTTTTTCCGCCATATTTCAACTTGACACACGTCGCCATCTTCATAAATGCGCGCCAACTTCAAATCATTTTTCTTCCTCGTTCTAGCATATGAATTTTTTATTGTTTTTCTTAGATGATTTAAAATTACATTCAATAATATTGATGTCATGTTAATTATTTTTGATAATAATATGGGGCGATGAAAGAAACACGTGAGAAAAAAATTACTATATGTTATTGTTAAAAATTATTTGTGAGGCCGTTAGAGAATTCATTAATAAATTTATTATGAATGAATTTTTGATTACATATTATTAATTTTTAATAATAATAATAATGAGTAGTTGAAAAACTGTTACAGAATCGATATATTACACGTCGATAATTATTTTCACAACAAACATGAATAGCTAGAATTAAATTTTGTTGATTATATCATTAAACAACATTTTTTTATCAGCCCAGAAGAACTTTTCTGATCATCGCACCACTGACAACTTCTTCATCGCCATCACGCGGTCCGATACATTTACTGCTGCACAAATATTGAAGTAAAGGCAAACGATATTTCCCACAGAAATCAACAAACTTGACATGCTCTACTCTGTTATCAAAGAAGACACCTAAAAAGTAATGCAAAAAAGAAAAAGGTTTAAGTGTGTATACACATTTGATTAAAAATATCTTAATATTAATATTCATTATACCTCGGCACTTTGGATTGACGCAATGATGACCACTATTGAGATAATCTATCAGAGTTTTCGGTAAGTTTAAGTTCTCATAATCAATATTACTTGTTTTAATGATCCGGGCTGTTACTTCAAGCAATGATGGTGGCTTGTGAGTCATATCTGACACAAATCTAACAACTAAAGGATTGTCTCTGAGAGATAGCTGTGAATAAAAAAATATACATTGTATGAAATCAAATAAATACATTGTAATAAAGAAAAATAATCATATTGAACATGTGTACAGATATTTACTTCAGTCAAACCCTTCAAAGTTATAATTTCCGTTGGTAATGTTCTCAGCTGATTTTTATGAAGTAATAATGATTTAAGATTTTTCAAACTGGCAATTGATTGTGGTAAATTCTCCAGCATATTGTCACAAAGTATCAATGCCTGTAGAGATCGTAATCTTCCAACGGTGGATGGAACTTCAGCAAGTCTATTTCCACCCATTGCTAAAACTTGTAATTTTTCCATTTTCCATATATCCTTTTTGATTTCTGTAATGGTATTACCACCTAAATATAAAAACTTCAATCCAGTCAATGATAAAACTTGTTCAGGAAATTCAGTCAATCTATTTCCACTCAAATTTAATTCACGCAAACCCAACATATTATCAAATGTTTTTGGCAATGATTCATTAGTTAAATAATTTTGTTTAGCAACGAGGCATTTCAATGGACATTTGCCGATATAATCTGGCAATTGTGTTAAATTACAATTAGAAATGTCCAAAGATTGTAAATTAATAAATCGAATAATTGTTGGTGGAATTGTGCCAATACGATTCTGATGAAGTAATAATGTTTCAATGTTTTCAACATCTTTTTTTGCTTCATGTAAATGTTGATCCAAGAGTTCAGTGTCCAACATCAAATATGATAAGTCCAATGTCTTTGAACTAGAATCTGAGTCACTCGAGTCAGAAGTATAGTTCTCCATTATAAATCAATTTCCCTGTCTGGAAAAATTTTTTTTCAAATATTTAACAAATTAAATACTCAAAAAATATTGTCATACATATTTTAAAATAAAAAACGAAAATTAAATTTGAAATTCCCCGCCGATAAATTTGCAAAATTTCTCTTCTCACTTTCACTCTGCGTATGTCCAAATGTAATAATTGAAATTTTTGAATAAGAAAATTTTCAACGGTAATATTTCACCAATAGATATTCACATAACAACAATTTTATATAGAATAAAAAAAATGTCTCAAGTTATTCTATCAGTCATCACAATTTTATTTCACAAAAATAAATGCGAATAATGAACAATAGACAAACAATATCACACAACCAATATGAATTAAACACAAACTATATATCGTTCAAATAATGTCGAGTATATTCCAAATATCATTGAATGCGTGCATGTTAGAGCACAATGTCCAACTTACAGTCGACTGATTGACAATTTATGCATATAGTTTCATTTTATAACTTGTCTTATATGCATTATCAATTCTCATCATCTTCGCAATGTCATCTCTATATACTAACATCATTCTCAAGCTGTAATATAAAAACAATTTTACATCACCCATAATGTATAATGACACTATATCAGCAATATTTTATCAACTAAAAGTCATGAAGGAAGAAAAATAAATAAATACATCAGTAATCCCTGATCTTGTTTTCTTATAGAAATGTCGATTGATTATATGACTAAGACGATAAATTTATAACAGGAAATAATGAAAACACGGGGCATACTGATTCCTGCATACGTTCCAAATTTCCTCGATATATAAACATAATTTTTTGATTGGTTGATAGAATGTATATTAGCTCCAGTGAGAAATAGTCAAATAAAGAACTAATTATTCTCAAAGTTAATAACTGTAACTTTCATCGGGTTAATTTGTTATGCATAATTAATATCAATTAATAAAAAAACATATTTATGATTGATATTTTATATAATAATCGGTTTGAAAAAACAAATAGATGTACTGCAGATTTGACTGGGCATCCTCAATGTATTGGAAATTTTTGTTTAGACATCTGGATTTTTCTTCGTATAATTTTTTTATTACCGGCAAAGCATCTTCAAATGTATCATATTGAGGTTATGTTCCGCACGCTGATGACCTCTTCATAAACTTTACAACTCATTGATACATTGAATCAAAATACAAGAAGAGGAAATAAGACAGAATAAACAAATAGTGATATTGCTCAAACATGTTTATATTTAAACCAAAATGGTTCAATCTGAGACATGTACGTATGTTTAGCACTAATCCGGTATTCGTTGTCAGGAAACGTGGTACAATAAATGATGTACGGCAACAAAAACACTTGATAATAAATCAAATGTTGGCAACAAAGGACAATTTTGATAGTGAAAAGTGGATGAAAGTACGAAAAGATTTATTAGATTCCGGATTCGCAATCACTGATACAAATGTTGACACTACAATTATGACGAGATGTTCTCAGGCTTCAAATTGTGCACTTATCGTGGATTATATGCGATTTTTAATATCCATAAATCATAAATTGAATATGGGAACCGTTAATAAATTTTTCATGGCACTATATGATAGACGAAAACCATTGACCGAAGAAGAAATCGAAATAGTTTTCAAATGTTATGATTATATCAAAACTGAATATTCACTAATTGAGCCTCGTACAGCACAATACTGTATTCTATGTTTGAGTTTAACAAATAGATGGAGGGAATACAATGATTTATTAGAAATGGCTGAATACGGTAATTTCAATCTCCCGAGTATCCATAATGCAATTGCCACAGCGGCATTTAATAATGATGATCCCAATATTGGTTGGGAACATCTGAAAAGAATATCACCGGCAAGTGATATTTCTGACAGAACATTCGAGAGCTATTTAAATTATTGTATCCGTATATCAAATAATACAGAAGAATTGGAATCCCATGTCATCAAGCAGTTTCAACTCTGGGCAGACCATGAAATTTATCCTAATTTCAAAATTCTTAAACTTTACATGGATTGTTTGCAAAATACTGGGGCATGGAGCGCCAGGGAAACTAAAATAAATAGGGAGTAAGTGAAATATTCAGAGTAAGCGAAGTATACATAATTGAATTAATTTCGAAAATGTATATTAATTTATTCCTTATTCGACAGCACATCTTGTTCGGTGTGCGGCCATCATTTAACCGATGTGGAAATCACACAAACTGACTTCAATTTGTTGAAAGAAAATTTTTTCTCCAAAGTGGTTGTGGGTAGCGATATCTACTGTAACACAACACCTGAAGAGTTGCATCATTTTAACAAATTCGTCGATTCAACTAAACCGTATGATGTTGTAATAGATGGATTGAATATAAGCTATCTACATTACACTCGAGACAAAAAACATATTGGACGAGGGGTAATTAATTACTTCATACAATTTCTATCATTCATATCAAAATTGTAATTTGTGTTCAAAATTTGACTCAATTTCTATCGTTTGCAGTTGATAAATGTAGTAAAGCAATGTGTTACACAAAACAAAAAGATTTTCGTATTAGGACGAAAGCATATGCGGAAATGGCCGGCGGCGTTGATAGATTACGTGAGACAGAACACTAATCTATATCTAGCAAATGATCTGTAAGTTGTTTCATGTGATGAATGATTCTCAATATTTCTCTATTAAGTTCGGCCAAATTCCATCTTACTTAATGCCAATTTTGCACCAAATTCAATACAGATCCAAAGATGATCCATTTCTGCTGCATGCGGCTCTCGCGAGCGGTGCACAGACGTATCTTATCTCACGTGATTCTATGCGGCAACACAAATTCCTTCTCGGAAACCCACATCTACAAAGCCTTTTTCAACGTTGGCAATTGAGACGACAAATTAGGCCGGTATACAGTAATACGTTACATGGGCGAATAGTATGGATTCAACCGTCGAACTTCAATATTATATCACAAATGAATCCTAATGGTGATTGGCACATACCGTATGATCAGTCAGTTAATGATGACGGAATCCCGGAACGTTCGTGGCTATGTTTAAAGAAAAAAGATAATTCAAAATAGTGTCTTGTAAATTATTTCAATAAAATTATCGACATAACTCTACAGTGACGTAACTCTTCCGTTTGCATAATCAAATATAGCCCAATAATTTCCAAATCAATTGTAATATTATTGTAAGAAAAAATTATGAAGAATACATATCAATTGTCATAAATTAATCAAACGCTCAAAATAATATCAAAATCATTTTCCCGGGTTCTTGAAACAATAAATTCATATCATGCGCGCGCACGTTCCTCGTAACTTTTCTCATGGCGCCATGATCGCACAAAATGGCGTCGGCAATATGGCGCGCAAAGCAATTTACGGAGAGCGGCGAAACTCGTATTATACATATACATTAAATATATTAGCGGACCCGCTGTTTCTTTTGTGTTGAATGCATCTACTTGGCGCAAGCTACCGCGTCTCTTGATATATCTACAATCTGCGCTTATTCTCTCACACGACGGTGTACCACGCGCATTCCACTCCGTTTGATATCTCCACTTGTGTATATGTGTTTCTCTACATAGTATACACACCAATATACCTACAAATATCAACCTTTCTTCCTCTATCTCACTCTTACATTTGTCCCCGCCGCGTACAGAAAGGCGCAACAGGTGATGCGTCGTGTGTCTCATGTTTTTTTTTGTCCCCCATCTCTCTCACCTTCACCGCACTGGCCGTATACATTTTTCTAAAAGCAATAAAGAGTCACCGGAGTGCAGTGAATGTCTTTTGTGAGTTGAATTTATTTTTTATACACATATATATATATGTATTGTACCGGAAATTCTCCTTCCTGCCGATTGTGACGGCCTGAAAAACCGTAACGAACTTGTGTGTTGAAAGATATTACCACAAAATCAAATAACTGCCAAATTAATTTTATTATTTGTTTATTCATTGATACGTTCTTAATTTCCTTTTTGATTTATTCACTGCAAGTGTGTTCGTGTATGTGTATGTGTATGTGAATTTGATTAAGGAAAATGATGATAATGATGGAGATGGAGATGATGATAATGATGATCATAAGGATGAGCATGATAAGGATAATAAATAAACAAAAGAGAGAAGACAGATAATTTTGGAAAAAATACGACGAGAAAGAGGACAAAATAATAATAAAAAGAAAAAGAAGAAAAAAATAATACCAAACGGACAAAAGGAAAAAAAAAAAAAGAAAACGTGAGTGAATTTTTATATCTTTTGTAATCTAATGACAATATTTCCTTTTGTATTCTTTCTACAGGTATATTCGTGTAATTATTAATTACAAAATAGAAATGACTGTGAAATAAAGAATGTGATCTATGAAAAAAGAATAAAATGATAGTGGAGTTATCGAAACTTATTTATCAACTAATGTGACTGATAATTCCAATATGTAATCGGGATAAAATGATAATTACTCGGATTCCTCAATGAGAAAAAAAATTCTATTGATAGAATAGCGGAAACCATATTGGTTACCAATTGGTGAATCGAAACATTCGCTTGGTGAATTTAATTGAAGACAAAGAAATTAATTGGAATGCAGTGAGATATTTTTGTCAAGTACATATGTGGAATGTGGAAACAGTGCTTGGATTCGTTGTATCTACGTGTAACGTCTTTGCATATCAGATTTTCTGAGTCAGCAGTTGATATCATGTATGGCTTCCACATATAGTCGAGTAAAAAGATAGGAGACAGTGTAATTCTAACTAAGCTTTACATGAAACAGTCTCCTCAAACTCAACCAACTACTCTCAAACTCAACCATTCAATAGCTTCATTTAATTCTGTCAATTAACTCTCGCTATATACGAATCAATAAGTCAATGAGCATATCATTGCCTCTGCTATTTATTGGTATATATAAATGAATATATATGATTGTACATTCGTGTATATGTTGATTATATATTGAATCCCAATGTCATTGTTCACAATGAGTATATACATAGTTTATACAATTTTACAATAAACACAAAGCCGTGTATATATTTTTGTATCCTTGGGTTGTATCCGCCATGTTGAGAATAGTGTGCGCACGCACTCGCCAGTGAATTATTAAAAGTATAATAAGGACCATTGAAGAGAGAACGGGAGCATGACAGAGAGGGAATAGTTTTAATAATGATAACAGTAACGATAATAATATACATACTTCAGTGAACGAACAAGGTGGAAATGAGAAAGAAGGAAAAAAATATATATTTAACACACAAAGTTTACCCTTGGGGCCTTGAGAAATGAAAGAAAATAATAAGCACCCGCACGAGAATTGTGGAAAAGTTTATTTTGTGAAATTTAAAGAGGAGAAAAAATATATGAGAGATGAAAAAAATAAATGTATGTACAGCTTTGTATTATTATTTTTTTTTTTTTTACTAGAGCATTATACTCTTTGGGATTGATTATTTATCTAAAGGTTGTGGAGATACCCGCGGTTTATTGTTTGATTCATGAGTTTGTATGTTTATTTTTATTGTTTGGAGATAAGAGCCATGGAATATTCGTTAATGAATTTGCCGCAGTATTTATAAGCGAAAGTGAAGGCAATGATACAAAAGTAAAGTGTAGATAGTATTGGATACACTTTAACTTTGCCAATTCAAGTCGTTTTGGTTCATCATAGTGGGCTCGGCTCTCTCGTTCTCTTTTCTCGCTAGCACATTAAAACTCGTTTCGCCTCACACTTGGTGTGTAGGTGCAGTGAAAAATTCTCAAAAGCCCACGCAAATTTACGTATTTGGCCCGCATGTCGATTGACCATGAGTATTTACAATTTCCTATATCCCTACCACTTATGTCGAATGTGTTCCCATTTATGAGAACACGTATACACTTACCTGAATGTATGTATGTACATGAATTTATATATATCTTTCTAAAACGTTTGATAAAATAACGTTATATCTAGTCAATCAAATGGAGAACGCCACTGTCACTGTTTCAAAAAACATTTTTATCCAGTTTTTTTATTTTCAAACGTCGGTAAAATTTTATCGAAATAATTACCTTGTTTGGAAACATTCATGGTATTCAATTCTTTTTTTTCTGATCTCCATTGTGAAATATCAAAAAGCATAGGAACTATGCAATATTGGAATAAGTCTTCACGAAAGTTCGTCTTACACTTTGTTCGTCATAATTTCCATATTTTTCAATAAAAAATTGGATAAATATACAATATTTTTGTTCTTCTGGACCGTTTATAATGGCCTTCCTTCTTCTATAATTATAATTAATTGACGTAGAAATAAATATATGAATAATTCCCTAAATAATATTCTCAGAGCGATCATTATTTCAATTGAAATAATTTCTGATGCGGGCGAACGTTTATCTGTAAACGTTTGCAGTAGCATCACTATGGTCCACGCCTATGGTGTCCCATGCGCTTAAAATCGATTCGACGGCATGTGAGACAGACGCGACTATGCAATGTATGTATATATATATATATATGGTGTCTACATTGCTTTTGAGAACATCATTGTCTCATAGTCTTTGTCCTCCCTTCAAATTACTATATCACTTTGATGTTTGACTTTAATTTAAATACTTTAAAAGGGATGATTGTTTGATAAAATAAAATTCACATGTATAGATAAATTGTGAAACGGTGATATTTAATTATTATATACTCCGGCAATCTGAACAATAGGAATACGATAATACATTTTTATCATGACGTTTTATAAGTTTAACAGTATATAAACGAGTACCATGAGATTCATCCAAGGTCAGCATCCAATTCGTTCGTCATTCAGCAATATTTCATTGGATTTTATTATTTTTATATTACTTCTCTGAACCGCTTGCATCTCCTCCATCAACAGCGTGCTTGAAACAACTGCTGAAAAGTTTAGCCACTTCACCGTCGTCTGCACCAACTTCAGCTGTACCAATAAAACAAATATTTATTATACAGTGAAAAATAATTATTCTCGATTCTTACATGGCGAAAAAAAAATGATTTGATTCAATTAAATATTGGAAAAATGTGGTATTCAATAGAAAAATTAGTTTGATTGTAGAGTTCTTTTTTTTTTCATTGCAATTATTTGTTCGTTGTATTTTTTATTCTCACAACTAATATCTACCTTCAGTTTGACACATTTTCACAGCGTTCATCACATTTTCCATTTCCGCTTCGTCAATATGACCTTTAATCATCTCTTCAATTTTTTCAATATGAATTTTTTTATCCTCCAGCTTGATGAGAAAAAATTTTAATAAATAAATATTTGAATTGCAGTAAAATATTGAGTAATGTATGTTTGTATATGACAAGATAATCACTTACGATTCCAGCATGGTTCATTATACACGCTTCAAACATGCGAATTTCCTCATTGTCAGCAAACTGGTCATCCTTTAAGAGCTTCGCGCTTTCTGTGTGTATTTGTATATGTTGATATAGGAAAAAAGAAAAGATGATTAATGCTTGAAAGAATGCTGTTCAATGCAGCCTGCAATAATAAATATTTGATTTTACCTTCAGATATTTTGTCTTTACATGCTTCAATACTTTTTTCAAATGCTGCCTTCATTGGACATTCTTTTTCACCATTCGACTGTACAAAATAATATTGATTAAAGCATAAGTGTTTGCATACATTGATATTTATTTAATTTAAGAAATAGACTTCAACTCACGACTACAAAAATGGTGTATAATATTCCAATTAAAATGAATGAAGTAGTATTTTTCATTTTGATTTAAAATTTTTGTTTCAATTTTATTCGTTATTATGGTCGTTTTTATTTTATTTAAACTTGAGTGTATGCAGTCGACTTTTAATGATAGTTCTGTCGTTAGAATTAACACTAATCAACATCGAGAACCTGTATTTATACTACATATTGCAAATTAGTGCAGTGGAAAACGATTAAAAATTATATTCGTCCTTTTGGATGATGTTTTCGTATACACAACAGGATGTATTTCCTTGATAATTGCGTGTGATAGAAAATTATTACGTATAAGTTTATCTATCTCCTCTGTTTAATGAACGAAAAATAACTTTGTTGGATTTTGTTACGCAACTTTAATAGTGTTCCGTCACATGTTAGATCGTTCTAACAAATTAAACACCACTTAATGCACCAACAATGTCAATGTTTATTATTATTCTAACGAATCATAAAATAAATTTTATATATTTTTATATTGTACGTGAAAGGGAATCAAAAATATATCCAAGTGAGTTTTATTCAGTAATTGTACAGTGAAAAAAATGTTTAGATAGTTGAGGATTATATATTTTTTTTTTTGTAAAATAGTGCAATTTTATTTGTATGGTAAATTAAGCTCTTATTATTTTTCTACGTTATGAATTGCTTCTGTTTCTTCATCAACCAAAATTCCATCGGTATTTCATGGGAAGAAGTACAGCTGTGAAGTGAGAGAAAAAGAAAAACATGAATTACAGTTCTGTCGTATTTCTGTATCATATTAAATGTGGAAATTAATTCAATTTTTTACCGAGGTATCCGTTTCCCATAAGCATTTCACAAGTTCCCAACTCACTACACATACATCAGTCTCCGTTACTGTATGGGAAAAAAAAAACAAACAAGTTTAGCATATCAAAGATTATTATTGTAAAAAAAAAGGATCAATAGAATAAATTAATGACAAAATATTTACCTTTAGCATGACATGCGATAATAACTGGTTCAATCTGTTGAGCCACATCTTCCACCGCCAACATGTTCATCTGCTTCATTATCAGATTTATATCAACTTGATCGTCTTTAGTGATCTTTAAACAAAAATAAATAATTATCAAACAAATTACTAGTAATAGAGAGCATAGTTAAATATATTCACTTACAACTTTCATCATTTTGAAAATACATGCAAAATAACATTGCAACGCTGGATCTGGTGCAAATTCACCATCATGGGTTTTCGCTATCAGGTCTAATAATTGATAAATTACAAAAAGGCAAAAGTTTCATTCGATTGAATAAAAATTAATTCGAAAAGCAATTTTTTAATATTTCTCTTTTATGTTATACCTCTAGACACTCCTGTTTTCGTTATACAAGTCTTGGAAACTGGCTTCATCATATTTGTAATTTGTCCCATCGTCATTTTCTATTGTAAGAAGCCAAAAAAAAAAAAGAAAAGAAAATAGAAATAATATTTATCTTAAAAAATTTATTCTTTATTTATCAATGTAACAAATATCTCGAGTACTTACAGCCTCGCTATCATGGATATTGATCGCAACAAGAATGGCGATGGTGAGAAGGGCGACAGAAGAAATATAGCGCATTCCGTTGTTCTTCATGTTTTTATTTATTGATATCTTAAGTTATGTGTTAGCAAGAGTAGTACGAAATAGGGCGCGCGTTCGTGCACTCAAGGAATCAAGAAAGATGGATGTGTTCATAAGCTTTTATACTTGTCGCATTCCCTCCTTGTCATCGACATAATTCTTTTGTGACAACCCACCTAGAAATTACTCGGTAATCAATGCCAATATTAAATTACAGTAACTGAATCAAATGTGATATTCTTAAATTTTTTTTTCTTAGACGAAAATATTTACGTAACCAGTACATATTAATATGTGGTAAACAATGGGACAAATTATATTGTAAAGATATTATGCAAGTAAGCGTTAAATACTTGACATCATTCACTTAAAACAATGTAACAGAAGAATGGAATAATAGTTATTAGAAGGTAGAAAAAATAAATTCCTGTTAATTTATCACCAGTAAAATTATACACTATAATAATACAAGGAATTATTTTCATTTATTTCCTTAATATTACAACGTACAGAATTCGGAATATATTCACATTAGTTGTTATTTTTTTTTTTGAACTATTTGTTTTACTATATCAAGTTATTCTTGATGATATACTCATATGTATTATTGCTACATAGTTCCAGTTGGATGAATTAATTTCATGGTAAAAAGTAGAGCTGTAAAACAAGACATTATTGAATTAAACATTGATTGTATATTAGTAATATATAATTTTTAAATAGTAAATAAAATTAAAATTGATAAATTTTATTTTACCGATGAATCTGTTTCAAAGAAGCATTTAGAATATTGCCAACTACTTTCACATGACTCATTTGATGTTACTGTAATAAAAGACAAGTTATTCATTTTAATTTTCAAATAATTGTGAGAAATAATTGATAAGTTTGTATAACAATAATATATCCACTTTTATCATAACATAATTGTGAGACTTCTTTAGTTGGAACTGCTATGTTCTCTGGCATCATCAAATCTATTTGCTTTAGTACAATCGATATATCAATTTTATCATTTTTACCCATCTGTAATACAAAATTATAAAATATTATGTAATAATAATTTTTGTATTTTATTATGGATCAAAATATTTAATGTGATTAATAAATTGATTGCAGTAAATAATCAATTTAATGGCGTTAAAGTATATTTGTGATATGACATCTATCTGCAATTTAATCTCTCATGAAAAATTTGAGAAATATTGATTTTTGTACTATCAAAATTTCGACTGTATTAATTATTCAATAATTATAATTCTCACAATTTTCATCTGCTTATATAGACACGCATAATAGCACTGCAATGCTGGATCCGGTGGGAATTCTCCCTCATGTGTTTTCGCTACCACCTCTGATATTTCATGAAAATGAAAAAAAAAAAAACAAAAAACAAATGTAAAAAATTATTGTTCAATATTTTTACTTCAAGTTATTGCACCTTTAGACACTCCAGATTTTGTTACACAAGTTTTATAGACTGGTTTCAATGCATTTCGAATTTGTGCCATCGTCATTTTCTATTAATAAGAAGAACAAAAATGGTATAAATAAATATAAAATATTCAGGAAGTAATAATTTATTTTTTTTTTTCATTTTATCAATGTAACATGTATCCTGGATACTTACAGCTTCGCTAACATAAATATTGATCGCGATGAAAAGCACGATAGTGAAAAAGGTGACAGTAGAAAAATAGCCCATTCCGTTTCTTTTCATGATTTTATTTATTGACACTTTAAAATATTTGTTAGCTCAATGGCACGAAATAGAACACGCGTTCTTGTATAGATACAATGAATCAAGAGAGATGGATGTGTCCATTGGTTTTTATATTCGTCGGATTGTGTGATTCGCAACGCTAATATATTGAAACAATCCACAGAAAATTACTGTAATGACCCCATCAAAAGTGACACCTCAAAATTTACTCTCAATAATTTACGTAAGACGATATAATGAGTGGTTAAAATAATTTAAACGATAGTTACAAACTGTTATGCAAAACTTAAATCTGAATTCAAGTCTTGATCAATTCTTATGATATCAAAAGAAAAAAAAAAAAAGAAAATATTACTTCAACACACTTCCTATATATTTATTTATTGGAAATGAATCATTATTGATAATTGATAACTTTAAATGATTTATTCTATATAAAACTAAAAACACAATTTATCAAATACAAAATCCAAACAAGAATTCATTGAACCGAATTGTCATTCCTCCCCTAAAAATGTTAGTAATCTTGAATATTATATGAATAATTTTATTTTATTTGTATATCCATCCTGTACATATACATAATCAAAATGAAGCATTAATAAAAAAAAAAAAGTTGTCTATTTTTCTTATGTGATTACAGGAGTTGCTACTAAAGTGTGATTGTACGTTCTTCATCTCCGTTTCTCTCTTTTCTTGCTGTTATATCTTCTCAAAAACACTCAGGGATGTCAATCTCATTGGCAAATGTTGGGGGCGCAGCGTGACTAACATGAGAGTTGGATGATGTCACTTCTTAGTAGGGATTGTGTGTCGCACAATCAGAGAAAGAGGGACTCAACAAGCAGCAATGCGTCCAGCTATTCACTCGTGAGTAATAATAGACATATGTTTCTTTTATATTATTATCATAATCATGTAAGTTATAATCAATTAAATTATTCAATAAACAAAAAACAAAAAAATAAAAAATAATATAATAAAATGAATATAATAATATATATTTAATAAATATTTTTCAGTTACTCAATTCACTTGCCAACGACTTGGACTGCATGTTGAGTGAACTGTGTAACTGTCCAGGCGATCGTTATCAGAGGTAAGTTAACAGGCCCGTGTCCATAAAATACAAAATAAATAGTGGAAAAAGGATAAATAGAAAGAGAAATATATGTATATAAAGAAGGAGAGAGAATGTGGCTTCTTTATTGAGCAAGCAACGAATGAACGAACGTACGAATGATTATATGCGAGAGCTTGCAGCTGTCGACGAGTCACGAATATAAACGACATGCGTCTGATTATATACGCATAAATAAACTATTACAAGAAAAGATGCCACACATGTTATCCAATTGTCATTTTAACTATTTGTAGTATATATTTTATTCAAACTCAAAAATATTTTTGAATCAAAAATAATTACATTATAGAACGTCATGTTATTCAATGAGAAATTGTATTGTTTCAAGAGTTAATATATTTTTGATCTACCAACCAAGTAGAAATAAAATACAATTAGAATATATTTAGAATGTTTGATTGAAGATGATAATTTGTGAAGTTATTATTTTTTTTTTTAAATATACAATAGAGAATTCTTGCACTAAAACCGTATATTTATGCTTCGAAATATTATTCAACAACAATGCGTGCATTGAATTTTTGTAGTTGCTCAATTTGTTGGGAAAATGCAGTCATTTAAATTCGCCATTTATAATTTTTTATGTCTAAATAGACGGAAGAAATGTCACCGACTCTTCGAAGTGAGACTTGTTGCCAGTTCCTCGAACTTCTCAGTCGCGTGACAAACTCATATATTTTAATCTGTATAATTATTTTGATGTTGAAAATTAATTGAATCATCGGAGGAAGTATTTTAAATGCAGTAAAGAGAAAATATAATTCGTACACTTGATCAAAAAAAAATAATACATTTCTTAAAAGACGGATAAAAAGAAAATCTCTATAATATCCGTTTACCACATATAATCATCCATTCTACTTATATAATTATTTTTGAGGGTCCACCTCAACCACAGTACTGTCTCATAAAAAAAAATCAATAGGTAAAACATTTTACTTATCATTATTCTACGTAAGAATACAAATGGATAATATTTCAATTACGACGTCTCGAAATTTGCACACAAATTGAGAATCAAATTTATTCACATTTCAAGTTGCAACAGTCTTTGGACCAATAATATTCTCAATTCAAGTATAATTTTTGTTTCATTATCAAAACCAAAAAAAAAAAAAAAATGGGTAAAAATAAATAGGTTATATAAAACAGAATAAATAATGGTCACACATAAATTAATGAATAAGTGAAAGCACATGCCACACATACATATTTCCAAAAAGAATTGAAGGGTCGTTGCGTGTGACCCTTATAAAAAATTGAACTGATAACGCCTAGCTTTAGCTTTTTGTCTTTAAAGCAATATTTTTTTCTTTTCACTTTTTCTCTCATTTTTATTCTTTTCCCTTCCTTTAAACAGTGTTCCAGGTGCAACTAAAAATTGTGATGTGTTTCTAACAATTTATCTTTGTGTCTGAGCTCGAAAATTTTACACATAAATTTTCACATAAAAATATTCATACATATATACATAAATATATATATACACAGAAAATATATGTATGAAACAATGTATCTCTGAATATATGCATAAAGGGAAATAATATGACGACGCTTGCGAGAAGATAAAAGCTTGCTCTGCTGACAGACAACAATATCCAACCAAGAGGATGAGGTAAAAGCGGGTGGCAGACAATGGCTGCCACAGAAAATGATAAAGAGAGAGAACGAATGAGGAAAAGGGAGATAGAGAGGAACGTTGTTGTCCTCCGTAGCGTGTTGAGGGGTCAGGTCTACCCCCAGTGGCGCGTTCACTTCAACGTTGGATCCTCCTAGATGTATACAATGCTCTACATATATATATCCAACCTACCCTTTTCACGTATATATATGTATATATGTAATGTGACACCATTGTCGACGTTTAATCATGTGCAAAATCAAAGTTATGAAAGTGTTGACTCTTCCTATTTTTTATGAGCGATTGTAGAAGGAAAAAAAAAAGGAAACCAAGAAGAAAAGGGGAATGGAAATAAAAAATTCTGCTATTGGAGTTTGTATTGGCAAATGGCACAGAATCTCTTGGAGCATTTCATTCTCTCTCGAGTTTTTTGAGCTTAGTATGAAGGTGTATATATTTATATGAGTATAGAGAGTATGTGCCCCCGTCGTTATACTTCAACATCCAAGCCAACGAAATATGAGATCTAAATATAGAAAGGACAAGAATTTTCCTTCTTGCCAGGTCTCTTTATATACAACCACGAACGCAAAGATGCCAAAAAAACAACCAAGAACAAGAGCAAAAGACGTTTTAGTTAATGTAGTAGTAGAGAGAAGTCTCGCCGTGATCATTTACCATATTATATATGTGTATTCTAAACACATCTTTTTCACTCTCACCTCCTTCCTTTCATATACGCAAAACTTTCGCTCGCCACCATCCATTTACAATATTAATAATATTTTTCTTACGTTGCTGTGCAGTATTTTCTTCTCACTCGTCTGTGATCATGTTTCTCACAAGCAATCAACAGCACTTTGATGATGCTGATGATAATAATATCTGTTGTTATTATTGGATTTTTTCCTTCTATTTTTCTCTCTACATTTCTTTATTATTAGAACCTCATGCTGATATAGCAAATCAAATCAATTCCCCTCCAATGATTAAGAGAGCAAGAAGTAGAGGAGAAAGGAGAGGAAAAATATTAATCAACGTTTTTATTAGATTCTTAAATCATAAAAATAAAACTAAAATTACATTGCGAAAAAATATTAATAAAATAAGGAAAAATTTATTTCAAATAATATCGGATACTTATTGATACAATTAATTATCTCAATAGCCAGTATATATATGGTCATGTTCTCGTGTTAGTTCAGACAGTAGATCAAGACGTCAAGAGCAGCCACATGGCTGCGCCGCTCCTCTTACACTTGATGCATTCAATGAAAGAAAAATAATAAAAGAAAAAAATTGAACGAAGGAAGAGAAAATAAAAGTAAAAATTGTATTCAATACAAGTACTACGGCTATTTTATTCAATTGACTTTGAATTGAGACCTTGACTATCGCGATTTTGTATATAGCAAAATGTTCACTGAAGCCTGAGACAAAATGCGAAGATGAAAGATGAAAAATTCTGTTTGATATTTATGTATATATATATATATGATTGTGCAAACATGTACATGCACGCATGTATTATACAGAGAAGCCGCTCTTTTCCGTCCACCCACAACCCACATGCGCACCGTTGACTCACTCTCTGTCTTCCTCTGACTTTACCGGTGAACATATATAAGATATATAAATGTATGGACAGGGCGTCGCGACGTCCCCCCACGCCACTACCACCGTCGCCACCGACGCCATCGACGCCAGTCAGTGCGACGTCGACCGGTGTCCATGATAGTGCACCGTTCCAACACTCTCCAATCTATTCAATTTTTTTTTCTCTTTTTTTTTTCACACATCAGAAACTTTATTTATTTAAATTATTTTATTTTAAGTAGTGCCATATGAGAATTAAATGTTAACGAATTTATTTATTGATTATTTGTATGTGTAATTTATTGTTGGTTTCTGATCGATTGCAAAATTATTTTTCAATGATAAAATTGTTTGTATTTATTACAGTGTTAGTTAAGACGGATGCGATAGTGATTTCTTCGCGTTAGAGAGTGAACAAGTGTGTCAGTGGGTTTTTCCCCGTTGACTTTTAATTAAACTCAACGCAATGTTGCAATAAACTATGTTAATAGTTTGTTAAAGCCACTTAAATCTCTTTTTGTTTTTTATATTTTCTGTATTCACATATACATAAATCTATTTTTTATTTTTTTTTTGTCATGGGGATTTGATGAAAATTTTTTTGTATATACATCTGTGTGTGTGTGTGTTTTACCCGGTTGCTATAGGGCCCAGCACCCCATCAAATCCGTTGTCAAGTGTTTTGTGAACACGTAGAAAAAAAAAAAAAAGAAAAGGAAACAAAAAGGGGACATTTGCTCTCATTGATGTTTGATGTTTAATTTCATCGATGACATCAATTCACCAGGGAAAAAATGTAAATAAAAAATAAATTTGGGGATGAAGTACATAAAAAAAATTGCAATTGATTTTTAAACAAATATACATTATTGACCAACTACATCAGTGAATACTTATTTGGTCTATTTGCACATAAGTTCACTGTCATGCTTCAATACTTCGGGAAACACGCGATAATGTTGCGTAATGGTTGCTACGAGTCTGTGCACGAGACCGAAGCAATAGAGGATTGGTATATAATATTATCAACTATACCATTGCCGTTCATGCGTTTAGTATTTCAACCTCGGATTGATTAAAAGATGAACGATATATATTATGTGTCCAGTGTGAAATGTGATAAATTCAAAATTAGCAAAGAAACAGAATTGCAAAAATAAATTAAAGAGTAAAGCAGCAGAAAGAAAAAAAAAAATAATTGAGAAGATAAAATGTTGCCACCATTTCTGAGTAATCTTAATGGTGGTATTTTGACTCTTTATGCGAGTCCAACGCAAGAGAGAAATGCCAGAAGTCCGGCGACACGAGGTCGTTACGCTGAAATTTCTATTAGAAGGTAACATAATCCACAACAAAAAAGAAAAGCAGATAATTTTAAATAATTAATGCGATTGTATTAAAAAGAAAAAAAATGAGAAAGAAAAGTAATTATTCCCAAGTTTCATACAAACAATTGAATAGAAGAAGTCTTCAAGTGTTTCCTTTAATATAACACGTTAACTAAAAGCACACCAACGAACCAACGGATGAGAATAGGTAACTCAATCTCGTCTCGCTCTGACTCGCAACGTGAAATTCAACCGCTTGGTCTTCGATTTCGCCGCTCCTTTCTTCTTGCTCTAATAACGTGAAACCCTCTAAGCACTTCTATAACTTACTTCCACACCTTTTCATAAATTCATTTGGGGCCCCCTCTCCCTCCAACAAAAAATAAAAAGAAATAATATATGAATGAAATATAAAAATGGTAGAGAATATGAAAGAGGAATAATAATGGTAAATAGACAATTGTCTGTTGACAGTTCATTTGTAATAGGATATAAAAAACATAATAGGAAAATAAAAAGCTCAGTTGAATAGGATATGTCGGCGAGAGATGAGAGAAAATATCACCGAGCACGTGTTGAGAACCTCCAATTGCCATGGCAACCCCCGTTCAAAGACAGAGAAGCCATCCATAGCTCAATTCCCTCTTCCCTCAGCCCTCCCATTCTCTATTGCACTCTCGCCCATGTCTTATACTCTTGTCCTTTTGAATCATCCCTTAAAACCCTACCAGTAACTCTCTATCCATCCCCTCACAGTTCCATTTAGCGTCATATTACTTGAAGCAATTCAAACAAAAAAATAAAAGCCCAAAATTAGTGGTATGACATTATGTACAATGAAATGAAATACCTACCATTGTTTTCAGGAGCGATGTCTTCCTGGAACCGTATCTGCAACAGCATGGAACTGTCACAGAGGTCGATGGCTCGCCAGACACACCCCCGCCGAATCCACTCATGCAGCATCAGCTTACGCACCTGCATCATGTTCAAGTAAATAGAAAGAGAAATATTAAATTAAAAGACATGATTCATTGGGTTTATCGGTAAATGGTGAAATAAAAAAAATAATAATAATACCGAATCGATTACTCATAAATATATTTGTTCGATTCATCACAGAGTTCGGAATCGCTATCATCAGAGGGGGAATCCTCAGCCCACGGTACATCAGCTGCTGATTCATCAGGATCACATTCAGATTCGGGTAGCGAAGCTGCTTGTGATATTACTCTCATTGAAAGACTTATACGATCACATCCAATATGGTTTCTTCCTGGCATTCAACGCGCTGGTGCTTTTCATTTATTACAAGGCAAAGAAGAAGGAGTAAGTAATATTTTGTGAATTAAATTATTTCATTTTTCATTTTTTTGATATCAAAATATTAATAAATGATTAAATTAAATTGTTTTTTGTTTTTTTTTTTTCTTCAGAATTTTGTCGTTCGACAATCAAGTCAAAGTGATACAATGGCATTATCAGTGCGTTTACCAGCGGGAAAAGGACCGTATATAGAACACTATCTTATCCAAGCAAATAAAGGAAAATTGAGTTTAGAAACTAGTGACAATCGTTTTGACAATATTCCATCGCTCATTGCTCATTATTCACAATGCTGGTGAGTATTTAAAGCGTCTAAAATCAATTGATGTTGTTGATATAGGGCGAAATAATTTTTTTTCTAAACATTGTTACACGATGCGATGATTGCTTTATTATTATTTTTTTTATTTTTCATTGTCAAGCAGCGACGAATTACCTGTTCAATTGACGCTACCACGAGCGATGCGTGAGGCTAAAAATAGACAGCAGCTGTCGTCACTTGCACTACTGGGTCAGGAATTTTGGAGATACCCAATGGCAAATCCAAAGCCACCAGAAAGCGGCGGCAGCAGCAGTAATACATCGAGTCTCGGTAGTTTTCATACTCAAAATGAACAACAACATGACGACAATACAATTGTAACACATAAAGACAATAATAGTATTGTTTTGAATTTAATACCAATATCAACGCACGATACCGTTGCGTCAATGATTAAGACTGTAACCACTGGAACATTCTCATCAACACAACAACCAAGACTGCCACGACCAACGCCACCAAACACACTAAATCTTAAAAGATTCAACGAACCATTAGATGGAAAAAGTGAACGTTTGGAAAACGTAATATTATCAATTGAAAACCCATCACAAAAACTCGTATCACCAAATCTCGTTCAAAGTGTTAGATGTCGTTCGCCAGTTGTTCATAATGTCGAGAACAATGTACTTATACCAACTGAATCTAAAATTAATTTTGAAACAAATTTTCATCGCAATATACAAACTAATTTAAATGATTTAGCTAATGCAAGTTCACCAAGTAGTTTGTCCGAAGTACGTAATATTATATTCGAAAGTCAAGAGGGAATACAAAATACTAAAACGCCACCACCACCGCCGCCACGTTGGGCAAAACCCGGATTAAATCAATCGCAAAATAATGTAACTGTAACAACAACAACAGTTATAACACTAAATGTTAATCAAACAAATGATTCAATAACAGCATTTCAACAACAATCGATGTCGGAAAAGAATATAACAATGTTGAGTCCACAAAGTGTTACATCGAGTAAATCACTATCGTCGAATGTTACGAGTCGTTCAACAACATTATCACCAAGCACACCTATATTATCACCAACATCAAAACTAGTCGCGAGCAACGGTACTAAAACGCCAAATCTACTATCACCAACAACACCATCAGGCACAAATAAATCACGTCGACGACGTGATCGTGATGCTCGTAAAAATTCACAACACTATCAAGAATCCGATATACTCGAATCGTATTGCCGCAGCTCGCCAGCCGATAAAGTTTCGGATTACGAAGATATTTGGAATACAACTGATCGTTCAAATGCCAGTTGGTCACCGCACGATCGTAACGATCCACAAACAATGAGTCCATGTCAATTGAATGAAACTAAATTGATTAAAGATCCATTCGCTGATCGTGTTGTATTACTGCGCAATGATAGATCAACAAGGTCACGTGAAAAATTAAGTTATATGGAAATAGCTAGTCCTGAATTCAGCAGTTTCAAGCCAATTGTTGAATTATGCAATAAAAGCCCAAGAAGTTCAACTTCACCGGAGGAACATGCATTACCACGACGTCCCGATTTATTATCAAGAGTTTGTAGTGCTAATTCATTGAATAGTCCAAATACAACGGTTACTATTACACCAATTAAAAATAAAATAGCAATGATGTTTACTAAATCGGAGAGTAATAGTCCAATGACACCGGAATCTAAACAAAGCAGTCCGTTTTATGCCGAGCCAGCTGATGCTATTCAACACAGTAGTCAACAATTAGTGCAACGACGAAAACATCGAAGTGCTGGAATTACAAGTAAATATCGTCATAGTGAACCTGGATGGTTTCAAATACCCGGTAATTGTAATGCAAATCAAATACATCCAATTGATTGGACAGAATGTGAAGAGACTGAGGATAAAATACCGTTAATTTCGTCATCAGTTGATAATTTACCTAAATGTCTTGGTGTAAGGGACATAAAAAAAATGCATCCGAGAGCAAAACCCGTGCAGCCACCCAAAGTCAAAGCAAAAGTTTCAACCGATGCGTCATGGACAGTAGATTCTAGTTGGGAATTTATCGGAAATGAGGGAAATGAGGACGATGCAAATGGTGATTTGGAGCGTAAAGGTGGTGGTGGTGGTGATAATGAGGGCGAGGACGAGATAAAAGACAAGTATGTTAGTGAAAGTGAACGTAATATAAATAAATTAAAGTTTACGAGGAAAAATAATGATAATGATGAAAGTGAAGACGCGAGAAGTGATATTAAAACTGAAAATGAAACGGACTTTGACGATGGTCCAGAATATTTTGGTGATATATTGATTCGACAATTCCCACGCGATGAATGCAATGACGGAGTAAACTCACTCACTGTTCAGAGTATTATTTTTCAACGGTAAATATATTTTTCTGTTGACTGTCTAACTAAATTTTTCGATGTTAAAACAATTAACATTTTGATATCGTCCTTTTTTTCTTTTTCTTATTGTATTTTTAGTTACCCTGAACTATTAAAAACATCAGATGCTACAGCATCGCTGCGTAGCGATCGTAATTCGTCTTATGATAATGTCGAGAGAAGGAGAGATAGAGAAATGACGCCATCTGAATGGGGAACTGATCAGATTTATGATCAGTCCGAGTGGGACACAACTATTGATACGGACGAGAGTGATCATGAAAGAATAAAACGGAGAACCAATTTCAAAGAACGTTTAGATCCATTACTGGGTGAGTTATTATTGATTACTATTATCGCGCTGTTCTTATTTTGTTCTCGAGATGATAGACACGCGCAGAAAATGAAAAGAAAAAAATCGGGATTAATAATGAATGATCCGTAGATTATTAGTATCTAATCTAGTTCAACCCGGTAATAGAATGATGATTATTCAAAGAGGAATTGAAGGAAAGAAAGTGAAGAAAAAAAAATGATAAAACCGATATAGTTGTGGCAATAATTAATACATGTATCTATGAATATCGGCCGTGAGACAATGGAGTTTTGTTTGTAGAGATTATCAATATTTTATCATTATCAAGCGTGTCTATGCTTGTCTGCCTTATTCTTACTCATCTGCTTGATATGCAACTCATGCCGACTCCTTCTACTTATCTAATCCAATCGCGTCCAGTTGTTCATATAGTTTTCACATTACGAGTGTGGCGCATTTCTCAGTTCGATTGTTGCATTTGTGTTTCAACGGTAAACCTCACAATAACGTGCGCTCGGTTTTATTTATAAATTGTTATTGATTTATTTTATTAACGGTATAAAAGAGAACGATGATTATCGGGACATCGGACATTGATCGATCGAATTCTTGTGATAATATTTCATCGAATACACGAAAAATGTTTCAAAAAATTCGACTTTGGTTTCGATGTATCTGTCAAAAATTGCAGCGTCGCGTTGTATTTAAATGTGAGATTTTAATTCTATTTATTGTATAAAATTATTTCAAATTCGGATAAACCTTTGATATTTATTATTTCATTCTTGTTTTTATTATGTGAATTTGTTTCTTTGTTATATAGCTCCGCCAAGACTTCAAGCATTGAAGAATCGTGAAGCTGGTGGTACAGGAGCAAGTATAAGAACGTACGCACTTCAATTAGCAACCGACAAGAGTACAACATTTTCTCAAAATATCGATAATTTCATTCAATGCACAACAGAAGGAAAAGAAGCGAGTCCACATATTGTAATGAGAAATATTCGACAATTTATGTCGGGTATGAAAAATTATTTAGTGAAACACGGTGAACGTGAGTTTGAAAAAGAAGTTGAGAAAGAACGATTGAAATTGAGAGCAAATGAATTTTTAAATTTGGATGCAATACTCGAAGGTGTAATGATGAGGTTGGTTGTTCGCCCGTTGCGTGAACACGTTTACAAATTATTTGTTGAACATTATAGCGCAACAGGATCACTACATACACTAGCCGACAGTATTCAATATGCATATGGTAAACATATACAAGAATTGGGCGTACGTCCAACAATAATTCCACCATCAGACCCAAATTTAAATATTATTTTAAAATATATTGAACGTTTACAAAAATCCGATTCACCTCTGGACAAATTGGAAAATCTTTTATCAGCCATTTCTGCCATTTTTAATTCTGTAAAACATGCAAATAGTGACAGACACGTTACATTGGGCGCTGATGATTTATTGCCATTGCTTGTATGGGTTTTGGTACGTGGTAAAGTTATTGACGCGGAAATTGAAGCGGAATTTATGTGGGGCTTGTTACATCCATCTTTGCTAACTGGCGAGGGTGGTTATTATTTAACGACACTATCAAGTGCCGTTCATGTATTAAAGACATTTAAAAGCAGTCAAGGAACAATGTCTACATCTAATGGTTGTGGAACACCAGAATGTTGTTCATCTGTATTACGAGTATTAGTACCCGACGAACTACATGGATCATTAAATACTCGAACACTTCCAGTCAGACCCAATATGAATACACGAGAAGTTTGCCGTATTCTCGCGCATAAAATACGGTGCACCAATCCACAAGATTACGGATTATTCAAGCTAGTACAGGGAGAAGGTGAGCTTGATTATATCATTTGTCTTTTCCGGAATTTGATTTGTAATAATTAATCGATCATTTTTATCTTATCATTTTTTGCTATCATTCTATAGAAACTCTGCTTGGTGATCACGAATGTCCTCAAGAGCTATCACACTGCCTATTTGCTTACAAGAGGATTGAGGCAAAGATTGCTTGGCCGAAAACAACCTCTTGAATGACAAATTATCATGACAACTGTTGTCAATGCTCAGAAGTAACAACGTATTAAAGAGAAGAAAAAGAGAAAAATTGAAGCAATCAATCTTATACACAAGAATCATATACTTGTAAGCCATTTTTGGTAAACCAATAAGTTTCCATTTTCTTTTTTATATTTCATTTTCCATACGATATATTTGATAATAATGTATAATCGATGGAAAATTTATAAATATATAATATATATATTTGTTTATAATATATATTGCCATAAGCATGACTTCAGGAGTGAATTATGACGCAATGCAGTGCATAGAGTAAAACTCAATAATTAAAATTTATTATTTTCGATGGCTGTTATTTTGGTCTATCCATGCGACGTGACACAATCAGGTCACTCACGTTGCAACTGTTCGACTGTATATTTTATTAACGGCAATTCTCCCTTTTTTTTTCTCTTTTTTTTTTTTATATTTCACATGCCAATAATTCAATAGAACTGATATGTGTGTTATTGCATGCAATTATTATCAAGTCTATATACAATTTTATATATAAACGCATTCATGTAATGAAATAATCGAAAACATGGTGTTTTTTTTTTTTCTCCAACTACAATAATTTATTCGATATATGTAGCACGTAATTTGAAAAGCAATGAGGAAAACTGTACGGTCGATTTTTCTTTCTTCTCTTTGTGTGAATGCCGTATTGTATAATTAGAACTTTGAGAATTTCTTTCAATTTTTTATTATCAAATCAATAAAATGAAGAAGTTTTTCAACATGATACCTAAGCTTAACTTTAGATTCTATTTTAATTATTTTACAAAAAAAAAAAAAAAAAAAAATCAACACAACAAAAAAAGGAGAGTGAATGGTGAAATATGTCGTTATATAAATGATAACATTTTTTCACATGGAATAACAATATTTATTGGGAGTTTGTAAACATAAACATATATATTTCTCTATACCAACTGTACAATTGTATGCGACGAAAACGATTCTCATATTTGTAATAATTAATCCACAATTTAGGTGATAATAATTTAGTTGATTTTGTGATTTTACTGAATTATTGATTGACACAGATATGTTCTATAATTATCGGTATTTTATTATTTGTAAAATGTGTTAATTCTTGACGTGAAAAAAAAAAAAAAAAACAAGAAAAAAAAAACTATTTTATCTCCATTCACGTTGCTTCTTACAATCCTTCTACTTTATTTTTCTTTTGCTTTTGAAGTTTATATGCTAGTCAATTTGACGCGAATGAGAGTTATTATAAGAAATACTTGTTTTTTTTCTTTTCCACATTTTTTATAATTACTCGTTGAAACGTCGATCGTTAATTATCTTATCGCTGTCATCGTCACTATTATTACTATGATAATATGTAACAATGCTCAATAAACATTTTCTACTATGACTTAATTAATATTATAATAATGACTCATAAAAATTCCCAATTCAACACAATCTATTTATAAATAAAATTGAGACCGACGCGTATTAAATACATTTATTTCAGGAACGTCTTACCTTTCTAAAAATAGATGTCTGTTTATTATCTACATCACTTGATAACCGCGAGCACACAATTGATATTTGCAACTGTGTGAGTGTAATGAGTTAAAGAAAAAACCCCCTCGATATTCGCGCACAAACTATTTGAATGTTCGCGGCATGCGCAATGGCGTCGATATATGCGCTGTGAAGTTGTACGCATATTATACAGTTGTGAACTGACTGTTATCATTCCCTGTGTTCTATGAATACTGATTAAAAGTGCGAAATTTAGCCAAAACTCTATAAAATACCGCGATATAACCTCAATCACAATTAATCCTATCCTATTTTCAAGATGCTTGCTTCATTAGGCAAGATATGTGGTACACCCGTACGTATTTTATCCAATTCCAAAACTTTTATCAAAACAAAAGTCAATATAACCTCAACTTACATAATCCAACAGTGACAACGATAATAATCAACAATTGTTTTATTGTTTGTTATATTATAGATATTGAGGAATGTTCGACAATTACAAATTTCGGCTGCAAGAGCATCTGATCATCTGTTTGTGGTAAATATACGAAAAAACAATCTAACCCCCAAAATATATACCATATTTCACTTCGAATGATATATATGTAGAAAAAATGCGCATATTCTTACTCCTAGCACAGAGACACACCAGAGGACAATCCAAATATTCCGTTTGAGTTCAATGATGCAAATAAGAAGCGAATTGATGCAATTCTGGGAGTTTACCCTGAAGGCCACAAACGGGGTGCTATGATACCGCTATTGGATATAGCACAACGGCAACATGGTTGGCTACCAATTTCAGCGATGCACAAAGTCGCTGAAATTCTCAATGTATCAAATATGCGTGTTTATGAGGTTGCAACATTCTACACAATGTTTAATAGACGACCAATGGGTAAATATCACATACAAATTTGTACGTGTACACCATGTTGGTTGAGAGATTCAGATTCAATTGTAAAAGCGGTAGAAGAGGCGACTAATTGTAAACTTGGTGGAACAACCCCAGATAAATTATTTACTATATCCGAAATGGAGTGTCTTGGTGCTTGTGCCAATGCACCAATGCTTCAAGTCAACGATGACTACTATGTAAATATATTTTATCAATATTAATTTGCCTTATTCTTAACCAATCTAACAATGATTGACACGGTATCACTATTTTCTTTTTTTTTCTTATCTTTAGGAGGATTTGACACCTGAAACTACGAAAAATATTATAAATAAATTTAAAGCTGGTGAAAGACCACCACCAGGTCCACAAATATCAACACGTTATGCAGCCGATCCAGCTGGTGGATTAACATCATTGACAAGTCCACCACCAGCACCCGGTGATGGTGTACGAAGTGATCTATAATTTATTTCGAATTATCGCTGATAATGATAGTCGATAACAGCAATGAATTTCTAGCAAGCGTACGCGTATTTCATAGGTACATATATCAATATACATAAATATATATATATATACATAAAATTTATAAATTATCGTCACTACAATCAGTGATCGACATTTTTTGATTTGTATTCATTCGTAACTGTCAATAATTTCCTATTTCTCTCTCGCACTCCATCAGCTGGTTAGTCTCTTTGTCTACCGGACTAAATCCTGTCGCGCGATTTACATATGATTGCATCTATGGATAGATTATACCTCATTATTCACACGTCCCAGATACACACATGGATAACGAGAAACGATCTATCGACAGACGCCATCTGTTAGCGGGTCAATGTACTCTGGGGTCATATTCTACACAACATTGTAGCACGTATATAAACGAGATAAGCGAGATTACGCTTGCCATAACTGAAATCGCAAGAAAAAAGAAAAATAAAAACAAAAAGAAACATCATAAAAACAAAAAATTAACTATCCAAACTCAATTATTCATATAAAATATAAAAGTAGCAAGCGAATAAGATGCGAGCGCAAATAATAAATTTCTGGACTATAAATTATGAGGTAACGAAAGCTACAAGATTTATTAGGACACGTGTATGGTATCTCGCTGCTCCCTTGAGGAAGAAAATATCCTCATCCTGCTCGCTCCTGCAATGGCAATAAAGTCTCTACTCTTGGGTCATAAATGTCGCGGATTTATTTCATCCACGAAATTTTTGCGCATGAACGCGCACCACTGTCTCTATGTATGTATGTCATATTCACAAAATGAAAAAAATGCTTATGACAACGAAACTATAAGCCGGAAAAGACAAAAAAAAAAAAGAAACAGTAAACAACAATAATAACATATGAAGAATAGCGTAAGCACGTGCAGAGGAGAAGAAACATTTGTTACCACGGTGATCTCAGGGTTGAAATGAAAAGAGGAGAAAAAAAAAAATGTAGAGATGAAATAATAACAAAAACCATATCCATTTTTGGAGTGTTACACACATATAAGAGTCCTTTCGTTCTACCTCACACTCTCTGCCTCATCCTGTCTCTTATCAGGTGCGCTTACCACGCACCCAGGATGCCTGATCCCCCCCTGGATTTTATTGGGCGGGGTTGAAGCAGCAAAATTTCCCGCGCTTGCGTCACTGGTGCAAACGAGCCAGGAAGCAAACCGCCATCCATCGTTACGTGCGTATATGTGTCCCAGGAGTTATTCCTGAAATATTTTGCTTTTTTCCCATCAACTTCATTCCAATAAGCGTCGAATTACCAGTTGAAATTCGATTCATCGGATAATCATATCCACGACTGAATGATGGTATGCAAGCATCGAATAGCTCATTTCATACCTATATTCCTCTTTCTAATACCATTAAATATAAAGAACTCACATAACGAGGATTTCTCAAGTGACTGGAAGCCAGAAGTACGAGTAATTAAAAAAAAAGAACAAATGCATTTACCAATAATTATTCATTGTGGTGTAAAGAGCAGAGAAAAATATATGGCAAAAAAAATAAGCGATATGATTTTTTATATATTTTTTTTTCTTTCCGTATGAACGAGAGAGGGAGAGTGAAGATGATGTAGAGAAAGACGCAGGCGCTCTTCTACTTTTTTGCCTTGCTCACTCTCTCACCATCTCTCGTTCACTCTGTTCCTCTCACGTCTACAAATAATTCTCGCTCCCACTCTCCTATACATTGCGTATTGTCTCGCTTTCTCTCTGCATGCGAGCCCTCACGAGCTTTCAACCCCTTGCCATTGGGCGGACAGCATCCGTCGGGGATGCTACCAACCCGTTAGTTCGCGTTGCATCACCAAACAGAATCGGTGTCAATCGCTTCTGTAAATTTATCTATCGAGAGAATCGCAAATAATAAATTCCATACCATTACATTAATCCCGTGAAATTTTCAATGTAAAAATATCACACACAGCTTTTTCCAATCGGGCAAAAATTTAAAATGAGAAAATAAAAATTCTCCAACTATATAAAAGTGTCACAAAAACAATATTTGAATAATATTATCATTTATATTTTTTTATTAGTTACATTTCCAAACAGATAGAAGTGATAATGTGAAAAATCAAACAATTGTATCATCAATGTTCTATCAGAAGATCAACAATGGATCAAAGCTCATAATGTTTATGGATGGTATGTATTATTTGTATACAAAACACATTTAAATCTTCATTTTATCCTTGTTTACTATTATTATTACCGGTGATAAAACTGATCGTTTATGTTTCCTATCAAAATACAGGGTATTACACTCTATAATACTTATATAAATGAGTATATTAGAGTGGTGAATAGTGTGTGCCAAAAACCACACCTGTGTCCCGCGTTAATTACATGAAAATAAATAATCGTAATATTGTTATCATGATACCAAAGTACTTGCATGATTTCACGCTAATATCATTCCGCCACTATATAATGGCAATATTGTTGGAATGTTAGTGCTTTATGGCGCGTGGCATTTGTTGGTATAAGAGAGAAAGGGGGATGAGAGCAAAAAAAAAATAAAAAAGGAGAGAGAAGAGTACATAGTGATTGAGGGTGAGAAGCAGAGAGAACGCAATGGGCGTGTAAAAGCGATAAAAGCTCTCGAGAAAGTGAGAGAGAATGAGGTGGCAGTGGTGGGTTGACTATTCCCACTAAATGCCTTATACTTTATTAAGAGCCCACAAGCTCAAAAAAACATTTGTGATATCTCAATTATTGGGTAAATGTCTTTTATTTAACGTACGTACATTCATTCATTGACCTCTGCATAATACACTCCATGAATAAAATGAGAATAGGGAGAAAGAGATTAAAAAATTTAAATGAAATGGAAAAAAAGGCGAAATGGAATGTGTTGAAGAGATATATGTATATTTAGATGCGCGACAGTTTTAACATACAAATTGATGTGGATTGATATTGGATTATGATTTATATTCATCAAACAACGCGGAGTGAATATTGAGTGATGGAAAGAAAAAAATGTCAATCCAATACATCACACAAAAATATTTCATATATATGTAGAGGATAAATATGCCAAAAAAAAATATACATGTACATGATATTTTTCTTTTGACTTTGGTTCTATTGATATACAGGACTATACACATCTTCGAAGATTAATTTTCCTGAGATATCATTGGCGGAGAGAAATTGTACCTTCCCTCACTCACTCTCTCCTACAATCACTCTTTATCTATCTATCTAGCTCGCTACAGGATTTGCTTCATCGTATAGTCATGATTAATTACATGTTTAGTCGAGCGAATGCAAGCGATTGAATTATTTCTCGCAACATAATTAAATGACCATATATAGTTGACCACCCTCCTCCTCCCCCCCGGCTCATGATAATGAATTGAAAAGTGGAAGCAACTAACAAACTACCCACACGAAAAATAATGAAGCACAGCATTGCGCACGTTGGAAACACATTGTGTTTATTTTGGTAATTTTCTGTTGCAGATTTAATTGTCCGCAATTGATGAATTCATTGAATTTTTTATTGAACTTATTTATAATGATCCCACGTTCAATACAATCAATAGTTGAAGCAATGACAACGACGATGAGGATGGCGACGGCGACGGCAGTAACAAGAGAAGATGCAATTTCAAAATTAATAACTAAACCACAACGCAAGGACGAGTACTTGAATTAATAGACTGAGCGAGAAAGGAAAAAAATAAAAAAATTATATAGATCAAAAAAGAAATATAAATTAAAATGAGTATACTTGTAGTCTTGTTTTTTCTCAATGTCGCCATGCAAACGAGTAAGTGACTCAGGTCTTTCAATATTAAATTATAATTACAATACCAAAATGATAATTATTCCATTCAATTTATTCTTCGTATTTTTTTTTATCTCTTTCAAATGAAAGGCTTTTTTTTTTTTTCACAATGATAATTTATGTATTTGATCTTTGCTACATATATCTATTTGTGGGTTTCTTGTTCTTTTTTTTTCTTTTTTTTCCGCCTATTTATTCTCATTCTTTACTCTGCATGTAGACTATCCGTCGGCGGCGGCGGTTACGGCTGAGATGTTACAGCAACGTTCAGCCGTCAATTCAGTGGATAAAAGTCTGACTTCCACCCTAGCGCCCAACGTTGATTTACCACCCACTTTACCAATGACCTTTGGCACTGAAAACTCTTCCGTTATCTCCGCGCAATCTGGATCAACTGGCCACTTACCATGCGTTGTACGAAATCTTGGCGATGGCACTGTAAGTTTTGTAATAACAACCAATTTACCATTATTATATTGCTATCATCACCAATAATTTCTCTTATATTATTATCATCTCATAATTAAATTATTCGCATGGTGGGCGCTTTATGTAAATTAGGTGCATTATATTGCACCAAATTAAAAACTGCGATATTGAATTTAATTTTGATAATGCATATTGCAAAATGCTGACACTTTGAATTTCAATGAAATGTGCAGGCGAGAAAACAAAAAGGAAAAGGAAATTAGAATATTAATTAAATAAATTAATTTATACGTTCGCTTCCATCTTTATTTTATTATTATTTTTTTTTCTTTCTTCATTCATTCATTAATAATTATTACATGATGCAATGAGAATGTGAGAGATGGCAAAAAGGTAGACAAATATGCGTTGAAATTCTACCACGTTATTTTCGAATTATATTCTCACCAACTCTCGTTTGCACTCATTCTCTCAAATTGTTCATCAGAGCTAATCAAAAAGTTTTTTAATATACTTTAATGCACACGATTTTATTTCACAAATTGCACAATGGGGTGTTAGTGAATGCATGTGTAAGGGATTTTTATTCTTTCAACCAAATTATTACCTTTGAAGTATTAATATTGAATCATGTATGTTGGACAATAGTTGGCGGTAAATTACGGTAGTAACTACAGACAAATACATATATATGCATAGACAAAATTTTCGTAAAGTAAAAAGAGAAAATAAAATAAGTCAACAGACAAATTATAGTAGAGAGAAAGTTTGAACAGGGGGGGAGGGTTTGGTGGCCAAGAGGGATTGGAAGCTGCCGTCAAGGCGCACACGAGAGAAAATCGAGTTACAAGCTTGTGGCTCGAGCTTTTCGCCATGGCAATAAACACAACCATGTTTTAACTAGTTTCATCTCTAAGCCAATCCCACCAGGTGGAATAATACCATTATTAAGTGTCACTTGAGAGCTTTTAGTGCAATTTAATATATTATGATTTAAGATGATAATAAAGATGAATAAAAAATATTATTTTAAAAAATATCTTGATCGAATATATAGTTTACCATAATATATTCATCATAATAATTGTCAATTATTAGTTTTAATTACATTTCAGGTCAGTTGGATACGACGTAAAGACGTTCAACAACTATTGACCGTTGGCTTGACAACATATGCAAGCGATGGTCGTTTTCAGGCAATTCACTTTCATCATAGCGAAGATTGGACTCTCCAAATAAAATACGTTCAGCCAAGAGATGCTGGAATGTATGAGTGCCAAGTGTCCACCCATCCACCCGCGAGTATATTTCTGTTTCTCGAGGTCGTTGGTAAGAATTTATTAATGGACTTAGAGATCCCCTCTACAACAATTTTATTCTCTTTTAATTTTTAGTATACATTTTTTTGCTTATAAATAAAATATGAAGTTGAATGTGTATTGAACATGTTTTTCCGTATTAATTGGATGAATAAAAGATAAAAAATAAAATTACAGAAGCGCAAGCGGAAATTGATGGTTCGGTAGAAAAATTTGTACGTCCAGGTAGTACACTCCAACTTCACTGTCAAGTTAAAAAATCAACTGAAACTCCATCGTATCTTTTTTGGTACCACAACTTCCGGATGATAAATTACGATGTCGATCAAGGCGTGAATGTTAGCACAGATCTTTCCAGCCGTGAGAGTTGGCTTGAGGTGCCAAAGGCATCAGACAGACACTCCGGAAATTACACCTGCGAGGCACAGAATGCACGGCCTGCACGCGCTTATGTTCATATATTCAACGGTGACAATCCCGCGGCAATGCAACACAGTTTAGCAACAGGAGGACGATCAACTTTTTTTGCAACACTTGTCTGGCTCATCATTTCCGCTGTCCTCGAGCTTGCTGTTGATTTTAGTCCACTGCGAATTTTTTAAATAATCAACATCGAGCGATAGAGCGAGTGAAAGCGATGAAAAAAGACACGAGAGAACAGAAGAACAGAGAGAAATAGAGAAGAAATAAATATTGTCAAGTTGTAATTTTTTTTTTCTCTATATATGTGAACTCTCTTATGAGAGCCTGTAAATATTGCATGTATACTAAAAATTATTGATTATAAACTAACGAACACTATTGCTCGAAATAATTATAAATATTTTGTTGTTATTTTTTTATATCCATTCAAGATAGAATTGATTTCAACTGACCAAACAGTGATCGCACAGGTCTGAAAATAACCATAAATGCGATGAATGCAGTGAAAACTGTGCATAAATTTGCCAACTCGTGACCTGCAGTTTTCACCATCCATCCTTTTTGATATCCGTAACACTGCGCGACCATTCCCAAAATATAACAGCTAATACCGAGAAAATTGTGAATACATTTTGTGACAACTGGTCGTATCAGGTTATTCAAATTTATTGCAAATAGTGCAGTGAATCCGGACAGCGTAAGAAAACACATTATCACTGCCGAACTAATTCCCAATATTCCATGAATTGATCGAAAATGATTCTCGTTTGCCTTGAACATAATGACAATGCCAGCGATGTTGAATGACGTACCAAGACATTGGAGATACCAGTGAAGATGATTTGTGCCACGACGTGAGACAATGCTCGACCATACATTCTCTTGAGATAATACCATAATAGCCTCAGACATCAATAAAACGTACTAAAAAAATTCATTTATCATCATTTTTGTACCCCGGCATTTCTTAATGAGACAATAATTTTCAGAATACTCACTCCAACTGTGCACAATCCGACGTGAACGGTTAATATCGAAAGTTTTAATCCACATAAATGCAGAAGATATCCAATAATGAGTAGAATTAGAACATGTGTTACTATATTGATAATCGTCAGGATAATTCCATAACAATCTCGTTGACATATTTGCACTATCATGATACCGAACTTTCAGATGTACATTTAATGAAGAAATTAATTACAGATCTGCAATATATCAGTATCGCGCTGTTCAAGTCACTCTGCACTCTGTTCACGGCTTGAGGATGTATTCAATCATTCATTGCACAGTTTGGAATGGAAATTTAATTTGTGTTAGTCCTGAATAGCAGCAGTGGAAAATAGATAAAAGATTTAACTGATAACTCTCATTAATCAATCATTTCAATCTCACGTATTCAGATTGCGATGTATAAATGAGATAATATGGTGGATATTATATACATGTTATTCCGAGTGTAGATGACTCGGTATATTTTTTATATATACCAAGAGTGGTGATATCCGGTGGATTATTATGATGTTTGTTTTTTTTTTATTATTGTTCATCCTCATCGTCACAATTATTGATGTGCTGGTGAGCTCGTGTTCATTGTGGATTTGCTGTTCACTCGAAGCCCCAGCTTTGAAAAAGCAATATCGATCTGCATCGTATAACAATATCAAACGCTAATGAACTGTATACTTGGAAAATACTTTTTTTTTTCTTTTCTCATGAAACATATGACTGGATCCCATTATTATTTTCTTTTTTTATCTCGTTTTTATATTCAATTCACAGGAATTTATGGAAACACTCAATAATTTCGTAATCATATCTCTTCTTGCAAAGTTGCTCGTTAACAAGAGAAATTCGAGTATTGTCACGTTTAAGATACAACAGGTAATGAGATATGAACAAATATAAACATCAAAAGCGCAGCTGAGTATAAAGGGAATGCACGATTCTCTTCAACCCATTGTCAATCGTTTCATTAACGAAGTTTCACAACTAATTTTGTTCGCTGTAGACGTTTGAAACATTTGTAGAAAGAATGGAGCCGAAAATTCAATTGACTTATTGCATTCTTGTTGCGCTAGTGATTGTTCTCATGATTGGGTAATTATTGTAGATATTTTTATTTTTACGTATTATTTAATATTTGTTGAGGTGCATTGTGTTGTGATTTCTCAAGATTGGGACAAGCGAATCCGGGTGAATGTAAATGCGCTGCTTTTGATAATGAGGAGGGTTTGGATGGACCAATTTTAGCAGTACCATTACCATCGTCAGTAATTCGGGTCGCGTGCAACGACGATGGTGCTGAAAATTGTCGAGTGCGATGTAACGAGCTGGTGAATAATATCACAAAGTCTTATTTTAAATTAATTTTTAATGTCAATATTATTCATGTATTTTTGCATTAGATTAATCAAACGAATCATATTGTTTAAGGGGGAAAAAGCGCCTATGCATCTAGCGGCGAATTTTCTGTGCCAAAATCTGCACAAAACTATCAACATTCCACAAGTATAAATCTTGTGTTCATTCGTTTTTTATCAAATGCTCATTAATTATAATTATTTAAATCATTCATTTACAGATATATCTATTCGCATCCATTTGCGACACAGGAAAATGGATACGGACAGAATACAAGTATCTAAAGAGCATCTGCTGTCAAGCGGAAAAATCAGTACCTTGCAACTTCGAATAATTAGAAACGATTCCAATTTTATACATCGATAAAAAATGATTTTATAACAAGAATACAACGGTATAAAAATAATCTGACAATTAAAAATGTTTAATGAAACAGGAATTTACTCCGAATTTTTTACTTTTTCAAATTCTTCCAAAATAAGTTTTAATTGATTTTCAACACTCATTAAAATCTTGGCGATTGTATCATGTTCGCCTAGTTTTTCCTGCTCTACCTTCGTTATAACAGATTGAAGTGAAAGTTTAGCACTACCCAACATCGATCGTTTTGCGGCAACGGAAACACTTTGCGTACACTTCAAGTAAGCGTTGGCAAGACTGTCGCACAGCTGTAGCATAACCTCCGTGGTTTGTATGCTCTTAAACCATTTCGGATCAGTATTGGATGCGCGATAAGCTCTTTGTAGATATTGTGCTGCTTTTTGATAGTCCAATTCGGTTTTATTTAGAATTGTCAACTCGGCATATAGTCGCCAAACATCGGGATCAGTTTGAATTAATGCGGTAAGACGTCCAAATAGTTCAAGTGCTTGATGCAGCAATTTTCTAGTAGATTCTCCGTCGTTATCTTTGATATTGTCATTTATTACTTTAGTTAATATCACCAGGATTGAAATATCCACGTGTTTGCCCTTCAAATCCAAAATTCGATGATAACATCGGATAACTTCAGAAAAATATCCCAGATCAATACAAACCACCATGAGATTGTCCCACACCTCCCACTTCTCATAATTACACTTGATTGCGTCTTGTAGTGCATGATAAGCGCGCGATTTATCACCCAACTTAATATATGCCTTTGCTAAATTATTCCACGCTTCAAAACTGTACTGTTCTAATTCACAATAATGTCTATAAGACTTCGCTGCTAAATTCCAATTTTCCACTTGTAAACAAGCGAATCCTAAACGTATCCAAACATTCTCTTGGATATTATTTAATTCAACGGATAAATTTAAATGTGGTATTGACTGAGCATATTGTTGTTTGGAGAAATAATGAAAGCCCCAATGGCGTTGTACCCGACTGCTTTTCTCACCGGACAATTTCCATGCGGTTTCGTAATGATCCGTATTCTGTTCTGAATCACCCAATAGACACCACAATTTCACCGTCGGTTTTTTCGCAATTTCCTGACGAATAATTTCTGCAGCCTACAATTAATAACAAAAATGTTTCAGTACTTCTTTGGTTTCTATTTTTTAATTATTATTATTTTTGTTCTCTCACTGAGAAAAATACCTTGTGACGGAGTTCGAGTATTGTGTAACAAACAATTACTTCCTCCCACAGTTGAAGCTGCAAATAAAGATCTAAAGCGCCTTTTACCATTCCTAAACTCAGCATTGCATCTGCCAAGTTTTGTTTGAATGCCCAAATAGGCTTCATACCACTGGCAAAGACTGCATGCATTCTGTAAAAGTCACTCGGTACTGATTGGTTGTATTGTCCTACAAGGCTTTCAGACTGGGATAAGGCACGCTCTATACTACGCTTATCTTTAATCTCAAGCGCACTACGCTGACGTAGCGCTTCCATTTTCAATGGCCAATTTTTTGTACTTTCAATTATTGTCTGTGAGAAGTTTAATACTTACAATCAAGTTTCATTTCTATCCTCTATGCAAAAATTTTTATATTATCTGTATGAGATACTCACATTCAAATACGGCATAATTTCTTCTGTTGCTAAATCGTCTTTTGGTTGACTGACTTGGAGATGGTGACTGGAATTCATAATTAATATAATTTAATTTATCATATTGTGACGGAAAAATATACATTTCAAAAAATATCACCGAAACAATTACCATTTTGCTAAAATAATTGATTCATCGAATAAATTTAATTTCGGCCGTTGCATATTTTCACTGAATTCAACATGTTCCAATCTCACATCGTCATTCAAATGCACCGACATTGGCAATGAATCACAATCTAAAGTAGGATGGAAAATATCTTTGTCTTTTTTAACATTTAGATACAATTGTGCTTTCTCTTTCAATTGATATTTTGTGCGTTTTCCCATAGCACCCTGTAGCTCAATTGTTAAAGTCATTATTGATTGAGCAACCCTTAAATGTTTTTCAGATTCATTTATACGTCTATACAATAAAAATAACTGTGCGGCTTCGATATGAAATAATACTTTCAAATGTGGTGGTGCACTTTGATACCACTTGGTATCATGATATATTTTTTCAATCAAAGGCTCGCATTCAGCTAAAATAATATTCGATACTTCATCCAACATCATTTGGTGAATATAATTTGCACGTAAAAGCCACCACATAGTAGATTCATACATCTCGAGCATTTTTTCATTTCTAAATATGGTTTTAGCCAAATACAACATTTCAAAATATTTTATATTCTCATTATATTCAATTCCAACTTTGAATTCATGATACGCCTCATCTTTTTTATGTGCCAGCCATTCCAATTCATCTCCAATAGTTTCAGGACCCGTATAATTATTTTTAATGAAATAATGTAACGCTGCTCTGCCTAACTCTAACCAATCTTCATAATTTTTAGGATTATGATTAATAATTCCATCAATTGTTGTACGAAGATTACCATGTTTGAGAATATTTGTGAGGTTAAGTTTGTTCACAAGAGTATCCAATATTTTTTTATAACAATTCTCATCATTTTTATCAATATCTAAAATTAAACAAAGTTCATGATATCAAAATAATTTCCATAAATGTGTTTTATTATTCTAAAAATATATATGTATGACATAACCTACAATTGGGAAGTTCAAATTCAATTATGTCCATGTTCTCGTGTTCTGTTTGCTTGGACGATTTTTTGGAATGTTCTCCGCTCATTTTAATATTAGAAATATAGCAGATAACCTCAATTTGATTATAAAAGTGCTTTATCTATGAATAAATAGTTAATTAAACCTCATCAGCACATAATACGTAAATATTTCTCCTTTACGAAATTCAAGTTGGTTTCAATTAATTTGTATGACGTCGCTACTGTCGAGTAAATACACGCCCTCTATTCTCATTGTTTATTATATGCCCGGCAATGTTCCGGAGGAATTTAATTTCATCAGATTGGAGAGGTGGACTCCACTCGTATCATATTGAAGATGTAATTAACATTATGATTAATATATAGCTGTAATATAATGGAGCAAATTTTGTTCCGAAAGAGCAACCACAATATCAAACTCGTAATTTGGAATATTTAGGCCTCGTTCGAAAGAAGAATTTTTAATTCACAAGTTTGTACAAATAATTAATTTTAAATCGATTTAAAAAGCAGAGCGTCGAATTCCACGTAATGATATTATGCAGAATCTGAAACTTCCCTTCTTCGTGTTATTTTGTTTATTCCAACAAATTTTTTATTATAAATTTTCTTCACTTGATATTCTATCTTTGCTTGGGATAAGATTACGCTCAGTCTGCACCTGATGCACGTTTTTTTTTTTTTTTTTTCTAATTGTAAACACAATTGTGACACCAAGAATAGCAGATATAAATTCTCCCAATGTATAGAAATATCTTGTACTATTATTCGCAACAATAAAAAAATACAACTTTTATTTATTCATGAAGTCGATTGTTGTCGAACTATGGGGTATCTCAGGTGCTTTTTTTTTTTTCCACAAGGCGCTTACACATCCACACTTTATCCTTTACCATCTAAAAAATACATGCGTAATTTGAATTGACAATGCCTCCTCAAGTTGCGTACACCTGAAACGAAATCATTTATATTTCAAAACGAATATCGTAATAAGTAATTAATATTGACACACTAAAGCAACAGTGATGATCTACTTTTTGTAAATTTTTCATAACAATATATAATATACACAATGTATGCAGTATGATATTATTTCTTCAATTTTCCTCATATTTCTCACGAGCAGAAGCGATCTGTCACGCCACCATCCCATGATAATAGGTAAAAATTACAAAATGCCCGAGAAACTGTGTGAGAGCTCCTAGAGAGTTGGTGAAAAGACTAATGGGTATACTATGGGGGCTGAAGGAGAGGTAAAAAATATATACCGAGAAAGAAAGCATAATGATGGTACACCACAATATATAGAGGTCGAGGAAAAAAAAAAAAAAATACGCAGCAAAAGACAAAGCAGTAATTGTGCGTTGTGATTCTCTTCCTCCTTTGACTCTCGTCAACGTACATACATCTTATATATTATCCATATATGCAAAGTAAAGGGGCTATACCTGGATATACAATATATACCATATTCTACTAGCTCTCTTGACATAAAAAAAAAAAAAAGGAAGCAGCCCGCGTGAACGCCACATCCAAGAGAATTGCGTAAGTGGGACAATCATCTCTCTCTTGTTGTGTACATTGTATATCCCATTGTTTTCCATCCGAGACACAAAGAAAATTCAAACTCGAGGAACTAATTAAGACAACATCTATCTTCTATGCTTATACAATTTCTCATAACCCCATTTTTCAAAAATTGATTATACACAAACAATATAATTTAATCTGCAAAATTCAAATTGTATGAATGTCCAATTAAAATATATTTTCTATAATTTTATTATTCAAATTAATAAACGCCCAGGTGAATATATGTACATCCTACACTCGTACAACTTCCGGCCGCTTTGTGTCTCTTCATTCTTCATTGCGTGAGCCTGAAAATTCCAAATAAGAACTTTATCACAGTGCGAAGATGTCGCGATCGCGTGCACGGCATTTTATAGCAAAGATTATACATACAGTTGGTAATTTATATATGTGCATATTGTTACTTGTATGTTCTTGTAGATCGTGCGAGTGCCGCCTACGAGGACACGTCCTTCTCGTATGTCCCTGCACAAACGCAAACGTAAACCAAACGGACAGTCATGCGTTTCAACAACACCCACGTAGTATGTGTGTACTTGCTTGCTGCTCCCTGAGGTGGCAACCAGAAACCCACGCATCTTCACTGTCTCTTGCACATACAATTACTTCAGTTCTCTCTCCATTTTCCAGCTGTTATTAAGCACATACGCGTACTATAAACTTTTACGCATGTATACATATATGATGTTTATATGTCATAAGGTAGCTCTTTGCATAGCTTCCGTTTGTTCTTCTGTGATTTAGCACTGTGACACGAAACAAATCAATGTCGAAACAACAAGTTCATACCTCGGCGGAAAAAAAATTCAAGTCTTGACAATTACGAAACTATTTCCGGTATATATATAAATATATATGTCGCATGGATCAGATGACCCACACACGACACACGCACACACACACATACATACCAACATTCAAACATCATTTACTTGTTTGCACATTCTGCTTCGGGTTTATGGGCTCTTTATATATTTAGAATTGAGCTGCGAGGCGAGAAAATATGTATAACGAAGTTAAAAATGCACTCGAGTTGTTCAAGACTTCAGTAAAGAAAAATATATATAAACATTTTTTTTTTTCCGTTGAAAAACAGAATCGTATCATCAAAAGAACACAATTTTGACACGTGAGACATGTCAAGACATAATGTTTTCGAATAGTTTCTGTCATCTGTGTACTCAAATTTTTCCCTGAAACCGAAAAAAAAAAAAGAAAGAAAAATATAATTATTCAGAATAGCTCCTACAATTTTCTATACATAATACACGAAAATACTTGAACTCTAGACTTTAAATATGGCGAATTTACTCTGTATATTATACTTTTTCATGACAAAAATAAAAGGCGGCAGGGAAAATGAGTGGTATCGATAGAAGAAGTAGGAATTACCAGAAAAAAAATTTACTGCACCGCAATTGATCTCAATTTTCATCAGAAATAAATAAATCATTCACTTAGCAAATTTCACGAGTCATAAAGCATAACTTTCGCTACTATCATAATTGCCATACAACATAATTGTGTCATAAGGTAAGACACATTTTGATATAATATCAAAATTCAATACCTCACATTTATTTAATAAAAATATATATAAAGCAATGCGCAAACTCAATGCACTATTAACTGGCATTTTTACACGTGTTCGTTGATCGGAGTATTGTTGTGTTAAATTTTACGTTGAATGGCACACGAAAGTGCTCTCTTTCTCTCTCTCTCTCTGACTCTCTCAGTACACGTGCTTCTCACGACGTCACACACATATTTACGGTGAGACGCATGCGCTCGTATGAAATGTCTTTTATGTGCCTTCTTTTACATATATATATATATATATATTCATATATGTATGCAATGGTAACACTCTCCCAGCGGCGCCCAACTGTCGCACGAGCACACACCGCAGCTTCATTCATATTTTTTCCCCTTTGGCCACACGTTCTCTTATTCACTTCCTCTCTCTTTTTCTCACACTCTTTCTCTCTCTCTCTCTCTCTTTCTATATATCGTTGACGTTGTTGTCGTAGCTCTACTCGTCCATTCACGCGACTCAAACGCAATCTCGTGTACATACTCTGTCGGATTAGGTCACTATACAGCTGTTTCTTTGCTCTACACACCTTATTATTCATCATCAATAATACTCAATCGCCTGATAGATATCATCAATGTGATGCCACTTACATACATGGATATATAATGGCAATTGTCGTTGTAGAAGATAATGTAGACGCCATAAATAAATCCTGCAATATAATAATACATTTGTATTAAATATGAACAAATTTATAAATACAATAGTAAAATAATTGGAAAATTTTACATTACATATATTAAATTTGTTTTATATAATTTAAAAACTCAATGGCGTCTATAGTAGAAGAAAGATTCGTTACTTCTTCAAGGGCAATACGACAATTAATTTTTCAATTCAATAATTACAAGAAGTAAAAGTATAAAATTGAAAGACAAAATAGAGAGAAACATTTTATTGTTGTTAATTATGAATTTTTGTTTGAAATAATTCAAGTTCATTAACGAAAGTGGTATATAACTTGAATTAGGAAACAAAAAATAAAGAACATATAAAAGAAGACGACAAAAAGCGAAAAGAGTGAGTGAGTTACAGGGGAAGTAGCGAAAATGTAAAGAGACGATATGTGGGCCTTATGGGAGGATTATGAAGAGGAAAGATAGCATAAATGTGCGAGAGTGAGTAAGTAGAGGAAGCGAACCATTGCGCCATCAGGAAGTGGGTTTGCTATACATATACAAATACATATATTATATCTATATACATATGTACAAATATATGTGCACAGCTATGAGTTGTAACTTAACCAATACTAACTAATAAACTGATGCGAGAGAGAGAGTGAGAGAGCAGAATGAAGCTTATATCTATATATATATATATTTAATATATACAGTGGTGTTTGTTTTAAGCGTGCAACAAATAATAAAAATATGACTGTCTTGATGCACGTTGTATTTTTTTCTTTTTTTTTTTTTGCGACAATACAATGATAAAAGTGGTGTATATGTAGTAAAAACAAGTGACCACACAGGAATACTTGGATCTGTTGATTCAATTCCTGTATTACTAGTATATAACCTGCTCCTCTATGTACATATATGTGTACTATGTATATGGATGCGTGTGTGCACGTGTGTTTGGTACCGTGAATGTGTATGATATTGGCCCCACATCGGTCGACCACGCGAGAACACGCGCGAGATCACGCTTTTGTGCCGGACACACTCCCCCGGCAGTTGTCAGGAGTGTAATTGTCCGCCATTTACCCACAGGGCGGGAATTTGTGATATTTTTGAATTTTCGCGGTTTTCATGAGTCAATGGCTGATGAATAAAAATGAATATATATTGTATGTATGTGTTATGTAGAATAAGAATTGTAAAACTTTCTAATTTTTAAACTTTCTCACTCACAAATAATATTAATTAATTATACAGTATAATGTTGATGTTATTATTGTTATTGTATTTATATGTATGTGTATGTTTTTTGTTTTATATTTATTTATTACGCAAAAATTTCATAAAAAGTTTGTGTATTTTTTTTTTTTTTTCAATATTGTAAATATTTATGTGATTTTTATTGTTATTATTTTTATTCATATTAATATATCGTTATCATTATTTCAATGTCATGTAATGAAATATCATGTGCGGGTTTGATGGTATTTCCGCACTTTTTTTTTTACATTGTACGGAAGTTGATAAATTGTTAATGAAGTGAGAAAAAATAAAAAAAAAATAAAAGAAAGAAAAATGATAGCGTTAACGTCACTATAGAGTGAAAATATAAGATGATATTGTTCAGATTGAGAAGCAAAAAACAAAAATGATTATGATTTATTATTCGAAAACATAATTAATTTGCGGTAAAAAAAATCGAAGAAGAAAAAAAAAAAAAGGTGTATACAAACTTTCATTTGAAAATTAAATCGAAACAATTACTCCATACCATTCTGTTATCGAAATAACAAATCATCGAAACAAAAATAAAATACAACATGGCAAATAAATATATCAATTAACTCAAACTCAGTGTTTACAGTATCTTTGAACAGTAATTATTATCAATAACTATAGTTTAAAAATATTAAAGTAAAAAATGGTAGTTCATTCAAAAAAAAAAGTTAAAAATAATGTGTCTCCTTGATCCGAATCGACATTTCAATTTCGATAATCAATAATTGATAATAGAGAAAAGATAAAAATGTGAATCTTTTTTTTCTTTATACACACAAATGTAATCTGTCCTAAATAAGGTAAAAATAAAAATTTATCATCATCGGAAAAAAAAAAAAACAAAAAGAATCCATGGGATTTTGATTGATTGAAAAATCATTCTCTATTATATCAACAACATATGTGATGAAAAAAAAATGTCCCCCACGCGCGCGCGCACAATATCGGGTCGCCATTTTAGTTATACGGCCCTGTTCAAAAACCCATTCACAGAATGAGCGAACCGCTTGCGTTCCGTCTCCGTGTAGTCACTCAGTAGTGTCATGGAGGTAACATGGCCGAGGAGACGCGCCTAGTTCGCGTTGAAGAGAGATTAAAAATCAAAATCGGTACGAATTCATTATTATTAATTACGTGTTACAAATACAACATTGTCACGTGATATAAAGTGTGATTATTCGTGTGTGCAATTGTGATATTTGGGCCTGTGAAATAACTACACACTCTCTCATACACACACACACACACATACACAATTGTGAATGCGAGTTCAATCGAGTCTCTCTCTCTCTCTTTCTTTTTTACTCTCCCCCTCGCATGTTTCTCTCTTTTTTTTTATCATTCTTTTGCACTCGCCCTCTCGCTTTCCTCTTCTTTTCCTTTTTTTTTTTTTTTTTTCTTTCAATACTTTTGCCCTCCCATCCTCCCTTCCCTCATGAATACACGGTGGACGATGGGCGGAAGACGAAAAATTTTGACTCATATATCTCCAGAAAAGTAGAGAAAAAAAAAAGAAAAGAAAAAAAAGAAGAAATATATAAATCATTTTTACATCCACTCATTTTTCGCTCTTTCTCTTTTACTCTTTCACTCTCTCACTCCACCTTTTTTTTTCCCCTCTCTCCCTGAATTCGTGTTTCCTGTCGTGAGTTATATAGCCTTTCTTCTTTGACATCATATATATTTTACTTGATATTTTTTTTCTGTTCTTTCATTATTTTTTATTTCAACAGTTCATTGGATTTTTGTGGAATATAATTTTGCAAACCTAACCTAATGGAGAAAGAAAATTGGGAGAAATGAGAAAGAAAGGAAGAAGAAAACTGAGGGATTTAATATAATTGAAAACAATTGATAATTAAGATGATGATAAAAAAATAAAAGTAACATCATTACATTTGTTGGATAAAATACGTAAACGTATACATTCTCTTGATGCTCAAACTCCCACGCGTTGTGTCGTGGATTGCACTTCACTTCCCTCTCACGTCTTTTATACCTCGCATTCGACGTCAATTCGACATACAGCTTCAATGCATGATGACACACATCTACATGATATTTAATTGAATCCTAGAGTTTATTAATTAGTTCTCAAAATTCAACTAATAGGATTTAAATAAGGAAAAAAATCTATCTACAATATTCAATGATCATTTCATCTCATTTTTATCATTGAAATAAAAGCTTGAGAAATGAAATAAAAAAAAATGAAGGAGCAGTCGTTGATTTTTTTTATTCTGTTTCTAATAATAGTTTGGAAGTTTCGCAGTGAAGAGAAGAAAAAAAAAATAACACGTCTGGTTAAATGCAACGTAGTCTTTCGTGGAAATAATTTTTTTCGAAGGAAGCACTAAAGTCGTTGAAGTACGACCGCATATAAGCACATCCTGCATATTGTCTAATATATCCTTGTCACGTTTCTTTATTTCTTTAATTACAATGAATTAAATGATAATTATATTTCATTTTAACATGTAAGAAGAAAGAGAAAAAGAAAACATTGTTGCGTTATCAAAATTTGAATATAAATATCATTAACAATAATTAATGATATTTAAAACGACACCAGGTGTATATAGAATAGATATAGATAGTAGATATGACTTTGGGTTACGTCGACTATTCAGTGCACATTATTATAATTTCATTCATGAACGCACGGTTGGCTATATGGCATATCTATGAACTATGAGTGTGTGTGTGTCTGGCTGTTTACGTGTGACTCAGTGTCGAGACATGCCGATAGCTCAATCAATGAAAAATTTAATTGAATTTTAAATAGAAAGAAAAAATTCAAGAATAAATTGCGCTCATTACATGAAAACAAAAAGAGGGAAAGAATTTGTTTTTTTTTTTTTCTGAGGACCATACTTGAGATTATTATTATTGTTGATGTTATTAATTTTTTATTCTATCATCAGGTGAGGTAAAAAATCTTCTCAGTCGTGGCCATGGATCACCTGGAACACGAGATGTCTACTGTGCACTGTCACTCGATCAGGAGGAAATATTTCGAACGACAACCATGGAGAGAACTCTCAAGTGAGTGAATAAAATGAATTAAAAAATGTTTTTTCCCCTGTCTACTTCATATTCTTCATTGACTTTTTATCTTCTAATAAATTAACATTGAATTATTATTGGTGTTGAGTATGTATATTTAATATGTTGAACTTTATTCCTCGTATGCCCACAGTCCATTCTTTGGTGAGGAGTTTCAATTTGAAGTGCCGAGAAAGTTCCGCTACCTTGGGATTTACGTTTATGACCGTGACAGACACTTGAAGCAAGACAAAATCTTAGGAAAAGTGGCTATAAAACGTGAGGATTTGGCCACATATCACAATAAAGAACATTGGTTTCCATTAAGGCCAGTTGATGCTGACTCTGAGGTACAGGGTAAAGCACATTTAGAGCTTGCATTACAACCGCAAGTCGGACATATACAACCAAAATTAACAGTGCGCGTTATTGAGTGCAGCGAATTGACAATTAAAAATGGTGGCTGTGACCCATTTGCAACTGTCACAGTTATTTACAGTAATGGCAAACAAATATCAAAGCGCACAAAAGTTAAAAAAAAGACTGTATCGCCATATTTTAATGAGACATTTGTTTTTGAACCCGAGCTGACTGAACCAAAGGACAAAGATGTTTCACATTATTCAATTGATGGCGAAGTGGGCGAAGTTGTTGTTGGTTTATCGCACGCGTCACCTGGTATGGGTGAACAGCCAGCATTTCTTGGTGAAGTTCGCGTTACATTACGTGGATTACAAAAACAACCAACGAGCGCAACAACAGCGTGGTATTTTTTACAACCACGTGCGGCTAAAAATCGTCCAAGTAAAATAACAAATAATACAACATCACCGGGAACATTGCCGGGTTTGGGATCATTAAGATTAAAATTACATTACACAGCTGATCATGTTTTTCCATCAGAACAGTATGATAGATTGCGTTGTTTGTTGTTACAAAGTGTAAATATACAGCCAATTACTTCGTCAGCTGTTTATATACTTGGTGAAATTGTTGCGAGTAAAATGGAGGCTGCACAACCATTAGTGCGTGTACTTGTACATCATGGGCAACTTGTTTCTGTCATGAGGGCGTTGGCTAGTCATGAAATCTCTAAATTAACGTGAGTACATTTATACAAGTATATATTTATTATTTATATGATGTTATTTATTTGGAATTTAAATTTATTTCATTTAATCAAATGTGTAGAGATCCTACCACAATATTTCGTGGCAATACGTTGGTTAGTAAAATGATGGATGAGGGAATGCGATTAGCTGGGCTCCATTATCTTCACAGTACACTTAGGCCTGCAATGGAACAGGTTTTCTTGGAGAAAAAACCGTGCGAAATTGATCCAACGCGTGTAAAAGACGCCAACACTATCCAGACAAACTTGGCGAATTTGAAGGTAAACTATTTATTACTGATAATTAATTATCGACAAGTCAAAATTATTTATATGGGATTTTTTCTTTTATTCAGGAATATGTTGAGCGAGTTTTTACAGCTATAACGACATCGGGTGTCCGATGTCCACCGTTAATGTGTGAAATGTTTTGGTGCTTGCGGGAATTGGCTGCAACACATTTTCCAAAGAATAAAGAGGTGCGCTATTCGGTTATCAGTGGATTTATATTTCTGAGGTTTTTTGCTCCTGCAATATTAGGTCCAAGACTGTTCGATATTACTAATGAGCAAATTGTGAGTACATACGTGATACAACACTTTTAATTTTACTTCTAAATAGTTCGTGGTAATATTTGAATCTATAGTGAATTTTATTTGCTTTATTTATCCAGGATTCTCAAACCAATAGAACTTTGACACTTATTTCCAAAACAATACAAAGTTTAGGAAATTTGGTTAGTTGTCGAGGTGGTGCTGGCAGTGTTTGCAAAGAGGAGTATATGGAAGGCGTGTATAGAGAATTTTACACGGAAAAACACATTCAAGCGGTGAAGCAATTTTTAGAATTAATTTCTACAAGTAGCAATAGCAGTGGAATGACACGACATCGAGCAACGATTCTTCAGGACCAACCGGTGGTGTTGAAAGAAGGGTAAGTTCATTTTAATCAAATACACATAGAATCTGATAAAAAAAAATAATAATAACAATATATATATAATTTTTCAAATTTATAACTAATGCAATTCTAAACTAGATTATATTTTCTCTTTGCACACTCTGCTGACTGTGTCAAGAGGTTGGTACTCAAACAGTCATAGCACATGTATCTCAATGTACGATTAAAAAAAAAAAAACCAAACCGTGTTGAACAATTAATTTATTAATTGATTTCACTTTTACAGAGTGATGATTAAAAGGGCGCAAGGGAGGAAGCGATTTGGTCGTAAAAATTTCAAGCAAAGATACTTTAGACTGACTACCCAAGATCTGACCTACTCTAAAACAAAAGGTAGCACTTATTTATTAAAAAAACAAAAATGAAAATGAATGTTCATTCTTTTCACTTATTGATATATAATCAAATAATTATCACAGGAAAGGAACCCCTGTGTAGAATACTTTTGGGAGAAATATTAGCTGTGGAGAGGCTACATGAAGATTCATTTAAGATGAAAAATATGTTTCAAATAGTACAACCACAACGTGCATTGTATGTACAAGCGGGTAATTGTGTCGAAGAGAAAGAGTGGATTGATATACTGACAAAAATCTGTCACACAAATAGTAACAGATTAGATAAATATCATCCGAGTGCTTTTATAAATGGCCATTGGTTATGGTAAGAAATGACATCATTAATTTTGCCTCATAAAAATTCCAATCGCATCTTCTATGAACAATTTATATTTATTTTAATTTGGTTTTTTCTCCAGCTGTCGAGCGGTGTCAGAATTCGCACCAGGTTGTAGCGAAGTGTCACCAGGCCTCGAAGCAGGATTGAGATTAGTTTTAGATCCCGATCGTGATCTACAACGTATTCATTCTCTTATATTCACAAATATGGCGCGATTGGAGACATTACGTAGTGCTTGCGAGTGTCAAGCTGTTTATGGTGCGAGCGATATGTGTGTTCTACCGTGCGGTGGACCGCCTATTGAGGATGTGCCCTCGTGTTTCAAGACTTTGACGGCATTGAGAGATGCTGCGTTTGCTCTGCAACATGAACACAGGGCGTATTTTAGAAAATTAGCACGTGACACCAAGTATGGGAGCAAGTAAGTTGAAGTAGTTGATCTATTTATTTGATGTTACTATTAAATTTATGTTTATGATGAATGTTTAATTATTTAAAATGATATTTATTATAAAATTATTTTAGACAAGCACCAATTGGTGATGACAACTACCTCCATTTAGCTGCGAGGGCCGGTTTCGATGGTCAAATTGCGAAACGCGCCTACACAGATACAGATGGCCTCAATCAACGTTGCATAGAGGCGGGCTTTGGTTATGATGGCCTAACACGTCGAATTGAGGATCGTAGATACGACGAGACATCATCATTGCGCAAATGTTTAGACTCGGATTCAATTAATCGTAGGTACGAAAATGATAATAATACGATGAATCGATTTGAAAGTAATGCAGAAACAATCAGGAGTATTCAAAATGATCTCAATAAACGTGATCGTAGTTTGAGTAATACATTAAGATCTGATAGAGTTGTGGTTATGGAGAAAAATGGAAACGAGAATATGGAGAATAATAGGAGAATTCAGGACGTTGGTAATTTATTATCGTGCGAGGGTGTGAGCTTGTCTGGTACGTTGTCTAGAAAATTGAGCAATTACGATAATACCAGAAAAATGAATAACGAGGGAACGCTCACAAGAAGAATAAGAGACGACGCGTCTGATATATCCTCGTGCTCTATGAGTGGTCGTGGAAATCATTGAACATTTTTTTTACATGTATATTATTTAGAATTAAGAATTTCATCATTTAAAATTCATCATCGTTATGTGGAATTGAAGCAAAAACAATTACCACACATTAATGTATTTTTTTTTTTTATTTTTTATTTCATTTATTCATTCAATATTAATATTGAGCAAACAATTTTCATTGTAGAATCAAATTATTGGCAACGAATAATATAATGTTGCACAATCAAACTAAAACAAGATTTAATGTGTCACAATTGAATTCTATTATCTATTTATTTATTTATTTTGAAAAAATCGTAACGGAGATTTTTTTTTTTTTTTTTTCACGTGGTGATATTTCGACACGTGATAACACTACACATACAATATTTTACAATGCGTAATCTCATTTAATCAGAGTCTATATCTTAAGCGATTATTATTATCGTATAACGGTGCGCCTAATTATACGTTTTATCAGATCTTAATGAACGTATCCATTCATCATTGATAAGAAATAAGAATAGAATTATTTCATGTTTTCTTTTTTTCATATATCATTATCGTACATTCACCAATAAAATGAAATTCATTGATTGTAAATGAATTATAATAAGTCTCCCAAACTTTAATTAAACGCGTGGATAAAATTAATCATATCGCAATTTTTGTTGCGATAGTTAAACTTCGCGGGAAAATTGAAAAAGACAGAGAGCCAATTTTGTGACGTGTTCTCCTCTGCTCAATTCTATTTATCCACCGTGATCTCTTGGATACATAGTCGATTCAAGTAAAATCAAAATGAGAATGTAAAAAAAAAAAATAGGAGAAACGTTCTATATTGGATTGAGCAGAAATGGAAAGAATAATAAGATCTATAGTTGCATTGAACTGAATTAGTTTGTAGGATCTGACATAATACTTTTTATGACGCATCGCATTTTTTTTTTTTTTTACGGAGCACAATGAAAAACAATTCTAGGGTCTGAGATTCTTTTTTTTTTTTGATTTGTCTATTTAAGTTACAATAATGAAATGTAAATGTGAACGTGAATGACGTAAGGAAACGATCAAGAGCAAATATGTTGTGTAATCGATCGGATAAACAAATAATAAGACTTGATATAATTTTGTTGTACTCAAGTGTTATTTATCTTTTTTTTTTTTTTTTCTATTTAAGAGTTATGTCATGGTTATTGTTATTGATGTAGAATCCCTCCAGTCTAAATAAGCCTAATGAAATTAAATCTATTATACGTATATATGCCTTTTAGGGGCGGAAATTGTAAAACACCAATTGAAAAGATAAAAAAATAATACAAAGAAAAAAGAAAACGAAGCTGTACAGTTATCGTTATAATTCAACATAATGTTATTATTAATTATTGAATAGTCAGACAAATTTTTAAGCTTGACCCAATGATTGTACAGTGTACAGTAATTTTCATTTGATATTCAGGTTGTAGAGTATAAATTCGGAAATTCATTTTTTTCTTCCTTTCGCCACTTTATTTACTTCATATACATCTATATATCTATGATAAATTCTAATGAATAAATTTTATTGTCCGTTAGTGTAATATTAGGTGTACAGTTTGATGTGTGATGTGGAAGAGAGTGAAGTGGCAAAAAAATAACAAATATTGATTGCGAACATTTTGGAGTGTAAAAATTGAGATTTGTAATAGTAAACTTGACATATCGATACGCCTTTGAGTCCGCTATTAAATTCAATCAAACAAATGGATGAATAATAAATTTCTGAGGTCCAAAGTGCAGATTTTTCATTTTTTTTTTCTTTTCCATTCTGCTAATTAATTTAATGTCTCTGACTGTCTCGATCTATCAGGGAATAATGACTATCATTAATATTATAACTCAGCACACTATATATATATATATATATATATAATTAAATGGAATACATTTAAAAAATTAATTCGACAACATCCGAGGAATTAAATTGACAGCGTGTTTGTGTGGAGGAGCGATCGTATTTTTTTTTCTACAACACAATTGCAAAAATAAGACTAACTATAAAATGAAACAGAAGAAAGTAAATAAAATCTTACGATTGATTTTTGCGATAATTCTACTTATGAATGGTATTATTTATATTGTTTATATATATATATTAATTATATATGTGTAATATATATATATATATATATATATATATATATATATATATATAATATAATGTATTAATAATTTAATGTTGTAATGATTTTTGTATATGAAATCCTAATTTTTTTTCTCTATTTGTTGTGTTCATGAAAATAACTGTTGTTATCTCATAGTTAAATTTTTTCATAGTTATAGATCGTGCCTCAAGGAATGTCGAGAATTCAAAGGCGAAAATATTAAAAAAACAAAATGTTTTTCAACTTTTAAAGTGAATAATTACAATTATTTATTCAAAAAAAAAAAAAAATAAAAAAAACAAAACGAAAATAAATTTTTTTGATAAAGCCCGACCAGTGTGTACACGATTTGCACATTTTAATATTGTATATAACATTTTTTTCTGCAATAAACAAAAAATCTGCCCTCTATAATTTTATCAACGTCCAATATTCAATTTAAATTATTTCGCGCACTTATATCACATTTTTTTTTGTGGGTTAATTTTTTTGGGTTCTCTAAAGACACTCTATGAATAGGGAGTTCGTGTTGCTCTTACTCTCCCAGTTGGTAGTGGCCAGCATGTTCATGAAGAACCGCAAAATCAAATTTCTTATTGAAACTTCGAACGTGTAGTAGCTTTCAAAGTTTCTTTTTTTAAATTCACATATAAAATATATTTTATAATTGCTGTAGTATTTTTTAATTCAATATATATATTCAATCATAATGTCGGGTGATGTGCAACCGAAAAAACGAAAAGAGAAACGACGCAAGAGAGGTATGAATTAGTGGCAATCTTTCGTAACACATGTTCCTCCGCGCTAAGATATTTTTAGCAGTATCATACTTTTTTTATTCCTGTCTTTACGAAATGAAAAAGAAACGGAAATTATTAATTGTATCAAATATGTCAACGTGTCATATTACTACTGTAAAAAAACGAAATTCTACAGTGATTACTATTTTATTCATTGGATACATCGAGGAAGCTATACAGCTGTACAAGAACTTCTCGTGCAACGAAAAATATTCCAATATATTGATTATAAAAATGTAAGAATTAAAAAAAAAAAATTAATTACAAATAATTCGCGAAATTCTATAAATAATTTGGCATAATAATAATAATGTGAAGTTCACGCAACTGGTGAAAAGTTTAAAATGAATTGATATTGAGTTGGAACTGGTAGTGAAACTTATATCGTAATAGAGTAAAATATATGTGCGTATGTGTGTATGTGCATTTAGAAACTTTACCAGACTAAAATTTCAGCTACGAAAATAGAATGAATTTTGTATGATCCGCGTCAAAAGCATTTATCTTCCCCCCTTCATTTTTTCATCTTTAATTGAGATGGAGTAAAATGACATAAAACTTCAAAATATTTCTTAATTTTTATAGCTGAAGAAGAGTACCACATACAAAGGATACGAAGGGCAAGCCTCGGTATGATCAATTTCATTGTCGAAGAAATATATTATAATGAATAAGAAATAATATTTATAAATAAATTAGAAATAAGTACACAAAATTGACAGACGTAAATGAAATTAACTGATTGTATTAATGAAAATTGATTTAACAATTTATTTTGATTGGGTTTATATTTAGAAGATGATGACGCTGGTACTCCACCACCAATGTTAGTCAATCCTCTTGAACAATCAATGGAGAATGTCACGTTACATGTTCACAAAGAGGGAGGAACAGGAGGACATTGGTGTGCAAGAATTATTTTCTTTGCATTATTTACGGTTCTTATTGGCCTTGTTGGAGTAATAATCTTCGAGTACAGAGGAACAACTGACGGTAATGATAAAACAATTGATTAACTTATTAACTAGCAGTCAAAAAATTAATTCTACTTGGCAAAACTGTCTATAATTTTTTTGCAGTTGACACTCCGGTAGCTTCTTCAAGATGGGCGATAATTTTTGATGGATGGGTGGATGATGTCTTACCATTACACGAGGCAGAATCTCACAGTGTTGATAAACATGAAGAAGATAAGGAGGATGATGAGGGTTTAGGATCAGAGAGTGTAGAAAATGATGAAGTGGAAAACAATGATGAAGAAGACGAAAATGATGATGATGATGAAAATGAAAACGCTGTGAGTCAAGAAGATGAAGAAGAAGAAGAGGATGAAGGTAATGAAGACGATGACGAAGACAATTCGCCAGAACAAAATCAAGTGGATGATGAAGATGAATATGAAAATAGATCGGAGGATGATGAAGGATTTGAAGATGATAATGAGGATGATGAAGATGATAATGAGGATGATGAAGAAGACATTGGAGTTCTTGACGAAGTAGAATATGAAGAGTCACTTGAAGCTAATGGTAATGAAGAAGAAGAAGAAGAAGAGGGAGATGAAAATGCAGATGAAGATGAAGACGTTGAGAATATTTCAGTGTCTGATTTAGATGTTAGCATTGAAGGAATTCATCATTTTTCAAAACAAGAGGAAGATGACGAATTGGACTATGAATTCGTGGGGATTCCTCATGTCAATGAAATTGACGATGACAGTGCTGAACCGTTAGAAGAGGTTCGTTGATCGATTCATTTAACTCTTCATACAAATTTTTTTCTCGTTCGAATATGAAGTAGTTTATTTCAATTGCTTTTTTATTTTTTGGTCTCCCAGATCGAGGAGGAGGAACCTGAAGAAGTTATAAATGAAATCCAAATTGAACCATTGGTAGATGAAATTACAGAAGAAGAATCAACGAGTGGTGAGTCAGCATTTTTTTATCAATTGGAAAAATCACTCTTTAGGGATTATTAAAAGGTCCTCCATGCTCTGATGAATTTTAGTTCTATATAATTATACATACATATATAGATATATATATATATATATACGTAAATATGTGTAAATGACCTATTATCTAAGAGAAAGAGAAAAAATTGTTGTTAGCTCATAAGTATATGTAGAAAAAAGACATGCATAATAATAATAATTTAGTGTAATTGTAATTATAAATAAAAATGCGGGAAACAAAATGTGGTGATTGCAGTGGCAGTAAAATTTGGAGTTGGTGTTGCACTTGTCGTCGCGGCGCATTTTGTACTGGTTAGAAGGTGGAACAATGGTAAATTAAATAATAATTTTTTTTTTTCTTCATCCGCCAAATATAAATACATATACATGTATGTAAACATTTTGTTGCAATTTCCAAACTCTACACACGCTCTTGTCGCTCTTAATAATTTTCATTTAGTGCGCTTGAGTAAATAATATATATATAAAATATAAAAGTGTGTTGGCATGTTTGATGCGACCATCGTTATGACTAACAGATATGAAGTAAGTATACACTGATTGAATAATGATATTAATAGACAATGCTGTAAATGTGTAGAGTAAATATTTTATCTGTTATACATTTGAGGTATAATAATAGAGTTAAATATTGTTCAATTCATTTTTTTTTTTCTATAGTTGATGCTGAACTTGTTGCATATTCTCAAGAAATACCCGATTTAACGAGAAGAAATACTATTGTACCACCCAGTAATGTAAAACAGCTTATTATAACTGGTAATTTAAGTCAAAAGCAACAGGCTCAAGAAATGAAGAATAAATATAGAGATTTGCAGAATGAAAATGTTCAATTGATTAGAAATAAATTTGTCAGCCCAGTTGGCAGCCAAAAAGTCGTCAGGAATGGTAATGGAACATTTATTCAACAGAATTATTTTTGTATGAATTGTAATTTATTAATAAAAAATATGGTGAGAAAATAATTCGGAATTTTAGAGCCAGATGTGATGACAGGCAGTCAACTGAAGACAAAAGAGTCGCAAGAAATTGTTACATCTGAGAGCGAACGTTTTTCGGGAACTGAAAACGAATCAGATTATGACTACGACGAAGATGAGTTGGATGATGAAGAAATTGAAGAGGAGGAAGAAGAAGAAGAAGAAGAAGAAGAAGATGAGGAAGAACTGGATGACAGTCAATTGGTCGCTAAATTAGAAGCAAAATATGGAAAGCTTCCGACTCCAAGTCAAAGTGAAGAAGAAGAGGAAGATGAAAGTGAAGAGGAAGACGAGGAAGAGGAGGAGGAGGAAGTTGATGAGAAAAGAGAGGAAGAAAAAGAAAACTGGAAACGTAAATAAAATTATGAATTAATTTTTAATTATTACATACATATTCACAAACGATTGTAAATTATTTCATTATATTTTTGTATGTAAAACAATGAGCACGGAGGATCTTTTTATAATAATTGATGTTTCATACAGACAAGTTAATAATATCTGGATGCTTTCTATTTTTTTTTGTTCAATTTTCAAGGATCAAACGCTCCGAAAACCGTTCATTCCGGCGGCACTGACAAATCGAAAGATAATAATCGAGCAAAGGAATTATCGAAATCACGTCAAGGAACGTCTGCACCACGTGGTGGTCATCAAGCCGCTGATATTGTTCATTCAGAAGACCATAATGAATTAAGATTTCAAGAAGAAATAGAAAATTGGCTAGCAGGGGTAAGATAAAAATATATATTGACTAGTTGAATCATTACAAATAAAAGGAATAAATGCACGACTATTGATGAAAAACATTTTGTTTTTATAGGATTTAGATAATTGACGTGTTATATTATACTATTATACATACATCTCGTGCCTCAATTATTTTAGTCAATGTGCTGAGCCAACTTTTAATTTATAATATTTATTATCTAGTTTATTATCTTGTATTGTATTTAAATGTTTTCTCTGTTGCTTTCAGAATGACAATATTGTCGATGTTTTCAATTATTAACAGTGTATTTTTTAAGTAAATTGCTCATGTATTGCTCATAAAAAAATCTACGTATGATTTTTAAATATTAAGATTATACAATTGTACAATACAAATTTATTTGGTTTTCTTTTTTCATATGTGGAGAGTTTACTGATTGTGCGTTGTTCTAATTTGTGATAAAAAAATAAGAAAAAAAAAAAAGAAAAAAAAGATGAGAATATATATTATAAATTATTTGAATAAATATATTTAACAACAATACAAGACGATTTAATTTAATGCGCTCATTTATTCCGTTTTATTTTTACAATGATGAATGATAAAAGCTCACAATACTTTTTGACATCGTAAAGAAAGAAAAATTTGTTTTTTTATTACCGCATTTATTACAATGAACAAAAAAAAATGAAGAAAGGAAGATAAATTGATAATGAATAATGATCGCATCGCGCGGAACTATATACACATTATTTATATCCATTTCACGTGGTGTTTTTTTTTGTTTTTTTGTTTTTTTTTTTTTTTTCCATAGAATTGATAGTATTTAATTTTTTTTTCTGTATCAACATTTAACAGAGACGATAATTTTCTTGACGAGAGAGATGCAATATAAATAAAATCTCCAATAGCAATTGAATAAAATTGAATCGTTCGAATTACTAGAAAAAAAAAATATAACAGAAAGTAAAATAGAATTACGTTGTTAATAATTTTTTTTTTGCAATGATTGCGATTGCAAGAAAAAATAGTATAAGGATTCGGAAGTAGAGATAAGACAATGGTAAAAAACATTTTTCCCTGGAAATATACCCTCTCTCGACACTTCAATATTTATGCTTGTGTCTGTGTTTCCTTGATGACGGTGAAGGTGGACTACTAGTTCGATGTTTCACTGAACTTCGCGGTGGTGGCGGGGGTGGTGGTGACATTGACGGTGATCGCGCTCGTCTTTTACGATCACTGCGTTCGCTACCAGGTGATCGTCTTGATGTACGTGAAGCAGAAAACACTGGTGAAGGTGTGGTGCGTATTCGTGGCGGTGATGGTGTTACCGGTGCGCGTTTTTTATGTGGCGATCGCGACCGTCGTTTGGTTCTCGGCGATCTGCTACGTGATCTATAACGACTGCTGCTCTTTGATGGTGAAACAGGTGATCTTCTACGATCTCGATAATGCAATGGAGATTCAGGTGATGTGCTACGTCTTCTTTCTCTTCGTTTTTCATCATCTCTGTCAACACTCCGCGAATCTTTCGAATCTCTTTCACTCTGTAACGCATACTTGAAAAGAATGACATTGATGTTGCAAAAAATAATTTATATAGCTTAACGTTTTTTTTTTCCTCTCTCGTTTTCGTATCCAGAAACTAAATAGAAATTATATAAGATGACAAATAATTACAACAAAATTACCTTTCGTATGAGCTTTTTTCGATAATGCTCAACTTGAGTTACAATTGTCATTCCAGGTTTTAAAGTTCGTCGTCCACTCTCCAATTCGTCTTGATACTGCACTGTTTTAACCTCAATCTCACGCAATCTTGTACGCCTCTCCTCATTATAATCACGACTGCTGTTGAATGAAAATGAACAAAATCAAAATATTAACGGGAGGGGGAATGAAATAAAACGCCCTAAATAAAAAGAAAAACCATTTTTCATTACCTGGAATCCATACTGGCATCTTGAGAATTAGAATCCTCATTTTGTCCCAATTCCTCCCATTTACTCGTTGTCATTGCTTGCGCCTCAACTTGGTCAGGATCAACAGTTTCCCATCTTGAAGGCACAAAACCGGCGGGCATTAATGGCTTTTTTTCATTACTCTTATTTCTCAATGGTGTGCGATTTTCGTCCATCGGTATTCCATCGATGTCGTCGTCCACTAATGAATGACAAACAAACATATTTATGATAAAAAAAAATTCTAAATTAACCTGTCCAAATTTTAATTCAATCTTCTTACTTGGTACACCGTCAATATCGTCGTAATTGCTAGTTGCTTGTGGCGTAAGTCCGAGTTTCATAGCTCCTTTAAGTAAAGCAGCTCCATCCAATGGTACACCATCCAAATCTTCTCCAGTATCGCCATCAACATCAGACAATGGTGCGCCGTCAATATCCTCGTCATTATCAATTTCTGGCTCGTCACTCGTCGCCAAACCGAGAAATGTGTTTTGTAATCTGAGTAAAAAATCCCTTGGATAAACTGCCCATTCCTCCCAGGCTCTAAACATTCGCATCACGCGAATTTTAAAACCCTCCGCTTTCAATCTACTGTCAAAGTGTTTATATGCATGATGAATTTCAGTGAATGTCTCAAGAAGTCGGGCCTCAAACCTACAATTATAAAAATATTTGTTTCGGTTTATAGATCAAAAAATATTTGATTGAATTTTTATCTCTTTATGGCGATAAAGTAATAATTTTACTCACGCTTTTCTATAAATTGTAGCATTAGTGACTTTAACACCACAATTATGCAATATATCTGAAATAAGATATAATCTCGCGATTTTTTTATTAACAGGTGTTTGCAGTATTGACAAAGATTCAGCAATACAATCGCAAATTTCTTCAGCAGCTTCTGCATGTTCAATACAAAAGACCATAACTTCAGCGACTTTCAAACGCTCTGGTGATATATTTCTCAATAAATCCTCCAATCTGTCGCGTTGACTGTTAGATAAACTGCCTCTCCTAGGCTCTTGTCTTTCCTCCATTTCAATTAATTCTTCCGGCATTCCTTGAGTCCATGGATTAATTGGCGGCGGTCGCCAAACACTCCCGCATTTAAACATCCTGAAATCACATGTGCGCCATTCCTTCTGTCCATCTCCTTGTAAAATGGAATACAGTTTCCAGCGATAATACGTGTGGGCTGGTGAATAATTCTCGAACAGAAATCTGGGGAAAATAGAATAGAAAAAAAAAAATAACGAATTGTGAATAAATTAGGAAAAATAAATATCAAAGACACTCAAATATTATTTACCTAAACATTGGATTGTTCAATTCACGATTCATAATCATTGCTTCAAACATTGGACCTTCACGAATGACAAATTCCACCATTCTATGTATCAACATGACTAAGTTCCTATAACGCACAATTAAAATTAAAACAAATGGATCCAAATGCGTTAGTAGATATAAAATAATAAATAATATTTAAAAAGACATTTTGTACAGAATTCCTTCACACGGTAGTCTCTTCATATTTGGTATTGACTCGTGTTGATGGAAGAAAATAATGTGAAAAACCCAAAAAATTATATACTTACAATAGAAATTGTCAAGTACATAACTAAAATCAAACAAATACCTTTCCGTTGGAATAACCACTTTGACAACAGCATTCTGCAAAATCTGTTTCATGTCCCAGTGAGATCACAGTGTGTGCGAACAGATTGTGTGTGACAGTATAGTTGATAGAGACAGAGAGATTACAGATGAATGGGCGGGTGGTTGTGTGCCAGCCCGTTTTTGCCAAAATGCGCCCCCAATCAACACGTACGCCGACAAGTCATTACAACAACAATTTGTAAACGTGGATTAGATTTGTCATTTGTCGAGTTGAATTATGTGATTCGAGGAATTTTGTTTTTCTTTTTTAGCTTTACATGATGATTGTCATTTTTATATAGCACCTACATTTATTTATTCGTAATATATCTGATTTAAAAAAAATTCATCCCGTTCTATTGTCCGTTCTATCATTATTGTCTCTGTTTTTTTTTTCTTTCTTTCATCACACTTACCGACACATTTAAACACTATCGATGTATCTATATTAGTATATCTTATTTTTTTTTCCGTAACGATATTCGTTCACGGAATTTCATACAGAGAATAAAATTTTTAACACAGCAAGCAATTCAAATCTACTGATTTATCGGAACCTCGGATGGAATCACGATAACAATCGATAGAAAAAAATTATTATTATAATCAGATTATGTTTTGTTTTGTTTTTTTTTTTTTTTTGGTTCTAGCAGAAGTGAATAATTTTACCTTTTCAAAGCTTTCCTTTTCCTGGGGGTCCGCGCTCTGGAGGTTGCGGATACGTGGTATCTGAGATTACGTTTCAAAAACATGGTTATACGGTTCAAAAAAATTGCCATGAATAAACGAGAGTAATTTTTATGTTGATGATAATATGTCAGTCGATGTATAAATGTATTTATGTATATTGTGTGTATTTTGTTTTGGTTATCCCTTCTAATTGGAACCTTTGGTGTATGATTAAGTATAATAACTGTTTATCCTATTAATCGTTATGGAAACTTCTTGTAATGGAATATGAATCCATCGAAGTCCTGAAACATTATTGCTCTCTTTTTTTTTTCCGTGGACTTTTTTCGAAAACAAATATGCACGATAGATTTTTGTGGTTTTTTTTTTTTTTTCGATTTATTTTACAACCTAAGGACAACGCGAAATAAAAGAATTTTTTTTTAAACCTAATAATTAATATAGAATATTTAGTATTCATAATTAATTTAAGGTCCTTTGGTAGATGGCCAACAGGACACACACTGACATTATTACTTTTAATTAAACAACAAAAAAAAAAGTTATTTACGAGGGTAAAATATGTTAAGTAGTAATAAAAAACGAACTTGATTAAAGACGTGATTGAGCATTTTTTTTTATTAATAATGCGCTTGGAGTGCTTTGACTGGAGTACCTTATGTCTGTCACGACGATGTGGTTGTGCGTTGAATGGCAAACCAGAAGGTGGTGGCGGCTGCGTTATCTCCATCAACGCTGGTGGAATGTATATTGGATATGGTGGTATAGGCACGCTCTTGCCCCAGCCCAACTTCATTTCGTACTGCATTATGTCTCGACCTGAACAGAAATATCACATGATACTCGAAAGAATTGAAAAATTAGTGACAACAAAATATACATATGTATTTTTGACTGACCGTTCAAATTTTTTAGCGCTCTTTCACCATCTCTACGACTCATAAAAGCGACAAATCCACAATTTCTTTGTCTTGCTTTTTCCTCATCGCTACGCGGCCACATAATCTTAATGCTCGCGAGCGGTCCATATTTACCAAAAATCTCCATTAATTGTTGCTCCGTAATCTATTAAATATATATTTCATTCAGAATCATATTGCAACAAGTGATCATACCACAACTTACCTTTGGATTCAAATTTCCCAAATATAAATTCGTCGTATTAGGATCTCCATTATCAAACGAACCATCTAAAAAGAGATCACATGAAAAAACATTCAGCTTGAAGATGCATTTAATTTTTCTTTGTGTATACAGTAGGATGCAGAGTAAGAAAATGCATTGAGAAGTTTGAGTGATAAATTACCCTCATAAATTAGGAATAGGAGACAAGGATCATCGATAAATTGATGGGGTCTGGATTTTCTCGAATCGGGAAATTTTGAAGCTGTGCCTAACAACCGGTGTTAACAATTCATCCAAATACTCCAAATCGAATTATTTATTTCGCATTTTATAAATCGAACTTACCCTCGACAGACTTTAAAGCAGCTATCATTGGGTCTTCAGATTGTGATGTGATTGCAGTTTTCACTACACCCTTATATTTATGCCTCTCTTCTCTTTCTTCCTGTATCATTTTAAGTTCCTCTTTAAACAGCTCCAAATTACTCTTTTTCTTTTCACCCTCTTTCTTCTTCTTCCCCAATCTATCAATTTTCCTCTCATTGGAACCAAGTAGCTTAGCATATTCCTGTGCTTGTTCAGCAGAAGATCTACTATCAACTAATTCTGATATTTTTGATTGGGGTTTATAAAGTTTGCCTTTTTCTCTAGTGTCTTCCTGCCTTTTGCCAGCATCATACGTTCCGGCTTTGACCCAAACTTTGCTCGTTGTTTTGTTCGGGGTCTCTTGAAATGTCGCGACAAATTCTTCAAAGGCCTTTTGGAGAAAAAAAAAATCCAACATCACATAACCTCACAAGTGCAAAAAAAATCCTCTCTTTTTGCTCTATAAAAGGCAAAAGAAAAAAAAGACCCCGTACCTGTGCCGCAGCTTGCTCTTGTTCTTTCTTTCGTTGCTCCTCCAATTCTTTTTTGCTGAGCGGCCGTTTCCCCATTGTCCCAATGGAGAATGCTTTGAGCTTTTGCTCAGCAATTTGCTGTAATTACAGACATAACAAATTAATCAACAGCAATGGATACAAAATCAAATTTTCATCTTTGTTATTTATAAATTGCAATGAATAAATTCATATATGAGTGTATACCTTCAGTATAGCCTTCTCCGCCATCTCTTACGATTAACCGCTGTGTAAAAGTTAACCTACAATTATAAGCATCCTGATGTGCTGCAAGATTTTTAAAACTACACCTGAGAGAGCAATTACTGCCTCAGGTGAAAATTAAATTATACTAAAATCAATTATTCACACGATTTCAAATAACTTTTGTAGTGAGTTAATAGATAATCGCGGTAATTGATGATAAAAAAAAAATTATTTTGATAGGACAGAATGTCCGCTACGCTGGCTACACTAAAGTCGCACGCGATTAAAACTGTGAAGTTTACTGATAATGGCGATCCAGGCTACCAAGCTTTTCCAATGGTGGCAGCACACAATGACTAAATCAATTTAGCGGGATTTTTCAAGGTCATGTGATGCGACTGGATTAAAAGTGAGGTTAGGTTGATTTTATTTCCATTTGAACATGAAAATTAACCTCTATTTCACATCCCAATCCATATTTTTTTTGAGTTTCTTTAAGTTTCGGATAATCTTGGTGTTTGTTTCATCCTTTCATTACAATTCACGGAACTTTTTGTGATTAATACCAAATTTGGTTCGAAATAATGTCAATGATGGTGGCGACATCTGGTTTCAATATTTCCACTGTTACCAACTGTATTGGAAAACAATAAAATCGAGAATTTTTTTATAAATATATTGGTAACTCTGGGTAACGTAGTGTATTTATACATCTAGTGATATCCTAACGATATCAAAGATGGCGAATGTTTTGTTTGTGGAAAGAGTTGGTTATGCCGTTCGGTAATGTTTAGGGTAATATTAATTAGGATAAGCAAATTAGTAAGGTTTAGGCGTTATCGTTCGTGTGTTTGAAACACAATGAACGCAACGAGTCTTTATGTGTCGACATGTCGACTTGTACTCCAAGCCGATGCTGAGGATCCAAATTCATGGACAGATCTTTACAGGCTAGTACCATATCTACGCCAGAGTCTCAGCTGTACGGTTTGCTCCAATCTGCTGATCGAACCGCATACACCAACTGAAACAAATTGTCAACATCACGTGTGTCGCGGTTGTCGTGGTGGTAGAAAAAAACTTAAACCATCATGTGGTTGGTGTAAAGACTATGAAAAATATATTGAAAATGTTCAATTACGAATATTATTGCAGTGTTATAAAAAGTTATGCGAGTATCTCACGAGCACGAATATTTATCGTAATCTCATTGTATCAGTGTCTTCCAATGCTACGAGCAATGGTGCAGCTTCAATTGGTGCAACGAGTCTTATGGAACTTATACAGGAAGGCACTGGATTTAAAGATGAATTTAAAAGTAATGCAGGATTATCAAAATCAGCGTATAGCATTTTACCTTGTGTATATACTAGTACTACATCAACACAAACACAAGCGAATACCGTTCAAACTTCCGGTGATTCTCTGCCACAAAGTGTACCTGGTAAATAATATTTATTTACAGATTCTTACATTTAATCTTTGAGTTATTCTATTTTAATTGATGCTTATTAATTGTTTTTATATTTTTTCGCGGCAGAATCCCCAGCAATAAGAACTGTTTCGAATGGATCTTCAATATATTCAGTAATGTATGCGGGCTCTGGTAACAAAATAACAATCAAACGAAAAAATGCAGCTGTTGAGGATGCAGAAATAAATCAACAAGAGATTGATGGAACGCCTAGAAGTGGCAATGCCGGTGGTGTCAAATGTATTCCCACTTCACAACTTTCGTATGGAACTTCATCTCAGAAAAAATCATCTAAGGGCAACAAAGTAATTTTTTTCTAATGTTTATTATTAATTAAATTATTGTGAATGTGATAACTAATTAATTTGATCTTTGGTTTAGTCATCGGCAAGCTTTAAAAAACCGCGATCTAGCTCGACCAGAAGTAAAAGAAAAGGATGTAGATGCGGTAATGCGACAGCGATACCGGGAAAGTTAACGTGTTGTGGTCAAAGATGTCCGTGTTATGTGGAGAGTAAACCTTGTATAGAATGCAGATGTAGAGGATGCCGAAATCCACACACAGCTGATGGATTAAAGGTAATTTAATTGAATTCATCAGATTAAAATCCACTTTATTTCTTTATATTTAATTGCAAACGTTTCATTTATCATCTGTAGATTAGACCACATATACCAGAGCTTCACAATTTACAATTGCAATTATCAACACCTCTCGATTGCGACGGTTTAAGTACAGATACATTGAGTTCAGTGCAACAGTGTCTTTCAACATCACCAACTACCATTCAAGTTCTCAATGTTTATTCAACGCCACGATTAGATATTGATAATGTACCGCAAAATTTACCGGCAGCATTGCTTGTTGGTGAGGATGCTATGGTGAGTACTGAAAGCGAGGCTGACGACAGTGATATACAAATTGACGTGTGACGACGTGATTAAAGGCGCTCATGAAAAAAATAATTGAGCGTCCAATGTGCAACACAAAATAAATAAACACGATAAAAAATTATTGAATTAGGGATGATAAAATTAATTGTAGTACAACAGATCCGGAGATAGGGGACAAGAATGAATGTGTGAAAAATGGAACAAACTTAATGAATCGTGAAATTGTAAAAAGTGTAATTTTTAGAGTCAGTGGTGTACGTGGTTATGTAGTTTTATAAGTAGTTTTATCAATTAGTAAGTTTTTTTGTACATTGCAGTCAATTGTAGGAATGATATCCCATTTTTACTTCACCCAAGAATTTTTGATAGTGTATTAGATGGAACAATTATTAATTGTCAATGAATAATATTGCGTTGTGCGATTGGTCTTATATATTTGGATTTGAATTGTGCCTGTTCGATAATTTTTTTTTTTTTTCCATTCTTTGTCTATTGGTACACAATTGAAATAATTGTTGGTTATTGGAATGTATTGACACGGAAAATTAATGCATAATTGCATCAAAATTTAACCTGTGAGTGTTATTAATTTTGTAAAAGTTTTACGATCGTTTTATCTTCGATTTAGATATGGGAAGTTAAGTTATACCACAAAATAAAATTTCTACTTAATAATTTTTTTTATTTCTCTCGAATAGTAAATAACAAATAGTACAATAGGAACTGTATACTAGGAGCAAAGGATAATTCTTTATATACGTAAAAGTGTTTAACAAAGACTCGATTTTTATTTTAAAGAAACGCCAATGACGAAAGAAAAAGAATTGTTCTTATAATTTTTTTCGTTCTCTCCAACAATTTTATCGAATTCATTTACCAAACGACAACCCCTACATAGTACTAATATAATAATTATAATAAAAATAATAATGATAATAGTAATAATGATAAAACTGTCGAATGACAAAGATTTTTTGTAAATAGCGACACATGAAACAAAATTTATCAGTTAGTTTGAATGCTGGTTGGTGTAAATGCTATCTTGTATCAAAGACTTTTAGATCATATTTTTTAGGACATTAATTGTTGAAAATGGTGAAAAAAAAAAAATAGAAGAGAAATAATAAGACAAAATTATGACGTATCAGATGGAGATATTGAAAAAAAAAGAATTATGAATGCGAAAAAATTCAATTACACAAACTAGTACAAAATTTATTATACATAATTGATGTGTAGAACTATATTATCATTATGAATCGCAACTCTGTGAACACACACATACACACACTTGAATGGCCTTAATATCGTCATGAAAAAAGAAAAAAAAATTCATAAAACACTCCACTTTTAACCACACTCTACAATTATTTAAAATATAATTATATTGCAGAATAAATATTCATTTTATCGCCGAATTCAATAATTATAATTTAAAAAACCGAAGATAAATTTCTGTAAAACAATACAAAATAAAAGAAGGAAGGAAAAAAAAAATCACACAGGACATAAAAAAAATTGTTGTAATGTTACTGACACTGAATAGAAATATAAATTTTTAATTGCCGAGTTTCGGCGAGAGAAAAATGAATAATAAAAAAATGGTTAAAAATGTTCCCCTGTAGATACTCGCATAATATCATGACATCGATATATATATGTATATATATTTATATAAATATATATATGTATATGTATTTATACAACATATATATGAAGAGAATAAAGAATATTTTCACTTACCCATTTTATTTGTCGTTCACATCCAAATATTATATCGCTATTGAGCAATATCAACAAACAAAAAATTAAATAATGTGCAAGGAAACATTTTATTGATGATATCTCTTTTTTGTTTTATGTTCACGATTCATTTTGAATCAGTCAGTCAATGAAAACAAATACATTTTTATGAATAATTAACCTTTTAAATCCAAAAAAAGTCAATGAAATACTTCGTGATCTGTTTTTTCCGAGTGTGGAATACTACACGGCCCTGACGAGAGTGATTATTTGATCTAAACAGCATTTATTAATGATGAGTGATAACATTGAAAAAAAAAAAAAGCATGAAGTGCATGTGAGAGAAAGAAAAAATTCATGTGTCTAATATAAGGATCCGTGTAGTTTATAATGTATCCGTACACTATCGTTCACGGTGTTATAAATATATATTTTGTCGCAAGTGTAAATCTTTCTCGAGACACAGTAAAAAGTGATTGCCATAAACATTCTCCAATATCACCGAGAAAACAGGGGAAAAAAAAAAATTAAAAGTAGTAATTAATCAGTTAATTGTAAAATCCTTATAAAATCTGAATTAATTTGAGCTTATTTCATACGAATCGATCGGTATTATGTATTTTTGTTCTCATAGTTTTCCGATCTGCACTGCAATCACAGTTATCAGTTTGCAAATGATCATTTAAAAATAAGCACTTTAGAATGGTCTGTATGCTTTAGGATAGCGTGTTGGTATGCTCGTTGTTATGTGACGTGCCCAATGATTCCATCCAATTGTTTTTGTGACATCGACAAATTTTTCATCAATATCTCTCACCGGTTTTTCCTCATAATAACGATTCAACAGTTTCAAATAGCGACCATAATGTTTGTTGATGTGTGCATGCCATAGCGAGAGAATTAATACCTGTGTAGAACAAAAAAAGCCTATTAATATCACTCTTACTCATTTTCATTATTTTATTGCTGTAGATGAATAAAAAATTATTTCACCTTGCTATCAGTTGCTTCTGCGTATTTTTGAACATCATTATAAAGTTGTGTGACTGTTGACAAATGCATGGCTGCCTCAGTTTCACCACGTTTTCTAGCATGAATATAAAGTCGTGCATAAGCACAACCTTTCTTAACAAATGCTTCAATTAAGAATCCCTTTTGTTTATCCATTTGAGATTTTATTTTAGCTGCATCGGGCCTTTGATCGTGCTTCATACCATAATACGCTAATAATTTTTCTTGATCAATTGCTGAAATTATTTTATCCGCTGCGTCAATTATTTGATCGGCAAAGCTAATTGCACTTTCAGTGAGATCGTCATGTGGAAGAAGCCGACGTGCTTCTGGTGAGTCCAATGACGTCAACATGGCAGTGTGAACAGGTAAATGATCCGGATATGATGTTCTCAGTTCATTATATAACGCCGTGGCGTGCTCAGTTGCTTCTGTTTATCAGGAAGAGAATAAAATGGTATCAATAAATGACGCAAAGAATAAATAGGAATTATTTAGTAAGTAACACGATAAAAATCAATTGATACACAACGATGGAAACTGTTAAGCATTCAATAAAAAGATAGGGGGTAAATTCCACAAATGGGATCACACGCACGACTCATGAACTTACTTATCGATGGCGCTAAACAGAAGGAACAAAAAGAAGCGATATTAAAATAAATTGAAGAGCTTGAAAGAAAAAAAAAAATCAATTAAAATTTTCTTTCGTACGAGATTTTACTGCGCGCGTTTGTTTTTTTTTTTTCTCAAAGTGTTTTTTTACTCACCGAGCTTGGCTAGCCAAGTGCACTTGACATCTCGCAATGTATCTTGATACTCGTCCCACTTGCTGACCTTTTCATCATCCGATTTGGCCACTTGCGGCTTCTTCATTGCCTCTGAGAGCACATACTTGAACGTATAACAATCAACTTTCTTTCGAGCATCGTCTTTGCAAAATGTCACGGAGCCTTGAAGATAAGTACCGAGTGTGGCGCCTTTGGAGAATCTTTTGAGCAAGTGCAGGAATAGAAGGAAACAAAAAATATTATTATAAATAAAAAAGGTTGGATTTTTTTTTCTTCCTTATGTAATGAAAGAAACAATGTAAATGAATATTATCGCGCGATGGTTATTGAATGAAGCCATGCTACGCTGCAAATCGGAAGACTTTAATGAATTTCAAAATAAAAAGAGAAAATATTTCACACTGCAAACAGAAGCAGAAGCGACAAAGTTCTTTTTTCACTCAGAATTATTTAAAAAATGTCTCTCGAATAAAATGATATGAATGCGATGCGCATGAAAACCGAACAGTTTCATTGACTCACATGATATCAGTGCTACATTGTAATAAAAAAAAAATTGAGAAAAGAAAGAACAAATTTAATCATTTACTTCACACGATAAATGATAGCTAAGAATATGTTGTGATTTTTATATTGATGAACTTGACGATGTTATAAGATTAATTACTCACTTATTTTCATTATTCATTGGTGCTATATAAACTGGCAGAATATGTCCCGGTGGCACAGTAGCAGCCACCATTTTTTTTCCACCAATAATAGCTTGTGAATGATTGGCATAAACATCAAGATTCACTGGTGAATTAATTTTTTGTCCAAGTAGCACCGACATGTCCGTCAATCTTTCCAATAAATCTTTTTTCTCATGACGCACATGTAATTTTAATGTATAATCGCCTTTCTCCAATTTTTTCACTGAATACTAGAAATAAAAATAGAATTTAAATAAATTGATGTTAGTTGGCGACAGGGTCAGATAAATGTTGAGCTTACTTTCCATGGGAAGGCATCACCACTATAAATAAGATGTTTATTGCAATCATATAACATCCACAATTGACTCTCATATTCACTTTCATAAAGCAAATCACTGAGATATGAAGCGTTCGGTGTTACTTCAGTTGCTCTAGGGATGTGGAATGTATAAGTCAATTGTAACTCATAAATTTGTCGAGCGGGTGGAATAATATCGCGTGAACCAAGTGGTGAAATTTTTGAATCACTTGGTTTTAATACTTGTACAACTGACTTCAATACAATGCTCGGTACAATTTCTTCATTTCTCAATGAGCTACGTAATTCTATACGATGAATACCATCACCGGATTGCATTGTAAGATTCCCATCTACTACATGTATACCATGAAATTCGATGCTATAATCAACACAAATTTCACCGAGATTTGCCCAATATTTCGCCACAACAACTTCAAGAATTAATCCACCTTGAACAACAAATCCTTGGACGGTTTCAGATTGGGACGTTATATTAATCATTTTATTTACTTGTAATGTACGACAAGCAAGTCTTGGTTTTAATTGCACCGTTTGAACGGCAAATCTTCCAGTTTTTTCTTTATCCGTACTTTTAATTTTCAATACACCCCATGTTGCGTCTTCAGGTACGAGAATAAAATGTCTTACAATCGTATTTGGTTTGAATATAACATGTTTGTAATGAAATTCTGGTAGATTTGCCGTTTTTGGTATTGTCATCGGTTGAACGACAGTAATGGGTATGGTAAATACTGCGCCCTTCTCCACATTATTCACATCATAAGCGCGAATATTGGTTGCATGAACACCCTCAGATAGTTTTACACCATCAATTCTTACAGTGAAGGCACGTGACATATGCATTAATTCAAAATGTGATGGGAATTGTACCCATGGTGCATCACAAACAAGCGACAAGCGCACATTAAAATCAATTTTCCGCGCTGGATCAACATTTTCACTATCAAGAAATATTGGTTCAACAGTGATGGCACAATCTTTTGGTCTATCAATCACCGCTGATCTCAAATGAATACCCTTGGAATTATTTACACCACAACTGATTGCAAATCTCACGTCACGTTCAATTGCATTGCAATTGGCAACGAGATTTTCAAATGCTTTCTCAACTTGCAACAATCCCGCGCCTTGTGCGAATGAATCTAAATTATCGATGAACAATGCACTATTCTCAAGTGCACGCTTGATACTGAACGGTGAGTAAGGACATTTTTTATCATGAAGACCAGAAATAAGAAGCGCCACGGCGCCAGCTACATGTGGACTAGCCATACTTGTACCATTCATTAATTGACTTTTTCTAAGTGTAAAATTTGGTACACTTGTTATTGCTCCACCCGGTGCACAAACTGTCACACCAGTACCACCATCAACCATTGGACCACGCGATGACCATGTGTATGGCATGCCTGGCATTTTTTCTCTCAATGAATATTCAGCTACCATCATATCCGGTGAGACATAAGCACCAACGCTCACAATATTCGTTGAACTGATGTCTGGTGGAGTTCCAATAGAGCATAAAGCTGGTCCAAAATTTCCGGCAGCTGCGACCCATGTCACACCATACTTATCAACAACCTCGTTCATCAATTCGCCAATACGTCCGCTATTAGACCAATGTGTTTCTTCACCATAACTCATATTGATCACATGTACTTTATAATTATTTTGCATAATCCATATCATTGCGCGCACTAATGCTGTCCCAGTTTCCATTGGATCAATACGATTATCACCAATTGTTAGAGAAATAATTTGTGCACCAGGCGCAACTCCATTTAATTCTTTGTTCTCGGGGAAATTCGCTGCGGCTATTGACGCTACATGTGTTCCGTGACTCGCTAAAATAAATCGTGAGAATCTCTGCATTATACTTACAGTATAATTGATCATTTTTATTTACACTTATCTCTCTAATTCTATTCTTACCGCACAGTCCTACGATTTCCAATACATTTCCCTCCTCATGGATATTTACCGAGATGTTAAGTTGATCTTGTTGAGTTAATGGTGCATATTCGTTTGTTATTGAATACTCTCCCAATTGAATTCCCTCCTCCAGATTGCCTTCTTCCGTCGTGTCAATGCATGCCCTTAATTTGATCAAATATTGTTGAGTATTTATTGTTTTCACTTATGATTAATAGACAACCGATTGCTGACCTCCAAATTTTTCCGTCATGATAAACAACACAATCATAGGTTGGTCCTGCATCGTGATATTTTTTCTCGCCATTCTGCAACACGTCTACTCGCGCCTCGAGTTCCTCCTTTGTCAATTTGTCTAGTACACTTGTTGGATTAGGATTTTTTAATTCAAATTCCTGGAAATAATTTTATTACTCATATTTACTTTATATAATAAATGAAATTATATATCTCGCAATTCTACCCGCTCTTAATTCTCCAAGGACTAAATTACGAGAGTAATTTCTTTCAACAACGATAGCTAGGTCATTACACAATCGCGTGCATAGGTATGTGGCGTTTTATCAAACTGCCAATTGTAAATTTAGCGTTTGGTGCATTGGAACACGATTGATAAAAATACTCTCGGCCTAATTAAATTACAAGTGGTTCAACGTACTCGCAACAACATCACTATCTTTGGATGACTTAGTTTCAAATTCTACTTATTCATTGTCTTGTTTTTCTTGATGTCATTGATAAAATAAATGAAAAAAAATACTATATGAAAGAAAATAAAATGAAATCGGACGGTGATCCCATAATCAAATGATGAGAATTGAAATGTATCACAAATTACAATTGCAATTACCTGTAATTTTCTAGTGGCTTCAGCAAGAGCTGCCTTGTGACCATCGTCCCAATATTTTTTCTTCCTCTCAGCCACAATTTTTTCCCTCAACTTTGATGGATATAATGAATAAGCATCTCTTACACCAACATGATAGTTACCAGTGGGATTGATCCAGCCAAATGGAAGCTGTGTGCATATAAAAAATTATTGCTATTACTTTTTCACATGCACAAATGAAAAAAAAAAAAAAAAATAAATAGAACACAATTAAATTAATTACTTTCAACTTGCGTCCAGTCAATCCTGTAATGAATCCTTCCTCAGATTGCACCACTGTGCTTGTATCAACATCTCCATCACCACTGCAATCGAAACGTGCAATGATCTTCGGTTTACCATCGCTTGTCACCTAAAAATAAATATTTTTGTAACCCGGGATTAAAAAAAAATATATATATCAATAATTAAAAATAATATTTTCCAAATTTGATCTACATAATTTCACGTATAATTTAACAAAAATTACCAAAGCACAATGTCAACAATAATTTCCATATTCTTTGGCAATAGACGGTGAAATATTGAAAATAATAAATAAAAAAAAATGGTATTTCAATTCCAAAATGGAGAAGATGATTTGTCGAAAAAATAAAAACTGACTGGAAAATTTTTACCTGAAGACCTGGTGCACCAGGATCAACTCCCGAATCAAAGATAGCAATAACGGTACCTCTACCATCATATTCAGGATATTTAATGAGGAACTGATTGACACCGGTCTCTTTTTTCGGCAAGAGGCCCCATACAGGAAAATTACAGTCAATGACGTCCCCCATGTTTCGAGAGCCTCTGCCACTGTGACGGTAGAAAAAATCGTTATAAACGCTTCGTTGGCACTGTCTCAGCCTTTATATATATTCATACGAGGGCTAAACTGAGGAAGGCACAGTTTCTTTTATATATGAAAGAGAGAATGAGAGATACACAAGAGAGTGGACAAATGTACGGAGAAAGAAGATGATGTGATTATTTACGTATATTTCGATAAAAGTTTAATTTGTCCACTCTAGAGGCGCTCAAACAACATTCAGTACGTGTACTTAATGAAGCAATCCATTCAATTCACTCGAATCGTCTTTGCATCGATTTTGCGAATAAAAAAAAATATCGTTCTTATCGACAGAGACATGTTGGATAATTTTGGCGCGAAAAATTGCAGATACAGAATAAAATATCGTCCCATAATGCCGGACAAACAATTACGACATATGTAAATGAGGTTAATAGGGAATAATTGATGTATATGTTCGTTCAGTTACTATGTCTATGTGATTATTTAATTTGTTTATTTTACATTATTCACATATGGCGTCCATTTTGTAATTCAAATATTACGCAAGCTGATGGCATAGTAGCTATTTTGATTAACAAGATGGCGCACGGCACGCGAGATAACACAATGATAACAACGATTCACACCTGGCTGACTGTTTTTATATTTGAGCTGTTTTACCATCCCATTGTCCTTGGTAAGAAATGTGCTACATTTAATGATGAGGTTATGTATGACTTTTGTTGATCTTCGAATGTGTGACTGAATTCGTATCAGTTCATTCGAAGGGGAAAAAATTATGTGAAAATCATGCATACGTAGTTAGAAATGTGGAATGTTTGATTTCGAAAGTTGGGCTCATTGAGCCAAGTTGAATTCAGACAGATGGTTTTAAATCATCGAAAAATGCAAGTAATTGCCTTTGTTTTTTTCTTTGGAATGATCGGTAAGTTTATTAATATATATGTTTTGTCATTATTATTTTTTTTTTATTTTCTACGATTGCCACGACCATTTTATTGTTCTATTACATCATTTATATAATTTATTTTTACAGCACTGGCGTTTTACGAAGCATTTGTTAACACGGAAAATGTGCAATCACGTTCGATTATATCTAAATTTTCTGGTCGTCAATTGAATAATGATGTAGATTTGTCTAAAGTAGAGAAGAAGAATAGTTACGTTGAAGATATTATCATGAATAATGATATAAGCGAACTTGAAGATGCGAAAAATCGTATTCGTGAATTAGAAGAAAAATTTCGTCAACTTGAAGTAATGGTAGAGAGTCGTATAGTAAAAAAATTTCCCACTGTAAGATTTTTGAATTATAAAAATCGCCGGAGAATTTTAATAACAGGTGGTGCGGGATTTGTTGGATCACATCTCGTTGATCGATTGATGCTTGAAGGCCACGAAGTTATTGTACTTGATAATTATTTTACTGGAAGAAAAAGAAATGTCGAACACTGGTTGGGACATCAAAATTTTGAGCTGGTTCATCATGATATTGTCAGACCAGTATATTTAGAAGTAGATGAAATTTATCATTTAGCAAGTCCTGCTAGTCCACCACATTATATGCATAATCCAGTCAAAACTCTTAAAACAAATACAATTGGAACGATTAATATGCTAGGTATATACTCAAATTCTTAATATATATATTCATATGATTTTATCAATTATAATTAATAACATTGAAAATGTTTCAGGTCTTGCAAAACGTGTGGGTGCTAAAGTCTTAATTGCCAGCACATCAGAAGTTTATGGAGATCCAAAAGTTCATCCTCAACCTGAAACATATTGGGGTCATGTCAATCCAATAGGTACGTTGAATAATTAATCAGGACTTGAAATTTTTTATATCTATTAAAAGAATGGGAGAATGTAGAAGAAGAAATATACAAATGAACTTGAAGTGACGTGTGACGGAGAAATTAAGAGGAAAGAGTTTTAAATATATGACACATGACCTACTTTCAGGTCCTAGAGCATGCTATGACGAGGGAAAACGCGTAGCGGAAACATTAAGTTATGCTTATATGCGTCAAGAAGGGGTTGAAGTTAGAGTAGCACGAATATTTAATACCTTTGGACCACGAATGCATATGAATGACGGTAGAGTTGTTTCAAATTTCATTCTCCAAGCGTTGCAAAATGATTCAATAACGATTTATGGTAATGGCGAACAAACGCGCTCGTTCCAATATGTTTCGGATTTAGTTGACGGACTTGTTGCCTTAATGGCTTCCAATTATACACAGCCAATAAATATTGGTAATCCAGAGGAGCATACAATTGAAGGTGCGTTAAATAATACACAATAATAATGTACATTCTTAAAATTAACTCATACAACAATCGAAATAGAGTATTAAAATAATTTCAAATATAATTTTTAGAATTCGCTGTGATTATTAATAATCTAATCGGCGGTAAGAGTAAAATAATTAAAGTTGCCGCAGTGGAAGACGATCCACAACGACGTAAACCTGATATCAATCGTGCAAAAATATTTCTCAATTGGGCGCCCAAAGTGTCACTGACTAATGGTTTAAAAAAAACAATAGCATACTTTGCGAAGGAATTGCAACGAACAGCACATTCACTGAGAGAAACAACACGAATACCATATATAAATGGTCACGATATAGTTGATCTATTGTAAATTTATTTTCAAGTGCACAAACATATAAATAACAATTGCTAGCGATAATCAGTGTACATATGTGAAAAATCTTTGAATATTGCAAATAAATGCATCGTAGCATTAATTATTGACATGCAAACGTGTACCTGCTTCTTTTTCCCCATCGAATCATTATTGTCCATGACTGAACACAACTGTCTATTGAAAATATGATGACCAGGTGATGTTACGACACAGTGTATTGAAATAAAATAATGGCAAAGAAAATTATGATGATTCCAAGGCTGTAAGTGAAATGACGAAGGTGGGTATCATAACGCAATATCAACATAGTGATTGCCACGAAGAAGAAGAAGAAGAAGAAGTGAATACATATACATATACGATTGGTTGGATGATCGTTGAAGGAGTCGTCTAAAGAGTCGATTAACAGCATAATGGGTGACGGTGTGTGGGCTTTTTGATAGGGCGCGTGGTCGTTTTGCAAAAGGGTAATACATTTCATCCGGGATTTACATTGTGTCGTTTTCGTCTCGGAGAATTATACCATGAAATGATATATATATATACATATTTATATATATTCGTATATATGCATAGCTTGATGCGGAAATCAGATATAGTCTGTCTGGCCCACAGAAATTCTTTGTATCCCGATTGTCAATGATCCAACATAACACACAACACTTGATTGACGGCATTCCCTGTATACCTGAGTCGAGCGCTAAACACACACGCAAACATATATATATAAGTAACTTGATACATGAAATTGCAAGTTGAGACATGCGTACGTTCAATACTCTTGTCTGCCTGTTCATGTCTATTCGACCATAAGTCCTGTTGAATTTCACCTTTATTCATTTAATTATTAAATATTCTAGCGAATCCCTGTGATTCCAAGATAGGTGTCAGAGAGCAATCTGAATAGCATCACAAATGTTTCTTCGAAATAGTCATCAAGAAGAAGCAAAAAAAAAAAAAAAAATTATTATTATGTCTTCGTTGCGGGAATCGTCCTTTTTTTTCTCGCACTTCTACGTCTCGTCTTCGTGAACGAATAGATGAGTCATTTATAATGTTCGCGGAAATACCGACAAGAGTATGAAGCTCTCAAATGTCTGTTGAAGCGAAAAAAGAAGTAGTGAAATAAAGCGAAAAATAAAAAAGAAGAAAAGAAGAAAAATGATAAAAATAATAAGTGAAGCGAAAAGAAAAAAAATGAATGAAAAGAAAAACGATGCATCAATCGCGATTGACTTGAGACGAAGTTGTTCCCACGGAAAGGGAGAGAGCTATATAGAACTTGATGAAGAAGAGAAATATATATATATATATATATACATTTCTTACACATATTGCTGGATGCTGCTGACTTTCACAAGAGCGTATCTTCCAACGCGTATGTCTGCATTATGCATGACACGAGCAGAGTTCAGAAGCCTCTCTTGGTCATCATGGTGGTCGTGTCCATGAAGTCCGAGGCAATGGAAGACGAAGAAAGAATAAAAGAGATGAGATGTGGAAGAAGAGAATAAGGAATATAGAAGAAGGTGGATGAGGAGGTGGAGGAGGAGGCCAAACAGCTTGACATAGTTGCTTGTACGCGGATGCGAGAACACGCCTGCACCTTCCCTATTATACTACTATATTCATCCTCCAACATTTATATATATATATATATGGTACTTGATGTATATGCATAATTTTTTAAAAAGGATTTTTTATTTTTTCATCATTTTTACATTTTTTATATTTTATTCGAATTTTTACTTCACCATTCTTTACCATTCTCAGGCTCTTTATGAACTCTTGATCGTATGGCATTTTGCTATTACTATAATTGACACGACATTCTCCACAGGTCAATTGTCAATTAAACACTTCAACATATAAATATATTGATTTCACATGCATCAATAAAATTGCATTTTAACATTAATTTATTGTCTCGCTATAAAATCAAATGATTTTTCATTCAATCTCCAGTCTCATATACACACGATGAATCTTTGAGTATATTAAATAGTTGAAATAAAATTTCGTGACAATTTTCATGACGATTTTAATATTTTCAGTTCATTGTCTCTCGGTCAATTTGACGAGAAAAGTTTTGTCTCGAAATTTTCATCCGTGAGCTATTAAATATAAAGTTTGGATGGTGTTTTTTTTTTTTATTATTCTCTTTTCTTTTTAGAGTACTGTACGGAGCTGGTGCACTCGCGTATATTCTATATACCTCTCGGAAAGGAAAATAGCACGGGAACTTTTGTTGAAATCTCATCTGGAATAATTGCTGCAGTCTCGTTAAACTGACATTCAAAAATCGAGAAGTAAAATTGGAATGTAGTAGTTATTGGAATACAATTATTTTAATAGATTGAATTTAATGTTCTCTAACTCTCAATCCATGAATTCATTTGTCCCATTTATTCTTTTCTTATACCAGTATTATGCATATTTATTCATCATTATCTTCATATTTATACAAATGTAGTTGGGCTTACTGTTGAAAGCGAATCTTTTTTGATGCAGGTGATGACATGCAAAAATATTATTTTTCCTTCATTTTCGCTCCACGTTTTTGTACAAATGAATGTGAGATATTCTCATATTTTTCCATTTTTAAATTTCTATACTGTGTAGACAGATTTATTTGTCGCTTTTATAGTATTAGGTGTTTACCCACCGCTGTGACGGTATAACGCGCAAATTTGAGCAGCTGTTTCAATCCAGTTTCAAAGTATTCTCACTGTATCTGTGTATATGTATTAGTGTAACAACGACGTGAGAGATGAGTAGCGGGGCCTTTGCTTTGCAATCTCTCTCACTATGTATAGAAGTTGAGTTCTTCAGTTTCGTCGCGACCGTCGACGTGGTCGCTTCGCAGGTAGGCTTGGCACGATAATAAACGCCAGGCTAAGCGACTACACACGCTTGTTACACGTGCCGATTGTGTGTGTACTTTGTGCTCCCAGTACATACAATTCATTTATCAATTTTATTCCCATTTCTTCTTGTTTTTTTTTTTTTATCTAAAAACAATAACGTGCAAAATAAATCTTATAACGCTAGAGCGAATATCTTCCATTTACATATTGTAAATTCTCTATTAAAATTTTTCGTTTCTTCATTCTGTTGAACAGAGAGAAAAAACACAACTATAATAGACAACGAATTAATTTTTGTTCTTCATATAGGTATACACTCACTCCAATAAATTAATATATGTATACATAATCTGATCAATTAAATATTGTATGAATTTGATGAAACTGTTCATTATTCAAATACACCATTTGAATATAGAGTGATACGGTATTATCTGAAACAGAGTGAAAGAAATAAAAATTAATAAATCATATAACAAACACACAAATATTATTATCAATATTAACAATATAACAATTAATCAGTGAATATATTTTTTTTTTTTTTCAATTTACAAATAATTGTAAACAAGAATTAATTAAATACAACTGACATTTTACGAGAAATAAAAAGGAAATCGATGAATACAAAATAACCAGCAAAATACACGAACAAAGAGACAGTGTGAAATGTGTTAATTTGTCTCGTCACACAATTTCCATTCAACGCGTATATATATATATATATATATACATATAAAAAAACATCCATCTATTACGCAGTGAAGATAACCAAGAGCAGAGAGAAGAGAGGCAACAACAACAAAAAATAATAGTAAAACCGAGAGAACAAAAAAAAACACCTTTGTCCCTGAGAATAAATATTTGTGGGTGAGTGTGTCTCATTTATTACATACATACCCATGCATATAATAATACACTATTACATTGAACTCAATCAGATATACATTTTATACATAACGATAAAGAAGAAATAATGGTCGAAACAAAAAAAAATAAATAAATAAAAACAAGAGATACATAAAACTTAATATTACAGTTCAACATATACCTCTATATATGTACATATCAAAGTAAAGAGAAAAAAATATATATGACAGATTTATCGTATCTGAAATGTTATTTCGGAAACAGGAGATTTCGTGATATGTATAGAATTGGGTCATTCGAACCCGACATCGCATGCACAGTCAATTGGCCATGAAAATAAAATACAGTAATAACAACAATCCATATTACCTTGCACCTATGTATATATATATATACATATAAAAACACATGCAAAACTCAATTTGTATATGCATGGTACCTGTACATACTCTATATATATATATATATTCATGATAATCTTATATTAGCATGGTGTGTATGTAAAGACTGAGAGCAAAGCCCCCAACGGTTATAGACTAGAAAAATACATACATACAAATTATGTATTTTAATCTTCAATGGATAAAAGGTATATTTAAAAAAATGTCGGTTCTCCTTTCGCAATCGAATTTGAAATATATGTACACATGTTCTGTATGAAATAATCGATATTTTCGATACGGATCGCGGACCTTTTCCGCTTACCAGTGTGTAACAAATAGAATACATAGAGAGAGAGAGAGAGAGAGAGAGAAAGAATAATGCGCGGGGTGCTGGAAACGGTTGAATAACCTATGAATCTGCGCTACGTTGACTTCAAACCACACATTCAGTCAATATATATATGTATATATGACAATGAGAGTAAGAAAGATGGCAATAGACATACCTACTTACTTCACCAGGACTCGTCGCATCGATTTTCGTTGCCCTCAGTATATTCTCTCTTCTCTTTATATATTAGCTTTCTCTGTCTCAGTCTTTATGCTAGCAAAGCAGTTATTCGAGCATATAAGTCAACCGTTTTTCTTGTGTGGTAACGCCGAAATAAAAGAGATGCATATATGAGTTCCTTTTCTTTATTCTTCTTTTTTTGTTATTTGATTTTCCCGCTCTCTATCTTTGGATTTGGCTCTGTGATTCCCCCGTTTAGTTACGTGGGCTGCAATGCGACAACTTTTCGATAGGTCGATGACTTCAATTTACATTGTAGTCAATTTGTTGGAGGGTGAAAGAAGAAATGGATTGATATTTTGGGCACGTAGTATTTTGAAATGATTTTTGTTTGACTTTCCTTTTGTGTACTTATTGAGTATGGATGATTGAATTTACCGTTACTGGGGACGATGTTTATTTGATGTTTGTATTAGGTAATACGTTTAAGAATGTTGAATTGTTGATTGTATATATGTACATAGGATATGAATTGAATGGTTATGTTCAGCGACGTAATATGGTTAAAGCATTGATGGATTGAAGCATATGGTTGACAATGGTACCATTCGCCAATATTGATTGTTTGATCGATTTTTAATGTTTGTATAAAGATACGATTCTGTTTACAATTGTGCTGGTACGTCAGACGCTGTTCATTTCAAGGTTTCGATATAAACGATTGTGACTTTTATGCATTTTCACATGCAATGTTTAAATCTGTTAGTTATCTTGTTGAAATATTTCCGTGAAATTGTGCAATTTATTTTCCGTCTCAATGTTTCCTCATATATTTAACTGTTCAATGATAATTTTCATTCAACCAATTGAATTGATTATGGAGAAAAAATACTGCGTTTTTTTTCATCAAAATAATTGCCGGTTTCTGATTATTCTAAGTGCAAATATTTTTTTTTTCCTTGATGTTACCATGTCAGATAAGAAACCACTCTAGTTTCATCCATAAAAGATGAAAATGAATGCATTTCAAATCACAAAAATGATAGCACAACTTAATGCCATAAAACTTAGATCACGATACTAGTAAGGATTCATATAACATTCTACATCTCTCTATTCTACTTAACATGAAATATTTCACGCTTGGATTAGTGCTAAACATCTACTGTATGTCCTATGAAATGTTGTATGCGTCATTGATGAAAGGAAGAAAAAAAGTCTTGATTCCTTATATAAATATATAGAAACAACTTTGGTACTCTCATGATCAAGTTGCAATTGAATAAAAACGAGTACGAAAATATATGGCACGTGGAATGCCGCTCGGATGATTGTAAAATTCTTATTCTCTTGCCTTTTTTTTTTCTTCCTCTCGCCCGCCTGTTCTCTTTCTCTTATATACTCTCACAGACCCTCTTTCACTCTCGTTTTTTTTTTTCCTTTTCTCTTCTTTTTTTATTTTATTTTATTTTTTTTTCTTGTTTCTCTATATACCCTCTCTTGGCCAGCCGACCGGTTCGCGCACACACCTCTTCGTCCCTGTAAGTACCTGACGTCCCTATATGTATATACATATTATATACATCGTCGTCGTCGTCGTCTTCGTCGTCGTCGTCGAGGACCCCTTGCACGCCAGACTGCAACAGACTCGCCCCTTGTACGCGTTCCAATTTCATTTTCAACAAGATACATCCTCTTCACGGGCTCTTTTTCAACAATTCATCTTCACGTAAAAGAGATTCAACACAATGATTCAAATATATTAATACATTTATCAAAATTTTATTCCATTTATAGGTATTTAATATTCTGGAATTTAAAATAACTTGAGGTGGAAATGTAAAAATAATTTAAACCATTTCCATATAATTTTATACAATTATCAGAAATTAGCTAAATTTAACAGCGGTTTTGATACTGTATTTCAGTGTTAACTTCGCTGACCCCAGAATAGTAATCTTATTGGCTGTCAATAGCCATGCTAATGATTTGCAAATGCAGTCAATAGTGTGACTATCAAGATTGTAGCACACAATAAAATCTAATAATGAGACTAAATCGATTGCCAATAGAATCTAACAGCATAACAATATTGAATATTTTGCAATACTTTATTGAAGTCAATAGCATAACCATTGGCTTCTGATACAATCGTGTTGGATATTTTTTAAATGAATCTTCAATAACTCATGAGAATGATACTGATAAACAGTTTCAACATTAAATGACACACAATAGTATTTCTTGATGTGGGCAAAGCACATTCATAAATTAATCTATATTACGATCAATTATACGAGTAAGAAAAAATGTTTTTTCTTCAAAAAATTTTCACAGGATTGTCAGGAGGATGATGTAAGAAAAATAACAATTTAAACATCAAGGGTTTAATGCAAGCAGAATGCGGGCATTGCATCAAGCAATTGAGCTGCTGTTGCTCGTAGTGGTGGCAACGGTGGTGAAAGATGTGGTCATTGCCGGTGGATCAAATCCAAGACGTGATGATATTCCTAATGAAGATGTGTTTGGCGGTCAACGTAACCGTGGGAATTATAATTCCAATTACAACAATCAGCAACAAATGAATTCGGCATTTTTACCTGGTTATCAACCAACACGTGAAAGGAAACCTAATATTGTTTTGATACTCACTGATGATCAGGACGTTGAGCTTGGTAAAGTATACACTAATCATTTTTTTTTTTAAGAATAATTATGATGAGTAATATGTCAGACCGAGATATTTAATCAGTACATGAACAGACGAATTCGAACAAATTAAAGAATTCATTGGTTACTGTGCCATCAATTTATCCATACATGAAATAATAATTCATGATTTTGATTGAAAATTACCTAAAGCTCACACGGTTATTTCTCTCACTGTAAAATGCATATTTATGTTTGCCTTGAAAATTTAATTCAAATCTCCATTTATATTGAAATTTTCCTATAAAATATGAATACAGTTTTGAATTAATTATATGCTCTATCCGTTCAATATCAGAGAGGTTATGAATATAATATTTCTTCTCATTTAGATACATTAATATTAAACTAATTATCATTTCAAATTGATAGGATCGCTGAATTTTATGCCAAACACATTGCGAAGAATAAGGGACGAGGGAGCAGAATTGCGACATGCCTATGTCACAACACCAATGTGCTGTCCAAGCCGAAGTTCACTTTTAACTGGTCGCTACGTTCACAATCATGAAGTGTTCACGAACAATGATAATTGTAGTAGTCCGCAATGGCAACGTGATCATGAGCCACATTCATTTGCAACTTATATGAGCAATGCCGGATATCGTACAGGTTCTTAAATTCTCTATTTCCATTACATAAATCATATTATTTTTACAATTTAAATTGCACATAGCGTATTGAAACAGGCGCGAATAATTCGTGAATATTATTGAAGCAGTTTATATCCACTATATCTTTCATTTCATGTGAAAAAAAAAAAATAAATGAATGACAGAAAAAAATGAAAAGTGGCGCCAGTATTGAAACACGAGTCAAAAGTCGCGTCTGGAGTAGTTAAAGCGAGACAAATTGACAAAGAACGAGAACTGGCGAAGGTTAAATTGGCCGCAGGGGTAAGCCAACGATAATGGAAAGAAGGGGGGAGAAGGCGTGATAAAAATCCTCTTGACAGAAAGGGTGCGAGAAAGAGAACGGGAGAAACACAGGAAGAGAGCGAGAGAGAATGAGAAAAAGAAAAAGGAAAAGAGTTACAAGCACACTTGGGTTGTGCAACTCGTTATGAAGAACGAGTCTCGTTACGTGTGGCCTTTGTTGCTCTCTCTTTTACACACCCTCTCTCACTCTGTTATCCTATTTTTTTTTCCATTCCAAACTCAAATTGTCTCTGTACAAACATGTTCACAAAAAAAAAAAGACAAAAATTGGTTTGCGCAAAGTGTCTCATTGTATATAAAAAAAAAAGAATTTAATTCTATTATATATACATTTATTTATTTTAGTTAGTGTGTCTGCATACGAGTGTGTACATTCATTTCACCATTGTTTTCAGGATACTTCGGTAAATATCTGAACAAATACAATGGCTCGTACATTCCCCCTGGTTGGCGTGAATGGGGTGGTCTCATAATGAACTCGAGATATTACAACTACAGCGTGAACATGAACGGCAAGAAGATAAAGCACGGTTTTGAATACAGTAAGGACTATTATCCCGACCTGATAGCAAATGACAGCGTTGCATTTTTACGTCAAAGCAAGCACAATTTTGCGCGTAAACCGGTGATGCTTGTGGCAAGTTTCCCGGCGCCTCATGGACCAGAGGATTCCGCGCCCCAGTTCTCCAATCTCTTTTTCAACGTCACCACTCACCAGTGAGTGTGAATTTCCTATATACATACTATATTGTATTCATTCAACTAAACAATAAACACTTGTGTATGAATGCGTGTACGTCTGTATGTGCATATGTCAACTATTGGGATGCGTCAAGAGGGAGTGAAAGATAAAGAATAAAATTGAGTGTGAGCGCCCACACGACACATACAGCAAAACGTGTAGACAATGAACGTCGTGGCAACGAGCGACTAGACGCGAGACCTGTCCGATGTCTGGCATGAGATGGAGGACCCTCATGAGAAAACCACCCGTGAAAAAACATTCACTTGAAACTTGGATGTCAGTCTAGACTGGGTGCCACGTCGTTCTCTGCCTCATTCACTTCTATACTCATCTTCATGTCAGATTATAATTTCATTTTTATTCTAAAAAAAAAAGGGGGGTAAAAAAAAATTGATTATTTTACAATTAAATGTTCTAGTACACCGGCTTATGATTACGCGCCAAATCCTGATAAGCAATGGATTCTACAAGTGACTCAAAAAATGTTACCAATACATAGAGAATTTACTGATTTACTTATGACTAAACGGCTACAAACATTGCAAAGTGTTGATGCGGCTGTCGAGAGGGTTTGTTTTCGTTTGAAAAGAGTGTTTTCAATAAGATTATAAATATTATTATCCGGCATGATTAAATGTTTCTCAACAGCGTAACGCGTCACTCTCACACAGATTTATCAAGAGCTCAAGGACCTTGGCGAACTCGACAACACTTATATTATCTATACATCGGATCACGGATATCATCTTGGTCAGTTTGGGTTGATCAAAGGCAAGAGCTTTCCGTTTGAGTTTGATGTTAGAGTGCCATGTCTCATTCGCGGACCTGGCATTGCACCCGGATCTGTGTGAGTCAATCTATTATATCTTGTATACATGTCTTCATTATCTTGGTACACATTAAGTATGAATATTATATATAGATTGTGTCGCGTGCAAGTAATTTAATGTTATCTCCTTTTGATGGTGAGAGTGCATCGGCTTTAATGCAGGTTCGCTTTCTCGATGCCGGTCCGCCAGTTAAATTTAGACAAATTAATTTGCCAGCTGTCCGGAGAACCGGAGCGAAACGAGAGCGCGCGCGGATTCTCCTCGTCGAAAATCAACGAGGCGGTTTGTGCCTCCGTACAATTCTATCTCACTCTATCTCACTCTGTTTCTCTTTGGTCGATTCATTTTGTTCCTCATCATCCCTGGTCTCCCTTTCGTCTCTTTACCACTGGTCGACCCATACAACTTCACGGTTTCAGTTGAAAAGTTCAACTTGCTCTTTACTAATTGGTAGAACGTCACATTCACCGTCTTTATCCCTGTATATATTCGTATATATATACAGCACATCAGTTACATTATTTGTGATATATATGATCCTTGTATTGCCTTTGTATAGCTTGTTAATTAATTCTTGCTTTTTTTTTTGTAGTTCGAGAATTGAGAGTGGAAGAAAAGTTTTATGAATTGTTTTGCGGGTCGACGATGACATTTAATGTGATGGTTATAATATATAGAGTTGAAATAAAGTTTTTGCAGTGTGATAGTGTAGGAGGAAGCCTTGAAAGTATCTTTCAATGTACAGAGTTGATCCTACAGAAAATTTTAATCTATATAGCAATGTTTCCTGAATTGGGTTGAGAAAAAAAATGTAAGGGAAAAAGAAAATTGTAGAAAAGTTGGCAGACGAATTTCATGGTCTGCTTTAAGCCGGCTTTTCCAGAATATCCTTTTCTACTATACCTACACTACCGTTACCCATCCACTACTCGCGTTTATCTTTTATCCCTGGCAAAGTGCCTCGACATGAAGCCTTCAACGTTATCTAGAAAAGGCGAATAAAAATATAACGATGTGAAGGGTTACTTTTTTTTTTTTTTTCCTCTTACTTTTTTTCGGCTCCACCGAATTTTTTTTCGGTCCCAAAGCCAGATTATATTCGCGAATTAATTTTCAAATAAAATTCAAACTTGTCAGTGAAATAAAAACCAGCGAAGAAGAAATGAAGAATTTATTCATAAAAATTTCAATGTACATAAGGATGTCATTAAATTATAATGTTTCAGTGTGGATGATATAGTTTTGAATATCGATATGGCGCCAACATTTCTTGATATTGCCGGCGTTGAGACGCCACCCCAAATGGACGGTAGATCATTTAAAAAACTTTTTCTCACGTTAGTATACACGATATGATCTAGAAAAAAACATCATTGATTTTATATTTCAATGAAAAAAGAAAAAATGTAAATAAAAAACTTCCAATATTTTTTTTTCCAGTAATAAACACGGAAGGAGGACAAAGTTCAAGTGGCCAGATACATTTTTAATAGAGTCATCTGGTCGTCGAGAGACGCCTGAGTCGATAGCAGAAGCGAAGGCACGTGAAGCGCGACGTCACAATGCGACATTGGCAAAACAATTACTTGATACAAATCATGATGATGTTACAATAGATCCTGACACTGAATTTGATACTGATCGTTTATTAGACAATGATACTGGCAGTGATCAAGATATATCTGATGATGAGGAGTTTGAGGATTCAATTCCAATTGATGCCAGTAAGAATGATTTTCTTTATTCCATCTCATCTATAAATATTTTATTTGCGAATGAATTATATCACTGAGTGAAGTTTGCAAATCTGCGATGGCCATACACACCGCATGCAGCGTCCGGTCTCGTTTCGTTTGAGCGTAACAGATGCTGTCCGTCATGTTGCGTGATATGCGTCGCGGGGTCTGTCACGCCAGATGTTACGTATCCCGTAAAGCGAGAGAGAAAATATATGAATCTATTCTAAATATCCTCTCCATAAATTCATCTCTCTGTTATAGATATTTCAATCAATAGCAATAATGAAATATAAATATATACATTCAAATTGAAATTTTTTTTCAGATGGTGATATACATCTGGACAATGGCGTCAATCCTCTGATGTCAAGCATGAATACAAAGCATGAACGTTTAGCTGCAGAGTGTTCGAGACCCGAGTCACAAACAAATTGTTTACCAGGTCAAAAGTGGCGATGCGAGCGCGAGGGACATCGTTGGCGACGTCACAAATGTAAATACACCCCGCCACCATTATCCATAGTCGCGAATAAATCAACAAAAAAATGCGCCTGCTTCACTCCGAATGGAGTTGTATACACAAGACTTGAATCTAATGATTTTCCGCGTGACAATCGCGCCGGGCTTTATGACAATGTTAATGGATTTTTCCACAAAAGAGGAAAGCGAAATGCTGTTGATATGACAGATAAGTTGAAAATAGATTGGAGTGATATGGAGGATTTACGTGATCGTCGTGCAATTGATGAAGAGGATGATGATGATTTTTTCAATGAACTTATGTTTTTGCACAATGATTATTTGCACGAATCTACATCCAGAGATTTTGTGGATATCTGGCGGTCGACTGTGAAGCCAAAACATTACTACAGAAATAGAATTAACGACTTGACGAATACGGTAACGCCGACGGAGCGTGCGAGTGAAATGCAAAATTATAACGATGCAATGTTAGTTGATTATAATTCCAAGAAATTTGATCAAAGTCTCAATAATGTGGTGGAAAAATTTTTGAATGTTGATGATGTGATTAAACGACACCGTAGAGTTCGTCGTAATGTAATGAAAAAAGATACGATTGAACATGTGACAAAAATTATGGAAAGTATTGAGGAAGAATTGGATGATTTGAAGGAGACTCAAGTGCGACAATCAAACAGGTCAAAAGTTATTTCACCAAAGTGTTTGGTAATGCCTAAAGGCGGTGTAAATTGTACAATGTCCGTTTATCAAGATCCAACTGAATGGAAAATTTCGCGGCGCGAGATCGAAAAACAAATAAAAGAAATGCGAACGCAATTAGAAAGTCTCAAGGAAATTCGCCGTCATTTAATGGAAAAACGTCCGAATTTTACCGACGAAATTAATGAGGATTACGATGAAAATGATTATAATCAAACTCATCCTCATCACAATCATCATCAACATCATCATCACCATCATCATCATGCGAAAAATCATACGAATCGTCATCATAAAAAACACGAGAAGCCAGTTATTACCAGTACGATTTCTCCGTCGACACCTGAACAACATTCAAGCTCAATTGATACTGAATTTATCGACGAGACACCAGTTCTCGAGACACTTGATCGAGAATCCTACGAATCAGCCACTCAAGATAAATCGTTGCGAACAATTGAAATGGAGAAAACGACATTGCCGACAACTCCAAAGGTCAAAAAAGGTCCACGAAGGCCAAGAATAAATAAAGAAACGATCGATAATCGTCAGGAGGAAGAGGAACGTCCACGGCGTAGGAAAATTCATCATCATAAGTTGAAAAATAATACTCTATTGACTAATAGCATTAATGATGATATTCACAGTGTTAATTCAACTACAACCGATAGTAATAATTGGACATTTGCAACCATTAATAATATTGATGAACGAGAGACGACAATAGAAACAACGAAGACGCATTCGCGAATTTCAACAACCCCAAGTACTACCCGAGAAATTGTTTATACATCAACGACTCCGGCATCGACGTCGGCGTCGACATGGGCGTCGACATCAACAGCACTACCAACAACAACAATAACGACTACGACTCCGCAAATTTTTACACAGCCTTTAATTACGCGCAAACCATTAAAACCATTGAGAAATAGAACTGGCCTCGGTCCAGCACGTATTGACGTTACAATATTAGAACCCCCTGATCGTAAACACAAACAAAATGGTATACCGACCACAAGTAATAATGGACGTCTCCCTCCTATGCTGAATAGTCCGTTGGAGGCACGTCATAAATGCTATTGCGAGCCGGACAATCAGCCAAAGAAAGACGAGAAGGATATTGCCAAAGAGGAGAAACGAAGACTGAAGGAGGAACGTATGAAGAAAAAAGAACGTAAATTGAAGAAAAAAGCAAAATTAGAAAAAGAATGTCTCACGGAAAAAATGAATTGTTTTGAACATGATAATGATCATTGGCGTACTGCACCCATGTGGAACGCTGGACCGTTCTGCTTTTGCATGAACGCAAATAATAATACATTCTCTTGTATACGTACTATTAATGTAACACATAATTTTCTTTATTGTGAATTTACCACGGGGTTTTCGACATTTTACAATTTGAGAATTGATCCATTTGAACAACGAAATCGTTTGTCGTCGTTGACTGATACAGAACGCTCGTATTTACATGAACAATTGGAACATTTGAAAGGATGTAGAGGTACGCGTGATTGCACTGTGGGAAGTGCAAGGGAATCTATTATTACACCACAAATTCAGCAGCATCAGCGTTTTGCGTCAAAGAGAAAATATAGCAATTCTTTTGGTGAGCATTGTTAATTAATATAATATTTATTTTGTACATTATTATCGCACAATTAAATCTCTATTCCTCTTTTAAAATCAATAGAAGACATGTTTGTACCGTCGGCATTGCAGATAATTCGCGAGAGTGAACTAGGAAGTCCAAATAAAAGGCGCAAAAAATTATCCAAGTGAGTAACATCATTATAATGAAGTGATAAATATGTATAGAAATTATATCGTGATTGGAATTTTTTGTTTAAAGCTCTTGGAATCGACGGAGTAGAAGTTGGCAGAGCAATTGGCGGCATGCTGTTGATAAAACGAATTCGCGACGACATCGACATGAAACCTAAATTTGTTTTTTCTCATATATACAACTTATTTGACATGTCGAAATAAAATCTGAGCGAGTTCTCGGATATAATCGAACAAATCATAGGGTCATGTATGCCTTATGAATTTATAAAAAAAAACTTGAAGTTGATGAAAAGATCAATTGATACCCGTTCTCTCATCATGTACAACTCGTTGGAACGGGAAGAAAGAAAAATGCCACCTTTATGCGACGACTATGAGTATTTCAATGTATTATTGTGAGTTGACTGTAGAGATACAGAGTGGAGCGAACTATTATGCTACATATACAGTTCCCGGGTCCAAGTACCGAATGATGATTTTAGGGTTTTGTTTTCTTTGTGTTTTTCTCTTTTATACTTTTGTTATAATTTTTGTACTGCTTCAATATTTTTTTAATATCCTGTTTTCTTTTTTTATCATTCGACATTCTCATTAGCAAATGAAAGCGAAGAAACAATCAGGAGCTTTCTCGAAGTATAAGTTGATTATTGCTCGAGTAAATGAATTTTTACACTGAAAAAAAAAAAAAAAAAAATTATCGGGGCCTGAACGCACAACGAATTCATGTGAATATAAAACAAATTGAATTAAAAATTAAATTATACACGGCAGATATTCGCAATGCTACATTGGCTGCCGTATTAATATACTTCTAGATGCAGAATTTGTAGGGATGTAGAATAAATAATAGAAAAACAAGAAATTAGTAATTCTACTGCCACGGAAATTTCGCTCACTGATGATATTCCGTCGATTGACAAAAAAGACCAAATTATAAATACTGTCCCAATATTATTGAATAAATATTTGGCTTGGTCTTGGATTAAAAATATGTGAAAAAAAAAAAATCACCGAAAATTATTTCACAGAAAAAAATTTGAGGAATTGTAAATAAATGTGTTGCCATTGTATAAGTACTCAATCATAAACATGAAAATTGAATTCTGCTGAAGAAGAAGAGAAGAAAAACGAATTGAACTGCACACATATATTTGCGATAGTGAAAGATGTCTTTTCTAATCAATCTAGTTGATTACAAATATTATAATTATGTGATATATTAATTTATTTGTGAAATTGAATTGTGTTTTTAGTAAATTTTTGTATTATTAATTACAAAAAAAAAATCAAATTGTACAATGTGCGGATAATTTAATTATTGTGATTGTCTTTTTATTTTGTTCTCTGCTTCTATTTATACTTCTGTCACACGAAAATATATATAATTAATAAAAAATATTCTTATCCGTACTCAAATTGCAATATTAATTACACCAAATAATCTATATAATTTCTCCACTCTATATAATATAATTATCATACGTATTTCTCATCACTTCATAATAATAAAATAATGATTAATCGACATTCAAACTCAAAAAATACAACCTACTATCGGAGCGCACTCTATAGGGAGAAATTATGGTTCGTAATGTCACAAACGACAGAATGCCACGCTCGCTCGTGGTAGGACATGTTTCATCTTTTTTCGTAAGCTATTGAGCAAACTATTGTTTAATGATTTCCTAACTGAATAAAAACTTCATTGAATAATTTTTAGTAGTAAGTATTATAACCTAAAAAAATTATGATCACTTGATTAATTTAATTTATCGAATTAAAATTCACTACATCAAAATGAAAAATACAATTTATTTGATGCACAACGTGTCAGTGAGCCGGCCGGTTTTGTATACGTGTCGTTTCTAATGTCTCAAACTTACAGTGATGCAAAACATCAATATTAGTAATTTAACGCTGCTCAGGGTAAATCAAATTGGGAAATGATAACAATTTATAATTGTACTGTAAATATCATTCAATTGAATGATTTTGATGATAAAAAAATGTTGAATGATAAATTCGAGAACACTAACCTCTCTTTGTGGAGGTTATTCAACCTAATTCGCAATGTTATTATTAATTGTAATGGTTTTTTTTTTTTACAGATTTATAAATAAGGAAGATGGTGTCCCTTATGAAGATAAAGGGACTTCGTATGTCTTCACAGAAACAGGAGACACTTTTGAAATTGACTATTTTGTCGTTAGCTGCAGTTTTATGTATGTATACTATACCTGTGCAATATTATATTGATAAGCAGTCAGCACAATTAATTCAGTTCTGGTTGTCTGATCCTGATGGATTATATGTGGAGATAATAATGTTATGAATGAATTAAATTTATATTTGATGGATAATTGTCTTCATATAAACTGAAATTAAATTTGAGTGTTATTGTTGAAGAGACGATACGAAATAGTTTTATTTATTTATGAAGATAAAACTCGGAGTTATTCGGTGATATTATTTGGGAGAAGGGTAGGTGAATTGTTTCTGTTATTTATGGAGATTGATCAATGAAAGGATAAAACTTATCAGGATTAAATGTTTCTGAACAAATTAATGTGTCGCTGATAATGAAATTTATGTTTGTTTGTGATAAAATAATAAGATGTGATTTCAATTATTTTTCAGCTTTTGCAACTCGATTGTTTTCCGTTCTGAGATATGAAAGTGTGATTCACGAGTTTGATCCGTATTTTAACTATAGGACAACTAAATTTCTTGCTGAGGAAGGATTTTACAACTTTCATAACTGGTTCGACGATCGGGTGTGGTATCCACTCGGGAGAATTATTGGAGGTGATAATTCAAAACACAATATGAATTTTTTTATTTATATATTTAACTTATACAAATAGAATAACATTATATTATACAATTTTGTTTTTGTTTGAATTATAGGGACAATATATCCCGGATTAATGGTAACATCAGCGACGCTTTATCGCTTAGCACAAATGCTAAACATTCCAATAGACATACGAAATGTTTGCGTATTTCTCGCACCATTGTTTTCAAGTTTCACAACAATCGTGACTTATTTGCTGACTAAAGAATTGAAGGACTCAGCATCCGGACTGGTTGCAGCATGCATGATTGCCATTGTACCAGGATACATATCTCGTTCAGTAGCAGGATCTTACGACAACGAAGGAATAGCAATATTTTGCATGTTATTCACTTACTATATGTGGATTAAAGCTGTTAAAACCGGTGCTATATTCTGGTCAACGTGTGCAGCTCTTGCGTATTTTTACATGGTTTCCTCGTGGGGCGGATATGTATTTTTAATCAATTTAATTCCGCTTCATGTATTGACGCTAATGGTCACTGGACGATTTTCACATAGAATTTACATCGCTTACAGTATTTTATACTGTATTGGAACTATTTTGTCAATGCAAATTGCATTTGTAGGCTTTCAGCCGGTACAAAGTTCGGAACATATGCTCGTAAGTGCATTAACTTATTTATTTATCGGAAAATTCTACTATAAAATTCATTAGTTGATCTATATAATTTTTATTTTAGGCCTTGGGGGTCTTTGGATTGTGTCAAATTCACGCTCTAGTCGATTATCTCCGCAGTAAACTTTCCGAAACTGACTTCGAACTCTTGTTCCGTGGATTAATTGCTACAATGTTGGCAGTTTCATGTGTTGTCGGTGGAATATTAACAATTACTGGAAAAATATCACCGTGGACTGGAAGATTTTATTCACTATTGGATCCATCCTATGCCAAAAATCATATTCCAATAATTGCATCAGTGTCTGAACATCAGCCAACATCATGGAGTTCCTTTTACTTTGATTTACAAATTCTCGTATTTCTATTTCCCGCTGGTTTATATTTCTGTTTCTCAAAACTGACGGATTCCAATATTTTTCTAATTCTCTATGGCGTTACCAGTTTGTATTTTGCTGGTGTTATGGTGCGTTTGATGTTGGTGCTAGCTCCAGTAATGTGTATACTCGGTGGTATTGGTGCGTCTTCATTGTTACTTACTTATATGAAACAAATTGAGAGTAACAAAGTTGTAGATAAAAAATCGCGAAAATTTGAAAATAATTACGTATTGAGAAGTGAAATTGCAATGTTGTTTATTGCAATAATGTGTATGTTATTCTTCTCATACACTTTACATTGCACATGGGTGACTGCTGAAGCATACAGTTCACCAAGTATTGTCTTATCAGCGCGATCACCCGATGGCGGGCGAATGATATTTGATGACTTCAGGGAAGCTTATTACTGGTTAAAAATGAATACACCCGAGGACGCTAAAGTTATGTCATGGTGGGATTATGGTTATCAAATAACTGCGATGGGGAATCGGACTATTTTAGTGGACAATAATACGTGGAATAATACTCACATTTCACGGGTTGGACAGGCAATGGCGAGCTCTGAAGAGAAAGCTTATGAAATAATGCGTGAATTGGATGTTAGTTATGTGCTTGTTATTTTTGGTGGTCTAACAGGATATTCGTCGGACGGTGAGTCATTATCGCAAATTTAATCAAACCCCATGGTTTTATTTGAGATGAATTATTTTTTATTTATCACTTTTTTTAGATATCAATAAATTTTTATGGATGGTGAGAATCGGTGGAAGTACTGAGGAAGGAAAAACCATCACCGAATGGGATTATTACAATCCATCGGGTGAATTTAGAGTTGACAAAGATGGATCACCAATATTGCTCAATTGTTTGATGTATAAGATGTGTTATTATCGGTTCGGTCATGTCTACACCGAAGGCGGTGAGTAAATCAATAATAATGATAATTACAATGAAAGCAAAAAAGAGAAATTATATTTGATAGATCTAATGATGAAATACAAACAATAATAAATTATATTAATTCATTTCAGGCAAACCATCTGGCTATGACAGAGTGAGGAATATGGAAATTGGAAATAAAGATTTCGAATTGGAGACATTAGAAGAGGCATATACAACTGAACATTGGCTTGTGCGCATTTATAAAGTAAAAGACTTGAAAAACAGAGGTAATTAGAATCTCAATCGCTCTCACACATCGTCGACATAACACACCCATAAATACACGCTCATCATCTTTCGTGCGATGGAGATTCTGACAACGTGCTTCCACATACGACTACCAACCAATTCGAAAGATTTATATCAATAAGAAACGATATTTTCATCAATTTTCCATACACGAATTCAATTCTTAAATGGAAATGACTTATTTTTTTTTTTTTTATTCAATGTGTCTAAAGGGCCTCAGGAATTAAGTCACTTAATTCATTGTCAAATAATGTATCAGAAAAAAAAGTACACTTATAATGTGCTATTGTATTTTCTGCAATGTGAGTGTAACACTATACAGTGAATTTTTATAATGTTTGGCAGAATGATAAAAAAATGATGAAAAGAAAAATGGAAAAAAAAATTAACGTAATATGTGAATACAGTTCAAGTGCACAAATACAAAGCTTCGTTTATATCTATTCCTTTAAAAAATACATATAAAAATAGGATGAACAATTGAATAATAATTTACAGAGACACAATTGCGGTGGCATAAAAAATATGAGTATTTATGTGGTATATATCAACAATATACAATTTGTATAGGTACAAGATAACGGAGACAATAACGTTTTTCTGTTTTTTTTTGTTTTTTTTTTCGCTTTTTCTTTCTTTTTTCTTTTCTTAATATTTAATCCCACTCTCCGATAAACATCGCGCGTGGTTGTGGTGGAATGACACCTCTCGTCGGTATTGGTAATCTTCCATAAATATGATTATACGGCGAGTCTATTCGATCGTCCGAGTCTGAAGACAAAAAAAAAATTTGAAGAAAAAAAAAATAAGTCAACGAACTGTCAAGTGCTTAATACAAAGACCAAGTTGATGAAAAAAAAAGAAAAAAGAGAAGAAACTGAATAGAGAATGAAAATGACTAATAACTACGTACCGAGTCCACTCTCAAAACTTCTCGCGTGGTACATAATAGGTGGTCGCTTGTGCGGCGCGTGACTCGCATAAATTTGTGATGATTGACTATTAGTATAAACTCCCGCACCAACATAAGACGGCGGTGCTGGTGGTGCTTGTGGTCTTATAGAACCATACGATGATGGTACCTTTGTTTGACTATTTTTCGCCATTTTAACGAAATTTGGTACGCGCGCTCGCAATCCACAATAATAAGGATCATCATATTTTTTACTATCATTCTTTTTACTCTTTTTCTCTTCGGTAACTGGTACACTTATTTTCGGACTATAATCGTCCTCAATATCGTCATAATCAGGCTGTAAAAAATGAAGGAATAAATTAATGAACTAATCAATTGATTTATTTGGAGTTAGAGAAATTCTGTCAAATACAAAAGTATCGAGAGAAATTTTTCACCTACTTTTGGAATGTCATGGCCATAAAGATTCTCACGTGGTGGAAGTTTGGGCGGTCGCTCCGCACGTCGAAGATAATTCGTAGACTGTCCATAAATAGATTCTTGTCTCGTATCTCTTCCACTCTCTCTAATGTCAGTTGGTCCCGATGATGACGCGACACCGGCAATGCTATACGGATCTTCATCGGGTATTGGAATTCTTGGTCGATTTTTAATATCAACCGGCCTTTGCAGTGCAAGTACTGGTGGCAATTTAGATTTGAGCATATCTAAGCCAACAACATTAACAATTAAAACCCAAACTGGACACTGCAGAAGATCTGCTTCAGTTCTAACAAATACAATTGCGCTCAAACATTGCTTCTCCAATCGTCTTCTGTCTGGGTATGCACGTCTTGTCTCTCTCGACAAATTTGTTTGGTATTTATTCATATCAAAAAGCTATTAAACAAATGAATCGGTAAGAATTAAATATCCATCAACTGACAAATCAACTAATATAAATTAACAATTGTTTTTTTTCTTCGATTTTATTCACCTTTCCTGGCTTCTCATGTTCCAATGCTCCCTGTGAATTTCTAAGTATCTCTGCACCAACTGCATTATCTTCAGTGTGCGTAGTCTTTATATAAACATTACTCTTACATAGTCTTTTAATAAGTATATTTCCCTGGTCATCCATTTTTATTTTCACACCTTGATTTATGTGTCTTTTAGCTTCGTCTGTTTTTTGATCCCTCATGGGATTATCAAAGCCGCAGAGTCCTATTCTGAAATTTGTTTCATTTTATTTCACACCAAAATGTTGAATTGCGTATTTAAATTGATATACGATTGATGATTATGAGTTTGAGGTAAAAGTGTGTCTAGCACTTTCAATTTAATTCTCATCACGAATTCAAATATTCAACAATTTATACGTGACTCGCGTTGTCTGGACTGCGATTGAATAATTATAAAAAATTGGGTCAATACAGTGAGTGGTAACATCCAGTGAATTTTTGTGGGTTACGTATATTATATGTTTTGAATCGAAATACGTAGTTGCATTCTATATATATATATATATATATGTGAGAATATAAAAACAAACGGAATTTATATATTGTCTCTCACCTAAAACCGTCGAAACCGTCATTAGAGCCGTTGACCGTGAGAACAGGCGCTCTTGCGTAGGCTTTAGCCACACGTCTATTTCTCTCGAAAACGATTACCTTAGCCCATATCTCGTCGTCTATCTGGTTCCACTTGTCAAGAACTTCTTGTATGTGATCCTGGAATTCATATTATACATGGAAAAATAAAAGTAAGTACACAATATTGATAGAGATAAAGATAATGTTGAAACAAAAAGGAAGAAGAAAGGAATTTAAAGGTTTCAGGTAATGGAGTAAATTTATATGTAGATAGTGAGAAACTCACCTTGTACAACTTATCTAAATTATACCAAATGTCCTCCTCTTCCTGATCCTCGTATTGCGAATCGGCGAGGTTGTCCCTCGAGCGAGAGAGAATTTTTCGCCTCGACACCATCTCCACCACACACACACGGCTGTTGAGCCCAACGTCGAAGCTGCGAATCATTCAGAAGAACTGGTCAGTTTGGATGCCCCTAATATTCTTTTCTTTTTTTTTTTTTTCTTTTTTCTATATGCATTTAATTTTTTTATTTTTATTTTTCGTCATCTTTATTTTTCTGCAACTCTTCAACGGACTTTTATTTATTTATTTTCATTTTTATTTTATTCGACTTTTTTTCTTTTCTTTCAGAGAACGTGAGTGGGAAGCTTTGAGAGAGGTGTGTGCATTCCTGAGTGCAGTTCGTTGAATTTTTAATGTGTATTTATATAGCTGTCGAAGTAAAGTAAAAAAATTCCATACAACAATTTGGTTTTTTAATTTTTTTACACAATTTATGATAAAATAGAAGATATGGTCCAACATGAATTTTTTAATTTTGGGCAATTAAAATAATATTTCGTTTATATAGTGAAATTCAAGGAATCAAATTTTTATTTCATATATCTTTATGAATACAAGGAAGATGAACGATGTGTTCAATTTGTACTTTCGAATTTGGTACCTTCCAAAAACATTTCTCTTAATTGAATAGTGAAAAGAAAAAAAACAAAAATCTTTAATGAATAATATTGTGTCAGGCATTTTTTCATATGCACAAGTGAATTTATATACTTTCGTAATATCAAATCCCCACATATATTTTGTATTCATTTCTTCACCGGATGATTAGACCGGATGTCTCAGTATTCCCCGCCGTATGTGAATGTGTTCGTGTTGGCGCGCATGAATCGAGCGCCACTATATGACCTTTATTTTCGAATAAATATATTCCGACGATTGGATCGTATTCGTATATTATATATAAACATATATACGTGTATATATAACCACTATACATACAATCTGGATACACAGAAAAGAAAAATAAGAAGAAAGAGAAAAGACAACGAATTCTTTGGTTGCGTTGGTATGCCCTTGGCGGGAAACTGGAATCAAGTCTCAACTGCGAAAGTACAACCTCGGAACTCCACAACCGCAACATGCGATGCACATTCATTGCAATGTCCCATTACACTATATATCCACAAAATTAATTAATCCAATTTTCTACAAGTACACCTAGAAAATTTTTCAATCAACTTTCACGTTTCATTTTTATAAAGTCCGTTTCGATCTTCAATTACCCCAATGAAAAAACCTTCATTAATTCACTAGAAATAGTCTGAACTTCCTGTTGGTGAATCGGAAATTTGCATGTGAAATTTGGTACGGGACAGACGAACTAAATAGAAAATAATCGAATAGTATGAACAAGGTATACAACCGTTCAACATGCAAAATATAAAACGTCCTAAACAACGATGTCCCCAAGGCAAATTATACCGACAAGTTGGATGAGATAATATAATACTAAACGAAAAATAACTAGTGGATCTGTATCGATAATAAATTTGTTCATAGTTTATTCTGTCTTGTATTATAACACGGCGGTGTATATTTAATGGTTAGCCTGCACCTAAAATGTCGACTTTCACTCGTAATAAAATGCGAAGGCCTGGCCAGGCACTGAGGAGAGCGTGTTGGATTGAAGTTGGCGCGAGAGAGTAACTAAGAAAGAGATAAAAAGGACAGAGAGAGTGAGAAAGAGAACCATAAGACAGGAGAATTTCCTTGGGCAATGTAGCTGCGCAAGAGTATATACGGGCGCATGCACTCAGTGACTACTTGAGGCAACAAAACACGAACGTTGGCTTTAAGTTGGCACGGTTGGCACACACTCAACTAAATGGCGACGTTGGTGCGCGCGCGCAAACGCGATTGGCGGTTGGTGGACACGTAGAGCTGCGATACCAACACAACAGATTTTTTTGTTCAAAGTTGTGTTGTGCCAACCAATCGCGATAGTGGCAAGCAACAGCAGGCACCAGCAAACCAGCAACAGCAGGGGCCTGACCAAGAGTCCCCGCAATCTCTGTCTCTTGTATATTATACAGGCATATATATCCAAGCAGAAATTACGCCTCGTGCTAACGTAACCTACGCTCCTTGTTTCTCCTCTCCAACAGAGAGTCAACAGCGGTTCTCAATATTTTATTTCAATTATATACTTGATGTATAAACACTATCAAATGCATACATGCATTTATGTTATTTATATATTTCTTTCTGCTTACATGAACAAATTGTTTATGTATAAGTATGTAAATAATTATGCAATTATTAACATGCGATTAACGGCACTTTAACATGATTGATTTGAAGAATTAAACCTAAAGGACAAAAAAAAAGGAGAAAATAATAAAGAAGAAAAATTAATAAGAAGAGGGTATTAAAAAAAATATACGGTGCATTTAATTTTCAACACGTGCATCATTATATTGTCTTGCGGCATTTAACGGCGCCCGCTGTGAAGGCGGACACATATATATACATACTGATATATAAGATGGATATAAAGAAACGATTCAAAAGTACCGCTATTCGTCGCGTCAATAGTTATCCACATAGTATGCGGTATGCATTCCTCCTGTATACGATTCATGTTTGTCAAATGAATTAATAATAAAATGTAGCTCCTGCGTTTTTATAAACATCTGGATAGGTGTAAGTCTTTATATATGTTTATGAAGCAAGAAGAAACTGAAGATATATGTATATATAATAGCATGTAACAAAAGTGGGTTATAAGCTGCAACATCTCATTTGGATTTTCTTTTTTATTTTCTATTTCTCTTTCTTTTTATTATTAATGGCAAGTTTGTTTCGCGATTGTTGTTTAGAAATCGTTTACACTGATGCGAATTGAATTACTATGAACTCGGGCATATGCAAAAGAAAAGTTATGTATAGAAAAAAAAAAAAAATGGTGAATTGGACGAGCTGGTTATGATTTTTAAATGAAAAATCATTTGCAAGATAAATAAAATAGCGTGAACATGAAATAAAAATGACGAAGTATAATTTCATGCTGCTGTATTTATATATCATATAAAAATTATTATTCAGTAATTGTTGGAGCGTATTACTTTTATTTTTGGCACGCAACACCACTGTATGTTTTTTTTTATATATTTTATATGGCCATCGGAAACGCTTTTATTTAATCGAACTTGTATGTAGTCGGCTTTGAATCGCCCTTTTCAAAATGATGACCTCAAATTAAATCGCTCACGTTCACCACGAGGGACAATAAATATCAACGAGTTTTATACATAAATTATCCAACATGAATTTAAAGTTATATTAATCATTTCATAAATAGCTTGATATAATAATCTTATTATATAAACAAGTATTACATTTATATTAATACTCATTCACGTTTATTTATTTCTAGCAATCGATGGTGAAAATAAAAATATTGGATACAACAAAAATATTTTGCTATTTCGGAAAAGTAATTCGAAATATGATCTGAATGAATGATGGATATATAATATACGCGGATCGATGCGATCACTGAGGCATGGAAGTCAAACTTTCTAGTTTAAACGTAACGATCGAAAGAATTTCTCGTTGGTCACGCCCGCAGTGCCCCAAGCATATATATGTACATAGAATACAACATATATATCTATCTATATAAGTACATGCCTATATACGCCGATCAAGCGTGGTGTTCCTATTTTCCATTCTGCTTTTTTTTTTTCTTCCCGTCTTTTGCGTTCTATCTATGTACTGCAGTCTCGTTTTTTATTTCATTTTTTACTCCCGTGTGAACAACATAACGTGTGGTACACGCGTTTACGAGCGAGACTGGCTCTATAATTCTCACAATTTATGTACTAACACATACAGTGACAATTTAAAGTATGATAATAGCACGGTTGCAATCAATACCTGGAATAAAAAAAAAAGAACTTGTACATCGTAAATGATATGCAAATAGCGCAGTTAAAACACCGAATAGATTATAAAGTAGACAATTAGAATCAGAGGGTGCCACAATTTATTGAGCGTATATAAAAATCTTTTTCTTTTTTCATTTACATTGTGAGAATTATGCGGAGATATTTGTTCGTACGACCTTTTGAATTTTTTACTGAATTAATATAATGTTTAGAAAATATGTGTTGTAAAATTTACGTTGACTTATGCTAATTCCACGAATTATTTTACGAGAGATGCCATCATCGTATAAATTTAACAATAAAAATAGGGAATTTTTCATTCACTTTTTGCAGAATTATTACCAAGCACCACTTTATCATCTATTTTATTATTTTACTGCTGATATTTGGATATCATTCATTGTATTAAAGTTCTTCGTTTCTTCTTCCCGTGTATTTTTATTTGTTTATCTCATTAACAAAAAAATATCTGTGTTTCAGAGCGTTAAAGTCATCTACTCTAAAGTTGGTAATAAAAGGTAGCTTCTGTATATACATATAGACATGCAATTTATATATGTATACATACATATATTCGTTTCAATATATACAACTAAGACGTGGGGCCTTGCATAATTAGTCTTGAGAAAGGAATTACTGGTTGCTACACTTTTACCCGCGAGTATCCAAGAATATATATACATAACACACTCTCTTATCTTCTCTGGTTTGTTCTTCCATATCTATCTCTCTTTTATTCGCGAATTCACACAGATGCGGAGACACATACAGACATCTACACATACACATTTTACATTATTTTTTCACTCTCATTTTCTATCGCCCAGAAGTCCCATTGTTTACAGATATAGAATATATATGTACACGGAGAAATTTTTACATGTTATATTACTGTGTTCACTTATTAGTAGCAGACTATATCGACATTGTGATGGAATATTAATATAATAATATAAGAAGTAATAGCAGTTATTCTATTAAATCTTCTCTATAATTTAAGAAACATAATTTACGAATTTCGCAATTGGAGATGATGAAGTATTCATTCAATTTTATTTTATTAGATGTTAGAAAATGTTGTAAACTGAATTTTCATTTTTCATGAACTGTCTGCCAATATTATGATGAATGACATATTCAAATGGAAGACAATTTATCGTTACTAATTGATGAAGGAATATTATCATATATCCACCCTCTGAACACATATCCCAATTGTCATACACAATGGCCAAAACAAGAAGAGAAAAAAAAATGAATCATTCAATGATATTATTGGCATTGATGATAAAATATTTCGTCATTGGTATTTTATATTACAACCACACATTCTTACATTATATTATACATGTATTAATGTATAATTTTGTGCCTGGAGTGACCTTTTACATTGCAATAGAAACATCATCGTATTTATGTATATGTAGGTATATAGAATGTATATAGCTATCGGTATTTGAGGCGGCGATAACACGTCCGCAAAAGTGTGTCGGGAAAGAGTTCTTCGAGCGTGGCATTCCACGAAGGCCGCGAAGTTTATATAGCGAACGAGGGCTGGTCATTACGCTGCACGCATTTATTATCTTTAGAGAGTGGAAAAGTTGTTCGACTCACGATATATACTATTACTATATATAGATAATTATTTCCCCGTTATATAGACGTAGATTGTAAACATATATACTTTTCACTATTGCCCGACATTTTCTCCATTCCATTATATTCATATAGACTTGGACTTCCCAGCAATCAGTTGTACCACCATCGCCATATTGACATTCAATTTGTACCCGCGAAATTCAAAATTGCAATTATTTAAATAAATTATTTTCCATCATTAATTTCTCTCTTCCTTCCCACCATCCACACCACTATTCTCACATTTCCTCAAAAATGAAGATGTTTCAATTATTTTCAACTGAAGATAAAAAGAATATGAAGAAAAAAAAAAAATATTGAAGAGAAAGACACGCGAGACTCTCAACATGGCTTTTTATATAACTCTCGCCAATTTCGTAATATAACAGGGCATTTGAGTGGGGCAAAGATTGTGAACGGAGAAAGAGACGGGAGCGTAGTAATATACAATATAATATATATATATATAGCTCGAGGTTTCTGAGAGACATGACGAAGAAAAAAATAAAAGAGTTTATGCTGTAGAAATAAAGAAGAAATGACGAGTTTGTATTATAGAAAGAAGCGTATGAAATACGCTATCCAGTTGTCGTGACAACCTGTAAAAGGCACGCGGATGCAAAATGCCATCACCAAAAAAAAATCCCCTGAAATTCTCAGACATTATCATTATTTTTCATGGATGACTCTCTACGTATATCTGTATATATATATATATATATATATATATGTCCCTATATCCAGTTTCTTCATCATTAATGGATTATATATTCACAGACACACACATACAAATATTTACATACAAAGTCGAATCTTTTTATATATTTTTTCCGTACATAAGATAACAAGAAGTATTTAGAAAAAAGATAGAAAAAAAACATTATATAGCGAATAATAAAATATATAATGGCGCATAAAAATGATTGGACATCTTCTCACGATGATATTTATGTTTAATTATATTTATGTATATGAATTTATATATAGAAGTGAGAAAGGAGAGACAAAACAGACGATGCATAACGTCTCATATCTCTCTTATAGACCTCACCTCCCCGGGGATATTATGCTTTCACTTGCACGAAGAATGCGAAGGCTGTTGAGAGGACGAGCACAACAGCCTCCTCTTCAGAGAAGTGAAGAACTCTTTGCATGCTAACATCACGCCATCATGTCTTGTATAGCCACCCAGTGCGCCAACAAAATACATTATTTTTCATCGTTATATGTATCCAAGGACGTATATGTTCATATTAATATTTAATGGAAGAGATAAAACAAATATATATTCATATATATGTGTATATGGTATATTACAATGTTATATGATGAATCGTGAGCGCGAGAGACTCGATTTGGTAGAATTTCCATGGGGGCTTTCACTTGGCCGCGCGCGAGTTTGCCAGCGCAAAAAAAAAAACCTACATACACATACAATATATTTGTGTATATGTATTTACACATTGATAACTCCCCTTTGCCGCGTGTACAAGAATTTCTCGCGAAGCCTTTCAGAGAGTACGGTATGGTGCATATAGTGCAAGTAATCGGTAAATGGCAAATACATATATATACATGTTTATATGTGTATAAAGAGACACTTTGTCGTTTTTCCGTATATGTTATATCCTGGAGATTTCAACGAGTGGCGAGAACTGGTTAGAACAACCCGTGGGTCGACAAACTTTTATCGTATTTTTTTTTTTTGAAAGAAAAAAATTTTTTCCTTTTTGTTTCCATTTATTCTAAAACGTATTTTATAACTCCTTCGCTATTTTTTGCATGCGTGTGTGTAGTTATAATTTAAATAATTTAATTGACGTATGCGTAATAATATTATTTTTTTTCCGCCTCTCTTACGCTCCATATAAATATATATACATATATTGTTTTTTTTTTCCTAAATGAACCGTTAATCAGAATTGAAAATACCACTGACAGACAGTGGGCACTATCGACACACACATACCAATCGAATGACAGTAGTTTCAATCAGTTGCTTCTGTCGCGCAACTCCAATATGGTCTTGTTGGATGTCACAATTGGTGATGATGTCTATTACCAATTATTTTTCCTGTCTCCTCCATAATCCACCGAGAAATTTAATATATACACTCTTTCAATAATGTCTTTCACCCACCTCGATTATTTATTTATTTATCTTCACATTTAATAATTTACGTATGGTTAATGAAAACCAGTGATATAAATCAAAACAGATTGATAAAACCCACGAGAAACACTTTGATATATTTCTTCTCTATTTCAATTACTTAATTTTTTCATTTTCGCCACTAATTTGAATGTAATAAAAATTCATTCAATAACGATAACTCAACGGCTCAAATAAATTGCGCGAAATTATTCTCATTCGAATAAATATTAATGTATAAATATATTTATATCATTAAGAAGAAAACGTAAATTTAAATTCACTCGCACTTTGATAATGAAAATATGATAGAGAAAATGTTCTTCTTAAAATGGAAGAAAAAAAAAAAGAAAAAAAAAGGAAAATAATAATAAAAAAATTTATTTAGACACGTACGATTGCGCGCCCGTGTTGAGCCGTCGTCGCGCGGATAGTCTTGTGTCGTAAGTGAGAGTACCGCGCGCGCGAGAGACGTTCACCATCTTGGCATGTTAAAGCGCATGCGCACCTTCTTTTTACCTCTTTCTAAATATCGTCGTCGTCTTATTCTTTCCCACCGCCACCACCACCACCACCACCACCACCATCATCATCATTGCCACCACCTATTTATATATAGCGGCTGCCCACCGGGCACTACACGAAAGAACCAACGTTTCGTGACGTCAGAAATAGGACAAGGCGCTGATGGCCTTTGGCCGAGCAATGAGAGGGAGAGGGCCACTGAACTGTCTTTGCCTTTGGTATAAGTATCGCACACATACTCTGTCCCTATGTGTTTTATTCAGTCTCTCGCTCTCTTTCTCTGCCTCTGTGTCTCCTTTTTTTTTTTTTTTTTTCCTCTTGTCTCTTTATACACATACGAAAGGTGGACATACCACTACAGGGCTTGTTTCGATTTCTTCTGCAACTCAAATCCGCTTCTCCATTGCCACCCTCGCTGACCAGTCGCATTGCACGTATTTCAAATCCATTTTGAAATGGAAAATGGAATCTGCAAATAAATTAAATACAATTAAATTATTGTAGTTATTGGAATGGGGTTTTTTTTTTGTTGTATATAATTATCGAAAGAATAATTCAACAGCACTTCAGATGGTTGAAGAATTTTATTTTGATGGGGAAATTGTTCTATGTTATTTTATACGGTTGAACAAGACTTTTAAAGACTTAAAGTCATTTGGAGTGGTTTTGATATTATTTCGAAATGATTCAACTATATTTAATTCAATTATCATTTATTGGCGATACCATCATGAACATTAATTATTTCTACACAGAAGTAATTTAAAAACCAATAAAGACTCGATTTCACAGTGACGCCAATTTGATTTCACTGTGATAAAAAAATTAATTCATCGATGTGAAATCATTGATTTCATGTTTGTTCTCAAATAATTTTATAATTTTAATATAATTTTATTCTGATTTCACGACAAGGTGGTCCAGTAATTTTACGAGACAATCACCTACCCAATATTTATTCTTCAAGCAATAAAAATAATTATTTATCCTTTGTCTATATCAATGTAATCAATATTATTTCATATGTATGAAAAAAAAAAAAGAGAAATGGTAGTTATCCTTGAGAAATTGGATAATGGCACATTATTATAAAGTAGGTTTTAGGCGAGATGGAAACGCACTTTCAAAATTATATATACATATACATATATAGGAATGGACCAGCAGATGTAAGATAGAGAATGAGTTCACGGAGCCATCAAAGTAAATTGACGGTTGAGTCTTCAAAAGTTATTATGAAGCGTAAAAGAAAATAAAAAATAAAAAGTCCAAAGTATGTAATAGGTATGTGTACATGTATACATGAAAGAAAAATTTGACAAAAAACGAATATTAATGAAAGTAGTTTGAGCATGCTTGACCTATATATATATATATATCCTAGGGGATAAATATATAGAAAATTGGCAATAATCCAAAATTGTACACGCTCACGACGGCGCCTTGAATCGCGTGCAGATTCTTACTGATGTCTCTGTATAATACAGTTGAGCTGGTTAGCTGTTGCCCGTAATAGCTAAACCCCCGTCAGTGCAAACGCGCTGCACAGTTTAATATAATGGCGGGACACGACACGCGGATTTACTCATCTTCTTTCTTTAATATTTATTCTTTTCACTCGGGTGTATATTAACTCGTCACTTGCATTTTTTTTTTTCATTTCATTTTACGGAGTGTAACAGGGGAGAAAATTACGAGAAATAAAAGAAAGAAAAGAGGAAGAAATCGAGAGAAAGAGTAATATATAAAAAAGAAAAAAAGATATAAACGAGAATAAAAAATTAAATACCAACATCGTAAAATTTATAATCGTTTTGGTACTATAATAAAGTTTGGTAGACGTGGCTCTACTCTGTATTATTTTCAGACCCGGTGTATATATATATATATATATGTGTGTGTGTGTGTGTGTGTTGCATCTTCAGTCGAAATATTCAGATGATCAAGTTGATGATGAGTGCGAGTTTTGTATGAAAAAAAAGAAAATGAGATCATATCGTTTTTTTTTCATCAATTCTTTTTTTTTTCTCCTCATTCATTGTAAACGTTTTTGATGAATTCATTTCATCAATGAGAGTGAAGAGTTGTTGAAGAAACATAAAAGAATTTTTGTGGATGTAATAAAGTGCATTACATACAATATAAAAGACACCTTTTATCGAGTAATCATCATCAATATGTTTCGGCAAGAAGACATCAAGTTTATGTAATCAGCCGGGTCTGTTCCCATTCATCATTTTTATTAATCCGCCGAAATTGGATCTGAAAATGTAAAAAAGAAGATTCCATTAATGTGTATCAGCAATGAAGAATTCGTTGAGATGATTCATATCCACATTACGCGGAACAAAAACGTACACTGAAATATATAGATAAAATGAATAATATAATTTAATAATTTGACATTATCATTTTGATCGATAGAAATTATTGTCGACCAAATAACAAATCATAAGTATCATTATTTTATATCTAAAAGATATACGAGTGGATAATAGAAATTAACTGAATAAAAAAAAAGGCGAGGAATAATAAAATAGCGAAATTAAAAAAAAAAAAAAGGTTATAAGTGTATAAAAAAAATATTTTATGTGACTCAAAGCGGATATACGTGGACGATCCGCCCGTGTACGCGCGTGTACGAAATGTCGCTATGATAGATCTAAAGATAGATTGCTTGGGCAAGATGTGCGCCACACTGAGTGTGTAATATTATAGACAGAATAAATATATATATATATATATATATACATGCCTACTCGAGTTATGTTGGAGTAATAAAAGCCAATGGATGATGTGAGGGCGTATCACATCATTGTTGTGAATTAAATTATTTTCCATTCGTCACGATAACTCTGACATAAAATAAATAATATAAATATGCATCATACATTTGGTTCGGTCAAGGGCGACACATTGTGTCCCCTTGGCTTTCATCCGCAAGTACGATGGCCCACACGTTGCAAACGATGCTTCAGGTAATTTTACTAGAAACAGAAAAAAAAAAAAACAAAATTAATCATGTAATTATTTATTTATTTATTTTTATTATCTTTTTATTTTTTTTTAGAGACTACAAAGATCATTCTGGGAAGAGAGGAAGCCTCAAGGCAGACATTACTTCATCTTCACCGACTTTATCACGATGGGAACCATCACCAAGTAGGTAAGGCTAATTTTCTCATTATTTTTTAACCTCCGAATTATCAACAATAAAAATTACAAAAATTCATTACAATACTTGATTATAAATAGATCGAGTGAGAGTCCAGAAACAAAGAGGACATGGGCATCAACATCAAATCTGGCTAAAGATGAGAATCAATTAAAGATAAATAATAATAGTAATACTCACACTGCTTCAGCTGAATGGAGTTGTTCAGCAATGGATATTCCAAGTTTAGTTGAATCTTCAACAAATTCATGGCAATCTGAAACTTTAACACGACCTAAAAGTTATGTTGGTTCGCAATCAGATTCGTATACATTTCGTCGTCATTCAGTTGATGAGACTGCATTGCAAACATTGAGCACTAATGAACAACGACCAGCTAAATTACAAATAAAACAAGTTATTGATAAAAGTCCTGATAGCTCTGATAATAATGTTGAATTTATTATTCAGGTGAGAAATGTAATGATTATTATTTGCTAATAGTTATTCTCAAGGTTTATCATGTATTAATTATGGCTTTTAATTTATATTTTAGGTAAGAAAGACAAAGGATCATTCTTTGGGAGATGGCGTTGATAATAATAACGGTGGGAAAGAAGAAATTGAAAGACTCAAGGTTCAATTAAAGGAGATGAAGACACGATGTGAGAGGGTAGAAAAAGAAAAAAATGAAATACTACTACGTAGATTGACAACTATGGACTCGGTGTCGGCAAAAACATCAAAGAGCACAGAAGTAACAAGACTTCAAAAGTCATTGAGAGAATTGCAATCGAAAAATGAAGGTTTGGTGGAATAAATTATTGGACATATATGAAAAATTGGGGTTGAAGGAGTCAAATTGTTTGTGGTAAACTTTGTTTTATTTTCTCTTATTTGTATTATTTTTTAGCCTTGAATGAGGAGAAGACAGAGTTGGTGGTACGACTAAAGAGTTTGGAGAAGGAGAGTGGTACGCGGGGTAATGTAAAGAATGAACGAGAAAGGGCGAGCGAAGAGCTCAAGTCGAAGCTCAAGGCCGCGGAGACGCTTTGCGAGAGTCTTATGGATGAGAATGAGGACATGAAGAAAGAGATACGAGAGATGGAGGAGGAAATTTACGAGATGCAGGATAATTTCAGGTTATACTTTTATGTCTTTTCGTTTATGCTTTTTCACTTTTTTCTGCCTTTCAGTAAATATAACTTTTTTATTCTATATTCTTTTTATGAACATCTCACGCTTGAAATTTATTGATATTGATATGTTTATGCTGGTGCTGTTGTATTCATAGAGAGGAACAAGCTGATGAGTATACAAGTCTGAGAAAAAGTTTAGAACAGTCGAATAAAAATTGTCGAATATTATCATTTAAATTACGTAAACATGAACGTAAAACAGAACAATTGGAGAATGATAAAACTGAATTGGAAAATAAGTATGGTGAAGTTAAAAAATTGGCCGAAGTGTTGAAAAAATTGACAAATGATTTTAAAAATCGGGGCATGAATAAGACAACTGAGAATACGACAAAGATGCAAATGAGAAAGATGTTGGATGAAGTTGAAAAAGAATTGGGTAAGTGGATGTCATTTAAAAATAAAAATCATTTTATCGATTGCATTTTTCACTATTTAATTTCTAGGCGAGTTCCATGAGGTTTTTGTAAATATTATCAATGCCAGTTTCGATTCAACGAGTTTGAAAGGACATGATAATTCCACAAATGAAAAATTGGTAAAAGAAAAAGAATTATTGCAACAGAAATTGGACAATGCGATGCGTGAATTGTCAAAAGAAAAAGAAATAAATAAATCTAATAAGGATTCTTCAATGAAAAACGATTCACAAAATTGTATGTAAATACTTTATGTGTATTTTTATCACCGATTGTTTGATTAAGTTTAATATAAATCAAATATTTCAGTGAAGAAGAAATTGAATGAAGCAATAGGCGGCAGAGAATCAGATAAAAAATCATGGGAATTGGAAAAATCGAAATTACAAGAAGAAAAAGAGAAATTAAAGTCAAAACTATTGTCATTGTCTGCAGAAAAACTTAAAGTATACAATGAAGTTTTACAATTGAAAAAAGATCTTGAGGCGGCCACATCAACAGAGAAAAATAATGCGACGATGGAGACGACTGTGAATGAGTTGCGAAAAGAATTGAATGTTGAACGAGAGCGATGTAAAAAATTGCAGGATGATTTGTCAACGTCAACCGAAAGGGAGAGCCGAATGTCAAAGACCCTAAATGGGGTGAGGAATTATTTTCACGCATGATAATTTGCTCCAGCTCTACCTCTTCGTATACACCATCTCCATTATTTATTTTTATTTGCTTATTCTTTGTTTTTTTTTTTTTCTTCAGGTTGAACAAGTCAAAGTATTTGTTGAAGGTGAATTGAAACGATCAAGATCTGATTTGGAAAATACAAAATCATCTACGTCAATGAAAATTGCAAAAATGACAGCAGAATTAGCAGAAGTTAAGAGAGAACGTGAAAGAATAAAAACTCAAGTTGATGAAGAAAAATTAACACATGACAATGAAATAGGCAATTTGAAAAAAAAGATTTCCGCATTAGAAAAAGCTGGTGTCAATGCAAAAAAAATGACTGAACTAAAGCAAACATACACGGAAAAAATTACAAGTTCGTTTCTAATTATTATTCTCAACTGACGATAATTACAAAGCAAAAATCCATTTGTCATATCCGTTTATTTTATGATTAATTGTTTTATACTCATGCAGTTCTCGAGGATGAGATGAAGAAGGGTCAAGAACGTTTTGATGACTTGCACACAAAGCACGCGGCATTGCAAGACGCAAAACGGAAGGTGGAGAGCGAGGTAGAGACGTTAAACAGGTGATGCATCGTTGTTATATTTAGAATCTTCGTATATTCTTCATACACTTTTTTTTTCGTTCTCTTCTTTCTTTTTTTTTTTTGGTACTCATAAAAACCCATCGGTAATTGTAGCAAATTGTTGGAGTATAAAGAGAAATATGAGACCATTGAAAAACGTCTTCATTCACTCGAAGAGGTTCATAAATTAGAAGAAAATACGTGGTTGAAGGAAAATTCACGTCTTGAGGTAAAGAATTAAAATTTAATTCAACTCATAATTACAATATACATAAACAAAATTAAATCGAATTATTTAATTTCAGGAAATGTTACGCGAACGTGAGAGATCAACCACGACAATTCATCAATATGAAGAGTCAAAGGAGCAAGTGAATCGTTTGTTGAAAGAGAATGAGTCGTTAAAAATTCAATTAAATGACACGAAAAAATCGGTGAAGCAAATTATAAACACAATTATATTAATAACAAGATTTTAATTACATACATTAAATTTACTTTTTCCGTATTGTATGTTTAGAATGACGACTTGGCGAGTAAATTAAATGACTTCAATGCAGTCACCAAGGTCCAACGTAATTTGTCGGCTGACACGTCAGCCCTGGAATTGGAATTACGAAAGACTAAGTGTGCATTGGGTGATGTTGAAAAAGCAAGGAAATCCGATGTTGCTCAATGCAAGATGCGTTACGAACACAGAATAAAAGCAATAAATGATGAGATACAGTCAATACAGAATCAACTGTCGCGTTACAAGCGCGAGCGTGACACGTACAAGCATATGCTCGAGGGTGCTCAACGAACCATTGCAGAGCTGAAGGTCACCAGACAGAGAAGACCGTCAACAACGTCCACAGGAAAATCCGATGAGGTCACATCCCTTTGTCTTTCATATCATTCTCTCTTTCTTATTTCTCTTTGGCCCCTTTCAGCCACACATATATTTTATCTGAGAATATATAATATAAAATATGATTGTAGTGTTAAATTTTTCTGCAGTTAAAATATTATTTATGATTATGTATTCGACAGGACGAAGAGTCGACTGGTACAAACGTATCCACATTGGAGCGACAAATCAGTATGATGGAGGATGAACTATCTGAAAGTAAACTGGAGTCCTCCAAGCTCAAGACTGAACTCGTGTCCGAGAGATCAGGATGGCAGATTAAACTGTCAGAATTGCAGTCGAGAATAAATGAGGTAAAATAATTCACATCATGGGGGCGATATATTTAAATACAATTTTTTGTTCATTTCTATCATTATTATTTTCTCAATATAACATAAAGAATATATGAAATATTAAAATGTTTATGAATTGTGTTATTGGTATTTAATCAAAGTTGGAAGAAGAGAGGATACTTGCGAGTGGTAGAACAAAGATACCGGGTTTGAGGGCGCGAATTGAGCTCGCATGGCAAAAAGAAAGAGAGGAACAACAAAGATTGTTGCAAGAGACTGCAACGTTAGCGCGAGATTTGCGCCAGACATTGTATGAGGTAGGTCACTTGTTAACTATGTATAATGATCTCAAATACAATTGCATTATAATTTTTTTCTCTTTTTACATATATGTATTCTAAATGGATAAGTATGTATTTATCGAGTTCCAATTGTATGTGCTGGATAAATGCGCGCCTACATGTGGGCGTGCATTTATCAACTCGTTCGCACTGGTGTTTTTCTCGTTAAAGGTCGAGAGGGAGCGTGACAAGGAGCGTCTCGAGAACAAACGGCGGCAGGAGCAGACGAAGAAGATATTCGATGAAGAGAAGGAAGAAAATAAGAAGAAATTGATAGAGGTAAGTAATATGAAAGTGAGATTCGTTATGTGTGTCTTTATATGTTTATTGTATATATCAATTGATTTATCGTGGAATTTATAATTGGTATATATGGTTGACGTGTTCCAAAGGATTAATATATAATAAGAATATTAAATGCGTATAGTTGCAATGTGACCTTCTTGAGTTGAGAGACGCCCACGCTAAGTTGAGGACGAGCAATGAGAAAATGCGAAGGGAAAAGGAGAGGCATGAACGTGAACGTGAAGAATTAAAAGAATTGATTGCGAGTAAAAGACGAGTGGAGCAAATGGAGGCAAAAAATATGAATATTTTGCTGAGGCAAGTTGATGATTTGCTTAAATTGTTTCCGGAATTAAGTAGCTCCACTGGTAATGGTAATAAAGTGCCGGATAATTATACACCAACACCGCCAAGAAGAATGAAGGGACCCAAGTCACGAGAGTCATCACCAATGCTAGAATCAAAAGAGGATATTAAAAGTTTGTGCAATAAAGATATTACAGTTTTTTCTCTCAGTCTTCGCTGGCTCGTTTATCTATGGAACAATTTTTTTTCGGACAGGTTCGAGCAATAATATCAGTGGAAAAACCGAGAAACTCGAATATACGATTAAGAAATTGATGGAAGTTGCCAAAGAATTACAAGAATCGAAAAAAATATTGTCCGGGAATGATAATTCGGAGAAGAAAAAACTTTCCAAACGGTATTTAAACATATTTTTTATAAGTAATATATTATGTTGTAACAATTTGGTTTTACGTGAAATTATTCATTAATATCTTCGTAATTCAGGTCTAGTTCAATTGATGATGACAGTGGTCGAGGTTCATCGTCTAGTCGTTCCAAGTCTAGTTTAAAGCGTAAGAGTCTGTCATTGGAACAAACTTCCGGGAAAAATGATCAATTAATATGGGGAACGGACAGTAATGTTTCAAGTATGCAGTCGTTGGACTCTGAAGCGGATCCACGTCATTATAGTCTACAGAGAGATTCCAGTGTCGACAGGTTACAAAAGCATTTGGCCACGTCATTTTACACTTGGGATAAAATTCAGAATTTATTAATTATCACATTTTAATTATTCATCTTTTACAGTCGTTTGTCTGGTGGTTCGACTAAAAGCGAAATGATTCACCGAGACAAGAAGTATAATAAAAATATTATCCGGAAGATAACGACGAAACTGACGAAATCTGCGAGTGTTGATGATCCAAATAGTTCCTATGAATTTTCCATACAGGTTTTTAATTTATTACATCATATACGTTCGTGATTGGTATCACAACTCATGATACTATATTCATAATTTCTTCTCTCTTTTATTATTCAGACATCAGGATCCGAGGCAAGTATAGTTGAGGATCCAAAGATTGAGAAGAAGAACTTGAAGAAAAAATTGAGCGATATGTTTAAAAGGGGTTCCAAGAGCAACGGGTAAAAATTTTACACTTGAACACATTTGCATTTAATTACAAGGAATGAAATTCAATCGTTTTTTTTCTCTTTATCATTCCAGTTTGGAGAAAAAATCTAGCTCGGATGACACGAGCAGACCCGCCTCGCGAGCATCCAATGTATCCAAGAGATAGTTGCGAAGGAAAAAGAAGAAAATTATAATTCCACCACATAAATTACCAAAGAAATTTCTCCTGTTTTTTTTTTTTTTTTGGTTGCTCGAAACCTGGATAGGATTAACGAAAGAGAATTGTCGCATCATTATTACGAAATAATGCACCGAGATTACAATATTCCTCAGTGCAGGACCTTTTACACTCTCTCCCAATACGAATTGTAGCGAGAGCTATAGCACGGACAATAAAATTCACCAGGAAAATCATTCCAGCGCCAACGAGAGGAACGCAATTAGTTTGCACGCATTTCCCGATTATATACAATAATAACAGCAGAAATAATTTGCGAGACTGCAATTGCACTTCCTCTGCTCGTCCGTCGCAGCATCTCTTTTAGAAGTAACATATCCACTCGCCTCTGTTGCTCATTTAATCAACGATTATTTTTCTTCTGCGACCTTATACAACAATTAATTCGAACATATCAAATTATATTTCAAGTATAAATGAACATGAAACGTTAATAAACACGTATCAAAATATTATACAACTAAAAAAAACTGGTTTCTGTCGTCATTTGAAACGGCTGACACGATCTTTTCCACTCCCACACAATTAATTTCACAAAATTTATCTAGCTGCTATTTACGCGAAATAATTCAGAGAATTTTTATGTGAATGCATACTCGTTCTTGAAATGTAGTTCAAATTAAGTGGGAATTAGAACCGTATATAGCAATATACTCGTGTCACATTTAAAATTCGAAAGGGAAACGAAATAAAACAAAAATAATAATTAATAATACTTTCTAATCTCAGTTAAGGTTACATATTACCAAATCACATGTCCCTATCACCTTGCGTTTTTCCAAATATCTTTTTTTTTCTTCGAGAAGGTATTAGTATAGAGATTGTATAATAATCTAATAGGATGCTCGTCAAAATCCGGAAGCGACACATCCGTGTGAGCTGACTATATAATGTGAATGAATAGATTAATAAATTCGACGAAAAAAAATAAGAAAGAAAAATTCTTTCGGGCAAGACATAAATAATTTATTACCAAAAGGATTACGACATATAGAAACAATTTTAAAGGTAAACTGCATTCTTCCTTAATTTTTAACAACCGCAGAAACTTGTTAGCATTTACGAGAAACATTTTAAAGATATGAATGTGCGCACGAAAAAAAAAAAAAGTTATATTGCCATACACGTAAATAAAAATGAAAATTCATTTCGATCATTAGCTTCTGTTTTTATCATTATTATTTTTCTATGTGCTCAAATACTGCTTCTGCCATATCTACAATGTTTTGTCGAGTCAGAATCGTCGAATTCTCGAGGATTTATTACTTGTAGATGATCCATTTGAGGAATAATAGCATTCGGTGTAACACTGTTGTGTATATCCATAATAATCCCGCTAAATTTTTTCTTATACACTTTCACGCAACATTCAATAGCTAGAGCAAACCCGGCAATAAGTACACCCGCACCGAGAACAAGAAACATGCCTTGAGTATCATCTAGCGCAAGTTTTCTATCCTCTATCACAATCTTTCGTCTTTTATAATAATTCGAAACCTGAAAACCAAATAATATTAACTACATCATCCGTAAATAGAATAATTATTTATCTTTTTTGTTATTGTTACCGGCAATCGTTGACCATCGGCAGTTTTTTGAATGTCCCACTCGACATCATGGATAATTTTATTACCCAAACCCGACTCCCGAACCCGATGTATTACTGAATTAAAAGGTTCAGTGTAGATAGAATTTTTTGGCAGGACAAAAGTAACGCCAAAATGAACGAAACACTCTTCGCCAACGTGCATTGTCGATCTCAAATTCGACCAACTGTAATTGATAGGTATGTACTTAATGCCATTAGAAATCGAACAATGGACCAGACAATTACTCTTTGGATACCTTGGTGTAAATTCCGCTTGAACGATGTAATCGAGAACAATTTTAGATCCAAGAAATGCATAAGGAAAAAAAAAAGCACGACTTGCATTTTTCACACCCTCTTTTACCGTTGGAACGTACTCAATTGATTTTAATAATTTTACCGCCACTGGATCCTCTATTGTTGTCCAGTTAAACCATTTTTCCCATCCATCGTGATCTATTAGCATAAATTAGGAACTAACCAAAGGTCAATTACACGCGTATCACCTTGAAATAATTCTCACCTAATGTTCCAATGTTGTAACCATCATCCAGTAACTGTTCAGCGGTCTCAATAGCTTGAGGAAACATCGGCACAGTGATGAACGCCATAATCGACCCCGTATAGCATGATGTAATAATAATAGTGAAAACCCAATAAATCCCTAAAAATTTAATTACACTAATATTTATCCTAAAAATAAAAAGGAAATCATCAAACTTTTTATTTCTATGTACCAATAAGAAGTGATGTTGAATTTTTAGCGAGTCCCGTGTCCAACAGCGGATTTTCCACGACAAAACTGTTGGTGAAAGTGCTGAAGACGTACCAGAACATGTCGAGAAATCTACTAGGATGAATAATTAAAGACCATAGCGAGTAATTGGTGTTCATAGCGAGTGGGATAATTGCTACAAAATAAGCGAGGCAAATAAGAATCCAAACAGCAGGTTTAAATGGACCCATCACTGCTCGATACTTTGGTAATGCCAATGATGAGAGTGAAATAAATGTAGCACAATCTTCCATGTGAGAAAAGGTCGTGTCAAGATTGGATGTAATATTATTTGTCCGATAAATTCCACCTGCTGCGGCTGACGCTTGTCCATTAAGAACATCAGTTGTCACAGCGTAAATCGGACTGTTCATGGTGATAGAAAGTATTTAAATAAGGCTGAATAAAATTGCTTTATATGTATCACCTGTCCATAGCTGTTGGGTCACGAAAATCAGCCGTGAAGTTTAATGTTTTGCTCAATAGTCGTATGATACGTATGTCAATTCCATCCCACTCACTACTTCGTTGCGCAACAATATCACTAAATCGATATTGAACTATGTTTCTTTGTCACAATATATATATAATAATAATTGTAGAATCAGATTGTATTATTAATAATAAATTTTTCTACTTACGTTCTGATTGCAAATGGTGGCTTATGGGCGGTTGCTATGACCAATCTGTGACCCTTAAATCCACTGGTGAGTTTTTCTGGAAAGAGGTTGATGTTTTTGTGTGTTGTTCGATTGCCAATCCATGATGTTAACAGTACTGGTAAACTCATACCACTGCCATCGGTGAAGAGCTCGTGGGTGTAAAGTAAATACGAACCTTCCTGTACAAACATTACACGCACAAGATAAATAGAGTGGACTTGATTGTTAAATAGTAAAAACAATTTTTATTTTTCTTTCTTTGCCTTTTATGTAATGTAAAATAAATTACCCCTGTTCGTTGACTCATACTGTGAGTTATTATCAATAAATTTATGTAAGATCTCGACGGAAAAGACTTTAAATAATCTTTAACTGTCCATGGCGTTGATTCGGATACTATTAATACTTTATTAACTGTTTCCCTGCGAATAACTTTATCAAGCGCATAAATATTGTCCAAGAAAATCATATAATGATAACATTTATCGCGGAATCTCATCAGTGGCTCTTTTCTCGTAATATTTAAACGTTGCTGAATGAATGTTACTTCAGGTGAATTTTGAAATAAACCACGAAGTAAACCAGGATGTCTCATGAATACTTTATCATCATGAATTGCTATTACAGCACAACCGTGGAAATAATCATCAATGACGTGATGAAGAAGAAGAGCTAAACTGTTTGTTCGTTCAACAGAGTCTTCAACTTTTTTTATGATTTTTGTGTTGTTTTTTGCCCAAACTATTCCACACAAAACCATTATTATAGAATAAAACTTCATGGTTGGTTTGATTAGAAGGCGATGAAAAACGAGTTGAGGTAACAGTGAAGGAGAAAATGATCGCGCACGAATTTATATACCTTCGGGACTGTAGCATCAACATCATTTCATATTTATTGGTAATTACTAACCAATAATGTGAATCAATCATAAATATCAAATTATTGAATTATTGGCAGATCGATTCTCTTATTTACAGTGTAATCGAATTTATTATTTCTGACGCGTTGGAGACTGAAGAAGTATAATGAACAATAGAATATGGTTTATTGAAGAAGAAAATTTCGTAGGAAAGGATGTTAACCAAAAATATACCTACCGATTATTTGCAATATTCGTAATATTTTATTACAGTAAACTTTCAGGCTCATAACCTCAATCAACAGTTATCCGAGTCTTTGGAAATGGAGTTCAATCCTTCTTTGGTGCTTCCCAATTGAAATCATCATTAACTCAATAAAAACTGACTGTGCATCTAATTCAACCCCGCTTCAACGATCTTTTCTCGTTCATTAGAGATATAAAATTTTTTTTTGGTCTATAGATATCTTTATTACCGACGGAGATAACAATGGTGTCGACGGTGGCGCCACATTTCTGCAGATTATTGCAACTCTAATCCAAATTCCAATAACGTAAACAAAATTATATTATGCACACCTTGTTCAGTATTTTTTGTTTATTAACAGTGCCAGATATTCATTACAAAATCATAAACATGAATTATCCACATATATTTTTATTATTGACGTTGATATTTGGTGTATTATCGGCGGAAGAATTTTGTTCGGCTAATAATAATGAAAAGTCGTGCATGAAAAAGTACAATGTTGATGCAAATCTCAAAGGTAACCTCAAAAACTTGTATATACAATAGAATCATTAATGTTTTTGCTTAAACAATTGATTTTCCATTTTAATTTAATTTTATTCCAGATATAGATAATCTATACGAACAGTACTACAAAGCTGTTGAATATGCTGAAGATAATTATAAAGAATGTGAAGCTAAAAAGTGTGGCTGTTACAAAGATGTTATTAAACAAGATTTGAAATCATTCAAACAATACGGAATTAATGCAGAATTGATTGAGGAATCAATGACAAAGTAATGAGTCTACACACACACTATTGATCACAATTTGATTTATTAATTATATGAATTTATTGTGTCTCTAGCATTTTTCCAATTATTATTGATAGTAATAATAAAAAAATAATTTTATGACTTTCCAGGGGTACGCTCTATCAAATAATAAATAAAAAATTGTATCGCAATAAAAACTGCATGTTTCCATCGCGATGCGCTGGTATAGAATATTTTTTATTAAAAATCGCAAAAAATATGTCTGACATTGAATTTGTGATAAATACACGTGATTATCCGCAATCGAACAAAAATTTTGGTGAAGCACTGCCAATATTTTCATTCAGTAAGGTGAGAGAAAGAATATTTGATTTTATTCATAATGAATGTGATATATGTAAAATCCGTAGAACAACCTTGTGTGCACAGACTCTAGATTATTATGATATAATGTATCCCGCTTGGTCATTTTGGGAAGGTGGTCCAGCAATATCACTTTATCCACGTGGTCTTGGTAGATGGGATCAACATCGATTGTCACTAGATAAAGTTAGTGAAATACTACCGTGGAATAAAAAAGAAGCGAAGGCATTTTTTCGTGGATCAAGAACCAGCGCTGAGCGAGATAATTTAATAATGTTAAGTCGGAAAAATCCTGAGATTATTGACGCACAATATACGAAAAATCAAGCATGGAAATCAGATGAGGTAAAACATCAATTTTCATTGTTTATAATTTTATATTCTTGTTCTATATTAATGTGAACAATTTTCTAGGATACGTTGCATCAATCTCCAGCACCAGAAGTGTCTCTAGAAGACCATTGTAAATACAAATATTTATTTAATTATCGTGGTGTTGCTGCGTCATTCAGACACAAACATTTATTTTTGTGTAATTCCCTGGTATTTCATGTTGGTGATGAATGGACGGAATTTTATTATTCCGCTATGAAACCATGGATTCATTATATTCCAGTGGCCAAAGATTCAGATCAACATCAATTAGAGTATGTTCAAGATAATATGTACATATTAATATAAATTTTCAATTATAGTTGTAAAATAAATCAACCTAATTTTATTTATAATATTATTTTTTAGAAGATTGATCAAATTTGCCAAAGAAAATGACAGTATAGCACGAAAAATTGCACAACGTGGACGAGATTTTATATGGAAAAAATTACGAATGTCTGATGTAATTTGTTACTGGCGAAAATTGCTGCAAAGTTATTCCAAGCAATTGACATATCAACCAATTTTACGTGACGATGTATTTTTAATTCAGGACAAATGACAATAATATTTTTCATTCTATTATATTTTGTCTTTTTATAATTCGGTTTTTGTACATTTTACATTAAAATTTTCAATGATCAATTAATTTTAAAAGAATCATTCAATAAAAAAAAAATCCAAACAATAATAATAAAATTAATATGCAAGTAAATTTATTGATATGTAATTATGTGACTATATGGAGATATATTACAATGACGGTCTGTATAAATACAATCTGGAATAGATGCCATGGCATATTGGCAAGTTTCGTTAATAAATCAATGATGCCCTAATTTATTTTTTTCAATATGGAAATATTGCTCATGGCAAGTATATGATCAACAAAAAAAGGCACGATTGTTCTCAATGGATATGTCGTGTGTATGTATATGTATATGAATGTTTTATAATTCTAATTTAAATCTAAAATATCAAATGATATCCAATTCAAAAATAAAAAAAAAAACATAATAAGACAATACAATTACTTAGCGATTGTTATTAAGTACTAGTCAATCACTCGGAGAATTCTTACACAATTTACGTATCACTTCACGCAAATTTAATTATGAAATTAATCATGGACGCGCATTATATAGAGTTATACAGAGAAGTAAATTAATTAATACTTGATAATACATACAATATATATATATATGCGAATATTGGTAAAAAAAAAAAGTATGAATTAAAAAAGAAAGGCGAGCTATTGTGCGTGGTTTTTTTTTGTGTTGTACAATGTCATATTCCGATCATATAATTCCCTTAACACTTTTAATTACAAAAATATCCTCTAAACATTGGTATCCGTACATATATATGTATGTATATATAGATACTATACACATACATATATAACATATTTAATATTGATCGCTTTGCTACAATACTTTGCCTATCGGTATCTTCCTTCTCTCGTATGTCCGATGCACTTTACCCTATTCAACGGCAGTGTCACGGTTTCCGAGGGTAATTTAATTATATCACCCATTCAAATGTATAGTAAATACAAAAAACGAAACGACATATTCAATATTATGACGTATCACTTAATTATCAAATTTAACAAATACAACAATGGGCGAATGAACAATTCAGCACAAGAAGTCACAATAGAAAAGCACAATATATATTCATTTTATCGAACATAAATCTTCTCATAGAATTGTCCACGTGCAAACGCCAATTACAAATCAATTACAATTACCTATCATTGTTCATGAGGAAAAATAATGTTTGCATTTATTTGTGGAACATATATATGTTCCACACGCTATGTTAATTGTTCATCTTACGTTGTTGCAATAGATCTTGTGATGATGAAAGACAATATAGTGATAACAATTGAAAATTGCCATAATCGATCTCTTGATCCGACGATGATACCATCACTTCCGGAATGTCCTGTGTCCTGGTTTGACGATGTAACGAGTTGTTCATCGGTATCGCCTGTGGGATATTCATATAGGACAATGGTTTTTTTTTTTTTTTTATGTTCTGTTCTTTGTGTTTAATTATCATTCAATTATCAGCGTCTTCTTATCTGCTGAACAATTGTCATGGAGTATCGCACGAAGAAAAAGAATTGAACGTTCATTTTTCTATAATGTTTGTGATTGTTGGAATTCTCTTCAGCTACCGGCTGGATTGGTTTGGAACTTTGTATTAACTCTTTTTATTTTTTTTTAGAATTTCTGTTTCAGTTTGATATTATTGTGGCACGTAACTTTTTTGGGCTGCAGGCTTTTTTTGCAATTAAAAAGAGCCTCACTTTGCTTTGAATCCATGTTAACCGAGTGGAAGATTCGCCTCCTCTGGAAATACGATTATTTTTTGTTTTCGTTTGTTTGCTTTTGTTCTATTATCCATCTTGGCTGTAACAATTCTAATGTTTGGATAATGGATTATGGAATTGCTGGAATTGGGATTATTCTGCTATAACTGAATTGAGAAAAACAATTTACACACGATGCAAAATAAGGCAATTGCATTATATAAATATTTTAAGAAAGTGAATTGTTTTTTGTTCTTAAACATGATTCGAATTCTAATTTTTGTGCTTCGAATGACTCTGCGGATTTTCTGATCATGAAACACATATCATGAGTTCAATGAACTCCATGTGCGCGCACTTCAATATTCGTGATTTGCAAACCGATTTAGCGATCAATATTCGTATTGCAAGATCGTAAAAATTATTACTGTCTACCAAACATTTGTCTTGAATTTCAATCGAATAAAGAAATACACAATCGAATGCTTTTTCGGGCAGATGCAAAGAATATTTAAATCCACACCATCGTAGATATATGCGAAATATTTTCACGTTCCCAATAAAAATAAACAAATTTTTATCTAGTGAAATAATTGATTTAAAGGTCTGTGGAAAGAGGAAATGGACAGGGAAAAAGAAACAAAAATACTTTTTTAACTCTCCATGCTACAATTCTACACTATACGTGAACACATATTGCAAAATGATTAATAAAATCAGTGTGTTTCGTGTAATAAATAAAATCAAGAGTGTACGTGCATTAAATGATAAATGATAGTACACGTGCAGCAAAACGAATAATTGGAAATTAATAAATACAGGAAAAAAAAAACAAATAAATAAATAAATAACGTGCCACAGAATACGATCTATCTACGAGTGGTAGAGAGGACTGAATATAGTTATAGGATATTTTAGAGTCATCGGCATTCTTATTGAATATGTAATGTAAGTTCCAAATCAGCGCAACCGTAAACCGTAATTCCATTTAAATATCTCTGTTGAATCATGCACCATCTGTGAATATTGATATGTTTAATATATATGCATAAATTTTGTTCTGCTCTCCATCTCATTTACTTTTTTGCCCTCATCGTTTATTTATGATTTCTCCGTGCGATATTCCACCACAATGAGTGTATATGAATAATATTATTGATATTCAATAGAAATTCATGCTAGGACAATGATGAAAATAAATTGTCATATTTTAGTATGTAATGTAAAAAAATAAATCTCAAAAGAATTAAGTAAAATAAAATTTTTCTCATAAATAAATAGTAGCAGAAAATAAACAATTGTTAATAATTTGCGGAAAAGAAGACAAGAGTCGGAAGTTAGTATACATAAAAAATAATTAGATAGTGGTAGAGCAAGAAAGAGAATTATCAAAAGCTCAACTTTAATAGAAACAAAATGCCATTAGAAAAAATAATAAAATAATATCACCAAAAGAAAAATTATTAATATTATTATATTATCATTAATATATTTACTCTTGTCGACTCTGGATTCGATGACGGCGACTCTTTGGCGATTTATTGCAGTTATGTTTATAGGCGATTTTGCACATTATTAAGTGAATATATTCTCAGAAGGAGAGGTTTAAAAAAAAAAGGCTGAAGGGAGTAGATCGAAAATTAATTCTGAAAATTTGTCGCCTGGCTAATGTACCGATTGGGCTAATAAATTTTGTTTCACCAGCAGGGTGAGTCAGCTACTTTTGACACAATTAAAATGTGTTTTCGAATTAATGAAAATGTATTTTCAAGACGACGATTTTTTTTTTTTTTTTACGATTAATGAGATAAATTACGATGAATGCCAATGAAAATTGTTAGTAGCGTTACATGATTAATTTTTTCTACTGAATACATCTACTGATAAAATGATAAAAAAAAAAAAAATTATCAAATGGCGTTAGTATAATTGCTATTACAATTTATACCTAGTGTTAGTTCTACTTTATACCATACGATATTTGGAAAAAAAAAGTATCTCATCACAGATCACCGCGCACACTTCGCTCCGGTCATAATTGTGTTTTTGTCACATTGTTTCATATTAACAAAACGAATCGACTCAGCGAACAACATTGTTAACACAAATACTCATATAACAGGAAGTAGCCGCGTATGGCCTAAACACAAGATTGAATTCATAAGATATTATCTGATAATAATATTGCAATAAGTTATGTCAATGTAAATATACACACACATATTTTCTAATATAACTTTTGTAATATATGGAATGTTGCATCATATCCGAACAATAATACAGAGCATTTCAATGCATCATACATTCAATTTTACTCGTAAAATGCGATCAAATGGAACGTGTACGCAATCACGAATAACAATAATGAAAAAAAAGTAAGTAAATAAATTCATTGAAATTAATTTTCATGACAACATTTTTTTCCTTTCCTCATTCACGGGATCAAAGTGTGCGAGATGATATATAATATAACTATTTAAAACCCCAGTACGTAGCCAGGTAAATACGAAATGCAAAAAAAAAAGCGATTATAATAAAAAATTGCTCGCAATTAATTCTTATATTACTCAACAAAGATTATTAAAAGATAAATCCCTCTGTATTAACTTTGCTTTCTTCTCTGCAATTCGAAAACTCATGTATACCTGCATCAAAAATGATATCACCAACATCGTCATGATTGTTGTCATCACCACCAACGAGTTCGCCGTCATTCTCCTCCAGATTTCCAGACAAGTACGTGTCACCATTTGAATAAGCATTTTTCCACATGACATTACCTAGTGTACCGCGACTTGCTGATCTGCAACCAAACCACCAGTAGGCAGTTGCCCTTGGGAATGCTGGGTCAGCAACATCCACCTGAGAGGAGAAAAAAAATAAATTTGAAAAAGAAACAAAAAAAGGGGAAGAAAACGTAGAAACACATCAAATAAATTTCCGTATACCTAAGCATACTTTATAGTCATGCCACATAAAGTGACTTGACTTTTGATGAGAACAAATTCAAAATATACATAAACATGAATATAGAGTCAAAAATACTTACTGAGAACGTACGGTCGTTAAATCGATAGTAAGCATTGCCTTTGAAAAAATATGTATAACCATGATACGTTAATGCCGTGTCAAGATTATTTGGCAATTTTGACCAATTGGAAATGAGTTTCGGATACGTGCTTTTAACTGGCGGTCTTTGGGCCGGATCGAACCTCCAAAATTTCGTTCCCTTGTAGAAATAAATTTTACCATTACCAGTCCATACAACAACAGCATCAATATTGTCTGGTATTCCCGTAAAACCCTCGCTTATTTCTTTTGGATAGTCACCGTCCATTCTTTTCCCCACGTATCTCCAATACTTGGAACCCTATGAAATAACAAATAATAAGATAGAACAATAGTTAAATAAATTACTCATATAAATAATCATCCACAAAATAATTTATAAACATTCAAATATATATATTAATGATTATTTTCATAATTATATTTACCTTGAAGAAATATGTTTTTCCATTTTTATATGTGAATGCGGCGTCAATATCACTTGGCAATCCACGCCACGTACTGCTTATAAGTTTAGGATATCCACTGGCAACGCCGTCATCCGTTAGCTTCCAGTAATAATCGCCTGAAAATTATTTCCGGTTATATTATAGTATGTATAATTATTTGATGAATCGTCATAGAAAATTGTACATGCTTCTAGCTTTATAATCACGATAACATTCATCTCAAGCAAATAATTATGGGTGATAAAAATATATGTTTAACTGAGTATATAAGATGAATTATTTACCTTTGAACACATACGGATGACCCTCAGCGGAGCTAAACATCGCGTCGACTTTAGGATCATTACATAGCGTTTGATCCTCTTCACCTATAGGCGCTGATGTTGTATGAAGACGATTTTCAGAACCGTCATATGCCGTTGACGATTTGGATCCATACAATGCCTATGAAAATATTCCTAAATTATTGATTGAACTCACTTCTTTTTAATTTTTCCTTCCCCGTCACTCATTCTTGACATTCCCTTTTGCAATTAATAATTTATGACTCATACCTGAATGCCTTGAATATCATCACTATCGAGCATAAAATTAGGATCGTATCCACGGTAAAATGGCGCCATGAGTGCCGATTTAATATCACTGTGGCTAAGTCCAAGTGAATGTCCAAATTCATGTGCGGCAACTTGGAATAAATTCGTTCCACGGTAGCTATTAATTGTCCAATGTTCTGCATCATCAAAGTGTGCATCACCACCATAAACTGGAAAATATGCGTGTGCCAAAGTGCCACCAGGTCCATCAAATGGATCACCATCGCCATGTTCACCACGTTCGAATCTAATATCAATATGCACTTGTCCTGATTTCTTCGTGAAAGTTAAATCAGTATATTCAGACCAAACAGCAAATGCCCGTGCAACATCTTTATCAACCGACTGTTCATCCAATCTTTTTGGATATTTACTTATTCTATATGTTAATTTTTTCACACGCCATCTCGAACCTGAAAACATAATTAATAATATAGAATAAAACACCTTGACATATTTTCTCGTCAGTATTTTCATGATGACCTCAAAATGAGTGCACACGCGAGTTTTATGACATTATCTCTATAACGTATATGGAAACTGAATTAGTTGTATAAATGCCATTGTTAAATCTACACCACGTGTGTTCTCCGCTGTATTTTTCTCCTATTTTTTTTTTTTTTTTATTATTTTTCCGGTACATATAATAGAACTCTCATTAATTTGCGTGTCATGTATGTGATGCGCTAGTGGACAATTCACTTTTATGCAACGTTTGACGTACATTTGCAAGTATACCAGTATAAATACAAACAGTGGTTGAACATTGGTAATTATTAGAGCTCCTACATGCTCATAACACCGTTCGAAAACATTTTATAATGTTGCATAAGCGTCTCTTGCGTGAACGCGTGAGAATTACTTTACGACGTGTCTTCCCGTTTCGTACACGCTTTTATACACTCTGTCAATTATAATGTTGAGTGATATTAAATTGATTGAGATTTGGTCATAAATGTATATATATATATTTTGAATGAATGTTGTGTTCTTTCTGTATATAAAATAGACTGTATACATTAATTACGGTAGCTTGAATAGAATAAATTAATTCTTTATTTGAGTAGTTGAATTCTGTTAAATTCTATTGGAACGCCATTTCGTGTCAATTATAACGAATATGTTTCATGAACGACACGTGAAACAGGAAATCAAATGGCAATTGGTCCAATCAAAGATACAAAAAATAAACACGAAAAAATAGATAGAAAAAAAAAAAACTGGACGCAGACGTTTATGTACGCAATGCGCGCGTTTGAAATATCCAGATTTGATAGTGGGATGAATCAATTGACACACGGTCACCGCAGATAGATCGCCCTGAAACGCTTGAACGATCACGTCCAAGTTGTGTCATACAGAAAACGTAATTGTCTCAGTGGCAATAGGGTATTATATATACATAATATAATATCGAATAAAAATCACGTGAATGAGAAAACGTGATAAATATACAGTTTGAAATAAATCCAATGAAAAACACAAAGTTGATGACGCGGAATGTGCTACTACCGCTATCAATCATTTATTTTTCTTTTTGTGTTAAAAGTGAAACGCTCTATTGCGGTTTTATGACTTTATATATATGAATATATATCTGAAATTAAGTTTCAAACCGATTATAAATGTAAATTTGTTTATGTATAAATAAATATTATTGTACCTTGAAGTGCATAACGTTTGAATCTGCCTTCTGAATTTCGTCCTACCTTGTCCTTGACACCACATCTAGGTAATGACATCAAAGTAGTGGTTTCATTATCCAAAGAACCTGGAAGAAATAAAAGAAATAAATTGAATGAAAAAATTTCAATTTCACTGCTAATTATAGTTTTTTATATAATTATTTTTAATGAGATTGCTAACAACATATTGATCTGTAAATGCAAATTCTCTTGATGCTTTCTTCTAATAGCTCGAATCGTGGCGTTATAGGAGTGCTACACTTATTCAACTTGAATACACATGCATACTCCACATATAGACCCGTATACACGTGGTAATATTATTACGTATGCGACTTCCACAGAGCGCTAACACGCAAGTATCCACCTGGGTCGTGAAGATAAAAATCATTGACCATGTACATTGAGTTGGAGCTTAGTATATCAACTAATATGTATATATATATATGGAAATATATATGTATGTGTATGTTGAACACGCGAAAAAACTTTTTTTCAACATTATCGATCAACTTTTTTCTTCTCTTCATTTTTCTTTCAATTATTTTTTTCTATTTTATTTCATTAATTTTACTACACATCATCTATACAATCGGTAAATAATTATTACTCTTCGTCATCACGTAATGCTTCGTATCCCTGAAATCCGTGTACATATAATAAATGAGGGGGTGTGTGTGTGTGTGTATGCACATGATGTCTCAGTGGATAATTCTTCCGTTCATTGTAAATCAATTTTTTTTTTTCCAATATATTGCTTTTTTTCTTTTACATTATTGAAAATATACTACTGACTTCCACACCTTCCTATACTCATCCTAGTCATCAATAAACCGTTTATAACGCGAGAAAAATCTTCCTCTTTTCTTATTATAAAGTATTTTGCCTTGACATCAATTAATCTTCGATACATACAATCATATATTTATTTGTCTAGGTTAACCAGTTGTGCATATATAATTTTCCACAATTGTGAATTATTTATAAAAAATAATGATTGAACTTGACATTTGATTTCTACATTTTCTGAATATGAATAAATAGATATATATAATCGCATTCGGAGATAAAAGTGTGATGAAAAATTAGCTTGTGTCTGGTATCAAGAGTTAACAGAATAGATGTGGTGAATCATCAATTTCATAAAGAGCGCCATGTACTTCGGCGAATTGTGAATCAGTCGTTGGGATTCCGAAGGGGGAAGCACTTGAATACTGCTTGCATGAGTCGCCACCAACAAAAAAAAAAAATTGAATCGACTCTGTGAAACACTATAGATTATAACATGCATTTCAAATCGTAGATAATAATCAGATCAATGAGCTTCGGGTTATCGCAAACACATGTTATCGCCCCTATTTTTCTCCCTCTCGAAATATTTCTCCCTTCATAAAATATCATTATTCAACGGTTGATCGTAATATACAATTGGGTCAAACAGTGAATCATGAGGAGTGAATATATTCACGATTAGAACAAAAATCGATACATTTCCATAACGATTTTGATTATAGTACCAAGACACACTCACAACTTTACCTCTTTCTTTTTTTTTCATTTTAATTTTATACATGAGTGTATATGTACATAATTACGGCGACGATGGCGGCCTCGTAAAACGGGTTTGCACATTGCTTTTTCTTCAACTTGGACGAGACAGCCTTGACAATGACTGTGAAGAAACCGTTTGGTAGGATATCATCGTTTGCTCCAAAATATTTATACAAAGACATTATACCTATCCAAATGTTTGTGTTTTTTTAGGGTCCTTAACTTCTCATACCTGAACTTTAAAACACATTCATGAGTAAAATGTTTGGTTTGCCGAAGATCTTGAGGTGGTTCATCTGGTCAAGGAATTAACAAACAGATATCTTCCTGGTTCATTTTTTTTCCCTTTGACTATTCATTAGTAATAATTTTTTTTATCTCCTCCATATACTGATGATTGACATTGCAAAGTGTTTTATTTCATCTCACACTTTGATTGATCTTTTGTAATAGCGAATGAGTACCTATTCAAAAAATTATTTGATTTTGACCTTCAATGGCACGCGTCATTCCACAGCACACGCTTTGGATGAATGCATCCGCTGCTTTATGAATGATTCACGAGCGTGATGACCGCGCCGTTGTCGTTTAGTTGTCGCTATTGCTCGTGTATACTAATATCAATACATTTACACATGAGCAGATACATCTAAATGTCTTATACATACATACATAGTTATAATATGATATAATAATGATAATACTTATTATTATAATCACAGAATGAGTCTCACCTGTTACGTTCAATCCAGCAAACGATTGAAAATCAGATATAGCTTTAGTCATTGTCTCTTGAGTAAGAATTCCACCACTTGTAGGATTTACTCGTGGTAAATAACCAAATTGCGACAGATATATCTGTAATGAAAATAGAAAACCACAAAAAAATAACGTAAATTCCAAGATAGAAAATGGAGTAATTATTAAAGTGTCAAGGTTTAATTTTCAGAGATACAAATAATATGAGTATACAAATATAAAGATATTGTTGGATTATCAGTTTGTGTAAATTCAGACTTTTCAGGCGCACCTTTTACTTTGTGTATCTGTTTATTGATATGTGAGTCAAATGGTGTTTTTCCCCAAAAAATAACCGGAAGAAAAGTCTATTAGTCATATTTATAAGATGATTTTTTTTTTCTTCTCTTTTTCCACATTATTATTTTTTTATTTCAAATAGTACCAATCTCACTATATGAGTCACACGTGAGCAAGGAAGTCGAGAAAGAAATTGATGATTATATTTCTGTATGTATGGGAGTTGATATTTGCGTGCGAATGTAGTTGGCCCCCTGGTGTCATAGACCTGTACTCAACAGGAAATTATGATTGCCAACATTAACCACTGGTCGAAAAGTTTTATTGACATTTAAAAGAAGAGTAACATACTTATATGTTTATTGTATGTGATACTTACAGTTCATATCATTCACGTTCAGTCGTCATATTATATGAAAGAGGAAGCATCATCACGAGTATAAATGTGAGAAGCGTACAATATTGAGGGAGGTTACTGACCTCGTCAACAGTTGGTAGGCTGTTAGACATGTGTGTCCATATATAAAAAAGGCGCATCAACTTCTCTTCTATTTAATTAATATTCTATTGGCGAGGGCGGTGGGATTCATATCTCTTCAACCCACTATAGGAATATCTGAGTAATACGAATCAATAATAAAACCGTTAGATAAAATCTTGATGCATAACCTCAAAATAAATGAATGAAAAAAACCCAATCAGAAAATGGTGGGAATGTCCAATTAATCTTAAAATGCATTGAGTGTATTGGATTATCATTTGAAATAAATTCGTTTGATTGGAATGAGGTTATATAATATCGATTTGTAGAGAATAACTCGATCGTTTATCACTATAACTCTCTCACTCATGCTGCTTGATTGTTTCAGAGAGGTATATTAGAACGAAATTCCTGGTGATCGATAGACTCTTCTTTGGACTATACGTTTATGTTCCATCACGACTTCCTTGACCTGGATTAAATAGATAAATAGACGCCTAAAGGAATATCCGTGAGTATATGAATATGTCGCTGTGAGTATTGTTGCATTAAATCTTGTGGGATCTTAATGCAATTGTGTCGGTCGAGATGGCACGAAGTGGACAATTGGCACGGATATAATTGTCATCTTACGTCAATTTCCTAGATCTATCACCACTGCATGCAGTGTTACAAAAGACAAATTCAATATGTAGCACGTTTGCGCACACATGTAAGATATTATTTTAAAATGACGGAAATGGAGTATGTATTATTTAATCACGACACGATTCATCGGCGTTATATTAATGTATATATATATCGCATTATTTGTTATCAGATATCAGCGAAATTTTATCATCATTCCAGTCGCGATATGATCGATGGGTAAAGTGTGCTAGCTCTTACTCAAGCAAGTTGACACAAAAATATTTGTTAATAAGAATTTGTATATAAAAAAGATCGGGTAAAAAAATACTTTGGCAAAGATGTAATTGATTGTATGGCTGTGTCGCGATGTTGTCTTCTTCATTTGTATCTTTGTATAAAATGTTTTTTACTTCTTTTTCTCTCTTTATCTATCTCACTGTCTTCTTTACTCGATCGTATGAGACACAAAGCATTGAGAGACACAACGACACCCTTTGTATTCAAAGTGCGTTTCAGAAAAGAAGATGCGAGGGCGTGCAGAATACCGATGTACATTCGCTTCTCTCGACAAAGACCTCTTCAAGGCCGAGGTTGAGAACTTGGCGTGTGACCGTTCAGTGCACCATCGCACATACAATTGTCCACTGAGTGTTTGTATATCGCATTTTGTATATATGTATGCGAGAATTATTCTACAAGAATCATTAATTAACTTATAAATTTTATTTCTACCCCTATGACAAATTCGCATAAGATATTTTTCTTCAACTCTTGTTCTGACGAATTTCACTTCATGCAGTTGGATATTAAGTTGCCGGAATTTTTCTGTTTTTGCAGCAGCGGCTACTTCAAAGGAAGACTTGTTTGACTTTAGTCGACCTTATGTTTTAATAATTTATAGGATTTTTGTTTTCATTTATTTTTTTTGTCAGTATGCATTTGTAGAAGCAGTCAGGTTATACATGGCGCATTTTCGTGACTCATTCATTGGTGTGTGAAAAAAGAAGTAAATGAAATGAATAAATAAATAAAGGAAGGAAAATAAAAAAGAGAAATTCTGATTCAACAACGCCGGAAGTGAATGCAACCTGTAATATTGACGCTAATAGAATTCGTTCGAGTATTATGTGATGACTCATATACGACCATTAAAAATACACATATGGTATTTGCGTTAGTAATTATATTAGTTTTATAAGAACATTTTGTGGCTGAGATAATCGATTGTCGTGTAACTAGAAAATAATCCCACGATATTTTTGATTGAATTGATTTTATTATGAGAGGGAATATGAGGTGTCGAACTTTTTTCTTGTCCCACGCTTGTTCTATTATTCTCTATTCACACGTCGCGCTGTATACAAATCTATACACTACCTTTTTGACATTTGAAAAGGGAAAGAATTACGAAAAAAATCACGTCACCAAATTGTTTTTGACCGGATAAAGAAAAGAAAAAAAATAAAAAAGAAACCACGACAGAAAACAGTCAATGATTAATTCAGCAAAACATAGAACAATTTATCTCTATTACTGAGTGTATAGTTATTCATTCAAACATAATGTGACAATTTATCTCTTCATTTTTTTATGTTATTTAATTTTTTTTCAACTCTAACGCATTTCAATGTGTATATTACATTTGTTCACACTTTTTTTTCCAGTTCCTATATGGGTACACCAGCGCATGACTGGAGCTCGTAGTGATAACTCTTATCACTGAACAAATTTGTAAATTCATTACGACTTTTTATCTCATAATTTTTACGCATTGCATATACTGCTATTTATTTATTTATTTATTTTTTCACAATTTCTTTTCTTTTTTTCTTTTCAGATTGATCCTAGATGAATTTGTGTTGTATCTCGACGATAGTGAAAAAATTCAGTAAATTTATTTCTCACTCCAAGTAACTTCACTGCAACGTATTACAGTTGAATTTATTTATTTTTTTTCATGTTATTTATTTTCTTAGATGCGCAATGACATTGGATAAATTTGCGTTGTATCTTGGTGTTGATGGGCAAACATACGGATATGTCATGAGGAATTTACATCGCACGCGCGTAAATCAGTAGCACGTGCTCATCAAGAAAATGCATCGGGTAATACACTGATGTTATTATCAAGAAGAAACTGTGTGAGTGAATTAAATATGAGAAACCGAAGGCACAAGAGAATAAAAAAAAGACGACTAAAGTTAAGTTGCACAAATATACACGAGTTATTTTCCGTTTTTTGTTTCTCAATGTACAATTTTCCTCTATTCAATCTGCAAAAAGATTATCTATACGTACGTCTCGATAGTTAATATTCCAATGACGTTAAAATTCGTGTCCGGAATGTTGGATCCGTAATAACCAAGGACAATCGCATTTACTCGCGCTTTCTCAATTATTTCCGCATCGGATCACATACATTATTTACTATTTCCCCGTATATAACAATATGTATATTATAAAAGAGGGGTGTATTTAACTTGTTGTTGCTCAATTACCAAATGTAATTATAAAATCAATTCTATTAACCGCACATACATAATATTTAATTCACGGACATTTACGATGAATAGTTGGCAAGAGTGCAAATTCATAATGACAAAGACTGCATACACATATTTAGTACGTGGCTTTTAAAAGACGTCAATATATTTTGTACCATCGAACAAAGACCTCCAACGTCATAACATTAAAAGAAAAAAAAAAAAAAAAACAGAGAAAAATATTTTTACACATATGTATATACATTCTTTGTGCAAATGACAATGTATCCAAGAATACAATTTAATTTTTGTCATTTCAGTCGCACCCAGTCTGCAAGTTAAATTGATTGGTGGCAGGATAATGAAGATGCTCCACTTGTGGAAAAGGTCAGACACTGCGGATACTATGTCTGACCACAATGTTCTCTTGGGTTCGTTACCACTTATATGAATTCATTCACGCTATAATAACTGCAGTGCAGGGATGTGGTATAATTTTTTATTTCTTCTTCTTCAATTAAATCCTATATCGTTTATGATGATGAAAGACGATGGCAATGCTGATGATAATCATCATCATCATTATTTATATTCTTTTCTATACATTCTTAGAAATGTATCCTCGCACTCAGTCAATTGATATTAATTAAATTAAATTATTTTTATTACATCTCCTGCAATATAAAATAGTAGGAATTTATTCATTCCGATTTGCAAATTATCATGACAATTGTAGAAGGCGCGGAAATGTTCTGTCGATAAATATGTGTATGCAATGTAGTTGTATGTATAAAGAGAAGAGAATTAATGCGCGCGGGCGTATACTCGCCAATCGTTTGTTCGCCTCCTGGATTACGTATTTATCACTCACTAGCATGATTGAGTGAAGGTTACGATAGATCGAGTCATCGAGCGAGGCTGAACTTTGTCGAGTCAAACGTGGGGAATTTTATTTTGAGGCCATACTTCTTTCTATTTATTTTATTTAATTTCTTTTCTTTTTTTTTTTTCTTAACGTCATTCATCTGTGTAATAAAACCAGTTTGTCGTATTTCTCACTCACGCTATTTCATTTATCCTTTTTATCGATGAGTAATCGGTGAATTTTGATGTTTGAATGGGATAGTAAAATTGACCCCGACAAACGGTCAGAGAAAAAAAAAAATTTCCATTGATGATTTTTTCTTCTTTTATAATTTATAATAGAAATGTTTTTTTGTAACATTGCGCTGAGCTAATTCTCTTTCAAATTTTATCTCGAGTTGATAAATAATTTTATCTCTAATATTTGCTACTTAAGCAATTGACTGGTCTGAATATCCTATCTTTCTTTCTTTTTTTTTTTTTTTTCTTCACGATGTTATCTAACGTATATGTATCTCTGTATAAAAGTAGGTGTGTTTTAATTTTATTTACAGTTTTTTATATAGACTTACCATAGCACTACCTTCTGTGACAACGGGTACAGCTTCACGCGTTTTTACACACATCACAATCACGAGTAGACCAATGTGTATCATGTACCGCCAATTTTCGCCTCCACTTTGTCGTCCTTCCGTTCTCCAATTTTCCATTTTCATTATTATATTTGTTTTATTTCAATTCGTTCTATTGTTAATTATTTTCTTTCACCATGTGTGAAGGAAGAATTAACGAAAATTAACGAAGTAAATTAGAGCAGATTTATCTCATGCTCATGAAGAGATAAAAAAAAAAACAGAATATCGAAATCAGAATAATATAAACACAACACACACGTTATTTCAATTCCAATTCCTCAGTGGACTTTTGCATTCGATTGTCTTCGTGACAGAACGATTCAATTAAAGATATTTTATATTTAATCGATTCTTGTTCCTTGTTAACTTAATTTTTTTTATTACAGTGTTCACAACTTGTCCTGGCGTCGGGTCAGGACAACATCGTTGCCACGACACTATCGATTTGAAAATTTCCACGGGGGCGCGCGTTCGTCCTACAACAACTTCCGTCAATTTTTCCTTTGTGCCTTTTTTTTTATTGTATCGTAATAACACGATTGAAATAAAAAAAAGGACCAGAAAGTATATTTAAATGGAATAAACTATTCGTTGGACTTGTTCAAAATTAATATCTGACTTGATATTGTTGCACACACCGAATAATAAAAAATGGAAAAATAGGACTTTGAATTGAAATAATAGATAGAGAAAGAACGGACAGTTCGCGCGTTGTGCGCCCGAAGTCAACCGCCACTCTGATTCACTATCGGTACGCCACCGTGTCTTTTATCGAGCACTCCCACCGCTGTGTGTGGCAAAACGAGCTGCGGTACATGAGGTATAGGTAAAACTCTTTCTGTCTTTATCTCACTCTTGCTATACTCGATCCTTGATGAGACAACTTGGGTTCTAACTAACCGGACTGCGCGCGCGATTTCCAGACTTTATCTATAAATTATAAATTATTTCTATTTTTCACACAATTCTTTCTACTCTACTTTCTTAATAAGAAATCTTACACTACATAATATTACAGTATCAAAAGTCCAATTTATTATTCATATTCCATGTTCACTACTTTGTAAATGCGTGAAAAAAAACTTTGTTATAATTTTAATTCAACATTGGTATAACGATGAATTAAAACAAAAATAATTTTATTGATATCCTTGATTTATTGAAGGTTGCGCCCATGAATTATCTGATGGGTTTCCGCAAAAAAGAAAAAAATTAATTTTAATTTTTTCATTGTATTATTCGCTGACGATCGCGTGATCTGACAGTCAATTTGCCAGATGCATCTCTGATATGTATACATGTACATTGTCAAGCCTCAACGGATGTTCCAATGATAACTTTTATATTGCAGTTTTTTTTTTATTCTTTTCATTTCATTTTCGTTTCTATTCTACACGTGTCTTTTGCAATAGAGTTTCTAAATCAGATCATTGTGCTGGTGGATTATTTAAATAATAAAATAAATATCTCTTCAATTTTCAATCCAGAGTAGAGCATTATTAACTATACAAGATATTTAATGTAACAATCAACATTTATAATAATAAATTCGACCAAAAGGCGTTGGCTCGTTCGAATTTATGACTGATGCTATTTGAGACACTATCGCCATCCCGCTGGGCTTCCCATTTTTTTTCGAGCTTATCTGTGGACCTATAGGTCACTCACTTGCAATGGCAGAGATATGAGGACCAGCCTTGAATATACCAAAGAATTATTTGTCATAAAATACCTGCGAATTTTTATTGGAAAACAAAATGAATAATAAATTTTATTTCGCTTCCGTAATGATGTTTAAGGGAAAATATGACTGAATAAATTCATCGTCAGTCATCAACAATTGTTTAAATATCACGACACGCCCTCAATGTCAATTGTTATTTGTACAATGGACTGGTCTGTATATATCGATGTAAAAGAATGAGTAAGAAATATAATTGAATTCATATTAAATTCATACGTTGGAAGGATTAATTACTTACATGTGTCTCTTTTGTTCTAATTGATCGTTGTCCTTTTATTTTTCCATACATACACATGAGTCACTGCATTATTCGAATATCAATTTTATGATAATGTTATGTGTACCATGTGTCTTCTCAGACAGATCCCTTCTTGATTGGCATCATCCTGAGAAAAAAGGCATAAGAAGAAAACATCAAACTGAATAGATATTTTTATTTATTTTGATTTATTCCCTTTTTTTTTTTTGGTATCATTGACCCGAACATTCGCCTCGCATGTGAATAATTTATGTGCCTCTGGTAAAGATATTCAAGTATTTTTGTACATTTTCAAGTATCATTGTCCTTCGTACATTGGTACACAGGAGAAAGGGGAAAAAAAAAATATAAAATAAGAATATGGAATTATTAAAAATAATAATTGAATTGTAATCAATATTCTGTAGACGATTCATTATGTTTCAGGTTTTGACGCCACGCCGACTCGTTTTAACATCTTGGTGGTTTCCTGTGCCGCCTTAATAATATACATAAAGATCGTGGAATATATCCGCAGTTTGCCAATTCTCGTGGGTTGATACGTAAAGCCACATCACATTGTGAGTCATGGTCATAAATTTTTTTTTTGTTGGTTTCGTTTTTTGATGACGAGTATATTAAAACATAATTGTCAGGTCTTACCGCTATGAAGTTGATATATTGAATAATAAATGTAAGATAATTTGAATCTCGATGTCAAACAACGTTGAGTACTGTCTTGATATTTAACACACTCATTCATATAAATTAATTTCCTCAATTTTTCTAGCAATTGAAAACTACACTCGACAATAACGGGCTTGTTTTGATGGATATGACACCGTCTTTTTTTTTCCTGTATATTAGAAATAGTTTTTCGTATATTTATTGTCAGGAGAAAGGAAGGAAAAAAATAAATATGAAATGGATAAAGATGTCCCTGAATGTATATATGTTACCGCACCCACAAATCGAAAGTATCAAACACAAAAAAAAACCGAATGAGACCTTGTTTCATATCGTTACAATAGAACTTCTTTTTTTGTATTCTCCTTGGCCTACCACGTTTTTTTTTTCACCGGCCTCATCCTCTCTAACTCCTCGACAATATCAATATAATCGTTAATAATCACCAAAGGAATATTTCCAATAGTCAAAAAAAAAGAAAGAGAGATTGATAGTGAAAGAGAAATACGTACACATATGTAAATTGCAAGAACTTGTACAGGTTTTTTTTGTTTCTCTCACTCACTTACATTCTTCCTTTTTTTTTTCCTCGATCTCACTCATTGCTACCGATGACTCACGGATGCACCAGTGCAGTAAAATAGGCGCCGCGACGCCGTCATGCATCGTCTACCACTTCTCAAACCCACTGAACTTTTTATTTTCTCACTTTCCAAGAATTTTTGTGTTCATTGTGGACTTTTAGACGCCTTCTGGCAAGTGCAGCATTCCTCCTCCTCATGCATATTATTTTCTTTCACTTTATTTTCTTTATTCACTTCGTCTGCTTCCGTCTACTGTTGTATTCCTTTTTTTTTTTCTTTCCACAATACTCTTATTCATTTCATCAAACTTCTCTGACTCAAGTGAGAAAAAAAACGTAAGATAAAAAAATTAATAATAACTAATGAAAATTCTGAAATAAATTCAATGACTATTGTATTTTGCATTAATTTTTGCCGTTTCACAGAAGATGAGTTAGTTGTGACTACCATTTAATTTATTTTTTCTTTTTTTTTATATTGCAATAATAATATATGAGATGACTTGAGTTCACTGATGTTTCTGATCATATCGTGTAACAAGAAAAATTGTCGCGTTTGCACTCAGAGAAGTAATAATAAAAAGAAGTAAGTGAGAAAAAAAATATTGAGTCGTGTAACAGTGCTGCATACAACTCATCGTTGAGCTCAACGTGCATGACTCATAGTCGAATAGTTTAGTCTCATACATGTATTAACTACCTTATAGACAATATATTTTTTTTTTCCCATTATTTTTTCAGTGGACCCATCACCGGAAATTCACCACGAATTTATTGGAATATACAAAACCTGAATGAAGATGAATAATCATTGATGATTAATAACAACTGAGACAATCATAAGATTGTCTGTTTGTTCAAGTGTATCATCATCTTGATTATTTTCATGCGCGTCAGAAAAATAATCTATCATTTTCATGCTATTTCATTGGAATTGTACGACATTATCAAAGAATGTTTTGTATATTTTATAAATATGTATTCACTCCCATGGCTTGTAATATCTTTTGAGAAGAAAATGATGTGTGCAACAAAATTCATTCCAGATGACAAGAATATGTGATCTTCGTATGTTGATTATTTAAATCATTGCACACATATAGAGAACTTTTATTTTATAAAATAGAGATATGTGTGAAAATTTATAGAAAATACAATATGTGAAAATGTGTTCATGTCATTTTCATGTATGTATGTGATATTATTCGTCCTTTTTGATTGAAATCATCGTTTAGTTTCAGTTACTGACCACACTAGCGTGTCTGAAGATGTCTAGTTTCAAGCTGATTATATCTTTGTTAAGCCGGAAATCAGTATAATTGATAAATTGGTCGAGTGGGAAAGATTGTCGAGGTTGTTTAAGGGAATTCCTCTCTATTTTCTGAAATTCATTAGACATTATTATCTTACGTCACTTAGCAACAAATAAAAAGAGAATATTTTATTAGTTTCTTATTTTTATTAATGTCCAAAGTTTTTACTTCAATTGCTTGTTCTTTTTTTTTTTCTAAATTAAATTGCTTGACTTCATTATGCACTTTACTATGTTATAAATCATTTCATTTAACAGGAACAGTTGGACATGCACGACATCATGGACGTATATATATGCCTATAAAACTCATTAGCAATCCAAATGGTGCCGATAGTATTGCCTGATGTACGTCGCTGATCATAATATGCTACAAGAGTTATTCTCACAAAGCATAAAAGGAGGTCATGAGTATGTGGTCATCTTACACGTTGTGGCATTTCCCCATATTAAACTCCTATTCATATTCTGTACGTGGTAACCGAACTGATTTTGCCAGTTGTGATGTGTCAACTTCTCGGACACAACCTCCAAGATTATAAATTCGCGGAAGTAGTTATTTTAATACATCTATGATTTTTTTATTTTCATTCTATCTTTTCTATATTCTTAATCGCTTCACCTGTCTTACAATGTCCATATATATTTTTGTTTGATAAATTCGATACCATATATTATCAACTTGTAATTATAATTATATAAGTATATACTTCAAGTTAATATTTATTTTTATACATGAATTGTTTTTCTTTATCATTTTGGTATACTTATGACAGCAAGATGATAGCAAGGATTGAGGTGAGAAGAATGATGCAAGCAGGATTCGTGCATGAATAATGAAGAATACAAAGATGTGAGTAAGAAAATACAATGTACCGTGTGCGAACAAAAAAAGAAGAAATATAAATGGTGAAGATTAACAGATAGAGTTTCCGTGTTCACATCATAGTTTGTGTGTTTTCTAAAAGTCTAGTCACGCATTATTACCATTGCTACTGGTAAATACATTTGTGTGTTGAAGAGAAGTGACAAGAGTAAATTGTTGGTGATATGAATCCTACAAGATCATTTAATTGTCACCTTCGACAAGTACTTATTTATCATGTTTCATGTGCGTGTATATGTACACTGTTCATTCTAATTTTGTATCCTGTATGTATGGGATATTCGTTGGAATTAACTCTGCATAAAATATGCAGGATTATATTGATAAAAAAATATCGATTAAATAATTGCTTCTAATATACCATATTATAATTCAATGCAATAATTGTTATACGTCATATAAAATATTACAAATTAATTAACTGATTCATTCTTATGACGAGTAATAGAAATTAATTAAAAAATCATTTGTGATTTTTTATTGCAGGAATAATATTTAATGTTTTGGGAAGTTGATATTAAAAATATAAAATCGTGAAAAAAATAATATTCAGATACATCTGCACATAATTGGACTGTATAAACCACTATTAATTGTATACAATGTTGACTCATAATAAATTAAAATTTCGACTTCAATGAAAAATATTGTGAGATAAATCACTTTATTTACTCTTAAGAGTTATTTGCTCCTGAAGTTCTACGACCTAGAAGAAGAGTTCATTGGTATAGAAATGCTACGAATTTATATTCATAGAATGGATTGCAATCAGGATTAGGATGCCCTGTGGAATTTATTTGCATAAAGGGTTCGCGAAAAAGAAATGCAAACAAATGAAAAATAAGACGGATTACAAGTCATTCGAAATAAGTCAAAGACCTTTACTTACCCTACCATGGAGGTGTGCCCACTGTCAGAGGATTAGGATACATTGCATTACAATACACTGTGTCATATTGTTCTTTTTTATCGCATGTCAATGCGGACTCATCTGCGGTCAAGTTTCGGCGCAGGACAAAGGGGACCTTGAATTGTGTCAGTGACATCTGACTAGGACTCATCCCATTCTATTTAAATCAGGCAAATGCACACACACACGTGCTATGTGATTCAGCAGGACAAAGACCAACTGCATTTTTTTTTTTTTTCCTTTATTATTTATTGTTTCATTTGGAATTGAAGTATGGGCTGAACATTCGACTGAAAAAAATGAATAAATAAATAATGAACCATTCGGCATGATAGATCATTAAATTAAATATTTATTTTTGTCTTCCCCAATATAGAAATGAAGATATGCACACAGACATACTCGAATATTTTTTTTTCGCATCTCGATATATATTTTCGTTTATATATTTCTAAAAATTTAATTCATATTTATGTATATTATTTCCATTTCTGTTTTTGGTTTTGGTTTTTTGTGTATAATGCAAATGTATTTTATAAGTGCACTGATACATGTTTTCAAAAGAAAAAATAAACATATATCTATTTATATGTATATGAGATAATTCAGATTAATACAATTATTATCGTATTTCTTATTATTATTGACCGCTTATAAAATAATACAGTAATATGTGGCATATGTATATTTTTTATCGAGAGTTGTTTCACTTTGCATTTCTCTCGATAATCTTCTGAGAAAATTAAATAATGATAGGCGGAAGAAATGCGGCAGAAAAGATAGATCGGGGAAAGAATGGATCCGGGAAAGTATTGTCGATGGGAAAATGAGATAATTTTAATGAAAGTTCTTTTTTTTTCTTCGACAAATTATTTTTGGTATATTTTTTCCGTAAACTGTTTTTTCCATTGTCTATACTTTCCGCGATCTATTTTTTCCGTAGTGTATTTTTTCAGAAACAATTCCTTCCTACATTTTTAAAGAATAATTACACAGTGAGGAAAATGCTGCGCAAAAAATATGTCATTGCTTCTATAGAATATTAATTTTCTGATAGTGTGACTGCTGCAAATTGCATATGTATTTTTCATGCATGTTTCATGCTGAATATATCTACATTATCATTTTATTTTCGTCAATTTGTGTTCATTTCATATCGGCGCTCTACGCAGACACAAATCTAATGAATTTATTTACATATACCATTGATAGCTGGAGTGGAATTATATATTATTAAAGTTATATATTCGCAATTGAATTCGTCAAAGGCAGCGCTACAGCTGAAATCGATATTCATTAATCAAATTAATTTATAAATGTATTTATGCTTATATAGTAATATTGTTAATGTATTTTGTTGTGTATAAGTGTATGAGAAATAATAAACGAAACGGTGATTGAAATTAATATATTTTATTGGTATAATGTCTTGCCAAATAATTGGCAAATGTATAGTAGCATCGCTGTGACATCATGAATATATTGATCGTTTTTTTTTTGTATTTGTGTCTTTTATTTTATTTTTAACAACTTTTTAATTACCAAAAATGGACAGGTGTGTTGATCATCAATCGTAACGTTTTTTTTTTTTTTCTCATCTCCTTTATTTCTCCTTATTGAAACCAATTTGAAATGATTTTTCTTTCCTTTGAAATGCTCACACTAACGATGAATTTTTAATGTTTGATAAATGCAATCGATTTTATACACATAAAAACGTTACGATCACGATGCAAGTCATTCACTTTTTTATTCAATAAATATTACATATATAATAATATATTCATTAGTGATAATATTTTTTAGTATTGTTCTAGTTGGACAGGAATAGTTGTTTTTTTTTTTTTTTTCACAATATGGACAAATCGTTCATTTTTGAATCTTAATTATAAGGTATGTTTATCATTTTTTTTGTATTTTTTTTTCTTTCGTCTTACTGGTATTGTTATTTCACACACGTCTACCATTTGGAAGGTTCTCAAAAAATATTATAGTCCGTTACAATTTGATTTTGCTTTATATAAGGAGGGAGACGTTACACTTTTTTTTTTGTTACGTGTTTGGAATCTGTCATATTTAAAAGACTAGGCATTTTTAATTAATCTTTTTGTTTAATTGATGAGCCAAATTAAAGAATAATATATGTATACCTATATTATTATTTTTGTTTTTTATTTCTTGCATTTCACGTGGACAATAATGCAGCAAGGATATTTAGCATTTTAATGTCAATTCAAGTACTTGACAGTGACGATAATTTATCAACGGTCAAGAGGAATTGAAAATTAATATAATTAATTATACAATTGAATACAATGAAGCAAGCTCGTTTATTACTTCCCTAATGGCTAAACTTAATTTACTAATATTGCGTCCCTACTGCATTAAGAATCACTACAAACTTAAATTGCCATTTTTCTGCTTTATTTCAATTTTTTTTTCATTCACTGATCAACAAAATAATTGAACGAACGTATACACGAAAGCTGACGTGAGATGGTTGCTTATTTTTTCCCTTTATTTGCACGGTCTATAATCAGGCATATTCAAGATGTATTTAATTTCTTTTTTATTATTATTTAATCATTAATTTAAATTAAAAACGTATCTCGTACTCATGTAATAACATAAAATGATGAACGATGAAATATATTGGGATAGTCAATGATGAAAGAGAAAAAATAATTTATTTTACAATAATAATTAAAATTTAAGGCTAAAAAAATAATAAAGAATAAGAAGAAATGAACTTAACAGATTGCGCTAAAAAAATACAATATTATTTATGAAACAACTGTATATATATAAAATCTTTAAAACAAATCTACACAACGCGGTAGATAAATTCATATTTGAAAGTTTTGTGGGCATGTTTTGTTTTGTTGTAGTCAATTATGTATAATTATTATTGGCGCGATACTTGTTCCAATAATTAGATAAATTGCCAATCGGCAATTCAGAAAAGTTCGCGACAAATTATTAATGAATATTGTGTATTTATATATATATTTGACTATATATATAATATATATGAATTAATTGATTGATGATTGGGGGAGGGACTTGGAATTTTTGCGATTTATCTAAATTAGAAAAATCAATTTCCTCAATTCATTATTTTTACAATGTATGATCAATGTACAAACGAAATACCGAGATAATGATAGTAACGTCAACGAATAAAATCAAAGATATGAAACAAAAGTCAATTAATTATCCCATTAAATATATAAGAAATGATAAATGCTATATATGGAATGCTTAAAAATTATTATCCACTGTAATAGACATTTTTATTCATAGTGTTTTTGTTTTCCTCTCTCACTTCAATGTTTTCGATTTCTACTTCTAAAATATGCGAATAGATGAATATGCCTGTTTCGGCGATTATTCCATTCGAGTCGAATTGTTATTGATTTAATAAACCCTTTCTATATTTTTCCCTCGCGCGTTCGTTTTTTTTTTTTCTTCCATTTTTGTTTAAGTAATGATTAACCCCGAAATGAATATACTAAATGTCCCAATTTGTTCATTGGTAAAGTTTATCGATAATCAATTAACTGTTCTAATGATCTGAAAAGACCGAAAACATTGTCGCTACGACATATTTGTAGGCATGATGTAGCAACTAGGATATCAATTTTGTTCATGAATGTTATGACCTTGGCCGTTTTATATTGCATTTATATTAAATGCATAATAAATTTATTTTCCACGTGGTGAAGTGCGTGTGCCAGTCGTTGATAGTCCTTCACCTCGACTTCGGCTTCGATGCAATGCATGTAAGCCTTCACCTGAGTAAAAACAAATTATATTTCATTATAATTCCTATTAACATAATGCAATTTTTTTCTTATTTTACATCAAAATAATAAAGTATAATTATCACGAACCTCGACTAACACTTCGACGCATTGTTGATGATGGTGGTGGAGTGAATTCATTTTTGGTGAAACTTCTCAGTGCTCTACCTCGTCGATCCTGAATTAATTTGTCATATTTAACAAATATTCCACATTTGGATCGACATGTAAAATATCGATGACCATTTACAGCACCATCATTTTTTCCTGTAATTAATTGAATTGGATTTAGATACATAATTTATATATATATATATATATATTCGGATGAGTATATATAGACGAATTAATTAATTGAATTAATTGGTTACCAGTTGGCGCATCGAGTTCAACACCAATCCAGGTTCCCGAAGCAAATTCTGTAGGTCCAATATACGCGATAACACCACAATAGCTATATGGTCGTACCATAACCGATTCACCAACAATTACCCAATCAGGCAATGGCGCTTCGATTCTCGTTAAATCGTGTCGTGAACCCGACGCGGAACTTTTATCGCTCGTATCGTCATCAATTCGCTCCGATGAATTATTCTCACCATTTTCATAACCCCCCATACCTGGTGGCTGTAATGTTTGTTCAAGTCTTGCAGCAACTTTACTCTCAGATAAATGTGGACGGACCATTGGAAATGAAGCTCGATGTTGAGTATTTTGTTGTGTTCTAGTTGAATTACCGGACAATTTTCGTCTCCGTACAACATTACCTGGAGGAAGTTTTGTATGAACAATGGAATTTCCTTCAATTGGACTATCATCACCCGATCCTGATGTTTGACTAATTTCCATATCATTTCTCTTATCAACAATCTGATTTTCATTATTTATATCCTTGGATTGAAATGAATCCATGTTATTTTGTGAATTAAATTGCTCTGTGGAAGCACCAGAATCGATAATTTTCCGTTCGAGCACTACATTATTATGTGTGACACTGAGATTTTCTAAATCAGTATTTATTTCGCCTAAATATTCTTCCGGCGTTTCTTCTACTAGTGAACTGTCCATTTTTTCGGGTTTTTTCGTGTCAATTAAATTTTTATATTCCACATCTGGTGTTTCGTCAACGCTAATTGATTTTATCGAAATCGAATCGTCTGATGTTAAATTAGTAGTTGATACTGCTTGCGAACCATAACCGCTGCTGCTCATACTTGGCGTATTTAATTTAGTTGATTGAAGTTCAGTGAGCGAGTCTAATGTTCGAGAAGTTGTGAGGGGTTTCACGGGCTTTGCTGGAGCCTGGAAAATCAAATTAAAATTGAAATTAATTTATCTTATAAATTAGTTTCTGTTTTTCTGTACTTTCGACAAAAAATCTAGAACGCCATATTAATTTCACCTGATATGACTCGTATTCAGAGTAATCAGCGTCACTTTTTTCCTCATCATCGTCTTGAATGGGAGATGAAGGTTGATTGCCTGCATTTGATGTTTCCTCGTGTAAAGTTGTCATACGAAGTCCCAACTTACCACCCATGTTTGGCGATGCTTTAAAAAAAAAAAAAGCCACAATATTACCACCAAAAAAAAAAAAGTTATTGTACGTAAAAAAGAGAACACAAAACTAATCTAACTATTTTGATATGGACTAAGTAACTGATTGATCAACTGATTCATTAGTTAATTGAATTAAATAAACAGGTGAAACAAAAAAACTGCACCTGAAAAATAATAATTGCTGAAATAAAAATATCTAAAGAGTGAAAACATAAAAAATAAAATTTTAAAATAGCCTGTAAGCTTCAAGTACTAATTTCTTCATGTAAGCCATATATAATATACATATTTATCAGTTAAAAATTATAAATAAAAGCGGAAACACAATGACAGAATAAAAATAAATAAAATTATAATTCGAATTTCATAAAATTTTACAGAAAAAATAACAACAAAATTCTACAACACTAAGCAAGTGTCACCTACACTTGGAAGAGGTGGATTGTTGCACACGTGTCAGTGAGTTGTTGGGGTTGAGATTCAGAAAAGTTGGTCTCGCTGAAAGGAGACAGACGGTGTTTGATTATAGAAACACTCATAATCCAAGCAGCATGTAGTAGAATTTTAATACACTATACAAAGAATATAAATGTCAGTTTTTAATTGCAGTATCCGTTCTTATTCCACCTTTAATGATAATTAAACTGACATTTCATATAATTAATTACCATTTCATTACATTTTAGTTTAAAGTCAAAGAATATATTTACATATACGTGAGAATATTTTTTTTCTCCCCCGTTTATCAATATTTATTATAAATCAAATTATTTACATTGAAACAGTCTGCTAAAGTTCGCAATATATACATGCGGTGCAATATACCTCTTTCTCGTTTATAAAACACATGCACACCAAATATATTCTCTAATCATTGAGAGCGAAAAAAAAAAAGAGAAAACAATTTATAAAAACATCGATAAACTAGATGAGACTTGACTTTAAACTAATTCATCGTGAAAGTAACTTCTATTTACTTGACAGCATTTCTCCTTCAATATTCATTATCTTACCGACATCATATAATCAACTAAATGTCTTTTGACATAAAAAAAAATAGATATATTGTTCTTTTTTATTCCACAATACACATCGATATCTGTTCATTGGCACAGTTGGGGAACTATATAATTCACTATTCACCTATATATACATAAACATTGGGATTAGTTAGAAGGAAAAAAAAAGCAAGAACTAATTAATTGGAAGATCATTATTATGATGAATAAATCAGCACATTGGAAACAATGGAACTGATGGTGATTACTAGCAATGATCATAAACATATATTTACATGCGAAATAGCAATTGCAATTCATTTCCGTGATTACAGCAGACAAATATATACTGTGCATTAAATAAACATTAAATGGCCATACTCAACGTTCAATATGACTGCATTCTACGGTTTGTGGAGACACGAAAAGAATAATACGCCAGAGGCAAAACAACAGACAGACTCAACCACTCACGAGACAGATTTACTAATTATTTAATTAATAGATCACCGTTGCTTTTGAAAAAAAAATTTATATATACATATATGTTCATATATATGTCATCAATTAAATATCAAGACTCCATTTTACCTGAATTGAGAATGGAGCCTTGCGAGTGGGCCAAAATAGTGGGTAGAAGTAGACACGTAGTAGTTTAAACAGAGGAACACATAATTCGTATAAATTGATTAGTCAATTATTATTAATTTGGATTTCTTGTTCTGTTTTTGTATTGTATCATGAATTACTTTGTGAAATTATTAATAAATTAAATTTTTCTTGCTATATTTAATTGGTACAAGTTGAAGTGGTTTGAGCTCAATTGTCCGGCTGCCAAAATTTCTATAGGCCAATTTGATAAAAATTCGCCATGCTCAAATTTAATTCCACAAATCATGAAAATGTGTTGTTTTATTTTCTTTTCTTTTTTATTCATTCATTTAATTATTATTTTCGTCTAAATATGACGTGAATATTTGGACGTCTTATGGTTGCATCAACATTTGTGCACAATACTAAGTCGAATATAGTACATTAGATTAAATTGTGGAAAAAAAAAAAAGAAAATTAACAAGTGTGAGAGAAAGCTGTAAATATTAAAAATGGATGAAGAGTATATCAGTGAGGAACGGATAATAATAATTGTTAACAAATAAATAGCTTTGTATTCCATTAACAAAACGATTTATCATACGTTATTCATATATTTAGTGGTGAATTATTATCTCTCGCATATGTAGCAATTTAATCATTAATCATACGAGAAAGATAAGTGCTTCTTGGAAGCAAGATGGATAAAGTGGGAGTGAGAAATTAAAAATTGTATATAATATGTAAAAAAGCACGGCTTGTCCAAGATTCAATAACTAACATATTCCAAATGCCATATATGATAATAATAATATAAAATATGAAAATAATAATAATCAAAATTGAAAACGTGAATATATATCATGACAAGGTGAAATATTAAAAAGATGAAAAAAAAAACATCGCATAAGCCAACATCTCAGAAACAAGCCGTTTACTTTTCATAATCTTCTTTGTTTTCTTTTTCTTTCCTTGTTTGTTATTAATTGTGGATGAAAAAAAAAAAAAAAAAGCACAAACGAAGTAGATGAAAAATGATTTAAACCGATATAATATTTATGAATTATCTCAAGTATTAAATTATGCCTGATGAATTGTGTATCTCTGATTGCAACGACGTTTAAGAAAATGAATAAATAATAATTATTCGACATTGTAATAAACAAATATTCATTAGGCTCCAATTGATCATATTTAATCTGAGAAATTCATCCTTCAAATTAAAATTGGAATCTTGTGAATTAAACTCTACTTGGAATGACACAGACCATGTGGATTAAAAGTAAAAAAGGAAAGATAAAAAGACGTTCGCCAAATAAAGCTACCGAGCATCTCTCTTTGAATATCACACAGGCCACCCAACTGGCAGCGCCGCCAGAGCTTAATTAAAAAATACGAAGGTGATAAATAACGTTCGCCACGTGAATGGAATTAATGCAGTGTTAATGCAATAAATATTTTAATGATTCCATTAACAAAATTACCTTGTCTCTGCCGTACTTGTGTCACTACCGTTGAAATATTAAGAAAAAATGAAAAATAAATAAAGGAATGAATAAATAATAAGTGATTACAGAAGAATACGATCAAATTAATTGCGCAATTTCTCTTTCTCCTTCATTTCAATCAACAAAACTTCCTATATTATTCAGTTTGTCTGCTTCTTCGTGAATTTAATCATAACAAATTACGTGATTATTTTGTTATACGATACGAGGTAAAGAGTGTGAGAGATGGAGAGAAAAAAAATACATATTACACAATTAACAATTTACTCAATGTATACCTACACTTATTCATTAATTAAACTGACTGTGAGTATGATGAATATATATTTTTATACGCGGAATAATAAATGACTTACCGATGCCAAAGGGTTTGGGCGGTGTTGACAATTCGTCGTTTCTCACATGACCAACGGACGCACGACGTGGATGAGGTAGGCCATTCAATTCCGAATTGAGATCAGTAACACTTTCAGACCGTGTGACATTGAGTGAATCCATCGACGTATCGAATCGCATGATCTATTTTCAATGAAGAAAAAAAAAAAAGGAAAAGTTCCTCATATTAATTCATCAATCGGTGAACAATTGTTTGCAACGTTAAATGAAACACTATCAGCAGCGTGCAGATATAGATGTAGAAATAGACTACAAAAAAAAGATTGTGAGGGAGAGAGAGAGAGTGAAACAAACCAATGTACCCATAAGATTGCAAGTAGTAACATAAAAAATAGATAAATTAATATGTTTTAGTATCGGAAAGAAAGTAATTCTCGGAATGATTGAAAATATAAATCATTAATGTGCAGATTTGTTTTCCTCGTGTTAGTGGATATTAACAAAAATCATTTCACGATGCAAACCGTACGATGATCATAATAATCCGCATTCCAAATAATAAAATAATTAATAAAGCATACAGTGCGTCCGAGACGTCGAAGTGGCAGAAGTACCTGGGAGAAATTTGGTACACTTGCTGTTTTTCGCATCAATGGCTGACCCTGTGCTTGTAGCAATTCTTTAACCGCAACATTTTGTCGCAATCGATCCAATGTAAGGATACTTTCTACTGCCGATACGCCTCGAGTATACTTTTCTGCGAAAATACAAATGACAAATGTGAAATGAAACAAAGTCTACGATGTATTTACGAATTGAATGAATAAATAAATAACAATTACCTATATACGTTTCACCATCACACAAACTACTGTCCTCACCACTCGCAGCAATTTGTGCCAAACTCTCACGATCCTCCAATTCTTCACTAGCCTTTGGTATATTCGATACAACTTCATATGTAACGCCACTTTGTGCCAAACAATCAGTACGGACAATTCTTTTAAATATTCTATCAGTGATACTTTGTCTTTTGTAAATATTTAACGCTAAACGTTTACGTAATACAAGATCCATTGGGGCTGGATGTGAAAGTCGGACGGTAGTTTTCAATATTAAAAATACCCTTTCATTCGTATCCGTAATACGATTCAAATGTACATTATCGTGTATACTTGAATCCCACGCGGCAATTGCACAAACATCTTTTTCCAAATGGCGAATAATCGGTAAACTAAAAAACTTATTACCATGTTCTTTTGGTATTATTGAATTTAAACCAGTTACTGAAACTTCTTCGCCTGATTGATGAGTTGACAGATCATCGGCATTGAGATCGAGAAATAATACAGGAATGTGTGGTTCCATACCAGCCGGTGGATTCCAATCGGCAGGCGCACCAGGTATACCTGAACCAGCAGCAGGGACTAGAACAGCATTACGTTCTTCAGTTAAACTAACCCATTGATCGACTAAACTCTGTTCTCGCTCCACATCTTGTTCAGTTTTATTTTGTTTATTTATTAACTTTTGTATCTGTTGATCTAAATATTGTCGTCGTCGCATCAACGCATCACTCCATTTTTCACGTAATATACTCAGATCCTCATCTTGATAACTGTCTAATGGTATTTGGAATCGTTTACGCACTGAAACACTGCCCACAGCTATACTTAAAATTGATTGACAAATAATTGGTAGAGTTCCTGAATTTTGTACGGGTTTAACGCGCACTTGGATTCTACGTTGTTGGCCTTGACGTAATTGATAAATACCACCGGTGCACGTGTCTGATTTCATTACAACTTCAACTGGTGAATATTCACCTTGTTCATTTAATTCTTGAATTTCAATCCATAATTCGATTTTACGTGTTAATTCTGACCAACGATCAGCGAGCGAACGTGCTTTCGCTAATTGTTGTTGTTCCACTTCCCAACCGGGTTTGCTACGTGAAAATCCAGCGCTTCTGTGGCCCCAAACCTCGATGCTCAAAGCCCCTTCAGAGCAATGTTCGATAAATTCCTCAGTAACTGGAACTGTGAAATCCTGGCTGTGATCAAATTTGAATGCAAGTGAATCACGACCAGTTGTACAATTGGCTACTGGTAAATCGGCACTGACAACTGGTGGTACGACGATTGGTTCTGGATGACCCCAAAAATTATATTGACAAAAGACAAAGTGTGATAGTGATAGTGGTAGACCGCTAGCTTGTTTTATCGTAACACGACATGTGATATGACTTGATCCGGAATATTCTTCTTGTTCAGATGATGTTGAATCCGAACTTGATGTTTCAGATGCCGCTTCGCATATTCGATCCTGCGGAAATTGTCCTTTTACACGACTTATTTCAACCTGTAATCGTCCAGCGACTTCACCCTGTTGACTAATTATTGGTGTATGATAATCCAGTCGTACATCATGATACAAAACTTCAAGAAATATATTTGCAACGCCAATCAAATTGTGATTCTCTTGTGATTCATAAAATGGATCTTGTGTTTTTCCAGCTAATTCATCTTTTACTGTTGGCAATCGTTGTTGACCTGAATTATTTGGATCTTTACGCTCTTCATACATGTCCCGCATGTCTACCAATTTATTTTCAAGTTTCTCCATTGTCCAAACTTGACTGCCCATATTTGTACGTTTTACGAGTATTGCCGGCTCACTTACAAATGCACCACGCTGAAAAAATACACTCTACGTTTTCAAGAGTGTAATGTAAAAAAAAAAAAAGAAAGAAAAGAAAAAAATCATAATAGAAAAATGAAAATAATAATTGAAATAATAATAAAAAATTCTAATGATGTTAAATAAATTTTTCTTTTTTCTTCTTTCACTTTATCCTTACCTTTCTATTCGGACTCAAATTATTCGGTGGTATTTGTAATGTAACACTAAACTTGGTTTGCTTTTCCATTTCTTCAGCGAGAAAATTCGCCTCTTGAACTAATGAATTGGCTTTGAGTATGTCAGTTTTCAATTGTCCAAGACTGCGTTTAAACATTTCGTCACGTTCTTGTGCCCACTTTTCCACGCGCATTTGGGTTGTTGGTGTGCATGCTGGTAGTTTTCCGCTTTGACTACCGCGCAGTGGGTCGTATGGTACATAGGGTGAATAAGGAGTCGAGGGGGATAATATGTTGCGCAGTTGCTGAAATTGCCGCTCATACTCCAAACGTTGTTTCTCTAATGCGACCTGTAAGTAATACACCCAAGTTAAAATTAAAAGTTTTTTCTCCTTGGTCCTTCTCGTTACACATCTTCAAGGAAAATATTAAGTAATGAAGTGCCAAGTTAACCTGTTTATCTTCCTCATGTTGCTTCTCAAGTCTTGCAATGGCTCGTTGAATTGGATCATTAGACAGTTCATTCAACATTAATTCCTCTTTGGCAAAATTATAGTCGATATTTTGCGCGGGCGTTTGTGGTTCACTGCTTATAGCTTCAAATTAATAAATCATTCAAAATTAATCTCATATTCGGTGTAAAATAATCTCTTAAAAGATGATGCAAAAAAAAATTAATAAACAAGTTGTAAAATGTATTTTATCCCCTTATGAATCGAGTCAGCGAAATTCTATCTCGCGCGGATGCTCATAACTCGCTGCAGAGTAATCAACATTTATATGAGTATATAGTCATTTTGTGCACGGAAATCTGCTTTGTAATTTTGTTTGTACATAATTATGACATGGGATGCACTTTATGGTGTTGTAATATGCAAAATATTGCGATGTAAATAAATATTCTATCTGATATATATTTTTTGTTCTAATTTTAACGGATGATAATGTTAAAGAAATAATATAATTACCAGTAGCACTACGAGGACAATTGACGCGGAAAAAATGATGATTGCCCCAAACAATTCTATCACCATGTAACAATGGCGTTTTCGAAACAACTTGACTGCCATTAACAAAACATCGAGCGCCATTCAATGGAGTCATATATAAACCAGACTCCTCAATGGTAATTACGCAATGCTCTGGCAAAATACCCAGTCCATGTAACTGAATATCCTGATCGGTCGTTGCGGATCGACCGCCAACAAGAGTTCTCTCCTGAATAAATGAGAACAAAAGAACGAGAATAAATAAACGAATTATTTAATTGATTGATTATAAATACACAAAATCAAATAGATACTACGAATTATTCATATTACCTTTAGATAATAAACTAGCAATTCATTGAGACTTGGATCATCATTCAAGTTTACTAAATAATATTTATTTTTTTCTACTTGAATACCCGACGCTTGAACGCTAATTCCCATTTTTTCAAGCGCTTGCTGTCGCTCGTGTTGTAATCGTTCAGTGTTCACCAATTTTTCCTCCCATGTTTGTGACATTGCCTTCATTAATCTCTCGGATTCGGTTATTTTTTCAGTTATGTCTGTGCGCCGTTGACCCACTACAGACCCTTGTCCCTGAAAATACAAAGAAAAAAATACAATAATACAGCCAAAAAGGGATAATAAAGTGAATATATTATTTCAATAATTATTATTTACTGTAGCGTGCAGCAACATTTCCTTCAATGCTTCAACTTCCTGTCGCAATTCACGAATTATTCTTGCATTAGGATCTTCATTAACCACAGCATGATTAACTATTCTCTTTGCACGATCAGCATAACGTAATGTTGATAATGTTTCTTCATAATTGTCAGCTGCTGGTGATATTGTAGCTACCATAACAGTCTTACTATTACCACCAAGGTTATCTTTCAATAGCCATGTCAATACTGAATCACGATATGGCACAAATTTATCGCGATTTTTACCGCCAGAATTTTGATCGGCCAATTTCGATATGACTAGACCCAATGTCGTTAATGATTTATTTATATTACTGCCTTCCTTTAATCGATCGCCAACAGCGCCAGTTTTTACAGCACGTTCACTGCCAGCCAAATCAACGAGACTCATACGCGATACTTTTTCACCACTAACACCACTCTTAGTATCAGTGAGCGTTTGCGTAAGAATTACAGAGAATACTGCGTGCGAACGTGAACTCTCTGAATTCATATTTGTTGCTGCGACAGTACGTGATTTATTTCCCTCAGTCATGAGATTGTCAATGTCCTGATAAATAATGAAAATAGTTTAACAAAAATAATAACACAACAAAATACATCCTATTTTTATTTTTTCCATACCTGATATGATGTAACTGCAAGTTGACTCAGACCATCAACATACGGCCCCAAAACATTGTGCTCCCTCACTTTGAGTGACTGTTTATTAGGTTTTGGATCTAACAAATCGTGCACCTTTTCATTGTAAATTTCCATATATGATACTTCAACTTTATATGATAATTCAGTGCTTTGTTGTTTCGCAATCATGTCAAATAAGTTGTCACACAGCCGTGGGATTATACCTTTGTTGTCACCACTGCCCATCATCGTGTAAGACTTCCCAGAGCCTATACAGTAAAAATGAAAGAGGAAAAAAAAACGACATACACATAGAAATAAAACCTTATTGTTTTTTTTTTTTCCATCACTATTACAATTGATACAATAATATTATTAGGAATTATTTTTAATATACAGGTTTGTAAATATATTGCAGACACATATATATTAAATGAAACCTTCGATGAAAGCACGTCATTTTTTAATATCTAATCTACACTATCATGACTACACAACATGAAATGTATATTGATTCTGTTTTTTTTTTTTTTTCACGTTTTTGTTTTATCTTTTTTCCCCGTTCTGATAACAATAGCAAACAAAAAGAACGATCTTTTGTACATTGCGCATAGTATTTTTGTCAATTGCTCGATTTAACGTGCAATAATGGGAAAAATGGAAAATGGTGAATAAAAATAATAATACCGAAGAAATAAAAGAATGGAAAGGGGAGGAAGTGGAAACGGTGGTAAAAAAATTGGGACAAGTATGGGTATAAAGATTGTGGTTTCATATTCATTGCACTCGATATTGTGAAATGGGAGCATCTATGTATATATATTTATATTTTTATTGTGGCTTACCAGTTTGTCCATAGGCAAAAATACAAGCATTGTATCCCTGAAATGCATTGTCCAATATATCACGTCCAAGTGCATCAAAAACGACATCTTGGCTCGCAAAATTCTCCACACCAGGCTCCAATGAATAAAAGCAGTGATCAAATGCAAATGTCTTGGGTTTATTTCTGCAACAATGATAAATAAAAATATATATCAGTTGGGGTATTATTACGAAGACAAATTAATCAAGAATAATGGAGAAGAAAATATTTATTTGCCAGACAGTTGCAATTAGGACATGATAATTAATTTAATTCAAACGATAAACGTGCTATTTTTGTAATGAATTCAAAGTAGTTTAATGACATCATTAATGTAAGTTTTGCATTCAATGCTTTTACCCATTCACTTTAAATTCGTAAAGTTTCGGATAAAGTTACCATGGATTGAACTTTTAGCTGTCCAGTTCAGTTACTTTTCCAATGAGTTATTGGAACAGTGTTTTCTTATGATGAAAAATGTTTGTCCCAATTGGAAATAGATAACGATCGCTATGATCCATCATATACATTATTATTATTATTATTATCATCATTGTTATACGTATATATATGTTCTCTTCTTGTTTCCCGGTAACTCAATCATTTCGAGCCGGATCGAGACAATGCAACTCGTTCATGTCTTTCCAGTTTGCCACGGATCGACGGCAATTGGAAACTCGTTCAGCGCAAATGGAGCAGTAACTGTCGAATAAAAATTTAAAATCCTCACTCTCACACTCTTCCTTTTCTTTTTTCTTCTTCCATGTTTGTCTCATTCTCTCTGCTTTTTTTCTACACATTCTCTATATAGTAGTTTTGGGTTTCATTTCATTTCTACTAGAATTAGACCACATATGAAAAAAAAAAAAAAAAAAATCAGAGCACTGGAAAATTTTTCAAGTTCTGCCAATTATTTTATTTCATTATTTTTTCATCCACATCTATTTCTGTTTTTTATTCATTGCAATTGTCCTTCTTTTTTTTCCCTTCATTTTCATCTCTCGCATGAGATGGTGGAGATGAGAAAAAAAAAAAAAGGAATATTAAAATTAATCTAGGGAAATGGAATAATTCTTTCGGGAGTTAAAAATAAATGTTGCCAATTGAGAAAATGGATAAATACAATAAAGTATTATAATATGAATTATAAATAGTGATAGAGGACCACTATTTTTAAATGCATCACAAATAATAAATGTGTGTTAATAATAATGTAAAAAAATACCATTGTGGGTATAAAAGTTCTATCTTCTCTATCAAATTATTGAATTTAATTATTTGCTCATTAATTTTTGATGGTTATTCATCCAATATAAAACTCCACAATTTTATTTTCATCTCTTGCATAGTAAAGTGAAACGTGAGATGAAACCAATAAAATAAATCAGTGAAGCACCATATATTTTCAAGTTGAAAAAGAGAAAAGAAATATGCTGATGAAAAAACTAAATAAATAAATAAACTAAAATGTTACAACAATATAAATTATGAATGGTAATAAAAGGTAACCATTCATAAATGCATCTCGGTTTATGTATGTACATACACAATAGTATGAGGGTATATTATTGTCGTTAAAAGTAAAGCTCACTTTGTATATTCTCGTGAACAATAAACCCTTTCAATGCTCTGGTGTCGCCATTCTCTTTCACCAACTATCATCACCACCGTCGCTTTACTCCAACACGCATTTGTAACGTTACAAATTATTACCAAACAAAAAAAAAAAAAACATGCTTTACATATTTGTGAGTGTGTATTTTTGTTTCTGTGTTACTGGCACCTTTACTAAATTAAAAATAAAATACCCCAGTGGATAGACACACCTTGTCAGTCTTCATAAACTTTATTTCCTCACTTCAATACTTCATTGCTTTTTTTTCACTTCTTCTTCTTTTTTTATTTTTTTTCCTTTCAATTAACATTCTTCTTTTTATTCAATGATTCAAGTAACTTGGCATTGACATTATGCGACAATCTTGACATAGCACTCGCATGAATAGCAAAATGTATATATACATTGATGTTTGTATTTACCTTGATGGAAATTAATTCAGCAGATGTGTAAATGCTTACGTTTACATTAATTCAATGTTGTGGCATGGTTGATGATGGTCGATAAACATGAGAAATGGTGAATAGATATTAACCCTTGGTGGTAACACACAGAGAGTCTATATTGATCTTACAAATGACGTGAAAGAGCGAAGTCAGTGTGGGTGGAGATGAGAGTGGGTAGAATGAGAAAATTGAGAAAACAAAAAAAAGTTGGTTGCTTTTGACGTTGTATCCGCGAGGCTTTGAAAAACTTTGATTGTCTGCCTCGACTCGCTTGTCACTATAGTGTCAAATGTCAAAGAGAAACGATAAACTCAACGAGAAAAAAGAAAAAAAAAAATAGAGAAGAAAAAAAAAATGTTATTATCAGAATTTTATTTTTTTTTCGTTCTTGCAATCTCTGTATTTCACAATTGTGTAGCATTTGCAATTCACTAATGGACCAGTCTGTCACTTTTATTCCCACGTTATTAGAGGCAGTAGTGAATGAATAAAATTCTAAGCGAGTGGTAAAAACAAAAAAGAGAAGAAAAAAAAATGTGGAACAAAGGAAAAAGGGATTGTCAATATATGAAGCTTATCATAGTTGAATTGAAAATGAAGTATGTATGATAACGAAAAAAAAAAAAAGGAATTATATCTCATGTTCGTGATACAATGAAGCGCACGAAACCACTCCTGTATTCTCTCGTGTCATTGAGAAAAATGATATTACAAAATGGCGAAGAAGAAAGAAGATGAAACAAACAGAAAAAAAAAGAAGAAAATGGAATGAAGGAGAAAATGTATTGTAACGTGGAATACTTATATTGAGAAATTCAATACAGAATTGCATCCTCTTCCATTTTATCATATACATATATATATATATATATTACGTTATATATAATGTGTATATTAAATTTATTTTTTTTTTTCTTTCATCTTTAGAATTTCGTGTCCTTGCAGAAATTACACGACACGAGAGCAATACTCTCAAGACTTATCCTCTTGATAAATAATTCATGTCAACCGCACACATAATCAGTATTATATTAAAGCTATATATATATATACTGTGAAAGTACAAAGAAAAAAGAGAAAAAAAAAAAGGAAAAGAAATTCGTGAGGGTGGTATGAGAAAGCAGAAATGTTGAGCCCTCGAGTCTCAATTCTGCGATGAAAAGTGACGTTGGATTAAAATTGAAGCGAGCAAAAGGAAGGTAGAAAAAAAAATTTCAATTATGGTGTGTAAATGAATTTATTAAATCATAATGCATTTTCTTTCTATTCCTTTAGTTCAGGTTAAGTTAAATCATGAAGAAAAAACTGGAGAATTGTGGTGAACGGAAAAAAAAAAAGAATTCCAGAGTTTCGCGGATTTTTTTTGTTCAGATTTTTTCATGCATTTCTTCTTTTTTTTTTTATTCACCAAATCACAACATAATTCCAACACTTTACTCTATCGCCATTCAATTTCTCCGTGCGAAACACTTGAATCTTAATTCACTACTGGTAAGCTTTGTTAGTTTTCTCTTCACCGAAACTCTATTTACCATTGAAGACGTTTTGCACGAATCCACACTGAAGCTAAATGTATATATATCTACATGAAAATAAATATATATATATAAGTGTATCAACTTGTGTGTTCAGGCTGCGATATAGTGGTGAAAGTATATTAGTTAAAGCACTACTGGAAGTAATAAAAAAAAAAAATATCGATTACTTCTACTCGGTCGATAATACCGACGACCTCGTTTGATATAGCCCGTCTGACCATTGCGCGACCTTATCCCTTGCATTTAATATTTTCACTGTGATTATACCTGGGGTTGGAATTGCTGCAGGTACTTTATAATAATTTATTTGGATAGATAACGATATCACAAAAGACATTGAATTTATATATACACAACATACACATATATATTTCAATACAATTGTCCTTTATTTTTGTTCTCTATATATTCACCACCACATGACTCACTATTCTACTGATGTCACGCAAAGCTTTTACCTCCACCTCGACAGTGACCGAGTTACCTCATATGTTTGATGTTGATAATTGAGCGATCAATAGATAGAACTGATTTTTCAGAATCGAGAGAAAAAAAAAAAAGTAGTTTTATACGATTGATAGCTGTCTGAAAAATGATGAAAATATATGAAAATATGTGCTCTTTTTGTGCGCCAGATTCTGCCTCACAATTTCATTTATATATATCTATATCCGTGATGCACTTAATCGGAGTTATAGCTCTCGAAACGTCACAGTGCCAACAAATATGTAAATCTATTATATGATCCATTTCGCTTCACTCTCCTTTACGTACAAATATTCATTAAGGTCAAGCCAAACTCTGCTACAGACCTTCAAGTATAATTTCAATCCACAAATACAAATGTTTCTATGTATATATATGTTGATGTTTATTGCCAAGGGGAAGCAAATAGCAATAGTTGTTGTGGCAAGCTTTCATCAAACATCGCACTGGGGAGAATAGCAGCATGACTATACTCATTTCTCTTTTGCGGTAACATGAGACAAGGAAACACGACGCGCTCAACTGTCCCTCTGTATGTAAACGTACCCACTGATGTCTAACGGATGAGATTAATGGCCTGTGGAAACCACAAGAATTTCCAATCCCAAAATTCTTACGTTTTCACTACCGCAAAGAGTTTCGTAAATTCTCAATATAGAATACAATATACACATATATATATATATATATATATATGAATTTAATTCAATTCGCCCCCTTTTCTTATCACGTTACGACTATTGTCGAGTGGTAGTTTACCGGTTGAATTTCAAATCCAATTTGATTTCTTCGTGATTGAATAAATTGAAGAACTTTTTTTTCCTCAATATAATCATATACAAGTACGAAAATAATGAAAACTTTGACTTATTCTATTATTCTTATCCTTGTAATATTGAGGAATGAAAAAAAAAATGAAAATTTAAAAGTTTTATTATTTCTTGGTGAAAAAATTCCGATTAAACTTTTCATTCGGAAATTGTATTAGAAATTATAAATTAGAACTATGAGGCTTTAAGCACGTGAGTCCTTCAAAAAATATCGACTTTGTCATATAAATTATATTATAAACAAAAGAAAATAGAAAAAAAAAATAGATCCCTTCAAAATTTCACTCTGGTCTTTCACTTTAATTACTTCGAATAAATTAAATTCTTTGATTTATTGAACAACTTCAATCCTCCCTTAATATCCATGCTAATTAGCAAACAATTAAACTTGGTGTAATTAAAACTCTCGAGACAGATAAAAAATAAACACAGCCAGACATATATATATACTATATAACCATCAGTAGTGTTAATGTTTATTTAAAAATTTTTTTTCTCTCCTTTCTTCCTTTCTATATACAGTTATATACCTATTTTTCCATTAACGCTTGTGCCAATGAACGATTTCATTTCCTTCTGTTCTCTCTACCCCTCCTTTCCCTCCGTATCTATCTTTCTATCTCTATCCGTCGCACCTGCATATACCGAGTTGGTAAACCCAACGTTCCACAATGTTCATTGGGGCCTCGAGAGTAGAAGTTTGATTGCCAAGTGGGACTCATGGGAGTACTGCGAAACGAGGTTGTATAATTATCGACTTGATTGCGACTAGGGTGGGGGCTTCAATAAATAAAAGAAGCATGGAAAAAAAAGAAGTATTAATAAATAGATAAAGGAAAATATTGTATCATCTGATTATAGAAGTGATTTAATAATTGCATTTAAAAATATATCAATTCATTAATATAATAGACACTTTAATTTTTATAATTACAATATAATGTCTCATTAATGATGTTCAATTCAATCAATAAATTGAATATGATGTAGAGGACGCTTGTACCGAGTACCTGAAAGTCCTTATCAACCCGTTGGCTATTGCCAACTTGAAACGATAGGGTAATTGAAAATAGTTGAATTGGTATATGAATTTGTGTGTGGATATATGTGGTTAGTGTGCGCATTCATAGTGATGAAATATATTGCTGAATAGTACTACTCTGCAAATGACATATGATTGACGTAATGCTTTCAAGCAATATTCTATTATTCATTTATATTTTCATTCCCAATAAAATAGAGTATTCATTTTAGTGAGGAATTTGGTCTTTTTGAATTTAAATCTGTGTATATATGTGGGCGATGATGCATGAGGTGGTATAAAATAATATTAATCTCAATGAAAAAGCAAATTCCTCGATACGAATGGTTGATTGGTATGGAAAAGTCTCGTGAAAATATACATGGTATATAATAAAAATGAATCTAGGGTGATGAAATTCCAATTAAGTGCTTTATATATCAGACTCTCTCTTGATAATATAATAAATGAAGTAGATGTTAGCAGTGAATTGGAAGAAAAAAATTTTTTTTATGATGGAATAATATGAAAGGTGACAAAGAAATGTTAATTAAAATTTTTACTTTAATATTCAATGTTATTTTATTATTTCCAATATTAATTAATACAACTGCCATTGAAAATGTATTCATAATCGCTGCAAAACCTTTTTTAATCTCAGCATAAAGAAAAATAAGTAAAATTAAGGAAAACTGCTAACATCCTAAGTGTCCGTGGTACTTCAGAGGCTTAATTAAATTTACTGTTCGTAATGCGTTAATAATTCTCCATAGCAATTCGTCGACGGAATTTCGTGTGAGAATTTTGCATTTAATAATAATATTAAAATCCCTCAGTATAAATAGGAAAGCCCTTGACGTCTAGGATATTAACGGGGATTAATAGTGAGAAAATAGGAAAAGAGCCACGCGCACACATAACACATTACTTCCGACTACATATATTACCACTCTTCATCTATATTCAAGTAATATATATATATACAGATAAATATAAATTCATAGATGCAAAGATGCAGTTTTGGTGAAACAGGTGAACATAGTTTCACGCGATGAATATTACAGGAGCGTCGTGGAGGAAACTAAATTTAATAGTGAGTCATAAATTATCACATGAAGTATATCCCTCACGTATACTCATGGAATTTAATTTGAACCCTTAAATATCGTGTCCAAAATAAATTTATACGCGAGTGTAGTAAATAATTCACAATCAAAAATAATAAATCAAAAATATATGGAATGATAAAAAAATTTTAACCGTGTCAAGTTTTGACGATTTTATTGTAGAAAAGATAAAGCATAATAATAGTAAAATGAAAACCATAGCCATCATAAATAAACAAACATGAAAAATAATATGAATCGAGATGCGTGTTTATATTACTCGAAATGTCCTTGAGATGTGACCATAAAAATATATTATTCTTCATTCCACTCTATACGTATTTCCGCCCTTTTCCCCATTGATCTTTTGTCTGTGCAAACGCAAGCGCACAAACACAAATATAAATACACACATTTGAGATGTGTCCACACTTATGAAAAAAGTGGAATTGTAACAGAAGCCAATGAGAAAAAAAAAAAAAAAAGAAACCGGACAGTTTGTCATTTTCTAAAAATATTCCATTAAAATAAAATTTATTTCATGAATTTAAATTGAATTTAATGAAAAATAAGGTCTCAATCTTCCACAATGTCAAGTGCTTATACATATTTAAACGTGAATATATATATATTTTTTTGTTTCACGTTGAATCATCAAATAAGTAGATATTGCAGCTCTTTTTGGCATGAGAATTGTGGTCAGCGCAGCATCTGGCACAAATGATACATAGAACTGAAACTGGATTGAGAAAGTGAGAGAGTAGAGATAGAGAATTTCACTGTATACAGTTTCAATGGTGAGATAAATGTGTACGTGTGTAAATGTAAATGAGAGAATTGCTGTATAGATATATGTGTAACACTACGGCACACACATTCGATACACAATTGTGTAAAGTCAATGGAGATAGAGAGAAGTGTACAAACATTAATTCAATCCATGACTGTTTCATGCAGTAGAATATCAAGTACTAATCAATTGGTTGAGTTTGTACTTGGTATTATTAATTATTCCAACACTTCTCATTGCTCATTTCTATTATAGTTTATCATAAACGATATATATTCATCATTCATCATTTCATATACATGATAGAGTTGATAATATTGTGCTTTGAATTTGATAAAAATTAGTTTGTGAATTTTTGTGTCAAATTTTGAAAACTACAATGTGAAAAGAATTGAAACCAAGTATAATTATGCTATAGAAATTTTATATCCCTTCACCAAACTCCAGATAATCATCAATGAAAAACAATTATGATGAGGTTCCATACGAAAACTGATACAAGGATAAAAAAAAAGTATAACGTCATTCAATTAAAGCGATTGGATCGTGCCCTTAAAATATATCCTCGTGTCTTTCTAACCCTCTTCGCTTGGAGGCACGATGATAAAACTTGAGCTCTTGATCTCCATTTTGATCCTACCTCAGGGGGCGGGTGGAAAAGCTCAAGCTCAGTATAGTTATCTAACCCGAGAGGTTTAAGTACTATTATTATTGGTAATAAATGCAAAATAGACTTTGCCTAACGGAGTCATTGCAAAAGTCCATTCACGAATATATGCATTGCACATAATCACTTTAGTCATTTATATTTGGATAAGAAGGAGCCTACATAAGCATGCCTATTCATTTCAGATGTTTATTAACGTTATACTAACTCACAAAAAAAAAGGGTACAAAAATAACGTCCAATTTTGTTTTTCTCTTTGTTCTTCATTACTACGTTTTTACTGGGTCAGTTGGTCCCTACACTTTTTTACTTTCGTTTGTTGACTCGATTAATTTACACACCGACTGTCGGGATAAATAAATTGCCACGTCCACTCCACCATGGTCTCGTTCTTTTCCTTGTTTTTTTTTTTCCCTCTACGAATTTTTTTCAGATTTTTATTTTTCTCCATCCGCCCTCTTGTCTCTCAACTCACGTTAGTTTAACTCGCTCAGGGAAAAAGCCATTTTCAACCTTCTCTCATTCCTTGTTCTCGTGTGCAATTCCTTTTTTTCTTCTCATTTTTTTCCCTTGTCTCCAGATACTTTACCAGGAGTCTTTTCTTCATACCAACCACCAAGAGAACACAAGAGAGAGAAAGAGAGAGAATGAAGTAGAGTGAAACCAAGAGAAGAATAGAATTCTTTATGACGGTTAATATTAAGTTTATATAGTTGAGTAGTTAGGTTGAGTTTCCTTGGTGAAGGAAAAAAAAAAAAGATTTGAAAAGAAAAAAGAAGGAGAATAAAAAAAAAATATGCATAATTGCAAGTAGTTATGTATGCGAAACGCCTCGACGAGTTTTTCTTGGCATAGGACTATCATTATTAAACATTTAATGAATAAATTATGCATAAATATATTTTTGTTTGCATCTATACGTACACGTACACATACGTTTATATGTATTTTATTTTTATATATGAGTTTCTGGACTTGAAAGCGAGAAAATAAACATATAATCCAGTGAAGAAATATTGTAGAATATTTTATCTGCTGACGCTTTCACGTATACCAATCCACTTTTACATACGTGTTCATGTTTTCAAACATATGTTTATCTTTTCGATTTTACATTATTCTTTCTTTTGTATTGTCATTTTTATTTTTATTATTATTTTTCTCTTGTTCTATCAATGTATCATTGTTATTATATTTTCTTCCATTCCATTTAATTTGAATTGTTGTAACTTTGAACGTGTGTTGCACAAACCTTTTGTAACATTGACGTAAACAGCAGTGTGATTTTGTTGGGGCAACGTGCATTTAGACGTGAATTACTCATGAGGAAAAAAAATACGTTTGTATATATATTCACACATGAAAAAAAATAAAATAAAAATATGAAACAGGGCTGGGAGCAAAAAAAAAAGCGAATGTTTTTTTTTTTCTTCTTTCTCGCTGGGAGCAAATGTGAGGTTTAAAGCTTAACGATGTAGAGTTTTGCAGTGAAAATTTAGAGCTACATATATATACATGTGGAGAATGATGATGTATAAAAGCTCAGCTTTTACCACTCACATCACGTATCGTATTCATTCGCGGGCATATATACATTTACGCATGCAAGCAACCATTTTGTGATAATATGGAGAAAAAAATAAATAAATAAAAATACAACGATGTAGAAACAGAAAGTGATGAGATCTTTCAATTTTTATTTCATGTTTGAACTAAGAATGATTTATATCAGATGAAAATGTTGGAATATACATATTACAAATACATTGTATGAAATATATTGTTAAATTTATTGAAGTGTGCTGTTCTCATGATCGGAATCAGAAGAAATAAATTTAAAAAGATATAATTTTGGTCTTGTATATTTATCTTTGCATGATTTTTCTAAATTTTGTGAAAGAGTTATCATAAAAAGTTGAAAAATACAGGAAATTTTCAAGGTTCGTACATGAAGTTCGACAAATTTCCACTACAAACTTTTAATGGTTTATTTGTTTTTTTTGACAACTATGCTTTTGGAACTAGTTGACACAATATCTTGAGAACTAATTGACCTATTGAGTCCAAACAAATTCAATTAGATTCGTATATAAATTTTCTCATGACCCATATTAGAATTTAATCGTTACATTTCTTCTACACAATTTTTCTTCTTCAATAATCCTACATCCGAATATAATGTGCAATAATTTCAACAATTGTCCCAGAGATATTTAATCACACTAAAATCCTAATGCTGCAGAGCAACTGAAATATTGATTTCTCCTTCAGTCAAATGTCATCCACAATATTTTGATAAAAATACTGTTAAAGAGCATTAAATCGTAATTTATTATTATAACACTGGCAAAATAAATTCCAATTGATAATGTACAATTATTTCATATAAAATAAAATGAAATTGAAATATATCCCAATCGTCTGATGCTTCGTGTATCGGCGCCATGTGACTAGACAAATTTATCTTTATTATCTCATTTGGAATTGGTGAAAAAAATATTAAAGTGGACATAATATATACATATATCTATACACGCATGGACACTCGCTCTCACAAATGCATACATGCATATAAAGGGTTGTTGTGAATTCTTGGAATAGTTCCAGAATTTTTTATCCTATCTTTTTTTTTTTCCTCTCCATTCCATCATTATTTACTGGTGCAGTTCGATGAACTTTAAATTGCACGAATATAGAGAGTACTTTTTGCATCAGACAGACCCAAAAAAAAGAAGAAAATAAAATCTGTGATTTCAAAGCACCTCTCAAATATATTTGAAAGATGAAAATATCTTTATTCACATAAAGTGCAATGGAAGAACTCAAGAAGAAATATTTCTTCTCGTCCTCATGGACTGGCGCACAATCGCCATGAAGAAAATGCGCATATAGTAAAATAAAAACGAAAATATATCTCTCTATTTAGACGTGTATATATGTATATACCCTTTCTTGCGTGCTCTACTTTTCCAACAACCCTCAGTGTGCCTCTCATTGCGACGACGCGTCAAGAGTCTGCACGAAGACTACTGAGATAAAAGGTAAGAGGTATGTTATACATATAACGTTGGATACATTTCTCTTTGCGTCTCTTTATCCTCATTTCTTTTCTCATTTTGTATATAGTTGAAATATTACGTGAGTACTCGTGCAACACTTTAGAGAACGTTGATTAAAAGGAATAATCAGGATTCAATGTGTAGTTATGAAAAGGAAATGATAGGATGCAATGTAAATAAAAACCAATCGAGTCTATGCCAATCAATCGTTGCACGATATTTTTCTACTCGGTGAAATGAAAAAGATATATTGATAGACAATATGACACAATTTATTGAAAATTTCTAGCACTGTCTGTTTTAAAGTGTCATAGACACTCAATTATTTTTCTATTTGTAGCTTTTTTTATAAATTCACTATTATATAGTATAATGTTTATTTTTTTTGCGATAACTTAACTGAATTTTTAGGTCTTAAAAACAAAAGTGACACTTGGAAACCTACTGACACAAGTCAATTTCACATAAACATAAAATATATAAATGCTCTACCACCCGTAACTGTAAACGTTCAATAATTATTTACGTCAAGTTTTGTTTGTGCCAAAAAATTCGTTTCACCAATGTTATAAACTAGAAACTTTGTGATTTTTTTTTTTTTCCTCCACTATTTTTCTTGTTCATTCTAATCTCAATCTTCGCCAGCAGCTTGAACACATTGAGTAAGGATTATTACTGATGACATAAGGTTGGAGACAGAAACTGACAGAAAAAAAAAAAAGAGGAAAAACACAAACGGAAGATACGAAGAAAAAGTTTGGCAGAGACAACTGACGTCTGTGACGTATTTTTTTCTATGCTTTTTTTTTTATTTTTCATCTGGCACCAAAGCCTATAACATTACTCTCGTGGATTCATCATCACCCCCAAGATGGAACGAGTTAGAATTGTGAGATAAAGTGAAGTAGAACGAAAAAAAAAAAAGAAAAAAAAAAAACGTGTACGACGCCGATATATTAGTTTAGGTAGTGATAAATTATTGGTAAAGTAAAGTCACAACGTTTTATATCTCTATTCCTTGAGCGTAGCGATACGTATACACGTACATACCAACCCTTGTCTCTTAACTTTGTATGGTACACAACTGTATAGATAGATACATTGGTTCCATTTGGATGTTTGCGAAAAGGTACTGAGAAAAGCACTAGTGAGATGTATTGCGTACACGTTTCACGTGATGTTCCCTTTTTCTCTCATTCCTTTGTTCTATATTTATTCGCTCCTCTTTTCTTCTACTTTTTTACACTTTCCTGTACCGCTCAGTACTTTTTCAATGTGTCTAATGTCATTCAAAGACCGATAATTAAACGCTATATTATGTGAAATAAATGAAGAAGTTGAACAGGAATTTTTTTCAACTCATCACATTTAATTAATTGTCACAGACGTTTTACAGTCTGTGTGTATTATTTTTTTTTTTTCATATATGAGTTGTGGATTAATTATATAACAATAAATAATTATAGTATAAGTGTTTTCATATGTAAATGGCGAAAAATTTACTTTTATTTTACAAAGAATGGAATTATAGATGAATAATAGTAGTTAAGAGATTATTAACTATAATTTCGTGAGTTGTTAGGGTCACGTATCCACAATTCTAATCTAAAATACTAAAATTCAAAATGGCGGAACCAATAACGTGAACTATCAAGCATAAAACTTATTGAATTCTTATAAAACTCCAACTTCACGTTTGGAATGTAGAATTTTCTTGGGAAAACCTTTTACCATCGAATTTCATTTAAATCGACTGGATAAAGGGAATATATATATGTCAGAGGGGTTGAAACATTGAAAAGCAGGGAAATGAGCTGAAATAAATTATATAAGAATGATTTCAAATTAAATTCCACAAATGAAAAATTGAAAAGTGGAAATCGTGTATAAATGTAAAGAATGAATTTTTCTCCCATAGTGAATATTAAATTTTATCATTGTGAATTGAAAAGTGTAGACGAATAAGAATTTTCAAGAAATCCATCCAATTCTCAAGAATTCATCTTTCAAGCATATTCAGCATAAAAAGTTTTTGGCCTCGACCCACGCGCGCACTTTTCACCCTCTGGCGTTTATTCCACTACTACTACTTTTACTATTTACAATCCTGTGTATATAAATATATATTCTAGTGTGTATTCTTCCCCTTTTGACCGTCTACCAGATGAAAATACATACGGGCAAGAGAGGTAGAAACACAGTTGAGCACAATTCGTAAAATAGAATTGTCAAGCGTTATAAGCAACTACAAAACTTTAACTTAAAAAATTCGTATAGCTGTTGTTGTGAATTCCCATAACGAGAGTTTTGGTCAAGTTTGTTTCATTCCATTATTTATTCTTCATAATGGGTAAAAATGTCAATTTAGATGATAATTTTCAACAAGTTTTACCCTACAGACACTCAATTTAATTCTAAGTTAGTATAAAACCAGGACAAAACATCAAGAAGAAGAAGAAGAACAAGAAGAAGAAGTGACTAATAGTTCGTTAATGGAAAATATAAGAAAAAAAAAATATATATATTGTAGCACCTACTTTAGATGACAAGAACTTTCCACGGGTAAATTTACTTTATTATTTTTTTTATTCATTTTTTTTTTATATATGGCATTAGGTATCTTGTCGCTCGATAAAATATTATCACTCTTGATAAAGGGTCATCGTTACATACACACAGTTGTATCTGTGTGTATAGAAAGACATGGGGGTTAGATTATTTATTTTCTGATTATGACAGGTTGAAAGTACAATCGATAAAATCCGATGCGCAGGTAAACTACGCGAGTAAAATCAAATGATTGACACATATAATTGTTTGTGTGTGTGTTTGAGTGTTGGTTATATTTATACAAAAGTTATATAAAATGGATGTATTTGCTACTATTATTGTGAGTGACGTGTTGTAATGGCCACGGGAAATACGAATGAGTTGGATGACGGAAAAGGGCACGTCTTCTCCATTCTTCCTTTTGGTTATTTTTATACCTTTTTTATTTTGCCATTCTTTTATTATTATTGACTGACACCATTTGAACCAATTTTTTATTTTAATAGTTAATAATAGAGTACAAATCATAAAGATACTGTAGTATAACGTGATTGATGATACGCACATGTATAGATACATAATGTACTTGATGGAAAAGACCTTTGATGTATCGTGCTATAAATAAATAAATATATAAATCTGCCATTATAAACGTTTGAGGGACTATTGTTATTGGGAGCTTCCGAAAATAAGTGATAGAGAATGATGAAGAGGGTTCTTATATTGCAGAAAATAGGATTATTATTTTATGCAACACGTAAAAAAAATTTTCAAATTTGACAATAATATTTTTCAATCTTCCAATTAATTTTTCGACACAATACCCCAGAAAATAAATATAAATCATTGACATATTATTAGAAACATAGTTCGGGCTATAAAAAATTAATTTACGAAACGAATGGACTATGATTGAGTACAATTGACCCAATAGTTTCCAATATATCATGTCAGCTCGTTGGAGTGAATATAGTCTCAAGAAAAAAAAAAAAAAAACGTATTTCAAATTGTCAGCAGACATTTGTTGACCTTCATGCAGGAAGAATCAATAAATCTCTATAATTTCCACATTCTCAAACGTCTCAACAAAATTCTCCCAGACATAATTATACTAAAACAATATCAGAAAACAATAAAACAAGAGAGAAAATCAATATTTTTCCTGCCGAAACATGACCATTTACCTCTTCAAGGAAAAAAAAAAAAAAAACGTAGAATCAATCAATTATAATCCAAAGAATGCGGATTTTTTCTTCTCCATTCTTTTAATGAGACACGCAAACATATATGTGCAAAATACGCGAAGTAAAAAAAATAAAGAAAATGAAACAAATTGTACAAGCAATATAGATGCAAGTTTCTCTCTTGTCAGCTAGTTGTGTTGGTACTGAGTCACAAAGAGTCCATACATTAATGATATATATCCCTCAAGGAGTGAGTGCGCAAAGTACATAGAGAGGAAAACAGAGTGAAGTGTGTAAGAGACAGAGAGAGAAATGAATGTAAAGGAGAAAAGTCGGAGGCCGCGACGATGGCAATAAAGTCAAGACGAAAATGTACAGCATACACAAGCGTCATATAAACACTCATTTTTTTTTCTTTTTCATCACTCGCCGACTCTTCAAAGCGTGTACATATTTATTTTCGTTCCTTCACCATAATTTTCATGTTCGTTCTCATTATTATTATATATATACATATATTTTGGTTTTAATTTCTATTTTATTCTATTTCTAAAAATACAAATAGAATTAAATGTTATAATGAAAACCATTGTATCGATGAATTCAGAATAAATAATGAAAAATTGTATGACAATGTATCGATATAGTTGATGAGATTGTGTGTTGATATATAATATAATGGAAGCGACGAGGACATGATCGATTGGCGGCGCGAATGCGGAACGTTCTCGTATTTCATCGCGCGTAAAAGAGAATGATAGAGCGATATAATATAGTGAGAGAAAGACAATCGGCGGGAACACCCGAGAATTGCTAGAGGATTAGGTCGCTGTGTGTTACGTCATGGATAAGGGGACTCAGGGGTAATAAGTGAGGTTGATGTGATCGATATATTTGTAGTGGAGCCTTGATATCAAATATTAAAAATAATATTTCATAATTGGAATATTTATTTCATGAACGTGAATATCAATAATTCTATATCTGCATTAAATTTACGTCTCCATTATTTCTCTAACATTGATTCATCTACATAATTAATTTTTAACAATGGAAAATACTTTTCAAGGTCATTGTGAATTGTTTAATAAAATTTAAATATCTATTCTCATATTTATTGATTCATTATGTGAATGTTCTTGTTGACTTTTTATTGCGACTATTAATGTAAAGCATTTTTTTCCACCCTCTGATTTATCATTGTCGGATTAAATATTTCTGTTTATTATTTATATTTAATTTGTCTCAATCGTATTTATTTTTATTTTCAAGAGACAAAACTTTTATCAAGGACACGATAAAGTATTTAAAAAAATTTATTCATTCACTTTTTATGATTATTAATTCATTGTTTTGAGTGTACTTTAGTGACTCAATTGTGAGATAATTCCAATGTCAAGCATTGCTGCCATTCCCTGGTTTATATTGTTGAATTAATTTTTCCATGTTACAATTTGTATTCAACTTATCTTATTCATAATATTAATTTTGTTTTCCAGGTCACAAACAAGCTTTGTCAAGGTTATATAGTAAATTATTTATTCAAATTCAATCATCTGTATTCATATTTAATAATTTATTACTTTAATGTTTGAGTGGACTTCTTTGACTTGATTTCAGGAGAATATCAATGTCAAGAGCTTTTGCTATTCTCTGGTGGCTGTACATAAATTCAATAAGATCTATTCTATGTGTTTTTATGATACTCGAGTGACTACATTGTTATCGACGAAGAATAGACAAGAAAAAGGAAGAAAAAAAAAGAAGCATAAATATAAAGTGTGGCGAAAGAATCCCACTCAAAGTTACTTTCCATCTCGAGCTTCTTTTTTTTTCCCCCCGTTTATTCGTTATATTCTCAAACCCTACTCACGACTATTGAATTCGTATTTTATTCATCTCATCCGTAAGAAAATTTTTTCCACTATCGCCGCGAGGAGCTTTTTTCTTTCTATTCGCTTTTATTTTGCAGATTATTTTATTTGTTGCGATAACGAGGATATTGCAAAGAGGACAAATCACGAGAAACTTTTTTTCTTAATGATAAAATAAATGGAGATTGAATATATATACAGACGGGTGGTATGTATATGTGAATAAATTAAATAGTGCCTCACTCAGCGTGAGCTGAATAAAATGGAGAGAGATTGCAAGTGAAACTATTAAATAGTAGGGTTATGCATATATGTATATAAATATATGTGTTTGTGTGTGTGTGTGTGTGTATGTGTGTGCACACCAGAATAACCAACATGGAAAAGGCTTCAATGAATCCCTCTCAACGACGACCGGAAAGGGACATGAAATGTATTTTTAAATACTTTCATTCATACATTTCCTGTGATAATTTTTTCTTTTTTCAACCAGGGAATAAAAAAAAAAATCATCATATGCTATGATAAAAATTATTCGAATCAAATTTGAGACGTACGATTTGAGACTATTTTGTAAATGGAAATAGAAAGAAAGATAATTTTAATTCAACTGGTAAAATGGGGATTTGAATGTGAATAATTTTGATACTTGTATTGTTTCACGGTTATATTCTTTTTCTATTCAAATTATTTTATTTCTCTTGTCTTGAGAGTTGAATAAATCGATTAAAAATAAAATGAAAGAAAACTTCCAATTAAATTTTATTCGCTTTTCTCTCATCTTGAAAAACTTTATTACACTAACCTCTCGATCTTGTCCATAGTGTTGGGATGTTGAAGAATTGTTTGTTGTTCGGTCATCTCCACGACACATTGTGTGCCGAGCTCAAGTTCTGAAATTATAAAATTAAAACAATCATTAAATTCATTATCATTCCAAAACTCACAAACTTTTGTAGAATTTAATAATAATCATCGAATAAACTCTCTAAATCATACATTCTTTCTTTCGTTATAATAATAATGAATACCAGATTCTATCCATTCCAAACTTTTCCACTCAAACATACATTTCAATTTCTCCATTCCCAATTCATTCTCCCATTTTCAACCCCACCATATTACATACAAAATTATTTATTCATTCATAGTTACCCTTCAATTAAATTAATTATATAAACAAAAAATCCTTTGGCATTTCATTTTCATTTGTTACAGTACCGCAATACATATATTAATAAATTAATTAAATTACATAAATTAATTTTTACAGCCAATGCAAAAATTCACAGAGTCATTTCAAGACGATATGATAAAAGAATAAATTAAAATAGATGTTCTCTACTGCAAGGACATCTACTATAGAATTGAGAATAGATGATAGTGAAACGAAGATGAGATTATCGGAATGCAAGTGTATTAGTGACAGCACCTGGATATAATTCAGGAAGTGTCTGCCCAGATTTGATAGTACCACTGAGATATATGTATATATAGATATCCCGACCTATATATATATATATATGTATTCAGTATTGAACTATTAATATTCAGAGTGTAACAGGGCACGTGTGGACGCGTAATCGTATCACATATACCTTTGGAATATCAAATAGTCCAAGAAGGAATAGGTATAAAACGCTATAGCTTAAACACGGTCAACTATTCTCAGACACACATTTATATTTATATATATCCACAATGACTATGACGACGTTTGAAAGATCGATGGTAACGACTGTAAATGGAAAGTTCATTCACGGTTCGTCTACGTTTTTCCATTTATCTGATCGAATTACCTTCCAAGCCTTTTACTATACACTCTTCTTTTATTTTTTTTTTTTGTTTCTTCTTCTCCTTGCCTTTTTCTCCTTCATAAGTATACTTTTGTTTTTTTTTTCTCTCTCTATTTTCGTTGAGCAAATTCAATAGTTCAGAGCAAGTAATCCATCGCTTGAATAGCCAATATTGAGATTTGTTGTCTCGATTCGTTCATATATGAGTACTCATTTTTATTCAACACTCGTGCTCACTGATGTCAATCAATATTTATCACATCTTATATGTGAATGTATACACAAGCGTAGAGCAATAATTTATCAATCTATGACACGTGTTTTCTAATCGTTATTTATTTTATTTTTTCTAGTCATTTTTAATTGTTACTTTATTTATTTATATATATTCATTCATTGTTATTCGTCCTTTGAATTTTGGTTTCAACTGCTTTGTCAGGTAATAGAGAAAAATTCTTATTCTCTGTTGTTTTATGATTTTTCTTTCTTTTTCCCCCTCCGCAATAAAATAGGGAGAAAGAAAATGCATGAGGGGTTTAAAGGTAACCAAAATGATCCCACCGTGAGACATTCCTGCTCGGACTTTTCGTTCTCGCAATAAATATTTTCGCTGAGACCGTGGGATTTGAAATAAAGCAAGAGGTACAGGGTTGATAGATCACAATTCATTCCTGCAAAACAAAAGCGTTGGATAGCCAGTAAAGAGAAAAAAAAAAAGAAAATATATAAGGACAATAGTAAAAAATATTGCACAGAGTAAAAGTATTTCAGAATGCAAGTGAGACAGTGATAAAAGAGATAGTAGTGAAAGAAAAAGAAAACAGCGAAGATAAAATCCAGACAAATATTGAGAGCGAAAGAAAAAGCAGGGGTGGGTACAGAGAAAGAAAAAAAAAATAAATAATACTAAGGAATTATTGCACACTGTTGAATTTGTGATAAGAAAAATATAAAAAATATATCTTACAGCTGATGCAAGCTGTAGTAAAAGTGACGAGGCAGACAGTGAAAATAAATTTCCTAGAAATTTTGCGCGCACTGTTCAATGACGCATATAACAGTTAACACGTATATATATATATATATATATATATATAACGCCTCCACGTGTTCGCTTGCATGATTCAAACCATATCCTGTATAAGTGAACATAATTTTTGTTTAACGACCATTTAAATTTTCTTCAACACACAGAGAGTCTCTATTCAATTAAATCACATTGATCTTGCACACAGATTAATCTGATATAGAGTCACAATTTTAATTCGATTAGAAAACAAATCTAATTAGAAAATAAAAGGAAAAAAGAAAAGAAAAGAAAAATAGCACATACAAAAATTGTATTTGCTTTCAATTGCAAAAAAAATTCTTGTCTATCATTCAATTATTGACACAAAATCTTTAACTCTACAAATCTACAGAGAAATTAATTTTATTCCCTCTCTGCCACTGTAAAAATCAATCCATTTCCTGACATCATTATGAACGTGCGCGCATCATAATTTGTTAATATTTAATGACAAAACAAACACAAACTACTATATTATTCAACGACACGTGTCGGAATAGAAAAAAAAACTCTCTCACACCAACAGTGTTTACGAATCAAAAAAAAAAAAAAAAAACCCCTCCATTAATTTTGATACCAATAAAATACTACATGGAGACTGTAACATTATAACGAGTGTATATTCCCCTCCATGCGATCGATAACAGACACCGCGTGAGAGAAGATCCCTCTTTCTTTCTCGCTCATTTTTATATATATATATACATATATATTTTTTTTATTTTCTCTTCTCTTTTATGTGTGGGCGTGAAAAAGTTTTTCGGTAGGAGAACTGAATGCGCAACGTGACGACCAATTTATACGACGTATTACCATATTCCTGCAATTGTATTCCACTATCCTTCTTGCGCTCTATAAAAGAATAAGAAAAGTCCCATCCCTCATCTTTATTCGCTTTCAGAAATAATTCCTTTGATTATAATATCGCAATAAAATCTGTTGAATTTAAATGAAAAGAAATGGGAAAAAAAGTAACGGTAGATATAATAATACCATTTCACATATAATATCGTAAAATAATCAATGAAAGCTTCAATTTATAATCAGTAAATATAATTATAAATTAATTGCTATTTCATTTATATTATTATTATTATTATAATAATAATAATGAATCAATAAATATGGGTAATGTATTTATTGATGCAAGTGTTTTTAATTATACACATGTTAAATGCAATCAGTGCAACGTTAAGTGAGCCGCCCTCTATGATGTGCATACACGCAAGTCTGAAACCTATTCATATACATATATTTAATATGCATATGGATACATGTGGTCATTGGTCACGCATACTCGAGGAAGCATAGCCGACAATGGCGATGTAAAACGACCTGCGAAATGGAAATGAATTCGGTCCAATGATTTCCACGAAAGAAAAAGTGTTCAAACGCTCTGGGGAACACTCGGACTGGATGCTCCCTCATATACCATTGCATATTGCCATACACTCTTTTGTTTCTCCCTCATTCCCATCATCCCTCGCTACGTCACTTTTTTCCTCCAATTCGTTATTACAAAAAAAAAAAAGAAAAAAAGAAAAAATCCTATTCGGTCTTCAGTTGGACACAAATATACAGTGAGGGAATTCAACACTCGTGCAGGGGAATAAACCATGGGTAATTCTTTTTTTTTTTTTCTTCTCTCACTCACAGTTCGCCTTTGGGGTCGTAGCACAAACTGTCAACTGGTATGACAAAGTATATACGGTATACGGATAATGTATATTGTATATATGTTGTATAGTGAAAGAGGGAAAGAAAAATGGAAAACTGAAAAGTTATTGCAAAAAACTTTTGCTAGAAAAATTTTTACGCATTTTTTTTTTTTCTCATTAATTATTTTCCCCCATTTTTATTTATTGCTTTTTTGTGTTTTTTTTTTTTTTTTTAATTGAGTGTGTATGTGTATGTGTGGGGTCAGAACTTTCTCGTTTCAAGGTGGCAATATATATATATATATATATATACATATGTATGTATATAAATATATTAATATATATTCTTTGATGTTAGATATGCTGGTTGATGACGAGTTGATGACACGCAAGCCCACAAGAAATTAACAATGATGAGTCACACATGTACACACGTATACATATAAACGAAGTATATATAAAAATATTCATATTGTGTATAACTCATGTTCAAATTATATATTTTACATGCATGTGTATATAATTAAAAATATATTTAATTTGAAAATAATAAGAAAGTGCATGAGATAATTGATAAGAGTAAGTTATCGCAGTGTTATGGAATTTATTTTGACTTGAATTTATGGAGGAAAAATAAATGTGTGGATGATAGAGGAGTGATAACAATGAGAAAAAATAATTGTGTAGTATAATTTTTCGTATATATGAGTTATTGAGTATTTTGAAAAACAATTTGGAATGGAATATATATTATCGCTTAATCCTTTGTGACATACCAATATCACATAATGACACCTTTCACAATTCAGTTTTTAATTTACACTAGTGCTTAATTTTTTTTCTCGGTAGTTTGACATATAATATCGTATTCCGACAATATGAGTGATCGGAATTCATCGATATAATTTAATTGATTTTTGATAAAGTGATTTTTTTTTCGTGTTGTGAGGAAATTATCCAGAGTCAAAATCGACAGAAAAAAATGGTGTCCAATGCGATAATGAGGATTAAACCTAAGACGAACAGTTGGTAAATCCAAAAAAAGTCGTATATTCAACTGAAAAATCTCAGAATATAATAACATTGACCTCATTTTCTTTATCAGCAACCTCTGAAACCTCGGCTTACTGAAGTCCAAGCTATTTCACCACAAGGAAAAATGCTTGAAAGGGTTAAATTCTAATACCCCACATTAATTTCCTTAAACTGTTCCAGATAACATTTTTCTCCATCAATTTTATCATCTCAAGATTAATTAAACTGAAAGTTTGTTCACATAAATAAAATGAATGAACAAAAAAAAGCAATATCGAGTTCGAAATAATTATATCTTCTAAATTCTTGCTCTCACCAATCATTTCAATCATTCAAATAAATTCTCAATTCAAATTTTCCCATCTCCTCTCATCATACCATTTCCTCCCCACAAACGATCGATATACCTATAACAGTGCACATGAAACGTGTGGAAATGTTCCAAAATAGAATCAACACAAAACTTTCATTCTAAAAAGACAAAACAAAAATTAATTTACAATTGAATTTTGTTCACATATATATATACATATCAAATGGAAATAACTTTTCAATGAGTTTACTATAAAAACTAGTTGACTCGTGAGAGTTGACACTGTGTATCAACTAGCATAAAGCAAAATGAAAATTCATAGATTAATAATACATGTATAAATTTAACCATATACCAAATAAACATCACCATATAAATTCAGAAATATTTATATAACATCTCTATATATAAATAGTTATGACCTGTTTATTCATATATAAATAATAAAGAGAGATCAATAGGACAAGTTGTCATTTGTGTGTGGCTGGGTGAAACAGATTTTGCAGTAAATGGCAAAAGTAGTTGGCTTCGCGCTCGTTTTGGTATGTTTAGTCGGTGCATACAAAACAAAATATAATATCTACAAAACAACTGCGTATCCTTTGTCATTGCGCTTTACGACTAGCAAATGTCAAAGTGACAAAGTAACGAATGCTAATTGTACTCTGTTAGTAAAGTTATCTCATATAAATGACTATGAAGAATAAAGTAAATACGGAATCGTCATCATGTTAATACTTCATATATACAAAAATATTTCTGCCATTGTTGCACATTTTCTTAATTACAAAATATCAAAGGAAATATAAATATATAAATATAATGAGATAAAAAAGAAAATCACACGGATGAGGGATTACAAGTCAGGCGAAAGCGTTGAGGAAATATATGCGATAGAGAGTAAATGAGAGCAGCAGCAGTAGCAGTAGCCACATACAACCAAGGCTGAGATTTTTCCAACCGTATAGATGAAAGAAAAGAAAAGAAAAAAAAAACTCGATCTATTACACACACACTGTGTTCAATTACTAGACTTTTTTTTTTTCACTTCTCACTCCTCATTTTTTTTCTTTTCATTACATAAGAGCGACGAGTTGCAATAAAAATTGATATGTATATATAAATATATAATGATACAGATGGTGCAAATGTATTGAATAAATTTACGAAATAATAAAGAATATAAATGAAATAAAATAAATAAATGAAACACGTTTTATAATGTATATGCATATATATGTATATGTATATGCATATGTATATATATATATATATATATATATATCAACGAGGGTGAAAGTGTCATTGTGCATTGCATTGTCACAATCATACGTTGCTATTCAATTAAATCCAAGTCCAAAGTGAAATGATATATCGTTGATAGTTTATCATCATCATGAAGAAAGAAAAAAAAAAAAACATACACTCATGTTCGCCTAGAACGAAAGTGTGTCTCAACTTTATAATTGTTAACAATGAAACAAGATAACGAAGAGTTCCTGCATGCTGTGAACGAAATAATTAATAATTTATTTATATAAGTATATTTGTTTATATATTAATAAATATATGTATAAATGTATGGATGCTTGTGTACATGTACATGTTTAATATTATTTTGACGTGTGACATTGTGTGCTTACCTCGACGATTAAACGGCCTGACCCGAACGGCAACCTTTATTTTATCCGTGGCCATGATTTCACATTAAACAACCCCGGTTACGCGCACAAAAATTTGTATGAATAAAATCACAATAAAAATAGCTTAATGCAAAACGTACACACTGTCTCGACAATCACATATTCATTTTTACGGCGCATTATTACCAACCCATAACGCGGCCTTTCATCCTCGCGAACGGCCACTACGTCCAACCGTGCTCGTGACACACTTCGCCATATTGCTTTTGGATCGGCCCGTGCGGACGACCTCCTGCTCCCTCCTTGATTTAACTGCCCTTCACCCCCCTTATGTGTGTACGCAACACTCGTATGAAAATGTTTTTTTTTTCTCTCGGTGAGGGCGCAACGTGTCGGGTGACGGTGTAATTATTATGGCGGAATAGTACTGTCGGCAATGCAGTTTTCACTTTGGCGTTAGTAGTTGATGGTTTTTAGGTTATGTTTCCAGGGTTATGCAGCTGTTACTATTTTCTCTCGAATCATGGTTCTATTTCAATGTTAGCGTTATTGCTCATTTGTGTAGAATAAGGTTAGGTGTGGTTATGATTTGCATAAAAATTCATACTGATTTTAGAGGAAAATTGAACACTGATTGGCGTTGAAAATGATATATTGAGAAGTTGTTCGAACAAACGACATTATGCTTGATAGAATATTTTTTTCTCTGCCGGTATTACAGTAGTTCGATATAAAAACAAAAGAAGAGCATTGGTATTCCGCTGTTGCGCATACACGTCTGCGCAGTAAACTTTATCAGATTAAATAATATTTCCCGCTCTAGCATGTTTATCATTTGTTGAGGTTATGTTCGATATTTTTGGCGGATTTGTAATACATAAAATATTGTTCCGATGTGGAAATTTATATTCTCAATATGATTATTAAATTGCAAAAAATAGTGAATTGCTCTTCGGAACATCCGGATTTTCCAGCATCAAATCTTCTGCATAATCCACCGCCAGCACCGTGGAAATGTGCTAAACCTGGTGAATTGCTTGCTACAGTTATATTTGAGTTGCCAGAGTCCACTTGTATTATTGGTTTGGATATTAGCAATTTTCGTTCGTGTATTGTTGTTGTAACAGCATCAACATCTGCTGATCCTGATAATTGGGTGCCAGTTGTAAATCATCAATTTATGACACATGACGAGGCAGCAAATAATAAATTTAGAGATCAAGTTCAACTTTTTACCAAAAATGAACTCAATACGGATACATTAAAAATAAAATTTGATCGTGTTAAAGTAACATGTATGCAAGCTGCAAACCTTAGAGAATTATTTGGCCTCAGTTTTTTTATCCTCCGTACAGAGGTTGTTGTTGATATGGGTATAGATGTATTTGGTAGATTCAAATTAAAAAATGAAGAATCTGATAAACCAAGGTCGGATTTTAAGGAAAAATATTTGCGATTATTTCCCGAAAAACAAAAATCATTTAAGGAGGATTTGATTGAAAAAATGAGAGAAACTGCAGCTAATAAATTTAATAAACGTCAGGAGGAAAATAGAACGCCCAAGAAACGACCACTGTTGGAAAAACTGGAGGCTGGAAAGAACGAAGAAGTATTTGGTAAAAAAACACCTGAAGATAATTCTTCAGACGCCACAAATTCTTTGACTACGAATGGCCAATCGAAAGACATTGTACGAACACCATTTGGTGATATTGTTCAGTCCACAGATGTGAGGAATAAAACAACTCCACAGAGTAAAAAAAAGCTGATTAATGATAAAGTTACAAGGAAAAAGCAAACTAGAATCTCTGATGATGATGACGACGATGAGCCGAAGGCAGGACCAAGTCAACGAAAAAATAACAATATTAAAAATAAAGTCGAGAAAAAACCAACGACTAATTCGAAACGAAAATCATTGGATGATGACGAGGATGATGATGAAGACGAGGGAATAAACTCAAGAAAAGCCAAATGCACCGCGTGTCTGAAAAATTCGCAAGATAAAATATGTAAAGTTTGCAAAAGATTACCGCCACCAATTCCTAAAGTAAACACTCCACGACCAAAGAAACCTAAAGTCGTCGTTGCGCCCAAAAAACCATTTTCCAAACTGCTTGATAATGTTAAATTTTCTTTGAGTGGTTATGTTAATCCACAGCGTGATGAAATCAGGAAAAAAGCATTGAGAATGGGGGCTAGATATATCGCTGATCCAAATACTACTAATAATAAATGTACACATTTGATATGTGCTTTCAATAATACTCCAAAGTTCCAACAGTTGAAGGAACACGCGAATATTGTGTCACACATATTTATTGAAGAATGTTTCGACCATAAAAAAAGGTTAATGTTGAATTTATTAATGTGATATTTATTCTGAATGTATGAATTCATTCCTAAATTCATTTAGGTATCCGTGGAGGAGATATGCATTGATCAAAAAGGAAAAAAATCGGCCTGAAAGTGAAGAGGAAATCGAGGGTTCCACATCGCCTCCACGACCACCAAATCCTTATGACCAAGATACTGAGGATTCTGATGGAGACTATTGAATTGTGGATCAATTTCAATTTCTTCCTCACGATGAAGTAAAACCAATTGTATATATACATATATGTATATAGATATGAAAATTGTGAAGTGTTTTATAATTATATCGATTTCATAATAATAAATTCATTATTCTTCCAATCCAATCTTTCATCTTTTATAATTACTCGCATGATTATCGATATAAAAATTTTGAATCTCGTGTGGATAATACATCCGCCATTTTGTGTCGTTCTTCAAAAATTCCGCTTTATAGCGGGAGTTATATGAAAAAATCGATGATTGTATCGAAGCGCAACAGTTTGTTTTTTTTTTCAATCATCTCTTTCGGAAATAAAAATTCCTCAACAATTTTTGCGTCCGGCCCTGACCTATAAAAAAAAGTTACAAACAAATTTCAAATGTAATTTGTGTTAAATTCTATCGTTTCATCTACTCTAAATTCTCAGTATAATCTCAACCTCCCTCTCCATTCCATATAAAAGAGCCGGAAACGTATCTCTTTCTCTCTCTCTCATCGCGAAACGCCGGCATTTTCTTTCATGTAATATCGCCGCGCAATTTCCAAGTCACAACACAAAATTCGTTTGTCATTGTTCACAATTGACAGACGATGGCAACTGCTTCGAATGATTTTTTTGCCTTTGAATTATTGAACAAATTTGTGGACAATCAATTGTGTAAGAAAGAAGATGTAATTATATTATTTACACATTGGTATTTGGTGAAAAATGGATTCAAATGTATTGGATTAGGTGATGCGGTAAGTATTCTAATCATATACTTCCCTAAATCTAAATATGCGCCTTAATATATTTACAACTATCAAACATCACAAATAAATATCTCATTATTCATTTCATAAATATATTCATTTGAATATTTGTATTGAAGTTATATGAAGTCGCGAATATAACCTAAAAAGTTGTTTTTGTGAATTGTCGCGATAAAAAATATTCTAGAAAACAATTGACGGGAATGAAGAAGGTTCTGAGTGTTTACCAGATGGTTGGAATAATCAAGAATTTTATTCATTGAGATATGTAAAAGATGGTGAGCTGAATATTCTACTTGGAAGAAGATCCGATGATAATTTGCTTCTTAATTTGTTGGTAAGAAATATACACATATAAATGTTTACATTTGAATATGAAATCGATTTGTTGACTACCCTCCGACACATACTGTATTGACCATTTTCAGAGAGTGAAAGATAATTCTGTGAGCAATGTAAAATTTCACATTGAATCAACAGTGAATGCAATTCATGGACCATTGTCAATGCAAATACCGAACCATCAGAGTGTAATGCATGAAATTAATACATCATTGGTTGAACCAATTGTACCAGGGAGTGGACGAGAAATATCAACTCAAACAGCATCACCACGCAGAAGTACTGATGATGTACCACAATTACCACCGTACAGAGATGATGATCCTTTAAGGGTAGGGCCACCACGTGGACCGCAAATGCCACGGTAATAATAAATATATATTATTAAGATTAAATTTTCTATCCATAAATTTCCAGGTAACCCATGAAACCGATGAAATAATATCCAACCTGTGGTCATTTCGTTTCTTCTGATCATCCCAAAATTTTTTCCTACATTCATTTGTAATTATCTAGTGCACGAAGTATTAATTGTAATATCTATTCGTTCAATTGTTTATACATTAGTTCTATAAGTTAATTGTTTCTGATTTGTTATTGGACAATGAAGGGGTTTCTTTGAGGAAGATCCTCGTGGAGTTGGCAGAAGAGATTTGGACCCATTTGCGGGAATAGGACCAAGAGGCGGTGGAATGATTTTTGATCCTTTCCCGCATGGTGGACGTGTCCCGATGGATCCAATGAGACCTGGTGGATTAGGTGGTCCAGCACGATTACCACCGTAAGTGTTATTCACTGCATCAACTAAATGTTCTGTTGATTAAAATTTTTTATGGTAATATATGTTTTATTTATTTTTTAGTGGTGCGATTCCACCAGGTGCGAGATTTGATCCATTTGGTCCACCAGACATAGGTAGACCTCGACCACAGCCAAGAAATCCCGATCACGATCATTTCCCACCACCCGGATATGATGACATGTTTATGTAAAACAGCTGATGCATGAAATCCGAATTATTAATTGATATTAACAGATAATGAATACAGTAATTATCTATAAAAAACTGAAAAGAATAATAAATAAATATTCATTCACACGATACATCCTCCACTGTTGTTTTTTTATTACATTTTATAATTGATGTGTACAATACAAATAACAGAAAAAATATATATATTATCATACAGTTATGAGTGGTATGAAAGAAGAGTCATGTGTTGATTTATTTTTTCTCTTTTGAAAACATCACGATTGTCTTATTGGAAAATTTACAATTTTTCTTTATTGAGAAAAAAAAATGTAGTGAACAGAATGAATATAAATAATAAAAATCATGACATCGGTAGACCTTCGAAAAAGTAATTGCGGCAATGACAATTGGAAATCAAGTTTCTTATGTAATAATTATTTATCGGTTAAATGATACGATTTATTTTTTGTTCTTCTTTTTTAGTTTCTATTGCTTTTTTTTTTTTCTGAGTGTTCCGACCCATTTTTCTGGCAGGTGGTAGAAAAAGTGGAATAAAAGGGATAGAGAAAATGAAAAAATGTAGATGAATTGAATATCACTTAATGGAGCACTTTTAATCAATGGATCATTGATGAGTAATATTAAATTATATCTCTGTGATATCAACTATAATCCATCAATCGAAATGTGTTTTTTCTTTTATGGAAAGAAAAAAAAGAAACAATGATACTATTTTTCTTATGTCTATTCCTAATTGGTTTTTGTTTTTTGCAACTTTTTAACATGAAAAAAAAAATAATATCACAGGTGCGCGTATTTGAAACCACAAAATACTTGAGTTTTATTCCGAGACGCTTGTTACACACACACTTGGAAAAGAAGAATTGCGTGAATTATATATACAAATATATAAACCAAAAAAATATTTTTTGTTATTTCGTTCAGTTTTTTCCTATTTTTTGTTAACAATTGGTAACTTTTCTTCGTTCCTCCCTGAATAAATTGCTCAATTTCTTAGTGAGTAGATATGCTGTGGATTCCAGTTCGTAAGGAAGCAAAATTTCAATTTAACTGGAAAAAAAGTACTGTTTTTGACATACACAATGATAAATTAGCAAATACAATAATATTATATGTATATGAAATTTTCTCGGGCTGCAAGAACGACAAGTTCTACAATAATGGCATTATTCAAATATTTTTTAAGCTAAAAGGTGTTTTGAATATGATTATATTATTTTGTTTGTTTGTTTATTTTTTTTTATTACGAATGTCCATAGTCCCATCCTCTGATAAAAAATATTGCAGTTCTCTGATACATTACAGAAGAAAAAAAAAATCGTAGAGTATTTTATTCTTCCTTCGCCATTTTCGGAATTTAATTTTGTGTCTGCCACATATATTTGTGAATGTATTTCTTCGTGAGTTATTATTCGTTTTTTTATTTATAATACATTTATTGTAAGAAGCTAAATTTTTCCACTCTCCTACTCTCGCTTCTGCTCTCTATTGATTGTTTATCCATTCACATACAACGTTGGAATTAAAATATTGTAGAAAATGTTGACTAATGGTGTAAAAAAGTCCAATGAAATTATTAATTTTTTTTACCCTTCAAATTGCCAACAAGGATCATCGGCGTACGTCATTACTTATCTATTTTTTTTTTTATGAAATGAGATAAATACGGACGGTCATGCGATAGAATTACCATTAGCGCAATTATATATATTTATGAATATGAATTAAGTACTGTTGTGTGAATTGATTTGACTAGGTGGTAAAGCATTGTTACATTTATTATGTGCTGAAGAAGAATGAAGAAGAAATACATTCACGAGTTGTCAGGCGAGAATTGAAATTGAATATTTATATTCTTCCTTTTCATTTATTTATTTTTCAATATTAAATTCTTTCATTTCATTTGTGAATTTTTGCTAATGTTTTCCTTTTTTATTCCTTCATGTTTATATTTTGTTTTGAACACAGTTTAACGTGGCGCACAGCGTCACTGACAATTTTACAAGAATTCGGGTGAGCCAATCAAGAAAACAAAGAGAAGAATTGTTTGACTCACTTGTAATTTTTCCAGTTATTTTTTTTTTTGTCTATACTTGTGAAAAAAATTCGAGTGAATAAAAAAACCGATAGTTCACGACACGCAAGTATTTATCGAACGGGAGAATTAAATAATTGATATTGTTTTTCTTTTCTCATTTCGTATTGTGGCTTTTGCATAGTTCAATTTTGTCATTTCATTTCAATTCTTGTTCTTTTCCATTCATAAAATTGCCATTGAGCTAAGATATAAAGTGATATTACAATCGTTCTTATTCGGAGTGAATTGACATTCTCGCCTTTGATTAATTCAAGTTATAACGCAGAATCTTCATTGATTTAAAAATAAGAATTAGAAAGAGTGTACACAATCCATGAAATCGGCGTGCCATTGGAAATGCAACACGTGCGCCTTCCCCTAACGCATCTGTTTATTTTTTTTTCTATTCTTTGTAATTATATTTTAATTTTATTCAATTATTAAAATCCTCCGATAACTCAGAGAACACTTTTTTTTTTATATTGCGATAATTACACACTACATTTGATATACATTTATATTAATTGTATATAACTGTGATGTTTGGTGAATATAATTGCACGGCAGATATTGATGGGAATTACAGAAGAACAAAAAAAAAAAATACCATTCGGAATTATTTGAACTCTACGATAAACATTAAACACATTTCATTTTGTTAGCTTCTGTTTGTATTCTTTCGTTTACAGTTTATTGTCGAGGCATTTTAATAATAATACAAATATTGTTATGGCTCTTTATCAATCAAGTAATCGCATTTAAAAAAATACGGTATTGCCTATAAAGCTGCCATAACAATAAATACACATTCAATTATACACAACTTAAATCCTTCTAAAAAAAAAAGAAAAGCAGAAAAATTCCTAATTTCGGCGACAAAAAAAAATGATAAAAAAAAATATTAATCAAAATTGCTTCTTTTAATTCACGGTCATACCATTTTTCTTTCTTGTCTGTTTTATGAATTAAAGTGATCATTTTTTTATTTATTATAAGTATCAAAAAGAATTATTTTCAATTGAATACACATGCTTATGTATATATGTATATATAATAATGATTGTATAATGTCAATCAGTCAATTATTTTGCGTGACATAAAAGAAAAAAAAAAAGGAAGATTAAAAATACACAAATTACTCGACTGATTAAAATTCCATTGAAAAATAATTTTGAATTGGCAATATGCCATTTTGTTTGTTCTTGTTTTTAGTCGTATATAATAATGTTGGTTGGTTGGTTGCATTTCCATTGATAGGCCATTTTAGAATATTATAATCGGTACAAATACGTCACACGGTGTGTCGTCAACATTCAATGTTTTTTGCTTGGTTTTGCGTGAACCTATTTTTAACCAATGATTAAAATTAGTTTTTATTTTTTTCCATCGTGTTGTTGCTTCGAAATTCATCGCACCTATTATTTTTTTTACTTTTTCGTTTTATCTACTGGACGCAGCACGAATTTTTCTGTCCATTCTTCAGCTTGAGTCGTGATTTAGGACGATATTTCTCCAAATAGGCCAACTGCTTGGCATTGATTGCGCCACGTCTCTTTCTGTGAATATTTAAGATAACATTTATTTAGGAGATTTGATTGAAAAAGAAATCAATATTTAATTAAAATTTAATCAATTTGTGGATACGTACTCTCGAATAAGTGCAACGGCATCTTCATACTTGAGTCCAAGCTCAATAAGCGCCAATGCAACTAATACAGGCGCTCTGCCCAGTCCAGCTACACAGTGTACCGCCACACATGCTTCGGGCGTCTCTCGGAATCGATTTTTCAATAATTCAAACCACTCATCCACCACCTGAGAACAATTTGAATAATAAACCATACATTAATATATTTGTAATCGTCATTTTTCCCTAGAAAATAATTTAATAATACCTTTCGATAATATAAAAAATTATTTACCTCATTCGGTGGCGAAGTTCCATCATCAAAGACTAAGTCTAGAACATTTATTCCCTCGGATTTAAGCTCATCGACTTTGTACGTTGGTTCACAGACCCTCACTACCTCCTTCACATTGTGCTTTTTCAGTTCCTTTAATATAAAAATTAATTGGAAAAATTAATTCCAGTCTTGGAACAGGAAGAAAATATTGATTTGATATTTCACCCATTGAAGCATACTCTTTTACACCTTACTGAATAGGTTATAATTCGGGATGTAGGGTTTTAGTGTTGATTCGACGGAATATCAAATTTACTTCATTTGGGGTTTTTCCAGTGTTGTTCCAGAAATATATAAATAATTATACAATCACTGCAGAAAATCATGCTAGGGGCGAACAAAATGAGAAACTGTTTGAACAGGTGCTTTTAAGGGATTCTCATAGAGGGAGAGTATGCCGCAAAAGGTTGAACAGGAATACCAGGGTGAAATATTGAAGAATTCGATTTTCTTTTATGTATTCTTGAAGTACATATTTCCAAAAATATGTGATTGGAAATATTTAGTCAAAATTATCTCTAATAACTTTCAATTGTTAGTTAATTTTCCGATTCTCAACCATTCCATAAATATTGTAGAGAAAAATTCAATTGTTCAAATCTCCCTGGTGTCTTCCCGTAAATATTTTTTATTCACTTTTGTATTTTACTCACTTGGATGAAGGTATGAATAGTCTGATCATTGGGCCGATCAGTAATGAGGAACTTCATGTATTTATATTCAATTTCGGCGGGAGCCGGTCTGATATCTTTCACCCTCATGTTGCTCATTTCCTTTTCCACGGCGGGGATTTATTTAAAATAACTCCCTTGCCTTCACACAACAACAACAATTATTAATATTATTGTGTTCTTGTCTTGGTTTTATATTGTGATATCAATTAATTCAAGATCCCTCCCGCAATACGGAAAGAATAAAAAAGAAAAGGAAAAATGGATCCAATGTCTTCTGCGTTAAACTGCACTATTTTGTTATTTTTGTTGATCTTTTTTTTTCTAGCAACAATGGCTGGATTTGAATTGTAGCCCATACATAGATGTCAGTCTTATAATGTTGTTTTTTTTATGTATGTTTGTATTATTAATTGTTTTTCTCCTTCAAATTAATCTAAAGTGTTCAAACTCGTTATTTTTATACAGAGGACGAGAACAATGGATTCACATGTGTCCCTCGGAAATTATTTATTTATTTCCTATTAAGGGAAGTGCGAAATCCGCTAACAACTCGAGGGCTGCATTAGACGGTGATATGCCTTATTCGGAAGATTATCTAAAAAATAAACAAAAGTAATAAATGATAATCAAATCATTATTACAATACTCCAACATGAACATGAATAAAAATAATATTTTTTCTCACCTATTTGGCACTGAATGCTCCTCGCCAAAGTGCACTCAGCAAACTACAACGCCTGCATACATAATAATTACAAAAAAAAAAGGTAAAAAAAAAAAAAATGTTCCTTTCTTCCCTAATAATTGAATTGTCCTATATCTTGCGTGATGACTAGCTGATGAATTTTTCACGGTCTCTCTGGTGGTGTGTTGATGTTTCGATGATGATATTAATTAAAATACAATGATAATAATAATAATAATAATAATAATAATGACAATCTGGATTACTTTCAATGATGTAACGTTTCACCACCACCACTACACACTTCCGCGCCACAAAAAAATTTTTCTTTCTTCCTTTTATCCAGCTCACAATATATATATTGGACGTACAATATTTTCAAGGGGGATTGGGCGGGAAGGGTCTCGTGTCTCTCTATTTGTGTTGAGCCTGGCAGTATTCTGCGCTGTCCAGCTGAAACTCCATGTATGTGAGGATACACTCACCAGGAAACTGTAACAATAAAAAAAGAACACAACATGAAATTACTATAAATTACATTGAAATAAATAACTGATGAAAATAATTCAGACATTGAACTTGGTTTTGTTTTGTCTTGATCGATTTTTTTTTTCTTTTTTTTTCGTTCTTCTTTTCGGATAAGAATCACATTTATATATCGCAAAATAAAACGATGTAATTTATTTTCAGCGACGTTAACATATACGAAACACAGATGAAACACAAACGAATTTATACATTGAGTGAAATGTGCGCCAAATAAATCTGTGCCAAATATTTCTTGTTGTGTATATACAAACAAAAACATATATATATATATATTCCATTTTTTATTTGAATATGTACGTACACAATTATTAGAAAAATTTTTCAACCGTGACAAGAGTACAATTATTGAGCTTATTTATAAATACTTTACGCACGATTAATATGATATATATTTCTGGCTTTTAACATCAAGGTAATTCGCCTGTGAAGTGATTTATTTGCATGCAATATATATTCATATATAGATTGTTGTAATTCTGCCAAGAGTGAAACGACATGTTTGAATTTGTGTATATTTCTCAAACCATTTCCGTTCAAATCCCCGATGACAAGTGCCACACAGAGAAGACTTTTAACTTGACCTTTTTTCCACAATCAAGAATGTCTAGGTCAATATTCTCTCTCGTTTTAAATGATGAGATATGATTTAGATTTATTTGATGACAACAAAAAAATTAAAAGAGAAAAAACAAAATAATAACAACAATAGAACGAACGGGAATTATGGTTACGTTATTTTTCGCGTGATACATTTCAATGTCATGTTGAGAATTATCCCAATGAATAGATACATTCAGATATATATAAACACAAGTATATGCTGCCTTACCACTCTGGTATTCAGTTCAATTCTTAGCAATTGACATAAATTGATAAATGTTAAGAAAAAAAAATTAATGCCAATAATAAATGTCAATAATTTAGTATGTCTTGATTGAAATTATCGTCATTTTTATTTCTGTGTTTATTTTATCAACACTCATGCGTTGACGAGAATTTTATTTGTACACGTAGACTGTTATATATGTATTAATTTACATTGCTTTACATAACAGCAACAATACATACACTAACACACAAGATTAATGTTGACGGTCGTGACGTCAAACATGCAGAAATCCATCATGATCAGATTTAGCGAATTATTCCTGAGAAGATTAGAATTTAATCACAGTAAAAAAATAATAATAGAAAAAAAAATATATAAAAATAATGACAATGAGAACAAGATTGGAAATAAGAAGGGGAATAATAATAAAAAGTGGAGAAAGGATGTGGAAGTATTTTTGAATAAGATTTAATAGAGTGAAGAGGATAGAATTTTTCCTGACTATGCAAATCAGTGAGTGAAATTGATTGTCTTCTCTTTTTTTTTTTTTTCTTCATCCGCTTCAAGGACACATATATTCACAGTTGCATGGACACACGTGTCTCATGGAATTCATTTATCGTCAGTAATTTGCTATACATCGAGGCAAGTTCACACATGTACAGTATCTATTATCGTATACAATAAAGTAAAAAATGAACGATATATAAAATAAAGTTTCTTCTCTTTTTTATATTGCAATATATTCATTTCTCTTCTCTGGATGTTGATTTATTCAAATTTACTATTGCACACTGAAATATTATTTTTGATTATAATATATGTATATAAGAAAATTTATTTGTACAATAGAATTATCTTAAATCGTACCACAAATGGTAAAATATCGCGTGCAACTTGAATAGTCGCATTGTGAAAACCGCATAACTAATTTTATGTCGTGGGACACTGCAGTAATCTGTGACAGTGACTTCTCTACATGTAAATAAATTGTAAGTGAAATACGATAGGAAAAAAAGGGAATATAGATATACAAATAAAAATTTATTACGTATACTGTCAACATCACTGCGAACACAGAGACATAAATTTACTTTACACTTGTCAAGGTGATATAATACATAACAAAACCATTTCCGCGACGATAATTCATAAATAATGTTGAATAAATAAAATAATTGTAGATTTTGTGATTGTTTATTATTTTTTTTTTTTTTCGTCATGCACGTTTGTATTTTTAAGTTGTAATGGATTTTTCTAATATAACTAATACAAACGAAACTGAAGAATTATACAACAGTTTCTAAAGAGATAAAACGAATATAATACACGAGGGAGAAAGGGAGAATGACGTATGTGAGTGAATATGGATGCACACATCACATCAACGTAAGAGATAATAATATTGGCAGTGAAATATACGCATATACATATATAGTATATGTCCGCAAGTCATGTGATCATTGTATTGCGTCTAATCCGTCAAATAAAATCGCGCAATAGTGACACGTGAGTTTATTGTGCGCATTTTCTATTTTAAAAATGAATAAATATATTCATAATAATTTCATTGTTTTCACTCACAAATGTTTGTAAATGTAATGTGGAAAAAAAGGTGTTTGAGAGAAATATATTTACTTAATTACGCATGGTAAAAAAATTTATGGAAATGATATCAACGTTTGTGAATAAAGAATTTTAATGATACCCACTGATATAAACTCGCCAGATTTAATTTGACAAAATGTCATACATCATCTTATCAAAAATTAATAATCAGATAATTTAGAAATGAAACTTTATATCAAGAAAGTATAAATAGAATAAAAAAATGATAATGATGATGATAAAAGTTCCGGATCAGTATATATATATATATATATATCGTAAATTAGTTTGGCTTAGTAGAAAAATATTAGTTTATCATCCCAGATGCTACTTGCGGTGTACATAAATGAGATCCTCGTATAAACAGTTACACTATATATATATGTATAATTATTTATACACATATAGGTATATCAAAGTCGTAAACTAATGTGTCGTCGGTTGAACACAAAGTGTGTATAAACGACTTCATTGTGTGTGCAATAAAAACTGAAAATTAAGCAAATAAATACGAATGCAAAACAAAAAAAAATGAATAGATGAAACATGAAAAATTGCAAATCACATGAGATAATGACTTTGAAATAATTATTGATGTTAAATTATGTGAGTGAAAAATAATCGATTGCATTCCCTTCACCCTGCCATCTTATATCTGTCTCTTACACTCTTCCATTTATCCTCTGCTATTCTAATTTGTTTGGTCACTCAGGCTTGAAACGCACTCGAGTCTCGAGGACATTTAAAAATAATTTACCTATGTAAATTTTCCGCATTCATTATTGTACAAAAATACACGTACATATAAATAAATAAATATATATATTTAATTATTTATATATAATCTATAATATGTATGATACGTAGTATATAATTTCCTGCACCCATAAATTGTCCATTTATTCTATGTCGTTAAAGATAAAATGCGCACGTGGATGACCGAAGGACACGTTATATTGAATGTCTAGGATACGTAGAGAAATAAAAAAAAAAAAAAAGGCAGATGAAACGATCACATACACCAATAATTTAATTGCTGACAGAATAACGCAGTGTAGTTATCCAATCAAGGCACAGTAAACAACAGAATTAATTGACAACAATGTGGAATAAACATTTCACAAATTTTTTCCATGAAATTGATTATCACTAACTGCTCTTTGGACTCCCAAATTCCACTCATGATATGATCGCACAATTTTTCAATTCGGCACGACCAATTCCCCCTACAATGTACAAAGTTATTTCCAGATATTACAAATGTCTTGGACACAAACATCGATTGAGATATGATGACGTTAAATGTAGAATTTAATGCAATATGACGCCGAATTATTTCATCAGAAATTGATTGGTATACATTCGTCACAGATAAACTTTGACGATTATTTTATTTCTCGCAATTCTCGCAGTTACTTAGTGATATCACGTTTTATAAAATGAATGTACACATGTATATAATCGTTGCCTATGTAAACATTTTATGCAATATATCGTTGCTACTTTGTCACAAGTTTTATTGGTTATCAACATTATCAGCCAAGTTCATTTCGATATAAAGTTGCACAGCCGTTTTAATTCTACGCATTTAATTATGAATAATTACTCAATGTTTGTCATTCGCATATATTACATTTAGTATTATTTAAAATCATTGAAACAACACGAGTCATCAAGTTGTAAGTTTTCTTCAATCCCTAAATAAACTTTCAAGATTCAAATATCAACATTGAATATTATCTCTCAATATAGTAAATGTTATCAAGCTATTATTTAATATATTACATATACCTCAATGTCATTTGTTGATTCAACAAGTGAAGAGAGAGAATCCCAGTTCCATTTAATTCCCACCTATCCGTATGATTGTCACAAGCGAAATAATAGAATTGAAAAAAAGGAAACACTCGCCAAGCAACGAATATATATCTACATTTAGCAATCCAGGCACAATTGCCACACCACCAAACAGTCACATCTTACATTCAAATCGACACTTCACAATTCATCATATATAGATTCTTTATATCACGTATATTATATGAATAAAAATTGAAAATTATTCTAAAAAACCTTTTAGCAATAAGTATATATAAATAAAAAATAGTTTCAAGTTCGAACCACGTTTGGGGTATGAAGAACAGCGTTTATCGTATAACAACACTGAATAAATTACATCAGAATTGTGGATGAAGGCAGATACTTCACATTTAGTGATTGAAATTCGTGCAGTTGTTGAATAAAAAAAAACAAATAAACAATACAGATAAATATTAAAAATGAACAATAATTTTTTAGCAATACTATCGCGTAGTCACAGTTGTTGCTTGACGGTCGCGCGTTGAATCTGGGCCAACACACATCAGAGCGCAACCAGAGAGCGAGAGAGACGAATGAAAATAGAATAATGTCGTCGGCTAAGATTGGCTCTGAAGAGGAAGGAGAAGAGAGTGGAATTGTCGAGACATTATTTTCCCCTATACGCCTTCCGCGCATTTTGAGAGAAGCGCGTGGATTTCCATCCCGACTCAGCCTCCTCATGGTTTTAATATCCTCTCCCACCATAACCATCAATGGCCAATCCCAGGATTCGATCATGACGTCATAATTTCCCCTGTGCTGAACGCACGTTGATAGTTCGCGTTGTTGCCGCGTGGTGGATACTATTTTAACCGCTGAAATCGGGGATTCCCCATTTGGGTTAATTCATTATTCAAGTCTTGTGTTCACGATCCAATTTCATGGTCCAAGTTTGTGAATTAAGATAAAATTACTTGGAAAGGGTGGACGCACATGACATGGATGAAAAAAAAAGGGATAAGAATCTTGGATGAAAGAATGTATACGGTTTCATCTTTTCATACAAGTTGGTAACTTTATGTCGATGAATTTAGCAATCAGGCAGCCTACCTAAAGATTTTCAAAGTCGTCTCTTCTTTCACCCTCGTAATGATATTCTGTGGGTCGCATTGTAACTGTTATAAAGATGAATTAATCATTGGTGCTACGTTGACTGATGTCTTCATAACAGTTATTCTTTGATATTCAAATTAATATCTTTGGTTTGGAAGTGTGTGTCTGTGTCAAATCCATTATATATTTCTCATATCTCAAATGAATTCTTTTATTCTGGTTGCTACTAAGTCATTGATAGAAATTTGGTTATGTATTTCTAACGGTCGCCGAATTTCTCTCCTTTTTCGATTTCATCAAGTAATATAGCTGTTTCATTTTTAGCTGTCTGTATGACTATTCCCGTTCCTTCTAAAGCTTTCATCTTCCATAAATAGTTTTTTGTATTCGTACAATTTCTCTCGATTCTGTTACGAATAGCTGCTTATGCTTTTGTTTTACAACAGAATTACTCTCTTAGAATTCTGCAACTGACATTAGTTGTTATTAATATCTCTTCCAATTTTCCTTGTTACCAGTTTGTCCTACAATCCACCCTTCTACTGTTCTTTTATTTGCTATTCTATCAATCTTCTCATTTGTCCAATAATGCATTACATATAAACATAAACTTGGGTTCACACATGCGATCATGACATCATCTTTATTCATCTAAATGAAAACCTCATTGGAGAAACTTTAATCGAATAATTGAATTATCAACACATTTGTTATCACTACAAGTTAACCGAGCAAAAGTAAAATCGTTTACCCGCATAATTTGCGGTTGAGAAACACACCAAGTTGATTTTTGTCTTGTGAACAGCATTACCACAAGGCAATCGCGCTGGATTTAATTAATTGTTGAAGTGGAGTTTGAAAACCAAGAGTAACTTCAAACAGCAACTACATTCCAGAGAAGTTGCTGTTGGCAAATATATATATATATATATATATTTGTGTATGTACACTTCACGTTAAAGTATGCTCGTGCGGGCGCCAGACAAGTTTAGTTCGTGCAGCCACAAAACATGTTTATATCCTACAAGTTCGACGGAGATGTGTACACGGTAGTTAACGCACGCGCCAAACGTTTTCTAGGTCGGGTTAGTCGGTTAAGCCGTAATAGAAGGCATGGTCATAGTCATATTTATTTATAACTATAAACAAAAATGTATGTAAAAAACTTTGATGAATTATATCTGCGTATTTTCATCAAATGCTGATGGGGATTTTTTTTTGCCACAGGCAAAAATAAATCATAATTGACCATAAGAACAGGGCTTGGAGAAATAGCGGTTTGTCAATTTGAGTTTATAGTATAGAAAGTGAGTCATGACCTAAATAATTCCCCATTATTTTTCATTGGCTTGAACTTTGCCTCGGAGCATTTCAATCGAGACAGTAATTAAAATCAATAAAATTCAATATAACATTTTGATCATTACTTGACTGAACTTGGAACATATGTATATAAATTTATGATGAATATCAGACCTCCCTAATTATTATTGTAATTATTCAATCGTGTAGTAGATAATCCCTCATGAGATAACAAATTTCTAGACCCAACTAATTGTTTGGTAAAACCAAGTGAGGTTTATCGATTATAAATTTCAATATTGAAAAATTAATGACATTATTATTCACAGATAAATTTTTACTTTACAATTTTCTATTCATAGCACATCAACATTGTGGTTCAAATAGTCAATGTCACGGCATAACATTATGTCATGAGAAGAAAAAAAAATGGAAAAAGAAATAAAACAGGAAGAAATGTATCAGCAGCAAGAACAAGTCACGCAATATTTTTCTTTCATACTTCTATGGAAATGTATTCATCACATATGTAAACAATCAATAAATAAAACATTGGGTGATTCACTTGATGATAAAAATACTATTCATAGAATTAATAAAAAAGGAATATTGTGAATGTATATACAGAGAGTTGAGTAACAGCCTGTGACAGTCTCCAAACTATAGAGAACAATTTCATATTATCTTTTGTTTTCTAATTTTTTTTTTTATTTTCAGTTTTTACACCGCTCGAATGTAATCACAGACATACAATATGGATATTACTTTCCATTTTGATTTTTACCGAGTGACCATGACCTTCTTTATGACCAATTTACAAAATGATTGGTTGATTTAACAAAAGAAGAGTTACTCTACTCTCCATCTAGACACTTCTATTTATAGTTATTGCATTAAGTGATATTTTTGGAGCAAGGTTATGTGCTGCTAAGTAATGAAAAAGAAGCGAGAGTAAAAAAAAAATAAAAGAAAAAAAAGAGAAGATAAGTAATAATTTAGTCGCAAAGTTGAGTCTGAAACTTAAATCATGTTCTTTTTTATTTCTCTTCTTTACGACAATTTCAGTATATACGTTTGCTTTGAAATATATAGAAAAAGCTGCTTCACAATTTGCCAATCAGTCTGTCGATTCTGTCTGCACAATAACTAATGAAGGGAAAAAAGAAATTGCGTTAGGGAGACACAAAGGACAGCAGCGAAAGAAACGTAGATGGATAGGTAGAAAGAGAAATGTTGCGAGATGTTGCACAAGGTTGCGTTCAAATTTTCCCAGCTGGTTTTATTACTCTCTTTCATCATACATCATCTCTCACCTTCAAATTGATGGCAAATAATTCAAATAAACAAAACAAACAAAAAAATACGTTATCATTAGAACAATAAATAATAGAAAAGAGAAATGTTCTTTTTAGATAATGCTGAAGAATAATGTCTGACAATAAATAATCTACAATATGTAGTCCTTGAAATCACAATAACAAATAAGTAACGACATTTGATTACCGTTATAACGACTCGTTGTTCAATTCAAAACATTATTTTGATTGTCAACTAGGCCATGCCGTCAGTGGTTGATGTAACTAATTTATTGTTGCTTTGTAATTTTTTTTTTTCGTAGCTTCTACATTGTGAAACAAGAACCCTACATTAAAATGATGAACTTGAGTTTCATAATTCCTACTCAATTATTCATTTCCCCTCATATTTATCCTTCTTATTAATTTTACTGTATCATTTATTATTCATATTAAGTTTCTCATGACCTTTGAAATACATAACATGGAAACAGTCATGAAATCCACCTCCGGAAATACATTCACTAGCTCCTCTAATCTGATTGTGGTATTAATAGGTTTTGTCATGTATATTTATTGAGAATTGACAGAAGCTTGTGTGACGTCATGGATATCATAACAATGAAACAAAGTTCAATCTTGGTTTATCACCAATGACGCAATAATGCTATTTGATGTTAATAATTTAACAACAAAATGGCAATAGAAAATTTATAATGTGTGAACTTTGAAGTGCAGTGACCCTTCCAACTTTTATTAATCTTATATGCCTATACCTACAGTAAAGTAACATATTGTATTATATCAATGATATATTGTTTATGAAAAGAGAAAGAGACTTGATGTTTTTAGGTTAAATATACGCGTATAATCGGGACAAGAGAGAATGAAATGACTATAGAGAAGCGAAGTTAGGGCACTCTGGTGTAAAATCGATATCTCATTCGGGTCAGTGGGTTGTACCATACGGTGGGAATGATAACGATTATGTCAAAATGGCGGAGACAACAGCATTAAAATCATAATAAAAAAAAAAGAAAAAAGAGATGAATATTAATGATTTTGGTTTGATTAAAAATTCACACATTTTCTGCAATTACATTCATATAAATTCAAGTGGAATATAATTGTCCTCGGGAAAAGCGAGGACTATGAAAATCTTACAACTGACATTATTAATAATTAAGTTGCATCAAAAGTGATCCTGAAGAATAAATAGAATTTTAATTAATCTACAAGATATCAATTTTAAAAAGTGGGTCAAGGGTATTCTCGTGTCATCAAAAACAGATTTGGTGTCAAAATAAAGGAAGAAGAAATAATTGAGTATCTAATATGGCATATAAAAATGGGAAGAAATCAAAGAAGAAATTTAACAATAAGTGTTATCAAATTTATTCCACAAAAAAAAAAATTATGCTTCAAAGAGTTGAATTACTCTGTTGTTATTCCAACAAAAAGTTTGCATGCATAAATTAATTGTGAATAATGTTGAATAATCCGATAAGATAATATGAATTTTTACATTGTCTCTATCTTTGAAAAATACCTACTGTTCATTATTATGAATAAATTTTCTAATATTATTAAATAAACTAATTATATTATTTAAAACTTAATATTTCTTTTATCTTTCATTCCCTGAATTATTTCTTTAATTTAATTGACTATAATTTCAATTGTCGTTGAATTAATAATGATTGTGAATGATTCAAGTTTGGGAATTTGGTGTCGAAAGTGACTTTCAAGCCTTCCAGACGTATCCGATCGTTAACCAAGGTCAGTGACACTGGACAGCGACCCCGTCTGGCTGCGTTGGATATCACTGTTGCATCGACAATCGCCGGAATCTCCTGTCCACCCACACACACACAGGTACGCGAATGAAACTATATATCGTATCAAAACAAAAAAGGAGCAAAGAGCAAATCTTTTGTCCCAACTCGTATTTCTTTTTTTTTCCCTCAACAATATTTTAATATCACAAAAAAAAAAAAAAAAAATGATAAATGCATAAAATAAAAATAGACAAATGAATAGAAATATTTTTTTTCATTTTTAAGTAGAGTTTATATCCTCCAATAATCAAATCAAACTCGACTTACAAATCAAAATAAATCACTTAATCAATTTTTATTCTCATAAAGATAAATTGCCACGAGAACATTATTCAGACGTGGGTTAGGCATTATAATTTCGACGAACACTTTATATGGTGAGAGAGTGAAAGCAACACGAGGGGAACGTGGGAGCATGTAAAAGGAGAGAAACAGGGGACGGAATAAGTAATTGAGTTGGCCAATTAATTTCCCCCGCATTCATATCCGCGTATATATATATATATATATATATCAATAATAAATTATTCACTGACAGCATTCTGAAATATTTCAATCATAACGAGAGAACAAAAAGAGGAAATCCATTGATTTCACTCGATAACAATAGTATATTCAGGGAACATATTTTCTTCCACTATAATCATATTAATTCGACTTTGACAAACGCATGTATATGAACATGATACAAAAAAAAAATGGCATAAATCAATTGAAAAATACAATGTATTGTTGCGCCATTTTTACTCAACAGTTAGACGATTTATATATCTTCTCAATATACTCTATGGCCTCATTAATTGTTTATTATATTTTTGTTAATATTATCGTAAGGATTTTAATTATTCAACCCTTTGTAATAATTCCTATCGATTCAACTATTGAAAATCTGGTGTGTATGAATTTAGAAGGTGATTGTTGATGGAAATAATATCCGGTATTTCAATTCCGTAAAAATTGAATCAAACCAAAATTGTTAAATTAAAAATATAAAACATTAACACTCACTGCAAAATTATGTTATAGTAACGTAGAAAAACAGAAGAATAAATGGCCGAACAAATCATCCGGAAATAATACTGTGCATGAAAGGGTAGAGAAAAATATCCACCACCATTAAATAGATAAAAATAAATTATTTGCATAATTTTTTCAACGAATAAATTCACGAGTGGGAAAATTATATTGTTGAATTTATTTTTATTTCGGGTGTGCGCGCAAGGTCTTCTATCCGCCTTGCATGGCGAGTTGAAGAACTCGAGAACCGGTTGTAGGGGTCGGATAAAATGGGAATAAAAGAGAAACACAAAAAATCCTATGTATATGTATACATACGTACATACATATATGTATTATTATTATCATTATTATTATTATTATATATATAAAGAGATGAGGAAGAAGAGGTGGTAGACGCGACTGGCGACTACCACACCACCCTGATGGTCAATCGTCCTACGGCGCGTCCTTTTTGGTGCCCGCCGTCTAGACTCTCTAGACAGTGGTAGAATATTCGCATTTTGTTTAACCAGGGGGGGCAGGTTCAAACCTGGGACAACGAACGTAGGGTCGACGACTTCGCTAGTCTGCAAAATATGAGAGGGGGGCTTCTTCTCCCCAATATATATATATACTCATTGTGTGAGAACCTGCCCAAAGGGTCGTTGTCCTATTATTTTTATTCTCATTCATATTGAAGAAATTGTTAATTAATGTCTATGGCGGATCTATATTTATCACAATTAAGAGAGAATTAGAAATTTGCAGTACTTCTGATATCTAATATTTATTTTATTCCGTGAGATTGTTCAGTGAAACGAGAAATGGGTAAAAAATCTTATTAGATTCTTCAAACGACTGTGAATAAAATAAAATTGGATTCACTGTAACGAATATATAAATTCCTTTGTATACAAACAAAGATGAGTATATAAATTGCCCTAGTGACCCAATTGCATAAAATTTTCATGAACAAACAAATATATATATATATATATTGAAAGATTAAATAATTCATGAAAATAAAGCCACATTATAATGAGAGGAACTATTTAAATGTAACTTCCGGGTGGTCCTGTGTCAGTTGATCCGTTGTCGGCAAGTTCTTATCGTTCATTTGATAACAAAGGAGGTGAAAAAAAAAAAAATAAAAAAATAAATATGCATATATAAAACATTCAACATCAATGAATTATTACTTAACACCGCGACTATATATTTTTTTTCTCCTTTGGACTTGAAAAGGGAGAAGAAACAATAATGAGATTAAATGATTCATCCAATATGTGCGCTTGTTATAAAATTTAATAATTAATATTTTTATCGAATTGTTTATATGTTGAGAATTTATTTCAATTACCTATTAAATCTATCACCGACGCACAGCCACATGCAATATATACACATACAATATCAAATTACTTTAATGACGTATGTTGGTTGCGTCAATGCAACGTTATATAGAGAGAAAACAAAACACAGCGTAATTTTCATCCTGCTGAATTTGCACGTCACCGCACGAATAAACGAACGGACGGATGGATAACAATACCGATACGTACAAAGAGACGTGCGCATGGCCAAGTAATTCAATATATGAACACGTGGCAGTGTTTGATGAGATGCAAAATATATCTCAAATGAAAATGTGATAGTTTAACACAAACACCAATGTCCAGCTTCGCGAATTTGAACCTTTTGAGCATGACACCTTTTTATGTCTACGAAATTGCTGGAAATTATGGCAATATATGTTTCAAGAGACGTTGATAAATAAAAATATATCAATAATTCTTTCATTGTTAACCGTGTAACCGAATATACATTTGGCAACGTTTAGAACCCCCCTTGTTTCTATTTTTTATACTGATATGTATTCATACTGCAATTTCAATTGCATTTATTTTATGGAAAATATCATTCCTCGGCAGTTTAATTGTTCATAACGTTGCACAACACGAACAATTAAATAGTGTTTATGGATTTTCAACAGTCAGTATTCTAAGAATCTGAGAATGTATGCAAAACCACTGCGAGAATAATAATATATTTGTGAGAACAATAAAAAAAAAAAGACTGGATTAAAAAAGCTGTTATCATGTTATGTCACTCTATTTCAATTGGCTAATAAAAGAATTGGAATAAAGATTGAAAAAGGAGTGATTGATCATCATTGTCCGCTTGAGAACGATAATATTCTTTGTATCTTGACAATTTAAAAAAAAAAAAATATATATATACATATATATCTCGCATTTGATATCGATATTGTAACGACCTTGTACATAATCTATATATTATTACAATTTTTGTTTTTTGCCAATATAACCATAATACAAATATCGAATTTGTGCGTGATAACCACTCCCAGTCTCTTCTTACAACATTTTCTAACTTGGATATTGCATAATTATATACGCAGATCCATTGCAATTTACATAATGAGAATCACAAGGTATCGCCCATAAAATAAATACATACAGATACATTAAAAATAAATTATTCTCGAATGTCCATGTATAAATCTGAAAAGGTATATGGATTGTAAATGTATACGTATACCGAAATTCATTATGTATTCCAGGTATATAAATGAAATTATTTCTAAAAGTTTCTTCGGTTTAGGAGGACTTTAAAAAGAAAAAAATAGTTTGAAAATTTATTTCAATGCAGGTATAATTTATTTCAAACAACCCCTTGAACAATTTGTATACAAATTATTTTGGTTGTAATTCTTCCATTGAAAATTTAATTCTTTTGAAAGTAAGTATGTATAAAATGCAATAATACCAAAGACCTAACCCAAAGCCATTAGCAATTATTGAAATGTATAAATTAATCTTATCTGAATAATCAGCTCAACTTAAACTCCCCAGAACAAATAATTCACTCATTATAGATTTAATGATAGCTATTACCGAAATATCAATTTTTAATTCACAATCATAAAATGATTGTGAAAGTGAACTGCTCTTTGTCTTCGCTGCACTACATACAATGAGGAATCTGTTGGACGTATTATATATAACATTACAGCCACGCTGCCATCTTAACTCTGGATAAACAGAGAAAATCCCCCCACGCATTCATTCTTTCTTTCTCACTCCTTTTCTCTCATCCCTCTCTTCATTTCTGTGCTCCTTTTTTTTTTTTTCCCCATCCGCCACCATTTTCTCGTGTGAATCAATATTTATTTTTCTTTCAACATAACTTTAATTCAGAACGATTAAATCAAACAGTAATTCCCAAAGAATTTAACCACTATTTCTCTATTATTTCAATAGCAAACAAAATTTCGCTATGAAAATTCAACCACAAACATACTCCCAATGCACTCATAACTACATTTAATACTCCAGAACAAATACTGACTCAATAACTAATACAAAATTCCATCTCAACACAATCATTACCCACAATCAAATACACTTACTTTTCCATTATTCATTCATTCATTCATTCAAACTTCTACACGACAAAAATTTTATTTCCCCATTACTCAATTTCCCCTTGAACCATCAGACAGTCTAATAATTCGCCCAATGACTCATCCTCACATATTTAAATACGAACTAACATGAATGAATCGATTGTGTGAATATGTAAGAACAAGAACCAATACGGATACCAAAAAAAAAAAAAAAAGTTCACACAGCAATTTTTTCCAAATACCAATACGACAATATTAAAAATCAATTTCAACTTCATTGTCGATGAAAAATCACCCACCAAGAATATCGTGAAAGCCTTCTTTCCTTTTTTACAACTCTCCCTCTCTCTCGCCCCCCCATCAGAGAATATAACTTTCTATCCTCGTCTCTCTTATTGTATATTAGATGGAGAACTGTACAGGCATCGTCGGCTGGTCACCGGATGTTAACCGCGAAGTAGAACGGTGAAACGTCACATTGCCAAGAGAACCAAGAACACATTCTCTGCTACAATACAACAGTAGCAAATATTCGAATGCTCTTTTATCGATTTCAATTTTTTTTTTATAATATACGAATATTCATTGTCGATAATACATATATATAAATATGTATAGTTTGATATAAATATATATGGAAGTAGATATAAGTGTGTATCAATTATTATTGATATCATTGAATTAATCGAATGTTTGTGAGATGAGCTTTTAAAGCATAGATTTTAGATGAGTTCGTTGTCCGCGCAAGTCGTCGACGAATCCCTGGATGAGAAAAAGATGCGTGCACTCTCGCTCGATTAAATTATGTATGTATAGGTATACATTGTGAGGTTAATGGTTGAATCATAAATTTTTTGTTTTTTTTGTTATGATATAAGAAATGTTTTATGATTGATATAAACTCACCTGAATCTCCATACACATTGAATACGGCACGTACGTTTGGGCGTTCGTTCTTAAAAACGAGACACCGGGATTGTGTGATGACACTTTTATAGACTTATATACGTCCCAACACCAGAAAAGCCCGTGGACAACTGACTTACGGAAATGGCGGAGCTGGTAACACAGTAGAACACATTAATGGCAATTGGTTAAAGAGTGGGGAGGAAACAGTGAAAAAAGATAGGTTAGGATTTGGTGCACTCTGGTGGTGGCGCGGCCATTTTATATTTTATGGATGGCGCGCGGGAAATTTGAATGAATTTTTTCATGGACTTGACAAAGTTGATTTTTCGTTAGGCCGTGTAAGAGTATTTGTTGGATGAGGAGCATAAATCCTGATATAGAATGAATAATAATTCAGAGTTATTACTCTCTTATTTTTATTTTCTCCATTTTTGCTTCTTTTTGTTCATTTATTATGAAATCATTCACGAAGTCTACCGATAAATTGTATAGGTAGGTGCACAGTATTCTTTATAATATCGTTCAATTTATTATAATCTAGAAACATATTTTTTTTTCCTGTTTTCCTTTTTTTTTCATTGTAAATATCGCACTAATATCTATAAATTTTCTTTTTTTCTTTTTCATTCCTATTCATCTTTCAATTAATTTTTTGCAACTTTTTTGTCTAACTTCGAGTTTCATTTCCTCATCATTTTTAAGGCATACTTTTCAATTGTATCACACATAAACGAATTTTATCGAATCAATGATAAAATTCATGTTATTATTTTTTTTCTTTCTTTCACATTCAGGTCCACCGTACATTATTATTTTTTTTTTTCATATTCGATGATAACAAATAATTGATTAATTCATTACACATTACCGTAATATGGTTTTCCATTGCTTGCGATTGAAAAAAAAATTTCCAATACATTCTGCAGTTGAATTTTAACATCGGAAATTTTTTTTGTTACATTTGTACGTTTACAAATCCCATTGATTCAGCTATTTAATTGGGTTCTGTCTCGAAGAATTGACAACATGATTTTTATCCTTCAATTCAGTATCAGCAAATCCCAATACTTATTCGTGTATACATATACATTTATAATAATATATCCGTAAACATTATATAGGTCCTATCTTATCATTATGGTCCCTACAAAAAATACATTACATCTATAAGCAGTTTACATTATTTATAATAATAATAATCATATGTATGTACATAACATTTTTCTTTAATTCATTTATTTATTTTGTTTTAAATTAAAATTTATCTTTATAGTTCTCTTAATCAATACCATTATATTTATCTTGTAATTTTCCTAGCGCATTTTCTCTGTTTGTCGCTTTTTGTTCTTCGTTACTGCTGACACTGGAATGTTCCATGCAGTAATCAATCGTTAAGAGAAAAAAAAAAAAAGAAAGAAAAAGCAATCATCAGCAATTACATTAATAATAAGCTATAAAAGCAGTGATTAATTCATCGGATGATACTATTTCGCATTAAAAAAAAAACCCATTGGTAGAAATTTCGTTTTAAGAGTATTTAAGTAACGTATTCGTCATAATGATTAAAAAAATAATAATATATGCCACGGTTCAATGAATCAATAAACTTGCGGATACATGTATATGAAAAAGGAAAAAACAGATACAGACTGATTGATAAAAGTACAACACAGCACGCACTTAATTACGATACTCAGTTATATATGTATATAAAAAAAAAATTTTTTTTCAGTTATAATTTTACTCAACACAATAACCTTTTTTTTTTCTCCCCTTTTTTTTATATACATTTCCATTTTTCACTTTGAATTATATAGATCCATCATAATTATTATGTCATTATCTTGAGCCATTTCACACAATAATAATAATAATAATAATAATAAAAAATAATAATGATAACATTAGTCAAAATTTGATTTGAATTGTTTTAAATTGTTTTTCTTCTCTTTCCCCAAGCTTTTATTAATTGCTATCATCTGTGAATCTGTGGTTATATTTCTTGTCACGACACTTCATAATAACACAATTATTATTAATTTCATTCACAAGAATTTGAAGAAGGCATGTATGTTATGTAATTGAACTATTTATGAGCACTAAATGTGCTTGGTATTTAAAAAATATTGACAATGTGTTGATTATATATAGGCAAAAGTGAGAAACGAATATGCAGAAACAAGTGCAAATTTGATGTCTTCGAGTATAATTGGATGATAAATAAAAAATTTTATCTTCAGATTTTTTTTCAGTACCAAGAAACAATAATTTTGAATAATATAAAAAGCCATTGATTGTAGTTATATGTTCGGGAATTGGTGAAAAGAGAGTACTGGGGAGTATATAAAAATGATCATAGTTAAAGAATAAATGTATAAATATTAGCAATTAGATACTTGATTCTGCATTTCGTAATCCCATTTTACTAACTCTATATTGACTAATTTTTTGTTTATTTCATTTCGTTTCGACCACTTTAATTAATTAAAACCTATGATGTGATATATATATATATATATATATATACATGTTACAATATATATATATATATAATGAAAATCGCGATGTACATTTCCTTTTCCGTATGCACAATTATACCGTCAGACACATTCATTCAGATCATTTGAACATTAATTTAATCTAAATTAATTATTAGGTCTAAGTCTTATGTTTTTTTTTTGTTTCAAGGCAGGAATTTATATATTTACAGTATTCAACCTTAAATCTTCGCCCCCACACACATATATATCTTTATTTTTTTTTTACTCTCAAAATCAATCTAACAATTGAAGCTTGAATCAGACGAGGAGAATGTTTGTGCATTGTTCCATAAATTTCCCTCTGATCTAAGTCTGTGTGTTTGTGAATATTTCTCTCTAAATCAATTTAGGGTTTTTTGTGTTGGCCAAAGGTTCAAGAAAAAATATATAGCATGTATATATTATCAGTGCGAAATTTTACGATTGTGTTCATACAATTTAATAGATTTTTTTTCATTCTTTCGATTAAGAATTTTTTAAAGCTCATAAAATTGAACGTGCAAACGCTTAAATTCATATCTACGCATCCGAAACAAGCTGCATTTGTACAAAAATTGTACACTGAATAACATTCTAATTTGCATTATATTTTTTTTTTCCTTTCAATTAAAACATAAATCTAATGATATTCATTTCATCTTCATAATCACGAATTCAGTTTGCATTTTTACGTCATGAAAAATTCGTGACAAATTTATTCACATTACCGAAATTTAAGAAGAAAAATATTAAACTGTTGCATTGCCATGATATGTATTCAGTAGTGTGTATTCATATAGCAAAACTGAATAAAAAATAAATCAATATTATTATAATTATATTATTATTATTATAAAAGATTAAATTACCGAACAGTACTGTGGAAAAAATTTGCCACTAATTTCATGTGAATTTCATTTGCATTGTTCTCTTTTCAATATCTATCGCGATACTCTCATTAAACATGAACATCTTTTGTTTCTAATTTACCGTTTAATGGCCTGAAATCAACGTCATCATCTTGCCTAGTGTCCGAATAATCAGCCAATAATTTTGGATGACTCGCTGAATCCATTGAATTTTGTGTTAATTGATTTGATTCTGACTCCTCAAGATTGGTTGATTTTGTTGGTTCAGTTGGCGATGAGATAGATGATGCTGAGTTTTCAGTTGACATTGGAGTCGTTGCATCAGCATCACCCAACATTTGATGATGTGGTTTTTCCTCAAACACTATAAAAGCCATTCATTTTTATTTATTCGTAAATATTAATCATTTATTTATCATTCAATCACAAATAGTTGATCTATTATTACTCACGTTTATCAAGACTAATGATAGAGCCAACGATGTCATTCACAGTCAATCCAGGTGGAATATCTTCGAGTTGTCGTCTCCTTCTCACTAGCCACCAGTCAACGAGAAATAATGCGAGGGCTAGAATTTTAATACCGGCGCAAAGTCCAACGTATCTATATAAAAATAAATGGGAAATATAATTGAATATTTTATATTTGAATAAGTTATGGCAGGAATAATTTTTTTTTTCTCAGTCTTCACCTGTATCGAAATTGTTCAATGTCATAGAGTAAACAACGTCCGCCTTTCTTGCCACACGCACTTTGCCACAATAGACACGTCGAGTCAATTAAATTACCAAATAAAATTGGCGCTGGTATATAACCGAACAATCGAAAGATTACAAATTGCATTCCGAGGGCAAATGACCGCTCCTCCTCCGACACTGATCTGCAATTATTATTAAAATTAAACGTTTCCATTTGATGAATCGAATTTTTAATAATATATGTATATACATGTATGACAAACACTTGTTCTCACCGTAATACTATCATTAGTAATGGCATTTGTGTCACGGCCACAACAAATGTCATAAAAAATAATAGAATTAAAAATGGGAATATTGTTTTGCATGGTGATGTGCATGGTCCAGATGTAGCAACTGGCACAGCAGTTACTTCAGCAAATTCCGTAACTGCAGGTCGTAAAATTGTCAAATTTCCCGGTATACCTAATGAATAATAATGAAATTTTTTTATTGGCCAAAAAAAAATTCAGAACGTTTAAAATAAAATTTTACTCGCAATGAATACTCACATGCACAATTAGTGAAATTTGATTTTGAGCTGAATGTCGTACAACCAGCGTGACAAGGACTGAAATATGTCAGGCCATTATTACCACAAACTGGTTCGACATCATTCATCGGACATTCGCATCCAAAATTACACGAGGCAGTGAGATTAACTTGAAATGGTTCTGGTGCAATTGTACTGCTATTAAAATATGGTATTGTTGTACCCGCCATTTTAACATTGTCACAGCCAAGGAAAAATAATAAACCATAACACAAAAGACAAACGATATTCGATACAAGAACAAATTGTACAGCGCCTTTTGGCCTTAATTCCAATCGTTTTAATAAACAACCACCGAAAAATATTCCAATACATGCGCCCGGTATTGCAATCGATCCAGTAAATATACTCGCTTGACTTTTACCCAAACTAAATTGTGTTTCGAGATATTTTGGTAAAAATACAACGAAACCGGATACAATAACCAACTCCATACAAGCACCAAGGCATGTTACAACGTAGACAGGATTGCATACTAATCGCCACATACTCCGTGGGATATCTGTGAATAATTAAGAGAAAAAATTTACATAAAATTTACATAATTTAATTTTGATAAATTAAAAAATTAGTTCTATCAAAAATACTTTACCTTTTACATCCTTTCCATAACCACTGTCGCCATTTTTTATTTCCTGTTTCGTATCTTTATTCGCTTCCTTTTCCTTAGCCGTTACTGATTTATTTTTCTCAATTATTTTAATTTTCTCCTTCTCATGTTGAAGTGTCTTAGGAAAACTGAAGAACGGAATCGCTACGAGGATCAGTAATAAACCACACAGGAGGAATCCACCCCACCACATTCCCACCCATCGATGATTCCCCGGATCTGAAAGGAAAGAAATTAATCAGTAAAATAAAATTAATTGAGAAAAATGTTCCCCACATTTTTATCGCATTATTTACTTACCGATACTGATGATACCTGCTGTGAATGAATCTGTATGAAATGATAAAAGATATGCACCAAGAAGAAATCCCAATACTGGCCCAAATGCCGCCATACTATACATACATCCTAAAAAAGAAAGGGGGAAATTAATGCGACATAAGTAAGACCTAATGTTATTTTAGAAATTATTATTTAATCGCTGATGCAACTTCAAATTCAAATTTCGATTGACGCAATGCCGTGAATCGTTTAATTATTTGTCCTCAATTTTAAATTGCTTATCTAAGCTTTCTCACTAACCAATATATAAAGAAGCGCTCTCTGGCCTCACGTGATCGTCAATGTAAGTGGTACCGAGTGTAAATAATGGTGAACCACCACAGCCCAACAATAGTTGCGCCAATACAAAAATCATTACCGGGCCCGCAGTTGATGGCGATCCTTGAATACAATTGTCACCACGTAAATTGTTGTGTGGTGCCAATGGTGGCGATGACAAACCAGACGATAGACGACCTGAATATTAAATCACAAAAAATTTCATATATATATATTACATAACATCGAACTTTGTAAGAGTAAGGAAAAAAAATAAAATATTGTTTACTCACCCAAACCCATATCTTGCTCGCGCAACGATACCAGTCGACAAATATTATTTGAACTTGAATTATTTGTCGTTGATGTTAAATTTGTATCACCGATAAAATGTGGAATCATGAAAATCATCGAACCCAGACCCATTATTACTGCGCCTGAAAGATGAATAAATTTTTTTTTATTCAAGTGGCCACAATTTTTTCTCGTTGCTTCAGGTTACGGTTTCACTGACCTATGGCAATCCAAACTGGTATGTGTCGCCGACTGCCGAGATAACTCACAAAAATAACGGTAATAACATTACCAATTTCATATGAGCTGGCAATTAACCCCGATAAACTTGATGGAATTTCAAATCGTTTTTCAATAGTTGTAATCACAGAATTGATGTAACCTGAGCTGAGTGCTTGCTGCACTGTCACGAGGAATGATAATAAGAACACAAACACCTAAGAAAAAAATTGGTACAAACAAAATTATCAAAGTGAAATTAACTCTCGTTATTTTTTTGTGTAGTTATATTTTATGATGAGAAAAAGAAGTATGCGATTGAAAATTAAATTACGCGCTGCAATAAATGTCGCATTTTATTTATCAGGCGCTTCTCAACCTTGAGCATCAATTTGTATCAATGTATAGCAACAACATTTCCGTATAGTGTAATCAATTGTCGGAAAAAATAATAAACATGTTTGCACCGGACTTATGTGGATAAAATAAAATACAAACCTTTATTGTGGCAAATTTCTGGATGAAGGCGGGTCTACAGCTCAATATACCGCAGTCTTTAGAGTTTGGATTTATCGATGGCGTTTGTGGTCGCTGTTCTTTCTCCGTCCTGCATCATGCAATCGTAATTCAGTAATAATCAATGAAAAAAAAAATCAATACGAAAGCAACTATTCATCATAAACAAATATGTAAAAAAAAAAAAAAATAACGAATCCATTTGCAAATAATACCAATTGTCTTTTTTTTATTCTAGATATTAATCTTATGATTTACCTGTCGACCATGGAAGCACTTGGATTCCTGCTGTGACATTTGATGATAAAATCTCTGAAAAAAGTAACGCGCAAATAGACAAATAAATGGAGAAGCATATGAATAGCAATATACGCTATACAATTATTTACAGTTATATAAAAAGTCTGCATGAAGTTTTGTATTTTGTCATGTGAACAATAGACAATGTGGGCGTTGCAGTCTCGCAATTGTTCACCAATATAATTAAACAATATTATGCAATAAATAAAGGAAAATTTCATAAAAAAAAAAGTCCATCAAAATTCCACAGTAGAAAAATAAAATGCAAACAAAAAATTTGTATTCGTTATACAAGTCTATGTGTGAAAGTAATTTCCTGTGTCTTCATAGTTGATACAATTATTATGACAATTATTTTTTTATTTTCCCATACTTTTTATTATAATGAATTACATATATATTAACTCACCTATGATCGACAAGACCCGAACTTGGATTTCTGCTATGACATCTGATGACTGTATCATGAGTTAATCTTCCATCACCAGTTGGAGGCAGATTTAGACCATCATCCACTGTATTAGCAGTACTCTCAGCATAAAGTCCAGTCATCGCGTACATACTTTCATTTCGTCGATGTCCTGAATGATAGTTACTGCCGGACTCAGATCTATACAAGTAAATACAATATGAAATAATAAATACGAAAGCGAGAGTTCTTCATGCCCATTATTTCATCAAGCCACAATTTTTCTTGTAATGTTATTTTCTCTATATATCTTTTCATCTCTGTTAAAAATTTTCTTCTACAACATCATCATGTTACTCAACAATATAACTATTATCCCAACCAATAGTGAAAACGTAATAATCAATTAATTATATTATCTGATGAAAAAACAAAATAAAATACGTAACACCAACCTTTTATGACCGAATCCACCATAGCTATCATTTCTCTTATGTCCACTCTCCGTTTTTTTATGACCAAACGCACTTGATATACTTTCAGCACGTTTGTGTCCACTTTCAGTGCGTTTGTGACCGATGAAACCACTACCGGAGCCTGTACGTTTGTGAGCAAACATACTCGAGCTCGAACCATTTCTCTTGTGTCCACTAGTGGATGCCATTATTGTTGATGATAATTTTTCTCGTTCACTTATTTGCTTTTCACAGCAATCAAGACTTCTACTGCTAGTCCACACTAGTGGAACCACTAATTCCGGCTCCACATAATTATTTTTACGACTCTCGTCAGCCTGTAACCAAATTTAACAAAGACAAAATAATATAATTAATCGTTATTGACAATAATAGATGAAAGAATATAAGATAATTTATTCCAAAATTAGTCGAGTGTTTAATTTGAATAATTAACAATTGAGGAACAATTATACTAATGATAGCAATGGTGATAATGATAATAATAATAGTAATAATAGTAATGATATACTGCAATGAGGAAATTGAGTGCCAAGAGGGCACAGTGCCAATGTTGTGTTCAAAATGCAGTACCCATTTCTCTTCTCTCTTTCACTGTGTCGCTCTTGACTCACCTCGAAAATAATTCATCAAACAAAAATTCACCTGACCCCATTTTCCAAATACAAAAATCTTCATCTTATATTATTCATTCAATGTTTTACTTTTTTTCTATCCAGTTTATTTATTCGTTTCTTTTTTTTCCAGAATATATTGGTATAGTGAAATAATCCAAGTCTCAACTTTCTTTCACGAACGCGATCGATCGTTCACAACAACGTGTGTTCGTCCTTGAATGTTCCTCCGTTAAAAAATTGAGCATGTATGAAATTGTATATAGGTATATAAAATTATGTCTATTGTGCAGAAATATTGTGTTGGTATAAAAATTAAAGAAAGAAAAAATTATTTATTCATTTGAAACGTTTGAACGATAAAGTTGACACTGCTATTTTTTTATTCCGTTTGAAATATTATTTTTTACACTACGAAGAATAACAGTCGTAACGATTGTTGGTGATGGTAATGGTGAAAGTGCAAATGGGAAATGGAAAATGGAATTAAACTTCCGGTACTGTCATCACAAACAATTGTGTGCAAGTTAGATAAAAATGTGAAAAACAAGAAGAGATAAAAATTTATTGAATAAAATGAATGAAATATATTTTAGAATGACTGTGTCGAGTGGATTAACTGAAAAAGGAAAAAAAAGAAAAAAGAAAAAAAGGAACTAAAATAGGAAATGTTGATGATGATCAGTTTGTTCACCAACCGCTCATGCAAAAAATAATACACCGTTAAGTCGCACACAAGAACCGTTCTACTCATTATTTTTGTACCAACAGTTGCTATTGTTCTTTATTTCTTTCTTTTCCCCACCCAATATATTTTTTTTTTCCTTTCCCAACAAAAATAATCAAAGCGTAAATTCTCATTTACACATTACAGCAATTAAATATTATATATCCATTCACCTGAGTTTTATTTCTCGTACGTGAGACATGATTAAACATCCATGAGAATTTCATTGATGATTGAATGCACACAAAAAAAATTTTTTGTGACGACAAATCAATGCAGATGACAAAAAAATTATTCTTTTTTGCAATTTTTAAATGGGATTCCGTGCACTTTGCTGGCACTAGCAACACTAAATGGTTACCCAGTACCCACCCTATTGCATCCATACCTCCTACAATCACCCGCCGTTACCCCAACAACACAAACGACTTGGTAGTCGCACACTTGAACACGCGACTTTATTATCAATCTTTTTATTATCTCTTAACAATGCGGTAAACATGAGTGGATCATTGTAAATTCGGAATTAAATTTGTCAAATGAATTAAACGCACTCAGTACATAAGTAAAAAATATGGGTACTAAAATCGTTCAAGTTCGACTGGAGGCAACAAGTGAATTTCATTTAGAAATTAAATTTTCCAGTATTTAAACACGGATTTTTGAACTGCTGAACAATAAGTATTCGAGATAATTTCGCCGTGACTTTCATTCGGAATTGAAGACGTTTTTTATTCTTATAATATTTTAAATAATTTTATTTCATAGATCCAACAGTTTGAATAATGAATATGGTATAAAGTCTCGTTCATGTAATATAGCAACTCAACAAGGATGCACTGATCTGCCAACCAAACACTAAAAAATATATACCTCATTTTTATTAATATATAAAATAATATCGTATCACGAAACTATACAAAATTTTATGATCATTCATCACATTATCAACCAAGCAGAAATTTATTGATTGTAAAATTTTTTTCCTCCACATTGAAAGTAAATAAATAAAATGAAAAATATAAATATTATTCAATGGAGCTTACGGTGCGGCTCGATATTCATAAATCAAAGCAGTATTTTTACCCGAAAGTCAAATTTGTCTTCCACGTTTGGTTTTCATGAGAAATTTTATAAATCAATGTTAAGCAAAATGTTGTGTGTGTGTGTATGGCAGCAGGGGATATAAATGTGCCATCGGATAGGATTTATCACTTCTTGCGCTGACCCACATAAATTTTCTAGTAAAACTTTAGTAACGGAGGTGGAGTGCAAGAAAGAAAAAAAAATCTGTCAAAGAAATTATCTTCGTGAATGAATAATCAACTAAAGTGATTTCTTTTTTCCAACTGAGGGTGACAACGAAAAAGGAAAAAAAAAAGCAAGAAATAATCGAAATAAAAAATAGAGATAAGTGAATATCCAAATTGCAATGAAGAAAAAAATTGTATATTTAGCTGGTGTATGTGTTTGTGCACCGAGGTCAAAGCAACTGGGCTATATTGGTCATTTAGAAGTGATGCCAAAATTTAATCCAATCCTTTTTTACTTTATGTTCTTTTTTTCTTTTAATTTTTTATTCGTGAATAAACGAGCGACGTTCAATGAAGATCCTCCCAGTTGCAGTTGTTATCAATATGTATAGAAATATGTTCCATCTGTTATCTGAATTAACTGCAAAATGTATGCCTTGTAATAATACTTTAATATCATCCATATTTCTTCATTGGTGCCATTTATTTTTCATCTAATTTAATTTTTTATATCTCATGGCCTTGATGTGCCTTGCACATCAGCTCCTATATAGGCAATGCGACGCCCAGTGCATCACGAACCCACGCCGCAATGCTGAGGTTGGTGTAAAAGCGGTCATACACGTGCATTATATTCGCCAAGAGACAAACAGAAAAATATCTGTCGATATGTTTAAAGCAAAAAAAAAAAAATCGTTTAGAGTGTGATCGATAACGTTTTACGTCTCAATCTGTATAATTTTTCTTGTTTTTATTTTGTCAATTCTCTGACGTAAGAATTAATGGAAAATAGTGTCAACACATGTTGTAATAATTTATATATGAGATAATAATGAATTCGTAATTCTTGTTGAACAAAAACGTACAATGAAAATGAGGAAAGTATATATCTCGATTGATACTCGTAATGAACGAGAAATGCTTGTAATTTACATTAAATATTCCATTCCCCTCTTTATTTAATTTATACAATATTAATGTGTGTTTGTGAACTCAATAGAATTCTTCATGACCTAATCGTACGTTAACTGGAACATTTCCATATTCGTTATAATTTGTTCTACATCAGCGAAAAGAAAAAGGATATGACGATTGAAGACAATTTTTTTTTACTTTATCAATTGAAATTGTTATTCCTAATATTTCTATCTGAAACAAATCATTAATTATTTCTAATTGTAATTATCTTTACATCCCCTCGCTACAATATGTGAAAACTTTCTATAAATCTTTAGTGGAATCAGAACTTATGTATTACATATTCAACCTTTACACACAGGAAGAAAAAATTTAGATAAAAAAAATTGAAATGAGATTAACGTCAGATTGAAAACCTGTGTAAGAATACTAAATCAAAAATATCATCAACATTGAATTGAATCTACAATTTTATACACAAATAAAATTAATGTTTTCCTTCATTTCTCTTGCCGAATAAAATTAGATTTGATCTAAATCTTATTAGTTTTCTGGGTGTGTGACAAAATGGCTGTCATGTTTACTCAACCGAATTAATTACTATAAACATGCGAGGACACGTATGGATTTTTATGTCTCCTCTATACCGAAATTCTCACGACCTCGTCACGTAACCCTCACCTATAATTATATCGTCTTCGTCATCCTTATGTCTCACTGTCCACATATTTATTAACATACTCAAGAGCAATGTCCTCAACACTACGTAACAATGAAATTCATTTAAATATGTTTTTAGTCATGAAGAAGAAGAAGAAAAAAAAAAGGAAAAAGGAAGATAGATACATAATAAAAAATAAAATGAAAAATAAAGCAGTTGAGAAACAGAAGGTGAAGAAGTAGCAATATGGATGAGTCAGTGCGTTGTTCAGTACAAGGCGTTGAGTTCCTTGCTCTCAATAATAACTTTGGTGGTAAAAATGAGGCGGAGAGTGTGCGGGATAAGAAAGATGAAGAGAAATAAGACGAGGCCTCCTGCTTGGGCACAGACACCCAAGAATATCACTCAGCCATGGCAAGAGACATCAGGGCTCGACTATGCCTCTCCAAGAGGTCAATAATTTAGCAAAGAATTTCAGTCTCCAAATAAACTGAAATAGAAGAAAAATACTCTACCCATTTCAAGACAATAATCACCAGACGAAAAATAAGAAATAAATTGAAATTCCTTACACAATTTCCCTCAAAGTAATATTAAGTTGAAGAGAAATAAATGCCCAGTGGATTATCCAGGAAAACTGATTAATTATCATCGGTCACTCTAGTTCTATTGAATTTAACGTTCTACAATGTTGAATTGATTTAAACCTTTTTTTTTCTTTTTCAAGAATATAAAATTTAATTTAGAATTATTTTCATATTGTATTCATAATTCATTGACAACACAGTCGCAAAGTGTTTTTGATTCCAAGCATTACAGTAGATCCATTTGAAACCCGACCCAATTATCTTTAAATGACTCATACACTATTGAATATTACTCCTCCACTCACGTTCGCTCTAGCTACTTCGATCACGATTATCTCCTACAAGCAAACAACATTACACGCCCACATGCTCACAGTCCTTCTCTCGATTGATTACTCTCCATCTCAACTTGGGAATAATTAATATTCAAGTAAATGCACAGAATATAGTAAGTGAAAGGTCGGGGAAAAAAAAAAAAAAAATTATATCTCATCGTCATGTGAATTTTCGCAAACAATAATTGTTAATTGACCGTGTCGCGCATCTTGTGTGCGTGTATTTCTCATATATAGATTAGGAAGAAAGAAAATATTTATATATTTAAAAAATATTTATATTTAATATTCCATGTTGTATAAAAAATAAATAAGCCATATTGCGCTAATTGAACGACCAGAGAATTGCAATATATATTGCACGCTCGATTTTTTTTGTCTTCACTTTTTCGCAATGGCATACACTGCCATGAAGCCCCCGTGAACATTTGCAATCCCCCACAATTAAATTTTTTTACTTCACCCAAACAGTACAAAAGAAAAAATAATACACAATAATATTTCTTCATTAGTGAACATGGTTTTATTTTGTGGTTTCGCCTTTATTTATTTTCACTCTCGCAACGTGTACACTATATGAATTTCCAAAAATCTCGCTTGATAATAAATAGTTCATGCAACTGGAGCATAATACAAAATTTTAGTGGCTCAAGGAAGTGACCGAGCGTGTTATATTAGGAGTGAATTTGCACTTGGCCTCGCTCTATGTTACTCGCCAGGCCATAACCTCAAGCGGATATAAAAAAAAAAATGAAAATAAAGACGCGAAAGAAGCGAGAAAAAATTGTAAAAGACCAAGCAAAGAATTCCCGTCTTTCCTTCCAGCAATGCACTCAGACGCAGTCACCGTTGAATAAAAAAAAAATATTCTCTCTCTCTCTCTCTCTCTCTATGTCTCACGTTCATGGTACTCACTCGTGAATTGCTTTGATAATCAATTGGCAGGGTAGACCTTAACCTCATTCAATTGCCGATTAAACAGGGAAATCTACTATTATAATACTGTGGCGATTGAAAAACCATACATATCATATATAGTTGCTCGGCGCGATTGTAAAACATTTTTACTTTCTCCAACGAGTTGCAGAGTAAGCAACGCGGCAACACGTAATACATGATGTATTCCATTTATATGTTAACGTAAAATTATTTTATATATATATACAAGTTGAGTCACGTGGTAATATATCAGTGTGTATTTCTCATCGTTTCGAAATATTTTTTTCTTTTTCTCTACACCCGGACTTAAAATACAGTTCACTATATCCGGATTAATCTGTCATATTAATTTCTAGTAATTTTTATCTGTTAATATACATACAAATTTAACGTATACAGTTTGCTGGATGAATTTTCTGTTTCTTGAGGAAGATTGATTTACATGACTTCAGTATCTTATCGAACATAAAACGATAATACAAATCATAATACTGTAATTTTACGATATCCAACCGGCACAATAATTAATGAGTAATAATTTACAAATGCCTGCTCGTATATTTCACTTTAATTTCCTACATAAATAAACGCAAGAAAAGAGAAAAAAGAAATGTTCTGGTTTTTATTTTTCTCTCCTTTTTTTTTTTCGTCTTTCTGCATACACATGAACAACAATTATCTTCACATGTAAGAGTGATTCATTCGTATATAGATTGGTATCAGAGAGAAATATTCAAACTTAAACTACGTGGCAATGTGTCGTGGTAGAAGATTACACAAATGAATATACATAGTCGCGATAAGACTTTATTCTTTTTTTTTCTTTCGGATGAGTAAAATTAAATATGTTGAAGAATATTAAAATTCAATGTGAATATCAAGACATGTCATGAAATACATTGTTGAAAGAGATTTTTTCTTGTTATGTTCATCGAATTTACAGATAAACAAAAGTGATAGAAAAATGCTTTATATTCATTGGGGCACGAATGTTCGAAAGTTCAGACATTTTTTTTTTTTTTTTCAGACTGATATTGATTCAGAATTATTCACAACCATATTTGTTCTGTAAAGAGATAATTTTTTTTCTCAGTTGATCATCTCAGATACTGCAAAGTATAGATAATAACTGCAAAACGACAAAATGAAATTATAAAGAATGAAAAAACTAAATAATTAAACATGTTATCCTGACAAAAGCACATATGCTTCAAAGGATTAATTTTATTTCCATTTGTGGTCAGTAATAAATAATGCGCGGTCTCACCACATTAATCTAATATGCCCAAACCAATAATACATATTCAATACATGTACACAAAATTAACGAGACATATTACCACGAATAGTAAACATGTAGTTGCTAAGCGGGAGTCACCTGCAGCACGACAGAGAGATGACTCGGCGCAGTGCAGTCGTGCATCTTTATTTTTTTTCCTGGGTTTTTGACCGCAACAAGATAGAGTGAATAACTACCCATGGGATGATAGTGTAAGTGTGGAAGAGGATAAACAGAGTAAATGCATGCTGGGGGGATACGCTTGGAGAGTAGAGTGAAGACGAACTGACACTTCACATCCCTGATATTCAAGACATACCACTACTCATACCAATGACTTTATATATCTGTGTAAATACAAGTTAGTATATAAATAGAGAATGCAATTTATTTTCCTTCATTCAATGGTTAAAATTTAAGCATTTCGATACGATTTATATATTTCTCTTTTATTCATGAATTTATTTGTTCTATATTTTTTTTTTTTTCATTGCTGTATATTTATAGACTGAATTATTGTTTGTCCTTTCCTCACCTTCGTAATTTTATTGAATTGACGAATATGAATGTCACCGTCAAAGTGATAAAATACAACCAATTAGTTGTCCAGAGTCACGTCAAAACAAATATTTTATTACACTGCCATTAAGGTTTGTGTGTCCACACCAAGGTCCACTTGATATTTTTCTTATCATTCTCATGTATTTTTACATGTTGAAGCAGAATATGTCGATCATTTTGTTGAGTAATTGTCCAAACTATCTTTTATGAATCATTTGGTGATTCGTCAATTGGATAAGAGTTTCCAAACAACAATGAATTGAAAGAAAAAAATATATTAATTATCTCTCATCGTTTAATTCTCATTTCAATCAATACCATGAAAATTATAATAAATAATTCTCACATTGTCTCGGCGAAATAACCAACGACCTCTGAATGTTAAAATACATAAAGATGGTGAAAAATATCGAGTGTGTATTGAAGTGGATATATTGCTCATCGGGATCGAGTTGATTAAAAAATTATATACCATTTGCAACACTGTTATTTAATAGAAAGAAATTCCTCACAGTACTATTGATTGTACGTTTCTACAGAGAGAATTGTAAGTGTTTATTGTCACTGAAAATTGGACGAGTCTGGAGGAAATGAGAAATGAATATAAAAGAAAAAAGGAACAATAGCTATATAAAGAGAATTTGAAGATAAAGATGGAAGAGGATGGTAAAGAGACGAACAGATGGTGGCCGAAGCTTGGCATCAAGACAGCTGAGACGCCACACTACCTACAACGTACACAGATCGATATATCGTGAAAGAAAAAGAATAAAAATACGAAATAAAAAAATATTCGCTTGGCATGAAAAACGAGAATGATGAAATTGATCTAAATTCTTCAAGAGATACAGGCGAACATCTGAGCAAGTTTTATTTTCATATCAGACAGATGACAGCCATTGTATGCATATAAATTCAACTATATAACTGTAATCAATTCATGAACATTCTAGAACAATTAACCTCTCTCGAACTGTTATAACTCTCATTTTCTGTGATAAACTACCACAATATTCATTAATTGAATTTAAATTGTTTGACAATATTCCTATTCATGAAATTTTAGCTAATAAATGAATGAATGGATATAATTATGCAACAAATAGATGAGAATAATTATTCTTTGTTGGCAAAATGAAATACATTACTCGTTGGTGTACAAATTAATTCCTTTCGTTTCCGGATACTTTTTATTTTTTCATTCATTTCTGAAGGATAAATGTCGATGCATTGACTGTTGCTAAATGGCTATATACACATATATACATGCATATATGCACACTTGAGAGCTATAATAAGAGAGAGAGACATTCGCCAAGAAAGAACGATCTTGAAATGACTTGTCAGTCGAGTGCCAGATATATATTCACCTTTCGAGGTTTTTTTTTTCTCTTTTTACCTTTAATATTTTTCATCAATACACAAAAAGTGTAAGAATTTTCAACAAAATAAATAACGAGAATATTTTCCTCGTAACCAGCTTCTCAACCTCAATTAATTGTTACTCCTTTTTCCACACATTGTTATTGAAAGACAAAGAACAATAATTCATACTTCAACTCAAACTACTACCACTACTGTTTACGAAACATTTTGATAAAAATATGAATATACATAATGATAATCTCAACTTTTTGTTCTTTCTCATTCTCACAATAATATAACACGAGGAGAAAGATGTTGAAAGAAAAATGTTTAAAGGGGAAGTATACGTACGTTCAATTTAACCAAACAAAGATTGCAGATAAAAGCTGCATAAATATTGTGTTATGTCGAGAAATAAAAAAGAAGAAAAAAAAGAATTACAGCAAGACACAATTTATAAAAATTCAAGTTGAATCTCCAGGTGCACTTGTGCTCAATTAATCCACAGAATTAATTTATTACAAAATAAGATCTCAGTGCAGATCCCCCATTGTTTGTGTTGTCACCCAGAAAAAAGGTGGAATAAATTGAAGAAAAAAAAAAAAATACCCATAGAACATACAAATAAAAAGTTCGAATTGAATTTTCAATTGCACTTTTGCATAATTAATTCATAGAATTAATGCATCACAAATAAATTTCACTGTAAATGTTCCATTCCTGTTGTCACCCAGAAATAAATACCACAAACGAGTAAGATGAAGTTTGTTGGAAAAACGAAATTCAATTTTCCAACTACAATTGATCATAATTAATTCACCACAAATATATCATGGTGAAATATCCCATTGTTTCTGTCGTCATCCTAAAAATAACAAACTGGAAAAAAAAAGAAGGAGAAAAGAACACGAGTAAAACTCGATTCAAAAATCCAAATCCACTTCTCAAGTCCACTTGTATTCAATTAATCCACAAAATTCATTAATCGAAAATATATTATGGTGTCTCATGGGGTTTCTCTTATCGTCCATGAAATAAAACAGAATTGGAGAAGAAGAAGAACACAAACTGAAACTTTTGATTGAATTCTCATGTGCACTTGTGCACAATTCATTTACTGAATTGATTCATCCGAAATAAATCTGGATGAAAAAAAAATAATTCCCGTTGCTTCGTCCCAAGTGTTTAAGCAGAAATTGTTCACATAACGGTTCAAATAAATTTTTATATTCCGATTACTAATACTTGTTTCTGCTACATCTACTACACAGAAATATTATTATTATTATTATCATCCTTATTATTAATATTTCATGATATAATTATTTTGCTTACCAGCAGGATGCTTGGAGTAAGACACAAGACTCCTTTGTATCCGGGAGAGTGTTGAAAAAAAAAAAAAGGAGAGAAAAAAATCCTGGTTCAGTGACAGGGGCGGTAAAAGGACCCACAATCATTAAACACACAATCACAAACACTTATTGACGGACATTTTAACGATATAATTGTATTGTACACTCACGTTTAACCGCCTTGTGTATTATGAAAAAGAAAAAAAACGGCTGTATCGTAATGATGCTCAATATTTATTTCGTAGAAATATCACATGGGATAAGAAGAATGTGATCCGACCGTCAGCTCGCGTTGAAGATCATAGACCAGCTGTGTTTTTGCTTTTGATGTGTTCCAAGCCAGTGTAATGTGTTGGTGTGTGTAAGTAGTTTAGTGTGTGGGTAAAAGTTGCCAACGCATGCGCCACCGCCATGTTTGATGATAATAAGTTTGGTTAGGAAAATGGCGGTGTGGTGCGCGACATTCGCTGAACCCGCGTATTTTCAAGGGTGTTTTTTATTTTTAATTTTTATTAGGGTTGGAGCGGAATTGGAATTGCAAATGAACGTGTAAGATGTCTCGAAGAATTTTTTGGTTATGTTTGTTGTAATGGTAAGTTTATGAGAATTTTTTTAGAAATTAATTCGATAAAAAAAAATATTTATTGGTTATGTGACCAGTTGATATATATAAATTTTCTTTTTTCCGTTATTTTTTGTCAGATCTGGGAGAATATTAATATAAAATTGTCGAATACATTTTGGCGAATTTAGAAGTAGGTTCAACGAAGGTCCAATGTCGTTCTGAATGATGTTAATTTTTTTTTTGTTTTTATCAAATTATGACGGGGAAATTATTTATTTGGAATTAGAAGAGGAAGAATACCTTCACTTTCTTTTTTTTCTCTTGATACCAAATTCAAGGGGGAGAGGGAGATGATTATATATTAGATTTGAGAATTAATTATCCAGTTGTATCCCCACATTTTTTCAGATATTTAATTTATATTTGGGAGATAAAAAAATCAAAGTGTGGTAATAGCTGAATGTCCTATTAATTAATTTAATCAATTTGTTTTATTCTCCATCAATCCCACATATCTTACGAAACCAATTCTAACCAGTTGTTGATTTGTCAATCTGTTTGATTCTACTACAAACTATGTATAATTTCATGGCTGAATGATACCATTTTAAATTTGATGCGTAGTATAATATAAGTCAATATTAGGACAACGATAAAATATTTTATATATTATTCGGATCGTACTTTCAGTTCGCTCAAAAATTATCTGAAGTGTTGTATTCTTCAACAGAAACCACATTCAAGTTTATAAATGCGGATGATAAAGTGCTGATAAAAGCATTATCTCATTATTCAAATAGAAAAAAAACAGAAAAGAAAATCTGTGCGCTCCTTTGGGAATTGAACTCGGGACCTCCCTCATTCATACATAGTGGGAAACACATCCTGTTAAAATTTTTTTCTCTCACCAAATGTTCAATGATGCAATATACAAAATCAAACGGCCACAAAAAATTTTTTAACTGCCCGTAATAAAGTGTGGGTGATTTTTTTTTGTATCTCCTTATGTAATAGTTCGATTCACTTTCACAACAACAGAAAAATATAAGTAACACATATTAATTCGTTTATATTATGAACATTGAGATTTTTCGTACACATGTATACATATACAATTGATATATAATAATAATAATAATAATAATAATAATAGTATATTCGTCCGCTCTTCCTTTTCTTCGTCAATAAATAATTATAATGATAGAGAAGTAATCACATCAATTTTTTATAAACACTCAGAGACATCAATTTGATTCTTGAATTTGTAAAATTCGTTAATATATATGTACATACCATAATGGTGAAAAGGAAATATTTTCTTCGTATACAGATGAGTTGAATGCATCAGGTCTAGTCAGTTTCCAACACCGAATAGACCACATGCGTCTGCATTCCCCAATTGCCTCGTCACTACTGATGCCTTATACAAATTTTCACGACCTTTTTTTTTTTTTTTCTTCCCTTCAGAAGATTTACCTGAAGAACCGTTCCGGTGAATTATCTGTTATTATTTTCTTTTCCTTTTCCATTCATAGAAATATCGAATAGCGAGCATTCAAATACTTATTTCTACTTTGACAAATATTTTTTATGATATATAAAAAGAAAAACATTAAAATTGCAATAAATATCTAACATTCGTTCAAATACATGTATAAATTTTGCGTTTATCATATAAACATTCTTAGATTCCATGTGTAAAAATAAAAAATTTGTCCAAGATAGTATTCTACGTGAATTGAATTATCTTTTGTTTTCACAGTCATTTTAAACGGCAGTTAATTAGCCTTTTTTTTTTCAAACATCTCTCGCATAATTAATGGTGATATTATATTGTATATTATATTATATTGAAAGAAAAAGTTAGCTTTTGCTGCTTTTTACATACTATTACGCATTCTCAACTCAGTCTTTACCACCGCTTGGTAATGAGAAAATCAGAAAGATTAATTATCTAAATTCTCCGTCCGCATTCTCGATCTTCACAATTTAATTCTTAATTCTCATTAATATCAATGATCAAGTATATTTTTCTTCTCCACGACAATTAATTATTTGGTCCTTCACAATGCATTATAGTGGCTACCGGTTGTTGTCCATTCTCAGGTTTTATTCTTCTACCACCCGGTGGTACATAACACCACCAGGCAAGGAAGAAAAATAGCAAAGACGCTGATTTACCAATTAAACCCAACGCCAACATATATCTGAAGTCAATGAAGAAGCAGAAATTTAAATATAATATTGACGTCAATCACAAGAAGGGTTTTGATAATATGAATAAAATAAAATCTACTCACATACTCATGTAATAATTGTCATAGACAAGACATGCACCGCTTCTATCACAACTTTCATGCCATAATATGCATGTATTATCAATCAATGCGCCAAATATCATTGGCGCTGGTATTGTTCCTAGTATTCTGACTTTAATCCATTGAATACCAAGCGCAAATGATCGTTGATCTTCTCTAATAACACGCAATGTTGCTGCCAATGCTGGCATGGTACATAAAAATGTCATCAACATCACAGCAAATGCCAGAGCAACAAAAAACCACAAATATTTACACGTGCTATTGCATTTTGTATTAATTGCATCGTAATATACTGTTATGTTAGACATTGGTGGTGTTAAGCCTGCCATTGTGCCATTAATACAACTGCAATTTTGATAAACCTTCAAAGAAAACAAAAACCAAGTTCATTAAAATAATTTTTTGATATATCAACTTTTGATTATCAATGTAATTCACTTTTTTTTTTCATTTCATTCTCACCTTGACGTTATTTATTTGTATTTCCTCATTACATCCTGCGTGACATGGCGAGTAGTACGTGACTTGATCAATGCCACATATTGGATTAAATTCCGCACTAGAACAACTGCAATCACTGTTGCATTCACTACTCAAAGTTAAAGAATTTCTGAAAGAAGAAGAAACAATTAATTGCATCATAACTCAGGTTAACTGCTATTATTAATTATTATCATTCCATTTTATAATTAGGACGGTTGTAGAAAACAATGTGAAACTTACTTAGCAATGTCATTATATGAAACTGTGACACCGGCAAAATTTAAATTTGGACAACGTAACACAAATGCAAATGTAAAGATGATGCATGTGGCAGTTACAAAAATGCAAAACTTCAAAATTCCCGTGCACGGTAATTTCCAACGTTTTATTAAATAACCACCAAGAAATGTGCCACCACCACCTGCGGGAACGGTTACAAGACCTGCAATAAAATAAAGACCATAATAAATAATTGATTTGAAATCGTTTGTTATCAAAATGTATTACCTTAAAGTATACAAATAGATAAATGTTCACTACGTGCTTACCCATAAGTACCGCTGCTGAGCTAGCAGATACACTGAATTGATTTTCGATAAACTTCGGGAGAAATGAAGCGAAACCAGCGATGAGCAAACCTTCGCTGGCGCCAGCTAAATTTAATAAAAAAAATGCCGGATTGCTCAATAATTCGGTAAATGCACGCGGAAGTTGTCGTATTTTTGACAGAGCTTCTCCTGGTGGTGATTGCGATGATGGTGTTGACCTTTCATGCGCTTCAGAAATTTTATCTTTAGCCAATTCAATCGCCCCTGTTCAATAAAATTCATATTATGAAATATTAATTCAATTCACAGTTGTTTGAAGACAAGCAATTGGCTCGCTTCGTAAACATTTATTTTTAAAAGAAAAAAATGTGGGATAAATTTGAAACAGTAATTTTAGTATTAAATAAAATTGATTGGAGACATTGAATAATCAATCAGACTCCAAGAATTTCGCCAATGTAGTAAATAGTCATCTGAAATTTAATTCCACAGCAGACAAAAAAAATTTGCACAACTGCACACGCCACTAAACCGAGTTAATTACATTATTTCATAATTACCCGGAAGTGATGCAGGAAACGCAAGAATTGGAATTGCAACAGCAAAACAAATAATGGCAGCCCCAACGAATCCAATCCACCAAGCACCAATCCAAACATTACTGTTTGAGGTCATACCAATGCTGAAAGACAAAAGATAAAATAAAGTATCATCCATGTTTATACACATGATGAATATATAGTAGAAGTAATTTATAAAATTTATAGCTTCTAAATTTAGCTGTTGTCCTATCATACAATGACCAAACTCTCGAACGACAAAGTGCACTCTGTAGTATGCTTATGCAATTTTAATGTGATAAAAGTCACGCCATTTGTGAATTTGTTGTGTTGAATGTGCGTTAGTTATTGAGAAACTCACTCTTGTCGTCTTAGTCTTGTATATATGTATATGAAGAGCTTTGGGAAAACTGTTGAGGAAACAACTTTTACGTTGGAGCAAGTAGCACACATATATGTATAAACGTATATAGAGTTTGTACCTTCAAGTTCTATATGTACTTTTGCAATTCTCAGCATCTGCCAAATGCAGAAAACTTTTCATTTTTGACTGTGCAATTAGGGGACATATGGTGGTTATATAGGAAAACGCTGCACGAATATCCGAAAGATAAATATATCTTTCGGTACATATACAATTTTTTTCCTTTTATCTATTCATTTTTCTTTTTTCCATAATTTCAAAATGGACCACGAAAACTAATTTAAACTTGGTATAAACACTTTTCGTTTACTTTCAAAAGTCAATTGCAATTTTTTATCTCCATTCTCTGCACATGATTGATTGGATAAAAACTGCTGACTAGCCACGAAATCATTATTCACTCATTCAATGAATTTTTTTTTAACTCTTGAATACACAAAGTTAAATAGAGAAGAAAAAAAAGAACATCTATGAATATTTTGAAATAAAATGCAGAGATAACGTGAATGGATAGTAAACAAAAGTGATTAATGCACATTATAATGAATGTAGATTTTAAAAAAATATTCACTTAATGGTCTCTTCATTTTAATACGCAATTCAAACTGAGAGAGGATCGTTTCTCACAACGTCAATAGAACTCTCCTTTACTTTTGCTTTTTAAATAGTTAATTTTTTTCTTCTCTTGTTGTTTATTTTCCAACGATTTCATACATCTGCAGCTTGCGTTCTTTTTATTCTCAGCATCTCGTGCTGCCCTTTCAAGTTCCCTATTACAATTAAACGACAATTAACATCAGCATACACACTCTTTCTTTTTGCACATTCCCTTCACCACTGCGCAAAAATAATAAATAAAATAAATGAAAAAGAAGAAATGCTATTGAAATACGTCTTCGAGATACGTTCAATAGACTCACTGACCCTACGACAATCGTATAAAAATTCACAATAGCTCTTAGTCTTCATATATATTACAAAAATATATAATAAATTTCTTTGACATCGATTGAATATTATTTTTACGTATCTAATGTTTGCTAATAGCACATCATATAAATAGTTTAATGTACTCTTTATTCTTTACCGTCGGCCACCCCTCGAAAATAATAAATAAAATAAAAAAAAAACAACGCTATTGATAAACGTCTCTTGGATTCCTTCTATAGACAGACCCTCCGACAAATACATAACATACAATAGCTTTTAATTTTTATTTATATCAAAAATATATTTATGTAGTAAAGTTCATTGTCATCGATTGAATTTCATTCCTACCTAAAAATACATAATTACTTTTATAGATAGTCTCTTTCTCACCCTACACGATTTAACATTAGAATAAATAAATTAGGCAGAATTGTTATTGAAATACATCTTTAGGGTTCATTCTATCAAATAACTCTCCAACAATTCCACATAAATTCATAAAAATCCCTTTTACATATATCTAAAAAATATATTTACATAATAAATTTTCAAATTAACGTGGATTAGATATTGTTTTATCTATCTAATGTTTGCTAACAGCGATATAGATGTCCAGCTTTTATCAATTTCACCTTTACCTGAATATAGAAATAGAGTGTATGGTTAAATATAACCCTTGTGTGTACCATTAGACCGAATAATGTGCTGAGATTAATAGCGCATGCAACCGTATACTGTCGAATATATATATATATACATATATATACTCCATAAGACATGTCCCCATGGGGAAAATGTCAAGCGGCGTTATATACCAATACAACGTTTGAGGATGACGCCGGTGTTACCCTTCGAAAAACTATTCATTCACCCTATTTAGCCCTCGGGGCGGATGAATAAAAATGCCTATAGCGCCTGTGTAGCCTCAGCTCATATATTTCTCGTTGTGTCATGGGTTTCACCAAACACATATACATAAATACATTTATCGTTGCGTGAGAATTAAACCCCGGTGTGCTTTTCACCGCAAATCTCTGTGACTTTTGATTTTTATTTTTTTGATCTTTTTTCCCTCTCATTTACTTAGTTATTCATTTATTTTATTTTCTCTCTAATTTGAAGAGTCGAGACAAGATTTATTTATTCGGGTGTATGAAATATTCGCGGGTAATGTTATGTATAGTTATGAATTTATGATGTATGTACTGAGGGAATGAAATAAAAGTGGTAGGAAAGAGCGATAAATTCACTGGAGAATTTAATAAAGTCTCAAGCACACGCGGTCGACTAAATTCGTAAACGAGAAATACGTCAAAAGGTATACTAAAAGTTTGTTAAATGTAATTCAAGTATGTATCCAAACAGACTGAGACATCGCGTAAAAAATTAATTATATATGAAAATGGAAATGCGATCTTTAATTTAAATATATAAATTATATTTCAACATGTAATATCATTGAATCAAAATTTGTTATTTATTAAAAATTAAATATCAACTCACGATCCAGCATCCACAGTCAAAAAATCGGTGTACAATTTTAATAATTCACCGCCAATTACATAACCCATCGCAGGACCAATTACTGCCATAGTGTAATAAATTCCTGAGGGTAAAAAAAAACCACGAATTATTACTGTAATTTTTTTTCCAGTTGTGAAATATCTTACCCAAGTAAACTGATGACATTTTTTTGGATACATTCTCATCCAAATACGTAACACCAAGAGTATAGAATGGTGCAGCACCAGCACCATGTAGCAATTGTGCAAGAAGGAATATCATCAAATATAAACCAGTATTTGGTTCAATATCTGAACCTTCAATATCATTATTGCAGTCCGACTAAATTCAATACCAAAAACAGAGAAAAAAATAAAAACACAATAACAAGACAATAATTCATATATATTTGAATTATTGAATAATTCATTGCACAAATGAATCATAATGGACAATTCTCACCGACAATAAACTTCCATTTGATGACATCCTCTTGCAGACATTTTCCATCTGATTCTCACCACGATATTTACCAGCTAAATAATGTGGCGAAGCAAATAAAAGACTCCCAATACCCAAGACAAGAACACCCACACCAACATATCTAAAAAAAAACAAAAATTACCAAATACATTTCACCATAGAAATCAATCATTTATCTAATTTTACTGTTTCGAGAAAACCTTTTCAACTAGTTGACCAATTTCGATGCATTTCATATTCAAATTATTTCTTAAAAACAAAGTAAATTAATGTTTATCATTTCCTTTATTCTTCACGGTTAATTATAGTCAGAAACATGTTTGAAACATACTTACTTTGGTTTCGAGGCTCCTGAACGTCCACCAAGATAGCTCACAGGTATTAAAAAAAAAAAACTTGCAATATCATAACCACCAGCAATAAGTCCAGTCTCTGAGGATGTGAGTCCAAAGCGTTTTTCTATCGTTGTTATAACGACATTAGTAAATCCATTAACAATCAGGCCTTGGGGGCAGGGGGAAAAAAACAAAGATTGAAAATATTTATTTGATAAAATAAAATAAATTAATTCAAACATCAATTGCTAAACTTCCATTGCATTTGAAGTATAAAAAAAATATAGCATGCATAGTAAGTTTTATTCATGTATGTAAACTGTCTCTCGAAACCTCATATGCACTTAACCATTGACGTGAAAGAGATTGAATAAGTATTATAGTATACCACTCTATTGTCCGTCAATTTGCTCAATTCTATATCGTCGCACTCGGCAATCTCGCATTGTTTTGCGCGTGTACCGTGGCATACATTATGTATATCTATATAGTAAATAGCCAAGGGGAACGACAAATCAGAGCACTTTGTGTTTAAGTATATACAAGATTAAATTTTTCCTAACCAATAAAATATATCGTGCCTATTTCTTTTTTCTTTTTTTTTCTCCATCTCATTCATTTATCATTTTTTTTTTCTTTCTTCCGCTAGCTCGTTACTTCAACTCTCTCTCCCTCTCTCTCTCTCTCTCACCCACTCTGTCATCTTTGAATTTGTCACGCTGAATTCTATTTCCGCCTGTAAACTCGTCGCACATCTCTTCCTACATCTTGAATACCATACAAATTGCAACGCGATTGACGATTGGAAAAAAAACTAAATGGATGAAAAAAGTAGAACAAAATAAATAAATCGAGAATCATTCATATGTTTTTGGTCCGCATCGAGATAGAGAGCTTTAATATAGTTAATAACATTCAAATATCTGAGTAGAAAATATATGGAATGGATAATGAAATCGATCTAGGATAAGAGGGTTTGAAATGTTTACTGATCATTTTAATTATTATTGAACAATTTTAAAATCAAGTTAACTTTATAAATTAAACAATTAACCACGAAATTACATTGGAATAAGAAGAATTAAACTTGGATCACAAAAATTCCATCTTCATATAATATTCTCAGTAAGAATATAACAATTTTATTATACATCCAGTAAATGTCCACTTTCACCCTGGTTCCACTTCATAATATATTTGATATTTTTAACTCTGATATTCAAATATCATTTACTACATTTCATCTCGCTACTTTTTTTTCTCCTCTTTCGTATCTCTCTCTCTCTCTATATATATATATATATATATGTGTGTGTATATATTTTTTGCGTATTTCCGTGTGATGTGAAAAATGTAAAAAACTAAAAGCGAAAAACGTTAGCTTTAATCACATAGAGAATTCACATGAATGGCACCGTGGGGATTAGTGAGATTTGGAGTATCAATGTGCAATGACGGTAAATATATACATATCATTACTGTGAATCCAAATGTTTTACTATTTGAACATATATATATATATATAAATTTTATCCGAACGATTTAACACTCGGGATGACTCGCGTCGCGACAATTAATGGTGTTTGTTTAACACATTTAAATTAACATGCAAACATTTCTCAAAACGTGAATAAATGTCTGCAATTTAAATTGAAAAGTAAAAAAAATATTACCAACACTGTCAAATAAATTCTCGTTAATGCTATTTAATTATTAAATTGTTGAAATCTATTCATTATTATATTTACCTTGCATTGCACCTGCCCAACAGAGCCAAAAAAGTGCCCATTTAGCAGTGCGAAAGTGTTGTAAACATGAAGGTCGAAAGCACAACCATCCACATAAAGTGTTTGTTAATGTGTTTTGATTTTCCAATGACGATGGCATGTTAGGTTTTATTTCCTCTTTCATTGGACCATCACCAAATTGTTCAGAAATTCTCGGCAATGTTTCATGCATATCCGTCACACCTGACTAAAATATATGTGTATATATCAATAATATAAATTTAATTCAATATACATAATTACAATCTATTCATCACATTACGTATTAACTAATTAATTAATTAATCAATTAAATTATATTGTATTTTGTATCGCATAAATTAATAGCACACATTCACACACGGTGCTTAAATAACAACTGCGCGATTATTTATTTTATTGAATCTAGTCAAGGAGATAACTTACATTGAAGGAAAATTTATCGCGCATTTTTATCAACGTAATTTCTATCTTTATTATTTTATTTTATTGAAGTATTATTTATTTATTTATTTATTTTTTTTTAACATGAAAATGTCACAATTGTTGGTACATTTTTCACGATAACATATCGATACGCAGAAACATTAATGGATTAAACTTCACACTACTCATTATCAATGATTATTGGCAAATATATTAAAGTGCGAATATTAAAACGCTGTTTATAATTAATGAGATGAGATAAAAAATGTGAAATAAAAGACGTGAGATAGAAAAAGACGGAGGAAGAGGAAGAGAAAAAGATAGATGGAAAGAGCTCTGCACGTTGGTACGAGTCACATGCAACTGAGAATCATGAAACGCCGGCTCGAGTTTTCCCCGCGCGAGGCAAAACGTTTCTTCTCTCTTGTTGTTATGCGACTCACTTGCTCTCTTTCCACAGCCTCCTACATCCCTTTCTCCCATCATCCCTACCACACATATTGCTCGGTATATATATTCATCATAGGGTGCAACAGCTTCCCTTGTGTACATACGCTTTCATTTCCTTCTTTTTATTTTTGTTTGTTTATTTATCTTATCCATGTCAATATGATAAAATTAAAAAATATTCTTCCTCTTCATTTCTCTTTTTTTTTTCTCTCGAGGTTTCATCAAAGTTCGTCATGCAGGACTTTGTGGATGTAGATAAAGAGCCTGATTAAGATGGTTCAAGTACTTAATAAAAGACTGGAGAACATTTTGTTTTCTTATAAAATATTCGGGAAACTAATATTCATTATTGAAAATATTTTTAAACAATCTTAATAAAAAGCGTTTGGTATATCTCCGCAATAGTATAATAATTGAATACGAATGGAATTGAAAGGACCATATTCATTTCAGTGGAGAAGAATTAATAAAAATTGATACGAATCGACAAAAAAATTGTAATAAAAATTTTATATATTTGTAAAGATATAAAATGTTGAATAATTATGATTAACACAATAATTTTTTTTTTTTCTGTTAAATAATGCATCCCTTACACCCTTGAAATACAGTCGTGCTCAACCTATTGTAAATGAAGAAATAAATGAAGATATTGTATCAATAATAATAATTAAACCCTGAATAAATATTAAAATGCAAAAATATGTTTTAAATTAATAGCACATAATTTCAATTCCACTTCCAATCTTCCATAATTAGTTGCAAACAGATATTCATTTGAATAATAAAAGTAGTAGTAGAAATATCAGGTTATAAAAATTAAAATTTATCACCAATTTTTCATCAAGTGATAAAGCTATCCAGAATGAATATTTTCCTCTTATCATGAAGAAACTTAGACTCAATGCTTGTCATCTAACGATGACAAGTCGTTTCTCTTTTATTATATCGCTGTTATCTGCATCAGTATATAACCCACTTCCCCTTCATGTAAATAAGTTTCGTCTGGTTTGTCATTATAGTCTCTCTTTCTCTCTATACTCATCATATAATAACCGTTCACTTCCTTATATACCCACGCGTTTACAAAATTAATCCTTACACCCACAAAATATCTACTGTTATAACATTCATTATGAAATTAACAGAATGAATTAAACCTACACAAAAAATTAATTAACTTCTCTACAGCCAAAAAAAACAAAACAAAGAAACCAACATTGACAATAGTTTGTTTACAAGAATATTTATCTCATACAATTATGTAGAGATTAGATGCATACAATTTTTTCTATGGACAAGAAGTATTAGAGAAAAAAAGAATAAATGTTGCATAAAGGGAAGTAAGATTGAAGGGGTGAACATTAAATAAATATATAAACGCACGCACATATGACACGTGCGATTGTTCATCGTAAATTCCATGGAATTAATAGAGATCCATGGCTTCCGTTTTGCATATATATACATAAACGAAATTGATGGGTTGAGAGGGGTGAAGAGGGAGTTTATAAAGCAAAAGGGTTGTGTATTTTATGTAAATATATGTCACATCTCTTGCACACTTTTGAATGGGGTTAGGGGCTGTGTCGCGTGGACACTGTGGGTGGTCCTTGAACTGCTCTAGAGTTTTTTTTTTTTTTTTCCATCAACCCTATATTATCGTTGAGATTTTTAACATTGTTACATGAATTGCACTTTATAAACACGAGTCCCTATAACGGTAGGAGGTGGAAAAGGAAAAAAATAGAGAGGAAAAATAAATAGAAAAATATTTTTCCTGCTTGAAAATAATTTTTTTAATTTGTACGACTAAAAAATTCATCGTATATGATAGAGAGTACAGAAGGTGATGAAAGCAACCATGTTACACATGCTCGTTAAAGTTCTTGTGGTTCGTTACAAAGCCGAGGAAAAAATAATTGACGAGCAATGTCGAGTATGGACTTGAATTGTGTATATGTATGTGTGCGAATTGTAAATATATGTGGTATGAATAAAACGAATTGTGTGTCGTGTATGAAAGCTGATTCAGGTGAAATTGTACATCGTATATGAAGGATGAATCTTTGTTAATTGACAAACATGTATATATGAATGTGTGTGTACAGACAGAAAAATAAATTTTTTATTTTAATATCAAAAGATTTGAAGAAACTTTTTTTTTATTAGCAATTGCTTCACAAGAGAATTAATAGACGTAATTGATCAACTATGTATTTTCTGTGAACAAAATTTGGTTAATTTGCATTCATATCATTGAACATTAATCAATATTCCCAGAAATTTTTACTTGATTCAAAGAACAATTTAATTATATTCAATAAAAATTGAATGAAAAAAATAAATAAATAACCATACCTAAACATATATACACAAACGATAATTGATTTCTAATCGTTATTCAATCTTTCTCCCGGATTTCGAATGACATTTTATTTTTCACTTCCTGCCTCTAACAAAATGGATATTATCAAGTGATTGATGGAATGTTCAACTGACATATTTATTTTTTTCCCCTTTTTCACACCATATTTTTCAATTTATATAAATACATCAACGCATGTATACATCTATAGATTTATTTTTTTATCTCGTATCAATCTATTGAAAACAAATTTTTTCTTCCATTTCCCATCCATTTATTCATTCATTTTCTCTTTCTTTTTTTTTGCCGTTACTATAAATTGGAGGATTCCAGTGATGCCACTGGCGACTTTCACAATAATTACAGAACAATCACGACTGTGTAAAGCGTCGACGTATTCTCAGTCGCGTCCATCAAGCAAATGAACTGCGCTTCCAGCTATATTTGTATATATACACTCTACACATATACATATACCTAAATATTCCTCCCACTTTATTCTCCATACAACAGTAGTAATCCACAGATACTAAGATTTTTCTTTCATTTTTTTTTTTTCTCTCGTACTACGAACATTTTTTTATTTTTATTTTCAACTATTGTCTCCACGTTTTGAGTTCTTCGTCTCTCGTTTTACAAAAGCGATTGGAAAAACTTTCATGCTGAATTTATATACAGCTATATATTGTGGTGATGAGAATAGTACTGTATGTATAAACAACTAATGCTTCATTCATGGACGAAAGATATCGTACATATTTTTGAATGTATACATAAATACATGTTTATTCACGTTGGCAATTTTTTTTTTTCTTTCCTCCTTTTCAACGCTACATTGCTCCCATACCCAAGTAGAACCCCAAACCCTAAACACTCACCAACAAATCCCTTCAAGCAAAAGAAGAAAAAAATTTATGCCCGAAGTCACGTATTTACACTTTTTTTACGTGTTCGTTAGCTTATTATTATTTATACTCTTGTCATTTTTGTTACTTATATATTTCACTTTTGTTATAAGTATTGTTGTGTTTAATAGATTTATTTACTCACCACAATTTCATTGCTAATTTCCAGACCAATATTGTCAACACCTGCCATACTGCCATGTGACGACTGCTGTTAAACATAAAATATATTTTGCACATGTAAAAATATATCGTAAAAACGTCTGGATAATTACACGTCAAATAATCACCAAGATATGGAAATATATATGTGTCTCTGTGTTAATAATTGCTGTGAAGTACAGTGCAGTGCATCGACCAAATTTAGTACCGAGAAAAATCACCAGGTACCAGAGAGTTCTGTCTTGAATATTAATTGAATAAAGATCTTATGAACTTGTAGTAATAAATTATTTAACCAGGAAATTGCTTGTACATTTGAATATAATAAACTTGTGACGGTTGGAAAGTGAAACTAGACCAAAAAACACCGGATTTATTCATTTGTAGGAGGATCACTTTTTTTTTTTTCATCCAATAAATACTCAACAGAGTAATTAATATATTTCAACTATTCCATGGCTACATTAAATTCATTTAATTCATCACATAACAATTTTTCTCCACTTCTTTATCATTCACCAGGAAATGTATATTATGTATATTAAAAATATGTAGAAGATAGTTACAAGAATATTATTGAAAAATTATATTGAAATATAAAGGGAAATATTTTTAAACAATGACAAATAAATCAATGGACATAAAATATTGTCATTGAAGAGAAGAGACGACAACATACACAATGATGAGTGTCACGGTCGAGTGATAAGACAATATATACGGCTGATAAGTGTGAATGAACCCTAATAGCTTGAAGTAACAGGATAATAGACGTTCATCTCGAATTGTTTATTATAATTTGCAATGAACACCATCGGAAGCCTCTGTTCATACCCATGAAATATACCCAGACATTCATACACATACACAAATATGTCCATACATAAATAAATATTAATCTGCATGGAAGCCTCCTCATGTCGTGTCTGCACAAACCCAACAAAAGGAAAGGTGACTGAATTTCAAATCGCTTTCATGCATATTACGTGACTAGGTGGGACGAGCGTAGCTTATTTAAAATGGTTATGGGGCGGACATCCATATATACAGGTTTTTTTTTTTTTTTCATTTTTACTTTCTCCCCTCACCTCTCTCTCTCTCATACTTCCCTTCTTTCTTCTTCTGGCCATGACTCTGTCACGCGCCAATGACAATATTCTATACACGCTTAAGTTAAATAGTTCTGCCACGAAAGTTTTTTCTTCTCTACAAAGAGAATGATGTAGAGCGCGTGTGGTGTGCAGTGAGCTGATTTTATTCACCGGAGTATACAAAACACAAGCTTAATTCAGTGTTTATCTTTTTTTTTTCACAGACAGTCTATTACACATTGGAACGAAATTATCGCAAGATGATAGGAGGAATTTTCACTACGAATTTTTATCCAAGAGAAAAAAGGATGCTGTGTGAAAATTGGATCGTGAAAAAATGGTGAGCTGGTCGATTGAACTTATTCGCATTGGACCAGTTATAGTCTCAAGGGCAATGATCAGGATCACATTTTTTTCATCAATTAATTGCTCTCAGCATGTACAGTTATTTTATTTATTTCTATAGGGTAATGGTAGATGATTGGTATGTACGAAAATTAATTTTAATTAATAGTCGTGGGATCATATCCACCAGTCTTATTCAATTTGTTTTTTCTATTGATTACTATGAAAACTTTCATTTGATCGCTCATTTTCAATAATTTACAGGTGATCACTTGTATTCAATCATGTTCAATTAAGTGCTTCCATTTTTCCTGATCATTTTCAATGTGCTACATGATAAAATAATACTCGGAAAGTGATCGGAACGATTCTACCTGGGAAATTATTCCATGAATTTTTCAGATGCAGCAATCTTTCAAGGAGGAAAAAAAAAAATGATAATGGAAATAATAAAAATAATAAAAGTTTGAAGACAATGGAGAGACAGTACAGTAGAGAATGTGATTCACGCGGGTGGAACTCGAAGAGATATGTATATGTAAACGAACTGCACATACCTGTCTCTTGCAGATCATCCTCTTCAAAGCAGAATTATATTAGGTATATGTAAACAGTGAGATAATCGAGCACACACGACAGATGTCCATTCAATACCAAGTTTACAACTCGCTTGACATAACTCACATTCACTGCCCAGATAGTTTACTATTTCTTTATCTACAAAAAGATGGAATGAAGAAAAAAAAACGTTTTCAAACAACACCTTTACTCCCATACGACATGATGATTATACTGAAGCTCTTCCTCTTTAGATGTTGCATTATATAATACCGTGATGTCATCCTGTCGTGTGTATTTATCAAGGTACAGTGAGCACAAAACTATGAAATACAAAGAAAATAAAATACAGAAGCGATTAATATATTATAATCAATATTTGTAATACTATCAATTTCCTAATCTAAAATCCATGTCTAATTATTTGAACCACTCCAATATGTCTTGTATCATACTCTCTTTCCGCTGCCTTTATTGTTGAACTCCATTCCGACATTAATTGGTATAATTTCTCATCAAGTATTTCTTATTAAAGTGATAAGACGAGACAAATTAATATTTTCAATTAATAATTATATTTCTTCACCATTTCGACTCGTGTCATCATTTTGTTTGTCCAATACAATGAAAAACTAGAATGGTATAATATTCCTATACTGTTCATATATTCTTACATTTCGTAGCAACATTAAATCATATCATTTTTAAATATGTACTCGTAATTGAAATGATAATAAAAACACTAAATACGAATTGATTGCAGTAATATCTCACTCGGAGCAATTTGCATTCAAATTGCACGGGAGTTTTTTGCGCCAACAATTATCTCTACCACGATTTCAACTTCACTCATGAAATGGATTTCGTTTAACTCGTGTTCTATATTGCAGATATAGATAGTTCATAATAGACAATCGATTATCGTTGAAGCATCTACTGGAATATACGAAATGCAGGCGAGAGGTGAATATCCTCCCAGTTCCATTCATATCAGCAATTAAGGGAAATGTTGTGTACAAATGTCTGCATGTGACACAAGTCTCGAGGGGAAAAGTAGTAACAATGACACGCACATATATAAATTCATAGGTAACGTATATGCATACATATGTATATGAATGTCTGTAGTGCGGGATGCTTAAAAAAAAGGAAGAGAAAAAAGATAGCTCGAGGTCGACTATCTCACAGACCTCTAACACTGAACAAGTTTATGAGATACCGGATTCTCCCACTATAAACTTTTTCATATATAAATATTATATTCTTAGCGATTATGCAGCATGATTTTTGCTGCAAAACCATCTCTGTATTCTGTATAACACTGTAGTGAGTGTGTATATATTATTTACGAGATAAATTATTTACATATTAATCACGAATAGAGTCACAACATTGCAGATTAATAGTAAATATCAAACATTTACTATCGTTATGTTTGTGATATATTTTTTTATCCTACTAACATTAGTCGGAATAGATAAAATCAATGGACAGTATATTCCACCGCAAGCCAAGGTCGAACCGATTTATCCTAGAGGCTTTCGAATTTCGATTCCAGGTGAAAAATAAATTACTTTCTACACATTATTCATTTTTATTTTGTACAGCTTTTTATTGATTTAATCGGGGGTTTTTTTTTGTAATCAGATGAAAATGGAATACGTTTGGTGGCATATCATATCAAATTTAATGAAGAATTTGAAGGATTAGAGGCAGGAACAGTTGCGATAGATATCGTAAAAGTTCGTGATGGACGTTGGTCTTACAATGATCGGAATGTTCAATTGAAATTTGGTGATATTCTTCATTATTGGGTTCATGTAGTTTACAATGGTCTTGGATATAATTTACTTGATCAGCAGCATAAAGTTACCGGTGAGAATTGTCTTTGATGCATATATTTAGTTGGTATAATTACTATCTACATATGCTTATGAAAGTTACTGATGCAAAAACAATTTACTTCTTACGGTTTTTTTTTTTTCAGAATTGTTTCATCTTAATGGAACAAGGTTTCATATTGAAAACAAACCGAATGTTGGGAATGGTGGGGATAAACCGACGGACAAAAATTGTGTCGTTTCAGTGTCTCAGATAGTTGATATGTCCACAGGAAATTATAAACAAGTTTGTCAGGGTGATTTATTGTTCGAAGATGAATTTGTTAGTATAGATAAGTCAATATGGCAACACGTTGTACTATTTTCTCCTGCGCCGGTATGTTTAATTAATGCATACATGTCTATATACTATTTTGGCAAAAATTTACATTTGACTATGGCGAAATCATATTGTTAATATTCCGGAAAAAAAAAACCACACCACAGTTAGATGTAAATTTTTGACGAAATACTATTTCAATAGCATTTAATCTTGCCATCAATTCTGAAGGAATAAATTTTGGTTTTTAGGATTATCCATTCGTCATCTACCAAAACAGAGAAATGAATGTAAAAGTGAAGGATGGAAATTTACGAATAATTCCCACACTCACAGAAACAGAGTACGGCAGAACATTTGTTCGTCGCGGAAGTCTCACACTTGAAAAGTAATATCTAAAATATCTTTGTGAACACTCTTCTTATATAGATGAAAAAAATGAGCAATTATTCACAGTTGTACAGGAGTAGTTGGAAGCAATGAGTGCACACGTGAGTCTCGTGGTCCATATATTTTACCACCAGTGATGTCTGGTAGTGTAAATACTAAAAATTCATTTGCTTTCGTTTACGGTCGAGTGAAAATTCGTGCAAAATTACCAAAAGGCGATTGGATATATCCAAGTAAAATAGATAAATATTGAAAACAATGCTAACAATTAATTTTATTCTATTTCACAGAATGGTCTATTAATTTTTAATTGTTTTAAGTTATCGCTTTGGAGCCATTGAATAATGTTCAAGAAATGTCATATCCTCAATTGAGAATTGCAGCATCTGCCGGAAATTCTGTTCTCCGTTCAAGTGGTGGTGCAGACTTGAGTGGACACGTACTCAGTGGCGGTGGCATTGAGAGAAATGTCGTGGAAATTGAACGCGCTCAGGAAAATCCAAGGAGATTTGCGAATAATTTATGGTCCGATGAATATCACATTTATGAATTGGATTGGAGGAAATATCGGATAAGTGTTAGTGTAGATGGTGTGGAATATGGATCGATGAATGCTGGCGCACCATTTGACAAGCCAGTAAATCATCATTTTTTTTTTCCAACTGCCATCTATTTTCAAAAATAATAAAAAATATCAAAACATTTCATGAAATTTTTTTCAGTATTATATAACACTGGCAGTGGGTGTTGGCGGGTACAAAGAATTCCCGGACAATTGCGAGAGTGAAACCTACAAAAAACCATGGCGCAATGTCGGATCAAAGGTAAAGAATTGCGTGGAGTAGGAAAAAAAAATTATTTCATATGAAAAATAATTTTTTTCTTTCCACTTCCAGGCATTGTTTGATTTTTATAACGTCACTGACACGTGGGCTTCAACTTGGGAGGATAATTCAAAGGAACTGGTAGTCGACTACATCAAAGTATTCGCTGCTTAATAAAACTACTATTCACAATTAATTTTTGGACTGTGATTGACATTTAATGCTATACTGTATAAGTTCAATCAAATATACGTACTCATTTCGCTATTTGTATATGTTAAAAATGATCCGTGCCATATTTTTTTGTAACTACGTGATGATAAACACGCAACTGAGAATATAATAAAATAAAAAAATCGACCTCGTCAACGTAATATTTTCCTCTCTTCACTTTCACTACTAAAGTTGCGCCAGAATGAGACGAAACACTTCAGTCGTTCTTGATCTTTAGTTGTACACTGCTTGTTATTTGGTGCGTAAACGCAAATTCGTTCGTACAAATATAAAATTTATTTGACATCATGAATTCGAAATATTTATTAATGGTAAATAACTGTCAAATAAAAAGAATATTATACATAAACAAAAATATCCCAGTGATGTTTATATAAGAATACAAAATTCCGCAAAAAAAAATATAGTTATCACATTTTTTTCTTAAAGAACTATTAAATGATAAAAGAATTGGATTACAGATAATAGGATTCGTAATAATTTCAAGATCTTCAGCGGCTGCCGGGGTTTTGACTTTAGCACGTGATCATCTTCAAAACAATGTCTTTGGTAAACCAGTCATTCACCAGGTAAACACATAATTAATATAAAAATTTAATATGACAAATGCACACCTACCTAACAATTACGAGTTTAAATCTATTTTCTCACATCTCTTCAGAATACTGAATGGGATTTTGATCCGGAGCAAGGCGAAGCGAGACGAGTACGTTTCGAAGCAGTGAATGGTCGTTTTGGGCAGGATTTAATATCGCGACTGGGTCAAGGAATGGATTTTGATGGCCCGTGGGGAGTAAAAGTAGCAAAACCCAAACCCGACGTGCGTTACAATTTACAATCTTGAAAAAAAAAATATAATAAAAATAAATTAGAATGTTAAAATATAATTGTGTGTTACCAAATGTTTAATTCAACAATTATGTTCATTATCATTCATAAATTATATTAATATATCTACTTGATCTTGTAAGAGTACAAAGTTCACAAATATATAACGCAAGTGTTGTCATATACCAACCAAACGTATGAAGTTTGAACATGGAAAGCTGTTACTTTCACCTGGCACCATCGTTCACTTTTGCAGCATTGCCCAGTTTAGTCTTCTCGATTACTCCTTTCAATGCGCACGTCTGTTTGGCTCCAACAACAAAATTCAGTTGAAACAGAAAGTTTGTGGTATTCACTTTCATCTTCTTCACTTTTCCTTTCATTTTTAAACGCCGAGGAACATAATACAATATCTAAAGATCATGAATAAATTGATATACGTAAGTAGAAACTTGAAACGAAGAAAAAATTTCGACACTATAGAGAATTTTTATTACTATTCTATGCTCGGATAAATTATTTGATTTGTAGCTTACATTAGTCGTCTTGATTACTTTGATTGCTTTTATTACTGAAAGTGAATCTACTCTACCTCAACCCAAGGCACCAAATTTTCAATATTATGAAAGGTTTGATGAAACATTAACAATTTAAATTATTAAATGTGTTAATATTATTGTTACTGAATACTCATTAATACATTTTTTCTATTTAATGCATTTAGACCTAAGTATCGTTATCCCTATTACGATAAACATGGTCGTGGAAAATTGCTTTATGGATATGGCGATGAAAATGAATTGTATCAATACAGTACCTACAATGCACTGGAAGGCATTCATTGACAAACTTAATTGCTAGAAATTTATTGTTATTTATTATGAAAGTTTTTGTTTATATATTTGTTGAATAAAACTTATTAAACACACTCCAACAAAAGTCTTCCATATATTTTAATTCAATCTTTGTTGTTACACCTAAATTGAATTGACCTTGCATTTCATTTTGATGATGTGCCAATTTATAAATGTTTTCACAGTTCATTTATGTAAGTTATAGATATTATTTAAATCAAATGAAATTATTGAGCGTCAGATTGTTTTCTTTTCTTTTATTTCTTTGCATCATTAAATTGAAACACAAAAGAATTTATCTGGAAAGATTGTGTGATCACTGACATTATTACAGTAAAACATTCATTGACAAAGTTTTATTCATATGTATATATATATATATATGACGATACACATGTACATATTTAGATTCAAGAAATGCAGGAATTACTTTTCAGTATATGTCAAACATAAATTTGATTCCTTTTTTTATAGCACCCATTTAAAAACTAATTAATGAAATGTTCACAATCACAGTATAGGCATCAGATCACCTATCATTTAATAAGTACATTTAAAAGAGAAATTTGTTAATGTAGATATACAAATACAAAAATTCATTATATATGTATGTATCAGATATTTAATTAGAGTGATTTTATTCAGTATTCCTTCTTCTTTTTCTATATATTAAACGTTGAATCTTTAAATTTTATTGCTGTGACTTATCAATACATTGGATCACGCGAAACAAAATGTAAAATTAAAAAAAATCAATATATTCAAGCACGAATATAACACAAACAGTATATCCTTTTTTTTATCTTGAATGCAACATATTGAATCAATTAAAAATTACAGCTGCACACACATCACGCATTTATAAAAAGAATTGTGGAACTGCAAAATGATATAGATATATATATATATTCCATAATGCAACCACACAAAAAGCTTGATATCAATTTATGTATGTCAAGTGCCTCTTTGATTCAATGTTATAAAATTGATTCTTATATATATATATATATCATGGTTATGAATCGTAAATTAATAATTACTGACTGATAACATAGATTTATTGACATTTTTATGGAATGCAGTGCGACAGTGAATACCCAATTGAAATGAGTATTAAGTGAATGATTGAAAGAATGAAAAAACAGCAAAATGATGTAAATAGTGAATGTGTGACATTATGTATGTTATGCGTTGATGAATTATTCCACACTAAAGTGCTGCATGCTAAACATTATGTTCTATTAATTAATCAATTGATTAATAATTAATTATTAAATACGCTGACAATAAAAAATGTTAATGAAAAGCATTATTTTGCTGCTTACTTTCATCCAGAGATTATTGTTTGTTATTTTGTTTTTTTTTTGTATCTGTTATTTCACCATTTATGCGCGGATGTTCTTCAATAATGGGCGAGTATTGCTCATCTTTCATTCGCTTTATTTATTGTTTGTCAATTTTTGTGTTGTTGAGTTCATGCGTTCCACGCATTAATGTTGGTTGGATAATCAGGGAGATTTTTATTTATTTACTTATTTGTTTTTTTTTTTTTTGGTAAATTAAGCGTTTTAGTAGGAGAATATAACAGACACAGAGAGAGAAAGAGAGTGGATAGAACGTTCAGGATACAGACGCGTTTGTTCATGCTTCACAGTCCATATTTTAAGCATTTTCTATTTTTTTTTATTTCGCTTTTAATTATTTTCCACGTATTTTTGACGGTGAACAATTCAACTTCTCCTTCTTGTTTTCTGCAAATGTTTACATTTATGTCGACTGATGAAATTTGCACTATTTTACATTACATACACACAGACAGACAGACACACATACACCCACACGTAATTACAAACATCCAAAACACAATTAATCCCGCTTTGTTTTTTTTTCCACTTTTTTTTACCCAAAAGTTGATGAAATTTTATATCAATTAAAAAGGAAAAAAAAAGTTTTATGAGTTTTTTTGTATAGAAAATTTTATAGGAATTTATGTATAATTGTGTGTTCATCGTTAAATATCAGTGCCAATGAATTGATTTTTTTTTTTTGCATTACTCCGTGCGAGTCCTAATCTTTTTTATTCTCGCCGGATTGTAACTGTCATACAAAGTCCAATTCAGACTTACTGTAGTACCGTCCACTTGCTCGCCTTCGTTCCCATTGTCGTTCGATTAATTTCTTTATCTCACTAATAATGAAGACACTTGACGTAAGACCCGTCAAAAATAGCAGATCTAAAATATATATATACATAGAAAATAAATAATGAATCCATATAATGCCTTTAATTTATTGGAAAAAAAAATAACACTCACCTTTGAATGTAAGTGCTTCTGTCTGAAACACTGTTTGTAATGGCGGAAAATAAATGACCAACATTTGTCCTACAACTGACAGAGTCACAGCGACCAGAAACATTTTGTTACTCAGAAAACCAATGCTAAATATTGACTTTGTCTATAAAGAAATTTAACATTATTGATATACAGTAATTACTAACATTTGATTACCGTTCCGTTTAGTAATTCTATGTTTCACATACTTGTGATCGACAACTCAGTGCATTAAACATATCAAAGAATACGAAACAGGTGAATGTCATCGTTGTGTCTCTTGCAGTAATACCTTGATCGGTCATCTATAAGAAAAATAAGAAACAAATAAATAAATATGTATGACTGCATTAAATAAAAAAAATAAGTTAATCAAACAAAAATGTCACTCACCTCACGATTATACACCCACAACGTACCGAAAATAATAATTACTGCTGATAATAAAACATTGATAATTAAACTTCGAGTAATCATTGGTTCTTTTGTGTCTCTTGGTTTTTGTTTAAGCACATCCTTATCAACTGGTTCAACACCCAGACTGCAATAATATATTGTGAATGGATATTATTAGTTTCAATCATTCAGATATGATATTAAATAACAAAAAATTCTATCTCATGAAATTATTAATAAATGAATAATTATACGAACCTTTGAGCTGGCGGTCCATCCATGATAATATTAATCCACAATATTTGCATAGCATTCAACGGATTTGGTATACTCATCATCGTGGCCAATGCAATAAGTGACAATGCCGCAATACTTGTGCTCAATTGAAATCTAACGAAATTTCGTATATTGTAGAAGATACATTTACCTTCTTCAATAGCAGCAATAATTGTTTTAAAATCATCATCAACTAATATCATATCAGCTGCTTCTTTACAAACATCAGTGCCATTTTTACCCATTGCAATACCAATATCAGCTTTTTTTAATGCCACACCATCATTTACACCGTCACCGGTCATCCCAACAATATGACCACCACGTTGCAACGCTTTGACGATACATAATTTATGTTTAGGCGTCACTCGATAGAACACACTAACATTATCAATTTCTTGTTCCAATTCGAGTTCACTCTTCAAATCAATTTCATCGCCTGACATCAAACGCATATGCAATATATCCAAGCCGATCATACCTGCAACAGCGCCAGCTGTTTCTTTAGCATCACCCGTTACCATTTTAACTTTGACACCGCTATTAGTCAACATTGTTATTGCTTCACGTACACCCTCACGTGGTGGATCACAAATACCAATAAGACCAACATAAATTAAATCCTGTAATGAATTACCACGTGCCAATCCAATTACTCGTAATCCCTGTTGACCAATTTCATGGGCCTCAGCTAAAAATTCTTGATCTTTTTTTTGATTCAATGAATAAAGTTGTCCATTTGCATAATATTTTGTACATTGTGGTAATATTTTTTCCAATGCACCTTTGGCAAAAAATATTTCTTCCCTTTCTTCAGAGTATTTTGGTGTACATTTAACTGCCATCATTTTTTGCTCAGATGAAAATGGATATTCTTGAAGCCGTAAATATTTTTCAGCTACACCGTACATATTAAATTTCATTGCCGCAGCTACTAACGCACCCTCAGTTGGTTGGCCCATTAATGTATCATTTTGTATTACTGTATTATTACACACGCAACCAACTTCGAGTAGATTACTTATTGACGCACGAGCCAATTCCATATTATCACATTTTCGAATACGTATTTCACCTTTATCATTGTATCCTGTACCAGTAATATCACCAATATAACCTTCAGGCGTTACAACAATTGTTGCAGTCATTTCATTTTTCGTTATTGTACCAGTTTTATCTGAGCATATGACATTTACACAACCGAGAGTTTCAACAGTTGGTAATTTTTTTATAATTGCTTTTCGTTTCGCCATTCGCATTACACCAAGTGCAAGTGTTACTGTGACAACAATTGGTAATCCTTCGGGTATAGCTGCTACTGCTAAACTTACGCCAATTGTCAACATTTCCAGCAGAGCTTTTTTCTGCAACCAACCGAGAAGCATGATGAATCCAATGATACAAAATGAATAAAATGATAATTGTGTTCCCAATATATCCATGCTTCGTTGCAGTGGAGTTTTTGGTGCTTCCTCTGCTTGCATCATAGCAAATACTTCACCAAACTCACTCTTCTCGCCTGTGTTAATAACAATTCCTTTGCCATGACCACAACGAACGAGTGTACCCATAAATGCAATATTCTTTTTCGATGTATGCCCATTGGTCTTGAGTAATGGCGCTGTTGATTTTTGTGACGGCTCAGTCTCGCCAGTGAAACTGCTTTCATCAATCGCCAAATCAATTGCCTCAAATATTCTTATGTCAGCTGGCACACGATCGCCAATATTTAATTGTACTATATCGCCGGGTACTAGATGGCGAGCTAAAAACGATTCTACGCGACCTTCTCTCAGGCTAGAAATAATTAAAAAAAAAAAATGAAAAGAGAAAATGATCAGAATTATGACGTAAAACCATTGGAACTAATTTAATATGTTCATTGTTTTATTTTTTTCTTAATTGGTTTTTTTTTCACGCTCACCAATGACATGTTGGTGGCACTAATTTATTTAATTCCTCTAATGATTTCTCAGAGCGATATTCCTGAACGAACGCTACTGTTACGACTATTATTATGGCCTGGGGAATATTGAAACATGAAAATGAATCAAAAATAGAATTTATGAGAAGAAATAACACTAAAAAATAATTTTTTATTATCATACTCTTTTTTTTTATAACACTCACCACTGTAATACTGACGGCATCGTCCACTTGTTTCATGCAAACACTCACAAAGGCTGAACCAAGCAATAACAGAATGAGTGGATTTTTAAACTGGAAGAGAAAGAGAATTATCAATATCTTTTTTTTCCTTGCGGCTTCTTTGCATATTACGATAAACCTCAAGGTAGTTCCATTACGAAAGTTGTCGTTAACCTACTCTTATTTTTTCGTATAAATATTAACATTAGGAATATATAATATCTTTCAATTGATAGAACTACTTTGATGCCATAAAAGAAATTAAATTATACTTGTTCTATATATTTCTTCCATGTTGGATCTTCCTCTTTTACTGTAAGCTCATTAAAACCAGCCAATTGTCTTCTTTGATCAGCTTCCTGCCACCATAATCCTGTTCTCGTATCAACATGCAACTTCGCCGCAACCTCCTCAGCCCCGAGGGTAGAAGCCGTGGCTGTTGTTAACCACATATCAGTTTCACCGATATCTTCCTGTAACTGTTGAGTGAATTGATATAATCATTGTTATGCATTATACAATGTTTAGTGCTTCATTATTTTCGTTGTATAGCTGTAAGAATAATTTAATTAAATTGAATAATTTATGGAAGGAAAAAAATTACACCAATTTTGCAAAACATTTCCTTTTTTCCGACGTGTTTTCTTTTTTGTTGGTACATATATGGATAGTAACTATTCAGTATTCAGCGAATTGAAAAGGCCATGACAAAACTATGAATTCAACCGTAATAATAGTACTAAACAAATCGCAATAGTTTAATAACATGAGTGCACGGTAAGGAAAATTCATGGTATTCATTAATTTCCTTAAATGTAATTGGAAGTTTATGTCATCAATATCCCCGACGATTGACGTATTCATTCCCAAGCCAGAGTTCTTCCATCTTTTTCTTATTAACAGAAGGAAACGACATAACTTCAAAAGCTATCATTATCACCATCAAGGAAACTATTTATGAAATGAACTTAATTGATAAAACAGTATCTACATCATAAAACCTGTAATCAATAATATTCACGTACACAAGATTTGTTTCCAAATTTTCATCGATTTTTCACGTCGCTTTTTTGTACTTCTGTTAAATAAAATTTAGGTATAAAATTTCATTCTTTATATACGATTGTTTTTCCATAATAAAAATCAATTTCGCGTCACAAAATGCAATTTTCACTCTAAATTCAAAAATTTCATGAATAAATATTCAAAAATATACATAAAACATCACAAATTTTTAGTCCAAAAGTTTGTCAAAATGAATTTATAAAAAAAAAAAAAATGAATAAAGCAATATGTGAGATCCTACGTAACAATATTCCACAAACACTAAAACTCCGTGTTTTTTTTCTTATTCCCAAACTCATTTTGTTCATATTAATCACATTCAGAGTTCGCAACCTCAATCCTTTGACTGTCATTATATTCTCCTTCAATCCATAATTGAAGAAATTAAATATAATCAAAAATTTATGTCATAAATAAGTCTACCATTTGACGTGTGCATACACCAACTCATAATACTAACACTCAATAATCATCTTCTCTTTAAATAAAAAAAGCCCCCAACGATAAAATTCGTCATGATAACGTAATACAAATCCAAATATTGATTAATAGCGTAACATCCCCATATCAAAAGTCCTCAATAATAACACAAATATATATATCTGTTGCTCTTTTTCGTATCGACCTCTACAGTAATCAATTCCCCAATTGCTTCCTACAATATTCCACTACAAAAGAAATAATAATACAATAATCATTAATCTACAATTGACTTAACATTTCCAACTCAAGGGCTTCAATTCGATTGGAAATTAATTCCATCCATCAATAATCCCCAATATTCAACATGTCCATGTACGAACACAAAGCCCTTTAATCTCCTTCATCCAAACAAACAAAAAAATCCTAACCTCAAAATGTATTATCATTATAATGATCACTATTATATTAATAATAATTAAATACAAATCAAAATGAATGAATAAAATAATATATTTCCTAACCTCTAATTATTCATTGTTATTTCATTACTATTCATACAATGATGAATATGCATATATTTATTACGTGTATATTAATATAAAAAAAAAATGAGATACGTATAATCAAAATTATTGTTTATATCTCAGTGCACCGTAAACAATTCAATGTTCAATTTCTTATTCCAATTATTATTAATCCAAGTTCAATTGTTAAGAATTACATATTAAAATAGTCGTGAATGTGTCGTGGCCTGTGACGACCACTTAAACTGACAAAACATACACACTAATGTCACAAATATGTGTGTTTGACATTAAGTATTATGTGGGTGTGCGCGTGTGTATATATATTTAGCGCGCGCATCCTCACAAAAAATTCAATAATATTTTATGCTATTTTTTTCCCTTCGATTATTTATTAGAATGAAATTGTACACAATATTTATTGATTAACAATTTTAACGCATGGCAAAACACGCATTTGTAACAAGGTTAACAACAATCAAAATAATAAATGAAACGTTGGATCAATAAGTAGCGCGGGAGTTTGAAAAAAAAAAAAAAACAAAGAAAAAGAGTTAAGGCAATTTCATCATACATGTGATGTTTGGACTAGATCTAAATCAAATTTATTTTCGTTTGTATTTTTGAATACATAAATAGAGATAGCAAATGTATTCAGGTTGAATTTCTTTGTGAATTGTAAAGTATCATGTTGATAATCTATGGGTCCTTTAACAATTCACCACGTATAGATAATATTATTTTACAACCATTGTACTAGTCCACGTAGCTATGTGTTACTATGAGTACTAGGTCGATCAATAAACTCGTGCATGACATGATGTCTGTCAAGTTACGTATTTACAAAGCTGCTTGAGTTTATAAACTTTCAATAGACAATACGGAAATGTCCAATTATTTTATTATTAAGTATATGATCGATTTAAATTAATGGGTTGGATGACGAATACTTGAGAATAAAAAAATGCAATGAAAAAGACTATGCCTCATTGAATTGATAGAAAGCTTATCATAGACACACGCGTTGCAAGGTTTTATAATGTGAATATTAATTGGTTCTCGAACTTTCTGAGACCATTTACCCTCTCACGAGACACAAAAATTACTCAAACACAGCTGCATACATAAGCGCCACTAAAAAAAGAAATTTCATGTTTGGATATATGTGAGAAACGTCTCGTCGATATTTATAAAATACGTTGGATGTTTGAGTTGATTAAAAAATTTAATTATATGAAATTAAATTATTTAGTTTATTGATAAATTAATAAAACACAATGAAAAGTGTTTCAATGAATTTATAAATTATAAATTTATTATTTTGGTTTATTGTGTGGGTGTACTTATGTGTTTATTTATTTATACTTACTTCCTCGTAACCCATTTTGTCAATGAGGTACGTAAATAAATAAAAATTTCTAGTGTCAATGCACTTGTAATATTTTTTTATCTTTTCACTCCTGTTTCAATTGAAATAGTAATAGCAGCGACAACAAACAAATTTACGGAGCAACTTGAGAAACTCCGTCACCGGCAACATTCTATCTACCACTACGCGTTTATACGCGATGTGTTCCCGACTGCGATGCGAATTCGCGTATGTGTAGGTTTGCAATTATATGGGCAAAACTCCCCTCTTGCACATTCACGAGTGATATAGTTCGAGTTTTTTCTCCTTTTTACCTTGACGAGCTGCGTGTTATTTCTTATTCTTTCTAAGAATATCACAGTGAGAATAAAACGCTCACACAAACGATAAATGGCAAATAGTAGCGGTAATTGTTGAGTCGTGATGTGCACGATAAAATATATTCGTGTCATTTTCTCTGTGCGCGCATTTGTCTTTGAATAATTTGAATAGTGCTTGTGCAGCTTAGAGACTGCCTTGAAATTTTAAATTCATCTGTAGAGCAAATGTGTGTTGTATTACGTGTCGCTGTTTAATTGCTGTGATAAATTGAATTCACAATGTACATATCACCTCAAAAATATATCCTGGGATATATTAATATATTTGATCACTCATATACAAATGATATTTCATTAATTTACACACTACATTATTTATCACATTGAGTACATTCTTTGTCCGTCGTTTAGAGACTTTAGTTTTATACAATAGTGTCAAATGAATTAAAATAGCCAAAATTATTGACTTAGATGTTCAATTGTGAAAAAATATTAATATTTATGTCTTATGTAATAAATGCCCTGAACTTTTGAAAATACAACAAAGTATTTTTCCTTTGTATTCTGTTGATAATAAAATAACAGCCAACTAAATACTTTAAAAAATATATTTATCAATTTTATGTTGATTGATTAAGTCCGACTTTTCCCAGGTTTTAATGATTTCAAATCTCTTTTTTTCACTACTTGGTATTCGTTAATATTTGCCATTGAACCTGGATTGAATTTGTTGATATTATCGATGAATTTTTCGTCCGACAAAGAAGCATATGTTTTAATTAATATTTCCGTTGTCGTCTCAATGTCTGCAATATGTTTTGAATCATTTGAATTTTCACTCTTTATGCTTGTTTCATTTTTTACACATTCTTGGTTTCCTGCGTCATTTTTTGTGATGTTTATGTTATCTGTATCGTTTTTCCCAACTGTATTATCGTCCGCCTCCCGTTTTTCACGTGCACGCTCTTCCAGAATGTCACGATGAATGACTGGTGACTGTTTAACACTCTCGATAGTATCCACTGCTTGGAGAACGTTATCTTTCGTTTGATTTATCAATTTCAACGCAATTGGTATTGCATATTGCATATTATCACTGTCGTTTTGTTTTTCTTTTTTGTCAGTGTCTTCGACAATTGATGGAAAATTCGAATCCGCCTGCTGTATCAGCGTTCTGTTTGTTAGTGCATTCAATATTGGACCGCGCGATTCCATAGATACATTATCAACTTTTACTTCAGCCCGAGTTTTGGGATTCGGTACAACTGAATCTAAATTTATGTTTGATTTGTTGACTATTTGCTTGCTGGTTTCAAAAATTACCGGTATAGTTTCATTCTTTTCGATATTCAATTCATTATTCGATAACGGGATTGGTAATTCTCTTTTTTCGTCTTCCATTGGTTGTACTTCTACGAATTTAGCCGGTTCTTCAAAGACAACATTATCAATTATTTCATCTTTTTTATCACCAGTGACTTCAACAATCGTTTGAACAACGTTTTCGTTTTCTTTATTGGATTTTAGATTCTTCAAAAGTTTTTTATCCTTTTCAAATTCTTTTTTTTGCTCTTTAATATCTTGCAGGATGGCTTTTTGCTCTTTCAACAATTTCATCGTTTCAATCTTATTTTGTTCCAATGTATCTTGAATTTGTTGTTTGTCTTTCAATCGTTGAACAGCTTCAGCATCAGCAGATTGATCAGCAGCAGCGGCGATTTCCGAATCTTCTTTTTTAATAGCATCGGAATGTATTAAATTGTCGTTTGTTTGTTGCTCACCATTTTTCTCTATGTCTTCAATAGCTTTTATCTTTTCTTCAGCGCTCAATGGCTCTTTTACGTTGCTCACTTCAAGTTTTTCTGAATGGTATACTGCATTTTTTACATTTTCATCTAAGATTTTTGTCTTGGGTACAATATTTTTTATTTCCGGTAGATTTAACGTCAAATTCATATTGTTCATTAGCTTCGCCATTTGATTATCAATTTTTCCTGGGTCAATCAAATCATCAGAATTTAAACTTTTTACCAAATTCAATCGGGATGGTAGCGATTTTTCTAAAAAATTATTAAACATCATGAAAAGATTAGTTGAAAACATTTTACATTCATCTTTTAGGAATTGATTACCTTTTCCTTTAATTGGACGTACCACGGCGTTTGGAATAATTTCTCGAGTTTCAATATTCGGATTCAGTTGAATATTATTCAATTGAAGAATAGGTTTGTCTGTGAAAATTGCTATTTTCGTCGTTGATGATTCTTCAACAGAATAAATACTCGCATACGTTCCCAATATCATTATCCACATACCAATGAATAAAATTGCTTGTGCAATTAAACGTTCGTTAGTATTTTTTGTGCTAATTGCAATGAAAAATGCGGCGGGGAATATCAGACAAATTAAAACTCCAATAGTCGAACCAACTAATCCAAGAACAAATTCAATATTTGGCATGGACAATCCAGTTATCAATGATACTGTAATGATTGTGAACGTCAGACATCGGAATCTAATTTCCGGTATATAATTAGTAACAGCTTCGTGCATGTAGACCTGAAAATCAATCAACAAATAAGTTAACTTTTCGTCTTCTTAATTAAAACGAAAAAACAAATGTTTATATTTAAACTCACTCGTCGAAATAAAAGAGAATTCAAACTCGCACGACATGGAAAAATGACCAGGGGAAAGCTGGCTATTACCGACAAGACAAATCCAATTTTTATGGCGTCTGAACTCAAACTTGGCTCAAAACTCATCAGAATATTCCCTGAAAAATTAATTCAACATATAGTTATTTTACAAAAAATATTTTTCTCGTTCTGTTTCACGACAATGGATATTCACCAGAAAAGGATTGTGTACAGAATGCTACATATCCAAAAAATCCAACTGAGATATACACAAGCGTACAAATATTAATTGCACCTCTAACAACAACATTCATTTTTTCCAATGAAACATTTGGAATTGATTCATAAATTTCAAATAATTGCGTTTGACAAAATAAAGCCATTGAAAATATTGGTAAACATTGAAGAATGCCTGCTGGTCGCCAATAATTAACATGCTCAAACCAATCGCCTGCAAATATATGTCCCATGGATTCCGTGATAACCTGCGAACAATAAAAGGGAAAATTTAAGCTACAATTAGCAATAGCTAACAAATATATAAGCTCTATTATTTATAAATGAAAACTTACTTTCAATACTAAGCATAAATAAAAACCAATAGCCACTGTGCAAATACTCGCCAAGCTCTCAATATTTTTTAATAAACCCAAAGGTAGAATAATGAGCGATGCAATGGTTAAGAGAAAACTCAGTTTGATGTCTTCAGGATTTTTATTTATCAGTTTACCAATTATTTGTGGTCCCAAATCGCCGACCACAACGAAAAAAGCAATGCAGGTGCCGATTAAAAATCCAATAATCAGTAATTCCACTAATACTTTGCCCATAGGACCAAATGAATGAAAAGCCAGAAACTCATAGTTTCTTCTCCTCGACATAACCGCGGATTTAATCAAAAAATGACATGCCATTCTTGATAATAGACTACATAGTGTAAGTACTAGTACTGAAAGAATTATGCCGCATTGTTTGAAACAAAAGGGCATTGCCAATACACTCACACCAATAATACTGTTGGCAAGAGTCATTACATGTGATATGTAAGAGATCATTTCGACGGGTTTTTCCTTGATTTCTGAGACTAAAAAATAGATAAATAAATAAATACAGAAAACAAAACAATGGAAGTACGTGGAATAATTTGGAACCGTCTGGAATGCACGACGCGAAATAGTATAATGTATATATTCTTCAATAAAATTATTAATTATTAATATTAATATTCAATTGTTATTTATTCCGTCAGATTTATTTTATATCATTCGAATAATGATTTTGTTTTATAATTGAAGACATTCAAAAATATGGTACATAGTAAACAAATTCGAACACTGTTTCCATCCCATTTGTAGGTTATGTCGGTATTTTTTTTCCTGCTACGTTTCATACGTGTTTGAGGGGGTATTCATTATTTCGCAGCTTTCAAAAATACGTGATGCTTATCATTTTTTTCCTTTGTTTAGAAAATAAATTACAACTTGATGTTCGATGAAATATTTTTATCAATCTTTTTATGTACTTTGTTCGAAAATTGTCTGAGAAAATGATTGTTATTTTAGCTGCTACAGCATTGTTATTCTGATTGAATGATGCCATTGTGATGAATAAATATGAACAAAATATTTATTCCTATTATTAGGAAGGTTGCATCAATTCTTGAAGCATCGCGTGAACGAGCTTGCAAAATATAGTTTTGAGAAGAATGCGTTTGGGTTTTCAAATGGCATTTGTTGATCATGGATAAATAATACATAGAGAAAGAATCATTGACCAAAATGTGAGGACGCCCCTTTCATCCAACATTATATATCGATATCTTCGCATTTATCAGTGATATATGTTACATTTGATAAGCGATATTCTGAGAAACGTGGCACTATGATAACCCAACAGTCGTCATCGTTTTGAAACTTATACTCCTTATATAATGTACTGGAAGTGTATATACATATACAGAGAAACATGTGTATAATGGTAATAAAAATAAAAATCAATTCGATATTATAAATTAATTTTACGATTTTTTTTTTTTATTATAAATATTTAAAAACATCACGTATTTTATATTGGAACACAAAATATTATGATTGCAGATTAGCAAATTAGACCAGACTATTTTCGATATAGTATTTTGACAATTTCTTCGGGAAAAAAATATTCTATTTACGTAAAAATTACAATTTATTTGCACCATGATTCGGTGTAAATTATTTACTATTAGAATATAATTGTAGATTATCAATTTGCCCGGAGAAATTGTTTTCAAGTCCAGTCTACATGATTGAAATTCACGACTTTCACAAGTTGGTTGTTACATTAATTTATTTCCTTCTGTTTTCCTTTTTCTTTTTTTCATTTTTCTTTGAAGACATTACGATCTAAAGATTAAATTATTTATATATCTAAACCTCTTTTTCTTTCTTTAGTCGCCACTCACAATTTCTCACTTATTTTGTATATAGAAAAAAGTGTAGTGTACTTTACATGTGGAACAACAAAAAATAAGATTATTGCAAATACATGGATTGTTGAATGAAATATATAAAAAAGAGCACAATTCATTTTATATACAAAATAAATTGGACAAAATGATTTTTCTTGGATCTTTTTCAACAATCTAAATGATATATTTTTGCGCAATTTTTTGTTTTTTTCTTGTAGACTGACCGTTTGCTTATACTCTGTTAGAATTATAGACAATGATCATATTGGATGGATATCCAGTATCTATAGAAGATACAAGTCATCTTCATTATTATTTTTGTGTACTTGGTGTGCCGATTTCATGAAGAAACGAATGAAAATGATAACTAAACATTCCTAATTTCAAAAAAACGTATCGACCATCTAATATAAATAATTTTATTCTCATAAATATGGTACTGGCAAATGTTTCAGGGCGTGTATGTATATGTATTTCCATTCTATGTCCATAATCAAATTAAATATCTCATCACCCGCCACGAATTTTTACGTATATCATATCCCGAGGAGGAAGAGCATTAAGCGAAGAAAAATGAAACTCACTACGGATATTTCAACATTTCAGGGCCTGTACACATAGGATGATTCCCTCAAAAATGGGAGAAAAAAAATAATTCAATGCACGTTCGCGAGACTATAGAAGAATTTCGAACCGATAGATATTCCGCATCTCACACATTGTAATTTTTTTTTTCATGCTCGTTACGTTTCAGAATTACCTAATCTTATTTATCATTGAATTTAAATAATCTTTTAGTTTGTCAATCTTTTAAGCGTCCATACATGGCTGTTGCCTATCAAGGATTCGCACCGCCATCTTTTTTCGTCTCTTCGCTCATTACATTAGTCTTATCATCTTTTTCATTTTCTGTAAATAGAAATAAAAAAAAAAAAAGAAAAAACAAATCAATATAAATTCCCAAATTTGATTGAAAAATAATTTTGATGGTTGAAATAAAACAAAAAAATGTTTAACCTTTCACTTCCGATTTAATATCGTCCTCCTTTTTGATATCTGTCTCCATCGCTTCTTGCCCCTTCTCCAATCTCGGCCTCTTCCTTGATCCCTTGAACGATCTATTGTCACGTCTACCACCCTCACCCTCATCTTCACTATCACTATACTCATTTTCATGTTGAATTCTCTTATCAAGATCTCGCTGTGGTAATCTCTCGTCGGGATTAATTTTTTCTTCAGCTTCAGAGTCTTCAACATTAGCACCGTCCTCTGGAATAGCTTGAACTTGAACACCCGGTGCGTGCGGTAACATTCTCAAATTTTCAAACAATCGTGTTTTTATTTTCTCCAAATATTCAACAGTATTTTGATTGCCCATATTCGATGGGCTTATGTGCAATTTGAAATCAGGTCCAAAATATTCGAAATAATCATTGTACGGTAATTCATTAGCAATTTCACAACCCAATGCAACTGATGTTTCATATGTCCAACATCTCGATACATTTCTTATCGTATAACCACCGCCACCAACCATTAAAAATGGTAGATTATATTTTTTAACAAATTCCACACATTTACCATGCCCACGTACTGTTAAATTGAAGCAACCTAATCTATCACCAGTCAATGAATCAGCACCGCATTGCAATACAACAGCAGATGGCTGGAATGTTTCCATAACTTTTGATATAATTGGAACAAAAATTGACTCATAACTTTCATCATCCATTCCATCTCTCAATGGAATATTTACGGCATAATATTTCCCTTTACCAGCGCCAATGTCACGCAAATCACCAGTACCAGGAAAATATTCACCGTATTTGTGAAACGACACAGTCATAACACGATCTGTTGTATAAAATGCTTCTTCAACGCCATCACCATGATGAACATCAATATCGATGTACAATACTCTTTGGTGATACTTCAGCAGTTCCAATATACCCAAGACAATGTCATTGACATAGCAAAACCCAGACGCTTCACTTTTTTTAGCATGATGTAAACCGCCACCCCAATTTATACAAATTTCCGACGCTTGTTTATTTAATTTAACTGCAGCAGCTACAGAACCACCAGCTGATAATTGGCAGAACTCATAGAGTCCATCGAACACAGGACAATCCTCCCCTACATTAACTGCAAAATTAATTGAAACAAAAAAATTGAATTAAAAATTGAACAGTACATCAACTGCAAAAATTTAATTAACTGGGACCAATGAATTAAAGTTTCATCGGCTTTTTATTTGCTCCAAGTAATGGAACGAATTGAAACAAAAAAATTGATATAATTCTTACATCTCTGCATCTGTTTGTTGTACTCAGACATATTATCCGGCCGAATTGATCGCAAGAATCTGATATATTCGTCACTGTGAAATTTTGTCATTTCATCTGCTGTTGCTTTGTGCGGCCGCTATAAATAAAAATACACAAAATATCACAACAAATTCTCGGATACAAATCTGATATTAATTCAACCAAATACGAATTAACAATGAATTAATAAATAAACTATTTATTTACATATATCTCCATTTTTCTGTACAGTCCATAATTCAAGAGTAAATTGTGTGTCATCCTTATTCTATGTGGTTTCATGGGATGTCCTTGTCCATAGTAATAATTTCCAATGTCGCCTTGAAAAAAAAGAATCAAACACAAATGAATAAACAAAATGGGAATGAAAATCACAAATTTCAATAGCTCTATTCTGAAATACTCTCAACTCTCAATAATAATCACACACTAAACCGTAAAATAATCACGACTCTAATTAGGACACAATACATAAAAAAAATCCCGATGATAAAAAATAATAAATAAAAATATATAATTATGATTTCAAAATGAAATAAATAATTGACTGGAGTATCTAATTAAATCCCACAATGAAATTTTTAACAAGTCATTCAATTTAATAAAAATAATACTCTTTTTATGAAGATAAGTTGAGAGATTCTAAAATCAACTACGGTCACATACAGGCATGGCGTCTTTTTAAACTACGGTAACACGAATTAATCGCGTATGAATCTCTCGCGTTAACTCAATGAAAACCGTATTAGTAGTATAATACTAATGATTTATTAAATTTTTTTTTGCACAATAATATCGAGCACACTGTACATTACAACAATCAATCAAAATATTGTGAGATATTGGTAGGAAAATAATAATTATAATGGATTGAAGTGGTATACGTGATTATACAGCGTCCAAATCACCCAAACACATTTTGACAAGCTCTCGACCGTGTGTATGATTTTTAGCGGGATTCTAAATTTATATATATATTATATTAAATATTTTTATAAACTTACTATCGTAATAGTAGCAAACACGCTTTCGGCTATGTAATTGTGTAGACATTGTGGACGATTATTAAATGATTGATGCAGAATAAAGTCTAAGAAATTAAATGTATGTGAAGCGCGGTGAGTCGCGCACCCAACGAGAGAAAGACCACAGTATCCACCACACACATATACATAGAAGCGTCACTATGCTGGCACTGTAGAGGTACGAGGGGGTGCAGAATATATCGATGCGCATGTGCGGATTATAACCTCAAATTTTACAATGCAGATGGCGACATATTGTTTTTTCATATATATATATATATAGTTATATTTTGTGTGTTTCCTGTTGTTGTGCGCAAGTTCACCCATGAATAAAATCTGATGATATCGCCATTTTTAATATTGTAGGTTGGTAACGTTACCGCTTGAGAGCGCCACTAAATTCAAGAATCATCAGGATTTTGATTTAGAAAAAAATAATAAATATGATTCTTTCTAGATGAAAAAATAACAAAATATTCATTGGATGATTTTTATTTTGTCGCATGAATTATTGTTATGTCATGGAAAATTAAACAACATTGAATTTTCAGTGGGTTTTTCTTTGCTTTGTCTCTAATTATTATTTAAAAATGAATTTTTATTTTTCTTTTATTTAATGAAATAAAATTTCTTACTGATCAGAAATAAACCAATGGACAGAATAATTGAATCATGATAATAATCCCATTTATTATTGCATTCGAGTATTGAATCCCGGACATAACCTAAAAAAAGGTGGAAATGAGAAAGCGACCTTTTTCAATTCCCTCCATCGATACAATCGCATCAAGATTTATGCCGGAATACACACATAACCTCAAAGTTCAATGCTTAACAATAATGCGAGACATGTGCGATACAATAATGAAATATCTTTGAAAGCAAAAATAATAAAATCCGAAGAACAAAAGGCGATATTTTTGTCAAGCCCATCCACCTTTGTTAATTGTTTCGATTGTCATAATGTTTTTACTGAAATTTGGCGGCATCAAATCCGGCATCGTAAGATTAAACAGTTTCCATTCATTTCTAAGCAGTAAACAATTGTATAGAAATTTATCCACTTTCACGATAAACAATCCAGCATCAAATACATTATTTGATAACACGTTGAATAAAAAATGTATACAAAACTGTACTATACCATTTTCCACCGAGCAATTAAATGAACCAGCTAATCCCGATGTATTTGGTGATATCGGTGGAGATCATCATGAAACAATTGCATTGGATGAAGACGAGAAAGCACAGGAGAAATTTGAGCTCGATGAATCAAGATTACCACGGAGAGTGAGGATGAGTCCTGGTCGTTATGCTCGTCTTATTAGCGATCATATTGCCAAAGGTGATTTGTTTGCAGCGATGAATGTATTGCAATTGATAAAAGAAAACGGGGACAAACCAACTACGTACATGTACAATTTATTAATCCGTGGATTTGCAGTCCAGGGAAAGTTGAAAAAATGTTTTAAACTATATAACGAGATGAAAAAAAGAGCATTGCCACAAAATGCCGCAACGTACGTCAGTATGTTTAATGCCTGTGCCAATTCTTCTGAACGAGAACAGGCTCTGGAAATAGTGAATAATATACGAGATGAAATGCTCCGGAAAAATGTTCCATTGAATGCAGTTCATTACAATGTCCTGATAAAGGCATACGGTAAACATCAGTGTCTACTTGAAGCTTTTAAATTAGTTGATGAAATGATTGATAAAAAATTGCATCATGGTACAACCACATTCAATTCATTGCTATTCGCATCGATATCAGATAAATCGAATGGCTTGAGATATGCACTCGTAGTGTGGCATTTGATGCAACAAAGAAGACTCAAGCCAACAATACTAACGTTCAATTTATTATTGCGTGCTATTAGAGACACGAAACTCGGAAGTTTAAAGTTAAATGACAAATTAATTGAGTCAATTCCGGAGACACAAATTCTTTTGTGTGACGCCACATATCCAGATTTATTAGCTGAAACGCCAATTATCACACCTACGGTGTTAAATTTACTTAAGCCTCCTCCGCCCGCACAAATCGAAATAGAGTCACAAGAGTATAAAACATCAGCGGCAGCGAGTATCGTACCTACTTCTAGAAATATTATTGCGGAATCCAATTCAACAGATGAACCATCGAGTGAACCCAGTTTGAATGCAATACATGAGAGCAATCGATTGATACTTTTTGGTGGATATAGCGGATTCATTGCGCGTATGGAGAAGAGTAATGTCCAACCTGATGCGAAAACTTTAACACTTCTGATGGCAGTTGCACCATCATCGTTGAAAATCGAGAATGATATTATCAATATTGCCCGAACTAAAAAAATACCATTGGACATTGACTTTTTCAATATGTTGATTAAAAAAAGAAGTTTGCGTCATGATTACAAAAGTGCCAAGGTAAACATTTGATTAAAAGTTAAATCGCATCCGTTTCATATTTACACACAGATGATCTAATGACAGATTTCATAAATGCAGGAAGTACTGAGCGAAGTTCAATTACATGGTTTGGCTCCTGATGTGATTACTTGGGGAGTACTCGCTTTAGGATGTACGACACACAATGACGCTCTTGCTCTGCTTGAGGGTATGGAGGCGACGGGCCACACACTCAACCCAATCATTGCGACAACACTACTCAATAATGCCTGCGCGCAGAATCATTTTGTCTATATTTTGCATATAATTAACTTGATGGTCGAAAATCGTGTGAAGCCTACAGAAATGACGTTTCAAGTCTTAGATAACTTCAGAAAAAAAATGAAAAACATTATATCGGGAAAAGTAAGTAAAAATTATATTGATTATGTTCTTGTAAAACATCCATTCGCTAATATCTCTATTCTACATCATTATTTCAGGTGGAATCTAAACACAGGAATGATTCACGTTATAAAGAAATGTTCCTCAAATTTAATTTGCGATATGACAGCTGGCAAAAACGATGCGGTCGTATTGAGGAAGATATAAAAACTGATAATCGAAGGCATTAAAAAAGAATTCATTCATAATAAATATGTACATAATGTATTGTAATAAAATCTTGTAATGAAGTTATCGATACAATTAATCATCGTAAATATGGTGGACGTGGTTCGCCAATCCATGGCCGACACCTTGGACCACTGATAACGCCTCGCGGTGGACATACACCTCTAACATTAAGTTTATTATATCCAGTAGGACCTGTTGGTTGTGCACCGCACGTTTCAAGAGCCACAAAATCATCAACGTGCAATGACGGTGGTCGTGAGGTATTTGGCGGTCTTGATCTGAATGGATCGGCGCCTCTACCAACACCACCAGAAACTAGACCACCTCGTGAATTGACAAATTGTGCTCTGCCTCTCATCGGCGTAACAAATGGCTGTTTCGTCTTTGCTGTAGGGACACTTGGTGTTCTTTGAATAGTTCTCGTATCATTAACACTTACTACTTGTACTTTAGATTGCAATGGCTCCATAATATCATCAGTCGGCGTTTTGGAGCATAGCAATTGTGTTTGAGTAAGGAGATTAAAATCAGTAGGTAACAATTCTGTAGCCAGAGCTATTAAATCGACGGTATTGTTATCAACCGTGACTCCAGTCTTACTGAATGGATGCTTACGTGATCTTGATGGTGAATACTGTAATCTTTTCGTTGATCGTTGTGAAAATTGATTCAATAGAGCGTCGGGAATTGGCAGCAGAGGCTCTAACATTTCTGGAACAGGTTCCTTCTCCTCTTTTCCCTCGATCGTTGCTTTCAAGTCATTCACAAGTTCGTCAGTGCCACGAATTTTTTCAAGTAAATGTGGCTCGTTCTTGTCCCACATGATGAGCGTCGCCAGTTGAGGTAAACGAAGATAAAGTGATCGTTTTTCAGATTTTGTACATGTCACCAAGCTTTCTAAAAACGTGACGGTGAGTGTCATAATTGGGTTGAGCTTCTCCTTATTTTCTTCGTCTTTTTCAATCAATCGTACCACATGTTCAAGAAACGATTTAAGTGCACCTAAGTTATTTTCTAAACAACTTTTCACGTGATATAATCCATAATTGTGTTCTGTAAGTGACAATAAAATTCCAAGTGTACTCTCCAATATATTCGTCGAATATTTAGCGGCATTACCGAGAATATCTATAAGTGCAGTGATAATTGAAAGAAGCGGTTCTTTGCTGGGAACTGAGTGTGTTAAACGAATTTCAAATGATTCACTGCTCCCTTCTTGTACAATACTCAACGTTTGATCGCAAAGAGTACGGAAAATTTCCAAAATTTCTACACGTACGTTTATATCCGTTGTATTTTTCAACGCAGAGCACATCATTTCCACAACTGGTAAATATTTTTGATCTGATTTAACTTGCGCCCGTGCAGTAGGACTCATGAGAGTTAGGAGTGTAGCTTTGACCGGTGCATGAAGTGATAAATCACTGAGAAGCGCTAACGTCGGTCCATTATTCTCCAATGGTGTAGCTACCAAAATTCTGTCCAGAAGACATCGTCCAACGAGTAAAGCAGTAGGCGCTGCCAGATCACTCAACTGTTTACACACTGTTGACAGTAAATTCAAAAGAGTTTCATTCCAACTCGCGCACAAAAGTCTCAAAGTTTCTGCGAGATTTCCTGCTTGTGCTTGAAGATGAGCTGACCACAATTTTCGCAATCCCAACGCACGCATCGCGTCCTCACTCTCAGCATTGTCATCCAGATATAAAATTGGGGGTAGTAATCTTGCCAAAAGTTTCAATCCAGGAATAAAGTTACACGGGCTGGCAGAAATCATTTTTAAAACTTCACCGAGCATTTGTGTCCACAGAGATTTCGCAACATTTCCCGCACCATCAGAGTCAACAGCTCTTGTAAAAAGCAAAAGAGTTTCTGCTATCTCATCAGCGAGAAGTCGCGTTGAACGATTGAATCCTGGAATTGCATCAATTAATGCATAAACTCCCAGGAGTGGAACAACAGATGTTAAATCTTTGAATTCCGTTATCATACACTTGACTAAACGTTCTAAAAGTGCACGAGTTAATTTCACGCATGGTAATAGCAAAGATATTAAAGCTAATCCTCGGCGTCCGGTGAATGATGCACGATGTAAAAATGGTTGTTCGTAAAATGTTGTTAAATTTGACATTACTGCAACGAGAGCTGTTAATCCATCAGCAGCAAATAATTGTGTTAGAGCATTTCGATGCTTCAATTCGATGTATGGTTCCATTGGATCTGTATCGTTATTCAATGGAAAAATGAGATAATGTAAAATACGACATGCAGTGATAAGTTCACCCGGTAACGACGATGCTTTCTCTACATTTTTTCTTATTATTGCGACTAACGAGGACACTTCATTGTAATTCCAATTGACAGGCAATGCCGCGACATTCAGGTAAGACGCAACATCCCTCAATGCACTATGAGTTCTTGCCTTTTCTAAAAGAATTTTTGCGCGATTTTGGAGTACTTCCACCCGCTCTGAATACCGAATCATAATGGCAATTATTTCGGAAGAGAATTCTGATAAATCACGATTTGACAGCAATGGTATTAAGATATCGATAAAACAATTCATCGGCAAAACTGTGACAATTGCACGCATGCCTTCAGGATATATTAAGAATGAATGTAGTTTTTTCATTGTTGTCCAATTCATTTCATTTGAATTTTGATGTTTCAATTGCATTAAACATTGAACAACTTGGAGCTTCCAAGCGATTTCAGTTCCTATACCACGTTCATCGCATCTCAAAGCTTTTAATATAAGTTTTATGGCGTCGGTGTCTTTCAAAAGGTACATTAAACCTTCACCGGTTTCTGCAAGTCGTTGCAAAAGTTGTCGAGTGGCTCTGATCAAATTCTCGGAAGAGTTTGGTGAAGCGAGAGCAAAAAGAATCCGTCGAACTAAACAATGATATTCAAAGTATGCTATTAAATGTCGTCGTGGATTTCTGCCGGGTTCTCTCTCGAATTCCATTTGCATACTCGCTGGCAATTGTCTCTTCGGTTGTGCCATTAACGTTGGAGCACACACATATGCTTGAGTTAATTCCATCATAGCCATTTTAGTCAGTCCTAGCTCATGTGTGTCTGCAAGTAATTCGTAAACGTGAATTTTTCTCAATAAAGAAGCCAATGCATACTTCAATCGCGCAAGTTTCGCTTCGTCCAACATCATCAAAGTGAGTTTATATAAATTTTTCTCGGTATTTAAAAATTCCTCCACTATTTTTGGACTGATGAGTGCAGCATCTAATGCACGAAGAGCCGCAAGTTTAACCGGCAGAGCCACATTCTCACGCATACATAAAGTCAACAATTTTCTCGGTGCATCAACTTTCAACAATACATCAGAACCTTGTTGCAAGCTGCACGCAGCCTCAGCTAATCGCACACCAACTTTTACATGCCGAACTTTGTACGCCGGTTGTGGCTGTGCTCCCGCCAACTCCATATCCAATCCAGCATTAACAATTTCAGCTATATCCTGAATGTCATCGCTCTCACCATTGAATGATAATCCCAAATGAACACACAGAGTTTCACAATTGTGAACGAACACTTCTTTCTCCTGTCCTGTTACATTATTAAAATTAATCACTGACTTCGCGAGTGATCGTAATAATTCACGAGTTTTCACTGAATTTTCGTTGTGATTATTATCTTTTTCAATAATTGTTGAGAGCTTTTGAATGTCAAGCAAATCTGGCGGTTCAATAATGTGAAGATCATCTGGTAAGATATCACTGGGATAATCTGTAGTAGACGCTGGTAAATCATCAGTCATTAATTCTTCATCGGAAAGAATTGGTTCGAAAGGTTCAACTGCTTCAGGTGGTGTTTCTTCTGGTTCTCGTTCGCCTTCTTCTTCCTCTGCTGAAATTGATTCAGGACTGAGTGAAACGAGAGACTCGGATGGTGGCGATGATGGTCGTTTGGGAGTTTTTGGTGGTGGTTCTGGAGTAGTTTCTTCTGTCCATTGAGGAGTTTCATCTTTCGGTGGCGGTTCAGGTGTTGTAATTGGTGGTTTCGGAGGAACTTCGACTACTGGTATCGGTTGAACTGTTGGCGATGGCGTCGGTGCTGGACAAGTCTCTGGTTGTGGTGTTGGATGGGACTGAGACTGATTTTCATATAACCATTCAGGCTGTGGCTCTACAGTTGGCGTTGTACTGACGACTGGCGGCGTCGGTTCCGAGGCCACAACTGGTACGGTTGTTATTGGTGCTGGGGTTGATGATTCTGGTGGTACGGTAAGTGTTTTCGTGAGACTTCCATAAACAGCCAGAGTTATTGTAGTGTACCAGCCTCTCAATACTAAACCATCAGTTGGTATTTGTTTTCTTTCACATTCAAGCTGAATGTGAACATTTTGTTTATACTCCAAACCACCAAGTGATTCGAACGTTGACGCCCCGGGTTTACTGAGATCATTGACGAAAAATTCTATTTCAAATTGTGATGGATTTGTGGCTCTGAAAATAAAAATAAAATATGAATTATTCGAGTAAAGAAAAAAATTACCGTCCTCATAAACGACGGAAAATAATTCTTTGCCTACCCTAATCGAACACCACCAGGAAAATCAGCTTGTACTCTAGCTCCAAGCGGTATTATTCTCACTTCACTTATGTACACCGGTTTAGGAAATTGTACAAGATCCAAATTGAGTTCCTGAAAAATAATAATGCATTATTTTGTTTTCCAGTTTGTTTTTGTTATCCAGTCACAATAAATAAAAGTAATAGTGGAAACAAACCTCCGATATATCATGAGAAAAAGTGTCAAAGAATAAGAGTTCAATATTATCCATCTTGGTTAAAAAAAAAATATAGATATATACATGAGTATAAATTTCTCTGTATGCATGTATGTATGTATGTATGGATGGATGATGTAGAAATATGGATATATATATATATATATACAAGTGTATAAATAATTTTTGTTCTATCGAGAGTATTAAATTGTTGTACAAAATATGGAATACATATTTTTTCGTCAATTCAGTTACATTTCATGCTTCTGAATGATTAATGTCTCGCCACAACGAGGTTATTTGATATTATTTAACGGGTATTTATTTTCATTTCCAATTAGCGACGATTATCACATTGGGATTCAGTCTTGCCAATCTTATCGGCTTGAGTGCTCCTAAAAAAATGCCTTTCTGTGCGCTGAATTTAAATATAATTTTTCTGGGTCAAATCTTTTATACATTCCGATAATAAATAATACAATCTTAATATATTTCTGCTATTATTACTTCTCAATTATTGGTTCGATAACATTTATTCATTCCTAATATAACCTTATTTTCATTTATTTTCGTTCCAAAGATACCAAATACAGCAGCGCCATTGCATGAAAACTCTGTGAAGTATTCCGGGAAATCCGCCATTTTGTTTTGCTTCAGGCGGAAGGGTGTACACTAATGGCGATGGCTTCATGAAAACTCTCCACTCTGAAAAACTGAATGTACACTTCATAAAGGATTATTGTATATTTTGTGTCTATGTACACGCGTTGGGCGGCAGTCGGCGGCATCGACGAGGATCCATTTTCATTCTTAAAGCCCTGAGCAAACGCCATATACCGGTGCTGAAATACCGGGTCCGATAAATTAATTTTGATAATAAAATTGACGCTATTTATCGGAGATTTTTATTAGGCGTTGGTGGACAGAGTTAAAACATGGAGCAAACAGAGGACGGTGAACAGGATGTTCTGAGTAAAGTTTTAACGCCCGAAGAGTTGACAGAGATTCCCGATGGAATTGCCAACAAGCTCAGGGTCCATTTTAAAGAGAATTTCGAAGAATTTATAACTGCCAAAGCTGTTTTTCAACACAGCAGACAGGCACTTGGTGAATATATATTCATAATATCTATCAACCTAACCTCAAAACCTCGAATCGACAATACATAATTGATATCCTCTCTGTATATTCATTTTTCATATAAAAATTCATCGCCCTTACATATTATACATTTACATAATCAATTATTTCATTCTTCTCCTATATTATTTATTTTTCAGAACGAAAGCTTGAGAAACTACAAAAAGACTGCAAAGAACATGAATTAGACTTGGAGGAACGTAAGGGAAAACTAGAATTAGCCGAGAGTCATGTGATCGAATTACAGACAAAGCTTGACGAAGCTAAAAGCGAAATTTATAAACTACAAGAAACTGTAAAGCGACTACAAAAAGAGAATGTTGAGTATCGTCGCCAACGTGATGCGGCAGTGGATGAACGGGACACGTTGCAGTTACAAGCGGAACGTCGCGATCACGAAGTGGAAAGATTACATACAGAAGTTACATCCTTGATGACACAATTGCAGGCTGCTGTGGGTGCAAAATGTCAAGCTATTGCCGACGCCGAAGAGATACGTAGCCGTGAAATGAATTTGGAATTCAAAGAAAAACGTTTGGATCAAGAGAGAGCACTCATTGCACATCAGATGAGCGCTCTTGAAGTCGAACTTTCCAAGCGAACTTCGGAATTGCAAGCAACACGTGCTGAAGCATCCTCACGGGCGTTATTCACGGATACACGTTTGGCACAATGTGAAGAGGAATTAAAAATATCAAATGAGGGATTGAGACAATTGCGTGACGCAAATGCAACTCTTCAACGACGTTGCGACGAGCTCACGCAAAAAGTTGAAGAACAACGTGCGCATGAGCTCTCTATGCATTCTTCATATCGCGAAGAAATTGGTAGTCAAAAGAGATTAGCTGAACTTTACAATGGCATGTCTAAGGAAGCGAATGCGAAGGCTGAGGAGTACGCTAATGCTGTAAAAGAATTACAAGGACTACTGGAGCAAACAACAGAACAATATGGAGTTCTTGAAACCGAACATGGACAATTTAAGTTACAACATGAAGAGATAATCAATGAAAAGGATAAAAAAATTGAGGAACAGTTGAAAGAATTGGAACAAGCTAATGAATTACTTAAGAGTGTGAAACAAGAGAGATTGGATCAGGCTGTAGAACAATTGGCGCCAACAGCTGCAATTACCAGTCGCATTTTGAAGAAAGGTCTAAGTCTTACGCAAATATATACGCAATTAGTCGAGGCTGTTAATGAATTGACTGTTGAACGTGAAGAAAATGAACGACTTAAATCTCAAATGGACGTGATACTTCGTGAATTGGAGGAGCGGGCACCAGAACTACAAAGACAGCGTGAAGAATATCATGCCGCGGTGGCTAATGTTACTACACTCACTAATCAACTTGATGAATTGCTGGCACAAAATAATCAATTGCAGGAAAGTCATGACGAGGCGAATCGCATTGCTAAACATCATACCCGTGAGAATCAACGATTAAAGACTGAACTTGCTGATTTGGCCCGACAAGTTTGCTTCTTATTGAAAGAAGTACAAGAAAGTCGTACTGGCACTACAGTTCTTAGTGGCAATGACACTACAATTGAAAGTGAATTGGCGTCGTCGCAATTAATAAGCAAAAAATTAGTGACGTTCAGAGATATTGAAGAATTACAAGATAATAATCAGAAACTATTAGCAATTGTTCGTGCTTTGTCATCAAGACAGGAGGAACTCGAGCGTACAACGGATGAAATTAATTCTGGTGAAATGAAAGAGAAACTCGAGAGATATATGGAACAATTGTCGGAAATGCAAGCGGCACAGGAGCGCCAAGCAAAAATGGTTGATGGTTTAATACGACAAAGAGATACGTATAAAAATATGTATCAGCAGTCATTGAATCAAACGAGAAAAGAAGGTGGAAAAGATGAATCGTCTGTAGCTATGGACCAAGACGAGAATGATACAACAACAAATGGCGCAGATAAATCAGTGGATCTCAATAAAACGAGAGATGAAAATAATGATAAAATCAAAGTGTTGGAAAACAAACTTCAAGATACTGAATTGAAGCTCAAACAAGTTTCCGACGAATACACAATTTATAAAAAAGAAAAAGCAGCACATGAACGTATGCTAAATGACGAAGTTGAGAGATTGAGAAAAGAAGCCGAAACGAATTCCGCACGTTGTTGTCGTTTGAAAGCACAACTCGATTCCGCTCAAGAACGTTTCAGTCTTTTGCAGACAAATGTCGCTACATATAAATCGCAAATTAAAACTCTTGAAGATCGCTGTAATAATTACAGTACAACAATTGGTAAACATGAACAGAGCATTATGTTATTGAAGGATGAGGCATTGTCATCGCAAACGCGTCTATCACGTGCTGAAGTTCAATTGGAAAATTTGCGACAGGAGCGACAATTGTTGCGTGACTCTGAAGGACGATTGTTGAAGGAACGTGAAATGTTGCATCGTGAACGACAAACAAATGCGCTATTGAAGGCTGATGTTGAATCAATTAAAGCGAGTTTAGAACGCGCACAAGCTGAAGGTCAATTGAGAGCTGAAATGAGATTGGACGATGCTACTCGTGAATGTGCTGCATTGCGTCGACGTCTTCAAGAAGAACAAGATCGTTTCCGCGAATTGACTTCGCACTTGGAACGACAACTTTCCACTGCCCAAGAACGTCTTACTGAGGAACAGACGCAGAGTGAGCGTCTACGAGTTGAATTGGAGACATGTCATGCGGCCCAGTCCGCCGCTGAGAGTCGTCGCGATGAATTGGAAGCTAAATTGCGAGAAACTCTTGCGCAATCATGCGCAAAACCCATCACAGGTGATGAAAATTTGGCAAAACGATTGCAAGAATTAGAATTACAATTGGCTGGTGCCAATGCCGAAATTAGATCGTTGACAGAACAATTAAAAACGGCAAGACAGCAAAATCAACAGTATAGTGATATTGCCGATAGCACTGAAACACAATTGAAGGAATTGACAGCTCAATATGAAAAGCAAAAACGTGAAATGGAAGCAGCTTTAGAGAGATGGCGTAATACAGAAGTGAAATTGGAAAAGAGAATCAAGACATTGGAAAGTGAATTAACGAAAGCACAGAGTGGTCAACAATTGACTGACACAGAATTGAAAGAGAAACTCGCAGTGGCTGAAGCTAAACTTGAAGAATTGGATGAAGTAAAGGGTGAACTTGAATTAATAAAGAGTGATCTTCAAAGTGCAACGCAAGCGGCTAAAGAAGCTGAAGAAAAATATGCCCGTGAGATGGTTTTGCACTCGAATGATCTCCAAGTATTGGCTAAATTGAGAACTGATACTGAGAAGAATGCTGAAAAGGTCGAAAAATTGACTGAATTGAGAAAGAGTGTTGTCGAAACACTTGAGGCGGAGCGAAAAGCATGGCAAGTACATGAAAAACAGTTACATCATGACATGGAAGAAATGCAAAAACGATTGGAAGATCTTGATGCACAAAATGCATTACTTCACAATCAAGTTCAAGAATTGAGTGATCGTACAGCTATTATGCAGAGCAATCGTTCATCAATGGGCGGACAAGAATCAATGGATACAAGTGTCGAATCGATGAATCGTAGCTTTACTGGTGTTGAAGAGGATTCGAAATCAGCTGAACAATTATTGCGTGTCATGAAATATCTTCGACGTGAAAAAGACCTTGCAGTAACTAAATTAGATGTATTACGTGCAGAGAATTTACGATTGAAATCTCAAGCTGAAGTGGCTGAAAAACGTTTGAAGGAGACTGAAGCGTCGCTCAGTACGCACCGAGAAGAGTCGGAAATTAATGTTGTTACTACTTCGAAACACACAGAACTATTGAGGAAAGTTGGAACACTCAATGCAATCACTGATTCAAATAGAATTCTTCGTGAGGAGAGAGATTCACTGCTGGCAAAGGTCACTGAACTCTCAACAAAAGTTGCTGCATTATCTGAGGAAGTTGTACCACTACGCGAGAAAGCGCGCGATTTGTTGGCTAAGAATGATGGATTAAATCAGGAAAATACTGGATTGAAGGGCGAGGCAACACGTTGGAGACAACGTGCGAACGCTCTTGTAGAACGTGCTAACAAAGCGAGTCCAGAAGACTGGCGAAGACTTCAAACTGAACGTGAAAATCTTAGTAAACTATTGACATCGGAACGAGAGACATTTGCAAAACGTATGGAAGAATTGAATGCCCTGAAATCTGATAAAACACGATTGGAGGAACAAGTGACACAATTGCAGCGACAACTACAAAATCAGGGTGAATTAGTAACGAAGACTGCTGAGGAAGTTCGCAAACTTACTCAGGACTTAAGTGATTCATTGGCAGAGGCATTATCAAAGGCAAAGGATTTGGCGAATTTGAAGAAAGAACTCGGTGAAAAGGAAGTTTTATTGAATGACGTGAAAAATAAAGAAATACAAATTCGTAAAATTGCCAAAAAATATAAGACCCAGTATGAAGAACTTGCGAAGACAATGGAAGAGGAGAAAACCAAAGCGGAAGAAAATCAGGCCGCAGCCAACGCCGAAGAAGTTCAAATTTCTACAGAACGCGAGGATCAATTGCGCGAAGAGGGCCGCCAAGAACTTCGTCAATCCAATCAGGAATTAAATGCAAAAGTGGAAGAATTAACGCAACAAATTGCTTCAGTACAAGCTGAGGCCGATCGCTTGAAATCGGAAATAGACGACATTCACAAAATTAGCGGTGAAAAAGAAGAACGTACTAAACAATTACTCAAAGGTGCTCGAACGAAAATTATGACACTCTCAGAGTCCAAGAATAAATGTGAACGTGAGTTGTCGGAATTGAAAATGAAAGTAGAAGCTGGTAGTAGTGATACAGAACCAACTGAACATGATGCAAGATTAACAGCAATAAAATCACAATTAGAGGGAAGAATTTCACGATTAGAACATGAGAAAAATGAAGTGATGACCGAGAAGGAGACGTTACTTCAGCGAGTAAATCAGATGCAACGGCAAATAGCCGCGAGTTTGGGTGGTGTAAATCCAACTGAGCCACCAACAGCAAATATAAAACCAATGTCAGCTCGTGCCGAAACTCCTCTGGCCAGCATTCGACCAATGAGTGTTGTTGTTCAATCGCGTACTGCCGCAGTATTGCCAACAACTGCGAATAATCCTGTACTCGTTGCTCCTCAGCAGCAACAACAAGTTGTACACACTACAGAAACAAGTTCACCCACAAGCAGTCATACTGATTATCAACCGGCAAGTACAAGCAGCTCTGTTACTCAAACTGGTCCATCGAATTTACGTCAAATGGCTGTCCAACCGCAGTTAAGTGAATCCGCGGAGTCAACACAGCGTGAGGAATCGGAAAATGTGGAGAACGGTGGTCAACAACAAACTCAACAGCAGGCACAACAGCAACAACCGTGTCAAGCTCAACAACCTCAGTCACAATCGCAGCAACAACAGTCGCAAGATCAGCAGCAGCAGCAGCAGCAGCAGCAACAACAGCAACAACAACAACAACAGCAGCAACCGCAAACTGTTGCATTGGTAAGTCCACGTGTTGAACAACAGCAATCACAACAGCCACAACCGACAACAGCTAGTGATCAACAGCAAACAATTGCAAGCAGTTCAACACAATCTGTAAGTACGTCACAAGCTTCATCCGGTCATAAACGGCCACGAGGTCTTGAATCACCAGCCTCTGGCTCGGGTGTAGTTGAAGGAACAGAACACAGTCGTACTGAACAAATGCCAAGTCCAAAACCGAAGAGAATTCGCACTCAAGAGTCAGCGTCAACTGCCACGACAAGCGGTTCCGATGTTGAATATCAAGTACCAACTTCAAGTCAACGAGATCAAGATGAAGAGGGTGAGGAGGGATGTATTGTAGTGGTGGATTGTGATGAAGGTGAAGGCGGTGGACATCATCAAGCACAAGAAGAGGAAGAGTTTGATAATGATCCGTATGAAGAGATGGAAGAGGAAGAAGATGAGGATGAAGAAGAGGAAGAGGAGGAAGAAATGCCATATGGAGTTGAGGGTGAAGTTGAAGGTGATAATAATGAGGTAGAAATAATTATGGAGGAGGATTCACGTAATGTTGAAGTGCCAAGGCAAGCGCAACCAACAATTCCAACTAGTCAACCACCACAACAGCAGTCAGAAGCAATAAGCAGTGCTGGACCGACTGGTGAACCGCCAGCATTCGTTACGCGTTCATCACGTGGAATTGCACCAATGCCACGTCAACAGCAACATTTCTTGCTACCTCAACAGGGTTATGAAGATGGTGGTGATGATTGTATTGTTCCAAGTACACCAACTCTTTTCAATCCACGTCGTGGAGATGGTTTTGGCGAAGCTGTGAGTTCACCACAAGTTCCACAAGGTCGTTTTACCTTTGGTGATTCTGCGCCTTCATCCACACCATCATTAACTACTGCTGCTGGTCCAACAGTAAGAACAATTTTCGGTGCGTCGGGCTCGGGTGTTGCACAAGTTGCACAAGAAGGAATGGACGATACTCGAATGGATTTAACACAATTAGAAGATGGTGGAACTGGTCGGAGTGTACCAACAACGCCACTCCAAGTTTCACCTGCTGCAGAATTACCGCCGTCGACGAGCAGTGGACCATCAGAGGAGCAAGAAATACCAGTATCAGGTACAACAATAAGTGGACCAACGGCGAGTGATGGAAGTGTCGAAGCAACAGTTGTTCCAAGTATTCGTGTCACTTCTGATCAGGAAAGTGAACAAATGGAAGCCGTGCCCGGATCCAGTACGCCAATTACTAATGACGGTGTGAGTTCTGAGAGCGACCAACAAACTGCAGAAGTTGCGGCATCAGCTACTGGTGGTGGTGTTGACGATGATTCAGTTGATACCGGTGCAGATGAAGAAGATGGCGAAGAGGAAGGTCGTGAAGCCGAAGCCAGTCCATCTGTTAATACTCGTCAGAGGACAATGGCAGCAGCTGCGACAGCAGCATCAGGCGCACCAACTGGTTCTGCTACAGCAGGAGCACGCGGTGCAGCACCGCGAAGATCATCAAGAACACAATTTCGCGCTTCCGGTCGTGGAGCTCGACCAACACCAATTATTTGGGATAGCCAAGGTGCGCGCGGTAAGTTATTGATCGAATAAAAGACGATTTGAATTTTAATTAGTCGCAAAATTTATCGTTGGATAAAATCTCATGAAAAATATTTTCTATAGGCCAATCACCAACACGAGGACATCCAAACCTTCGTGGAGTGAACAATGAAGGCGCGCGTGGACGAAGCTCACGAGGTAGACGAGGTATGCGGCCAAGTAAATATGGTGGTTATCCGAGATATTGAGTCAACGAGAGTAAAGTCAGAAAAAAAGCGCAGTTTAAGTTTATTGATTAATAACCAACGAATGTTTTTGATATATGTACACACGTACACATATGTACATATATATATATATATATATATGCATACTGTGGGTTTCCTATTGTGCTCTCGTGAATTTTTTCACATACGTACATTCATATTTTAGTTTGTTCTCCTTTTTTTATTTTTCCAGTTTCTATGTTTCCACTCGGTTTATGGAGACGACAAATGTAGTGACTATTCGCAACGATTGACATACATATAGAATAAGCATCATTGATTCCAATATCTATTATAGCTTTGTGAAATGACAAGTTAATAATTGCGTGGATAGTCATTCAGAATAATCCTTATAAAGTCATTCCACTTCTTTTTTAAGAGTAATGTTTTCAGTATATTTCAAATCGCTAATATTACAATTTGAATTCAGTTGATCGTGTTGCTTCGAAATTTTCATTTCTTTTTCTGCCTTCCATTCTATCAACTATTCGTTCTCATAAGGATATGTATGATAACCCTTTGAGGGAACTTAAGGTAACAAAGTTGTCAAACGAATAAACCTCATGTAAATACGATAATAGAGTTTTTATTATTTAAATGTCCATAATATTTTCATATTATAAATTTTCATTTAATTAATTAGTATAGTGAATAAATGAAAAATAAATTAAGATGATAAGATATGATGTTATTGATGAACCGTATAAAACTGAATTTATGATTTCGTGTATAGCAAAATGTTAAGTAATATTTATGGTCAATGAGATAAATTAACTTATAAATAGTCAGCATTAATGAAAATGCATTCATGATTTATACACGCATACAAAAGTGAGAAATACATTCAGTGCATTTAAGAACAAGTGTTTATAATCATATTGATCTATTAATAATATCACAACGCTTTACTCTCAAGCGTCAAAATACTCTGATGCCAACCATATAATTCAATGCTAACGAGAGCCATGTCTGTTCCGCTACAAAATCTCACAAACAGGTGTCAAAATTTGTCTAGAACAAATAGTGATCTATATGAGGCACGGCGCCGTACGGCAGTAAAATACGAGGGCGGCAACTATTTACGCGGGCTCATTGCCAACATTCTCTCCGAAACTGTTTTAATCTCATCGTTCGCTCGCATCAGGCAATATACATATATCACATAAAAAATTTTTTTTTCCTTGAACATGATTATGTCTATGATGCCACTTGAAACGATTCCTTTTTCTTTTGACTCTTGCACCAATGTATAAGAGTGTGCAAGAATAATTTTAACAGTCACAATTGATAATTTATATATCAATACAATCAATTAATTCTCTCTGTTTGTTTTTCATACGATTATGATTAGATAAATTCGATACTGGGTCTGCTTTGCTCCATATTTTCACGCTCGGCATGGCCGGCACCAGAACACCGACACTTTCGATGTTGCTCAATCCTGATAGTTTTCCTTGTGATCCCCGAATTATTTTGTGAATCAGTAACGATGAACTCAAACTCAAGTTCTTCATGGTAAATTGAATCCCTCATGGGTTTACATATTTTATTTGTCACATTGCAGCAACCAGCATGACCATCACAACGATGCACAACGATGTATGAGGGTCGATGTGGTCTTTCATTATGAACTGGCCATTGGTGGTGAATCATAAGATCCATTAAATTATAAGCACGTTGTTGTGGCTTATCGCACTTGAATTCTAGCGATTGATTTAATGAAGGTAAATCACTGTTGAAATTTTTTCGTGCTGGTGCAGACAACACAGTTGGTGTGGTGTAACACGTGATGAGGATTAGTACTGAGATGTTAAAAAGCGACGCAACACGTGTCCACATTATTGTTTTTGTGGTAGCCATTCTGATGATTTTATTGTCTAGTATTCACACACTGATTTTTATTTTTATTCACAGAACCAAAAGCAAGTTTGGTAGCAAGCACGTTCCTTATACGGAATTATGCCTCGAAATGTCTGTTACGAAGCTGTGGACTTCACTGAAAGTTTCCTCGTATGTAGACGAGTATTTATACGTTTCTGGAGATGTATCAAGAGACGCGTCCCTCTCATGCCCACTCGTCTCCATCGTGCGTACGCGCGATGATTAGTTGAGGTTTCTAATGTCTTACGCACCTCCTTGTTCCTCAATATTTGAGGAAAATCCCTTATTTATATATTTTTTTCTCACTACTCATTGCATTTTGTTGAGAATAATTCTAGAATAGACGACGAATTGCGAGAAATTCCTATATTCATTGTGGTCATCATATTCCCAGTGTTCATACGTGAATGTTTACATTTTTTTAACACTTCACTTTTTCCTCCATATTATCATCATAATTATCCAATGTTCTATTATAAATTTCTTAGATTAGACCTGTGGTTTAATGACAATATTAAATATATTAATTGCTTATTAATATATTAACCCATAAGTCTATGGGTTAAAAATGTTCCTCGTGTATCGAGGAACGCATTTACATTGATTGAAACGAAAGCTCCAAGGACTTATACATTTCTCTTCGTGTTTAGAATTGAAGATTTATTTGTTGAAGGAAAACAAAAAAGAATGAACGGTTGGGGAGGTAGAGGAAAAGGGTACGCTCTGGACCTTCGTCATCTGTCTCGCGTCATTGGGAATTCCCAGAGTAGCATTCACGCGAAATTGTCGCTGCAGTGCCAATGAACTCGCAATGTAATTTTACATTTCATATATTTTATCAACAAATATATCATTTTATTTATTCACCTGTCATAAATTTGATTTATACGATGAATTTTTCTGTTCGATTTTAACTGCCACCTCATATAATGATACAACATTGTAATTATCATTACTCATTACGCAATGTGATCTAAATCCGCGGAAACGGGAAAACTTGTGTATACATTGCTCTGAATAAAAAACACAACACCAGTGATAGTGAGAATTATGTATGTATCCGGAGAATACATACACTCATTAGCGAGATTTTTATCGAAATCACGTTTCTTCTCACCAATTGATAATTATCATTGGAAGTTATGTAGCATTTTTTAATATCCACAAATGACTCATGATAATCAAATATTCGCAATTTCATTCGATTTTCCTACGTCACAGTGTTGCGTGCGACGTAAAAAAAATTATACTATAAATTATGTGGTATTTCGCATGTCAATTACGTCCAGTAGTATCTACAGAGCTATTTTTAAAAAACATTCAGGATGTCCCGAACGGAAGGAGGAAAATTAATTTATGATTCAAATGGAATCCTTTGCAGATTCTTGGTAATCCCCGACTCATTGAAAGATATCGTGTTGTAATTTGATCCAACACCTACCTCAATTACAAGATTTACTCTACAATCAATATTCACGTTCTTTTTTTTTTCTCATCACGTTTTTTTTTACGTCATAGTCGGCGTTCTCATTTGCAAAGTTGTGCAAGTACATGAACAGCAATTAATAGTAATATTTATGAGCTTGTGGCATAAATCTTCTGGCTACCAGTTGTACAGTTCATGTATAAAAACAATGTATCAGTTGAAGTGGAATGTATCACAAATAATATTGTCTGCTTCTTATAATATCTGGGATATCTTCAGATCAATATTGGTCTTTAATCATCTTCAATGATTAGATAAAAGAAAACGGATAAACAAAATGAAGAAAAAACTCGTCGACATTGTGGCGTTCGCAGTTGTTTTGATTTTTCTTGCTGTTTAGTAATTTACATTGATAGTTTCTCGATTTGTAATTAATTTTTATTAATAATGTATTTACATTATTAAACGTCCAGAGAATTACAATTTTACTGACATTTAACATTTTATTACATAATTAGATTCAATTTGAGTGGAAAAGAAAAACAATTACAGAATGTAATCCCACGATTTATTGTCCATGGGTTATATAAACTCAATATTATTAATTGGAAGAAGGAAAAACGATGTATACAATAGCCACATTGGTGATGTGTGTCAATATAAATATATTACGGAAGATATCATTGCCGTACAACTCAAACATTTCGATGAATAAAATTCAACTTGCATTAGATGGATCTTTCAATTCGATCAGTAACTGCTCATTAACAATTAACAAACATCACAAATACCATTCATCTTGTATATTCACAACGTTATCATAAATGCAATGAAATTCATACCAGCTATTTTTATGCGCATTCATTTACATACATTTAATTTATTAATTTCGAGACAGGTACATATAAGCACAATGAATAATCAATGAATCATCGCCATCTACGATAAACTAGTATATATATCCTAATGGAGAAATTAGAAAGGTTGGAGAATTTTTAACGCTGTGGGTATTTCCCAAATTAGTTTCGGTCAAGATTCACCGCGATAGGTATCCTATTGAAGACTGGATTTGCCATAAACGGATGGTATAGTCCTTACCAACCACATTCAAGTTAAGCAAGCACATACAAAACTTCCACTCTTTAATCAAATGACGTCATGGTGCGAATCTCACCTGTATGACTAGTCAACATCAAGGGGTGCTGTTTCAGTGCCCGTGGGTATGCGGAAAAAAATCGGCAGGACATGGTAAAGAGTCGCCACGCACTAGTTGGTCATCAAACCGCAATGACGTATATATTGCATGCAGAGAAATGCAACCAGTGACGTTGGTAAAAATAATGACGTTATGATCGAGTTTGATGAGTAATACTGAATTTATTTGCATTGTCGTTAATTCTATTTCTTTGCTTTCTTTCAAATCATTTGAGTCATCTCCAATTTATTTCATTATATCTTATGGTTGATTTTTTATTCGAGAACAGATTTTTGGGGATCAGTTCAAACCTGCTGTGGTGAATGGAAAAAGCACGCGATGTCTTATAATAATTTTTCGTATGGAATGCCGAGGACCATGATAATTATAGTAATCTTCCAGTGATTCTAAGAAAAGTTCGAGTGTCCTCTTGCGTATTGGCTGTTGGTTGTTTAGCCACCATCAGCAGCAGCGGCAGTATCAACGTGTTAAACATGATTATGGTTTCGTTTACAATTGGAGCAAAGAAGAGGAAAAATGAGAGGGGTTTAAGTGGGAGCACATCTGGAACGTCAAGAGTAACCGACCACCGAGTAATCTGAGAGGGTGTTGTGAGAAAGGATGAAACTTATTCGTGTGTACTTCAGTATAAACGATCATTCATGTGATGTATGTATGTATGGATGTATACATACAATTGTATATCGTTGTGTATGTTTATATGTACACGTATATATTGTGAATGAATTGGAGCCATGAGGTTGAAAGGATGAAAGAGAGTCAAAGCGGGTCAGCATTCGCGTTAGTCTCGGTTGACGATTCGCAAAATAGAGTCTTATATATTTTTTCTCTCATCTCTCATCGGCGTCTTTACTTACATTTCAGATCTACTCGACTCGTTCAATCGTACGGTTGTAACACAGTGCGCTCTCGCCAGAATTTATTTCAATATTGGATCTATCGCCAATTTTAATATTGAGAAGAAATATATAAACAAATTAGTTGTCATTGGATATTGTGCGATATAATTTTTTTCTTAATCTCCAAACGATCAAGTTCCATTCACTATGAACCATCAACATTTCATTTTAAGCGTATTAATAATCCTGGGCTCCAGTTGCTTCGGAAAATTTCATCATCATAAGTAAGAACACATTCATTCTTTTTCACTATCATCAGTATTCCACTCGTACAGAGTAATTAAAATAAAAACACGTTATCAAGTATATAAAAACAGTTGCATAATTTTTTTTAATGTGTTTTTAACTGGTGGATTTTTTTCTTCTCCTATAACAGGGATAGCAGTTACTTGAATCATGTTCAGTTCGTACGGCAATTCGAGTGTTCATCACCGCAACGACGAGCCATTCCTGTGGAGGAACTTTTGTCAGTTGGTCCAAGTCCTGATGAAATTTTTTATCCAGTATCAACGGTACTTGGACGTTGCGCCGGTGCTGGATGTTGCCCACGTGAGCGTGAAGTATGCAGTCCAATTGAAACGAGAAATATTAGCTTGGTATTTTTGGTGCAACATCGATTTGATCATCAACGTGATCGACATCACGAAATAATTCATGCAGTCGAGCACACTAAGTGCAAATGTATCAATCGAGACGAAGAACCATTTATCTATTAATAATTATGACTATTTGATGGATATATTCGGTTAATTATATACTGCAATGATTTATTTCTTCTTCATATATGCAGATGAGAATATGTCTGAGACACTAATTTGTATGTTGTTTTGTTAGTTAATTGGCAACTTTGAAGTATTTCCTCGCTTCATTCAGATCAGATTTAATAGTGTCATTATCAGGCGCTAGTTTGAATGCCGCCTCCAATTCGGGAATACCATGTTGAGGTGCTGATAATTTACACAATGCTGCGCCAAGTCTAGCGTGACAACGTGCACGCGATTCACGATTGCCCTCGCATTTCGGTGTCATTAATTGAAGCGCCTGGCATTTACACACATGGATATATTTTTATTTTTGCTGATTCGTAATGATAAAAATTTGTAATTATCAAGGAATTGTAGATAATTACCGTAGAACAATCTTCAGCGCACCGGCGGTGATTCCCAAGTGCATATTGCGCTGCCGATCTATTTGAATATAGAGATGCCATTTTATCACTCAGCTTGATACCGTGAGTGTATGCACTTATAGCTGCGAAATAGTTGCCGGCCTTGAAAAATTCACTGCGAAGAATAACAAGAATCATATATGAGTGGAATTATAATTATTGGTTACAGAGATTGATTTGTATTATTGTATAACGTATTGAGTGTGATTTTTATTTTAATTGAATTCCATTATGTATGAAATAAAAAATTAAATATAGATTCAATGGTACTTACTCGCCCTTGTCTTTAAGCCACTGTGGATCCTGCTCTTCTTCTCTCAGATCTTCTGAAGCAAAGCCACACTTCCGTCGTGCTTCAACTTGTTTTTCGAGCCACTGAAAATTAATTCGAACAAATAAAACCGGAAGCAGTGGAGTATTGTCAAGTTTATATTTTCTAATTGTTTTATATTTATATTTATCGCACTTCTTGTTCCTCCAAAGCATGACTTTCTCTTGCTGGTGTTGGGAAAACGCGCTCGGAAAACTTGACATTTATTGCACCGTTTGGTCTTGGCATTGGAGTACTTGACTCTGTGTCCTCAAAAACACTTCGCTTGCAGGTTCGATACGTACCATTCAATATTTTATCAATAATTTTTTGTCCACGATGACGGTCTTTTTCATTGCCATTGAAAATTAATTCATTAATTTCTTTACCATTTTTTTGCTTAGTTGGAGATAATTGCATCTGTGAAATCGACGATTCTGCGAAATTATTCCCACATATTCCGATTAATCATTTGATTAATTATCATGATAGTGTTGATCATGTATAATTTTCGCGATATATGTAATTTTTCAATGACATACTGGCAGCTAATTGATGTTGCGTATTATCCAACTCGTTCGTGGAATTTACATTCGTATTTTCAAGTTTATTCACAGTTTCATTTAGGGAGATTGAATTTTCGATAGTTTTTATATCATTTTGGCTCTTGATGCTATCAATTTCACGAGCTGTATCATTCGTTGACTCATTATGAAACCACTTGAGTGGAGCTCTTCAAATATAGGATAAGATAAAATATTTTTCTAAGAAGAAATGATGGTGATAAATGGATTTTTTTTTATACCTGTATGCTTTTCTGTTCGATTGAACTGTCGGTTGAGCATCAGTAAAAATTGGTTTTTCAGCATGAACTCGCCAATTTTCAAACTCTGTCATAGCTTCACGCCTATGACTATCACGAATACTCTCAATTTTGTTGAGCATAGTTGTATTCAATTCAATTTGTTTCCTCACTGCTTCTCTTTGTAGTTCCCTATGTTTTTCTATGTATCCCATAAATCGCATAGACAATAAATAATATGAAGAAAATCTGGGAAGGAAAATTATTATATTTATATCGTGAGAATATACTTCACCGCTCTTCTCTTTTGCTTTCATTTCTGCCGATAATTGAGCTCGTTCCATGGCTTGACTCCGATATTCTCGTTTTTGCTCTTTTGTCAAACCTTCCTGAACAAGAGTCGGCCACTCTCGACCCATTTCCTTTTTCCTCAATATAAAAACTGCTGATGATTCTCCCAATGTGCATTGACTATCTTCCTCAAGAATGTTTTCAAATAAAAACAATTCGAGAATAAAAGGTGGATAACTCGCCTGGAAATATTGTGAAAAAATAGAGCAAAGCAGAAAATTTTTGGTTAATATTTATTAAGAAACATTTTTTTTTTTTTTGTTGCTACATACCTTCACGTAATTGTCAATTGCAAATATATCTATTTTTGTCGGGTTGCCTTTTATTGGCATCGTAATTATGATTTCTTCGGGGGTTTGTCGCCATGTATAATCAATTATTTTTATAATTGGCATTTTTAAATGGATAAGTGATGGTCTATGTGAGTATGATTTTATTTGGAAACTTAATCTTTCAGTTGCATGAAGTTATCGATCAAACATCATCATATACATATATATATTCGAAAGGTTTCTATTGTATACCTATTTATGCATCCGTCGGAAGCGAACATACTACTATTGGAATAAAATTGGGGTGAAACCGAATGTCCATTAATTGTATCATTATTATTTCGATATAGGCACAAAATAATTAAACAATTTATACAATTTCGGGATGTCATTTTTATTTTATTGGTTTTCATCACAATTAAAAATTACTCTAATGCTGTCTTGGACGCATGAGTCACTCGTACGAATATTCAATTATTTATTCGTTCGAGTTATTACATACACAAATCTACAAAAAAACTTATTCATTGTAAAATTCAGTTGATTCTCTCATTCATTATTATGTGGATCTTATATAGCCGTCCAATTGTAAAAGGACACAGAATAAATCGATCATTGAAAACATTAAAAAAAAAAAAATTCACGCGCAACGAGTGGGCCCAGCAATATCTCGCAATTATATTGTGAAATCCGGAATTTCCAATCGAAATTATGTGGATCTTTATCTTCTTTGATTCTTCCTTTTTTGTATTTTGTTTCTCTTTTTCTTTTCATATATATATAAATATTTTTTATATAAAATGGAGGACTTGCTTGATAAACACTCGTGTCATCGGACTAAAACATGTACACTATTACAACAAATTATTTTTTTATGACACTAAATGGTTTTTTTTTTTGCGTCTTTCGTCCGCACATTATGACGATGTTATATTAATGCTTATTAATTATTGTATTCCCATTATGACGTTGAAACAGAAAATGATCGTTAAATACATATTCAAATATATATATCCGTATGTATATATGTACACATTATCTTCTGATCGTTGAGCCATTTCGATTATCCATTAATTAAATTATTGTGATTCACGCATTCAGATTTGTATTTATTTGTGCTTCTCATATCGCAGATAATATTGGATAATCGTAAGGAAACGCCAGGGATTAAGAGTTAAACTTACAGCTATTATAAATATGATAATTGGTAAAACCAAGTTGTGATAGTGCTATTGATACGATTGACTTTACGGATCGCAACTTGGTCATCAATTTATGATTTTTTTGTTTGCTTTTTTTTTCAGTATTATGGACAGATGGGTAAACACTATCTGGTATTTATATAATTGATTCGCAAAAAATATGAACAGACTAATCATTCTATGAAAACAATGACATTCATATGTATAAGTATCTCTCTATATAGATTAAATGCGGAATGTCTTGAAATGGGAATTGTGGGCTGATGTTTATGTGCAATGCACGAAAATATAACAAGAAAATGGTACTGATAACGCTACTACTGAAAAGGAAGAAGACAAAGATTAAAAAAGGAAGAGCAATACGACATCAATGCTATTTTAAATATTTCGTTTGTATGTTTGTGTTTTCTTTGCTTGTCCGATTTATGATATGGAGGATTCATTTGAGCAAAATTGTAAATTAATAATGCAAAATAATATCTCGTTCGCTCCGATTAGTTTTGTTTTCTTTTCGCTCCGCTATTTCTATTTCATAATTCATTCTCATGCTACGAATTGATATATCCTAAACTAGCGACTATATCGACACTCTGTGTCCCTCAGGAAACGTTTCTCTACGGTTTTCGTTGATATTGTTTATGAAAATATACAGAGACACGAACAAGAGAGAAAAAAAGAAACGAAACAATACACGAATTATTCTTCTTAGCGATGTTTTTTTTTTCTTCTTAAACATTTAAAAAATATTCTCGAGAACGCTAATATTAGCATGAATAATAGGATTGATACAAATGACATTTGAGAACCTCGTTGAAAATAAATAAACTTATCCGATGTATACACATATAATGAATACTTGTGAATTTTTTTTTTCCCTCATTTTTCGGTTTTCCTTTTTTTTTTTTATTCAGGGAGTCGAGTTTGAATTAATTACATGATACTCGTACGATTCTCCCTGATTATTTGCATTTCATTGTTTTTTCTTACTCCTTTTTCCCATGGAACCTCATGCATACACACATTTTGAATGAAAAATATAATATAGATTATAAAATGAATCGGTAGTTCATACAATTAGAAAAACAAAGCATAACAAAAAAAAAAATTGAAATCAGCTACGATCATGATCAATGGCGTTTTGATAACGTGAAATAGAAAAATACTAATGTAACAATATTCATGCCAATGAAATACTGAGAAATATTTCTTTGCATTGATATACAAGGAGAAAAATAGAACGAGCTCTCGGCAAGCTTTGAAAGCTACCTGCTTGTACATTCAAAAAGAGTACGATAACAAAAAAAAAACATTGAACGGATTAATTTACAAATAAATCAGATTCGCATTGCGCCGGGTAGCTCGTGTGAAGGTACCACTACGAGTAGCACAAAAATTTCGATTGTAACAGGGATAAAACGTCATAAAAAAAAATAATAATAATAAATAAATACACAAACATTATTGCGAGTTTCACATTCAAGAGTCACAATAAAATATCTATTTTTTTCGAGCTGCTTTCTCAGCTTTTCGTCGCATCCGCTCAATCTCTTTGCGCTCTTTACGTTCACGATCAACTTGTGCACGCAATTCTTTCAATTTTCGCTTCAGATGAGCTTTTTCGTCACCAGAAATGCCCAAAGTTTTAAAATCCCTCGACTCCAATCGTAAAAGACTGCTACCATTAATTCCATTATCAATGAAACGTGTTGCAAATCTTTCTAAACCAATGCCCGTCAACCATTGACAAACCTTGAGAAAAAATAAAAAATTACCATGATTAAAATTCATAATGTCAAATGCATCATCTTAAATTATATCCATACACAACATCAAATACGCACTTGTTCTTTAGTCCAATCGGTGATAGATGCAGTCTGCCAAAAAAGTGATTTTTTATCCAATCCAAATTCACCGGCGTTCGGTGGCATCCATACCTCTGCCGACTCTAAACTACCGATTTTGGACGGACTAGGATCAACAGCCGTTGGACTGACGGATCCACCGGACGATAAACTTGACGGTGAACCGCCTTGATGATGCCACGGTGCATTGGCACAGCTCATCGCCGGAACAGGCACTGATGCTATTTTAACCCGTTGACTTGCTTCACTCACCGCCTGTCTAATCTCCTCAATAAGATGATGACCAACAACTGATGGATCACTACCATGGGGATTATTTAAATCTGTAAAGTCACCCGAATTTTCTCGTGACGATGACATATCATTACCACCTAAACGTCGCTCTCGCTCAGCCAATACTTTTTTTAACTGTTCCGCTAATGATGGCGGATGACCTGTCAATCCTTTTTGCGACGCTGACCAACTCTGTTCAGTCATTGCTCTTACTTGCGAACTTATAGTACTATGTTGACGTATGGTAGTTGAGTGCGTTGACTCAAAATACTGTTTACTCTTTTGTGAACTTATTGATGAACTGCTGGAGTACGAGCTTAAATTTGAATGCTTCATTGATTCACTAGTTGATCTAATGCTTGTATCATGAGATGTTCCACCCATTTTTGATGAGTCTTCAGTGTCAGTATTATCGCCACTTTCATCTAAACCATAATCCGAACTGCTATTACTTAATCCACCTGATCGTTTTGGTAATTGTCGATTGGCAAGTCCACCGCGACTAGCTAATTCAGCTTTGCTTTTGCCCGCTGAATTATCTAACAATCGATGGGCCGGCACCGCACGATCTAACTCTTCTTTTATTGGCATTGGTAATGGTAATTTTCTCTCTACTGTGGCAGTCTTATCGCCGTCATCTGGACTACTGAGATCTGATGTTTCCGTGTCGGATAATTGACAACTCGCGGATGATGGTGGTGGTGGTAATTGTCGTCGTGATAATTGCGGTGTTATAATACCCTTTGTTGAGCCGTCATAAGGTAATCGAACTGGTAAACCGAACCGCGTGTGTGTTTCCGTTAGTTCAAGTTCAAGTTTGATTACCTGAATAATGAAATAAAATTCAATTAATTATCAGAGATCGTATGAAGAGAAATGTTTAATAATTTATATAATTATAATCACTTACGCGATCTTTCAATGTTTTAACAAGAGCATTGTACTCAGTATCTTTTTCTTGCAGCAACTGTTGATAAAATTCGTCGCGCGCTGCAATATCCGTTCGTAATTCACGTGCAACTCTCCGTGCCCGTGCATACTTTTGTTGCAGTGTTGTTGTTTGTGTCGTGGACTGTAACAGCATTTCTCGGGTTGTTGAGAGTTCTTGTTTGGTGGCAGTCAACGCACGCTCTGATTCATGCAATCGCAGTCTTGATTCTCGAAGTTTAGCGGCATATTCTTCACTGCCTGCGCCACTATTCTCCAACTCAACAAGCTGTACAATTTTTTGAAATACACGATGAGTCATAGACAATTGATAAATGATAATGTGGAATGTACAGTTGCATTGAAAGACTCGGTTGATTTCGTGCAGTGGTTGCATGGAAAAAAAAAAGTTTTCCAATTGAAATAATTACATTGCGATAATTGCTAAAAAAAAATTACCTTTGCCTTCAGCTTTTCCATTTCTTCGTCGGCAATCGTGAGCTTATATTGACTCTGCAAGCAACCAACAACACACACAAATGCATAAGCAAAAAAAAAAAAAGAACACTAATAACCCCGAAGCACTAATGACGCAGCTCAATTGATAACTCTAAAATCAATTAACAGAGTCTAGGACACAAAAACTGAATAGTATATAGTACTATAATGCCGTTGAATCACAAAAATGAATGATTTACACTATATACAGTGCAAGATATGAATCGAGATACGTGTAAAATAAATTGAAAACCCAATGAAAGTGCGAAGAGTAATAATATAATACAACACACATATCTATTCGACGAATAATAAATAAGAAAAAATTGCATCAAAAAATATATGAATAAAATAATTGATCATAATAAAAATTTATACATGAGCTAATTGTTGATAAAAATGTAAATACCTCTTGCAAAAGTGCTCGAAGACTTTCGACATCACTTTGCGTTGTAGATGGATGACCACCGGATGAACTGATTATTGGTGATCGACTACGATTCGGTGAATGATAATTTTCGATAGGACTGTGAGGTGGCTCGCCTTCAGAGCAAGATGACATCGCTGGTGATCCAGGTATGCCACTGAGTCCAGGTGTGCTGCTAGTTGAACGATCATCGCGTTGTGGTCCTTCTGGCGATGCGTCAGAGAAATTAAGTCGTCTGACAAAATATAAGAAATAAATTACATTAGTATTGGAATTACGGCTGGCTGGTGATTTTAATTACTTATATAATTCCCTCAGCACCCCCAGAGGCCTCGGGCACTTCCAGAGGTGGCCAGATTGTCGTCATGATAAATTAGCGAGCAAGGATTAACCATCATTGGGAAAAGATTTAATAATGAACGAGAATTATTGATTTATTCAAGAATAATATTTACCTATTTGTCATATTGTTCGCTTGTTCCCGTTCCAAATCCGCTTGAAGACTTTGTCGAATGAGCATAGCAACTTCAGAATTCTTCGGATCACGTTCACGACCGATAACAAATCGCACAAGACCCGAAGTATTTCGTAATACTTTGGCAGCGTACGCTTGTGTTACACCAACTAATGATTTCCCATCGACTTCCACAATTTGATCATTAACTTGAATCCTACCTTCGCGCGCCGCCGCGCCTTTATCAGTTATCGTTTTGACGAAAATTCCGAGTTTTTCTAGACCAGCGTCGGCGCCAACACCCATTCCAATTATACTCAGACCCAGACCCTCCGGGCCTTTCATCAATTCAACCGGAAATACCTAAAAAATAATAATGCTTTGTATGCTTGAAATAAAAAAAAGAACAAAAAAAAATGTAATTAAAAAACAATAACTATATTTAGCGTCTTCTCTCAGCACTCCAAAAGACCTCGGGCTCATTCTGAAGTGGCCGCTTTTGTCGTCATGATAAATTAGCGAGCAAGGATAAACCATCATAGAGATTTCGAATTCATTTTGTAATTAAAAAAGAAAAAAAGGGCCAATAATGAATTATTAATAGAATTACCTCCATCTTTTCAACACGTTTCTCCAATTCGTACTCTGCACTCGCTGCAACAGGATCAACGTCCTCATTCCGTCGATCATATTCACTGACAGAGTGTGTGGAATACATTCGCATTGGTCGTGTGTCAAAGCAAACTTTACCGCTCTTCTTCGGTATAACGTTACCCAAATCTTCTTCATCATCAGAATCCGGTAAACCCTCAACTTCCATCCAAAAATGTCCATCCTCAAAGAAATGCTTTCCATTTTCAATTAAAATAACTCGCCCGGGTGTCGGTGTATAGTCATCACGATGCTCTGTCTCCGTATCATCATTAGTTTCATTTGTGTCATTCAAACTACTCACAGAACCTAATAAACCACTCTCGCTACCGGTCACTGAACCAATTTGACTCTCGGTCAATGAATCTATTGTCAAGTCACTACGTGATCGGTGTGAAAGACTATAATCTTGTGCAGTGCTATTAATTAAACTTGTATCGGGAGCTGAAAGTACATCTGAAAGCCAATCGGGTGTATTATCCATTTCCTCCTTTTCCTTCTCTTTTTCTCTTTCCTTCTCATGTTCCCTATCTTTTTCCACGACTTTTGATTCAGTCGCCGCGGATTCAGCTGCCGTGGGTGACAATAACCTCGCAATCTCTTGTGCCTCTTCATCTGATAACAGAGCAGAGCCTTGTCGAATTTTTTTCTCCAATATACGTGAACTCAAAAGATTTTCAGCTTCATCAGCCGTCATTGTGTCCGGTGTCATTGTGTTTGCCGGATTACTGGTTTTTATTGGTGTTTCATATCTTTTACTCGAATGATCGTGACTAATATCTGGTGAACCATCAAAATTCGTAACTGTTTTGGCATCACTTGAATCTGTGTCCTCTATTAAACTGCTTTCCGATTCTCTTTGATCACCATCATCGATAGTACTAATTTGCGGTGTAACAACCGCACTCGTTTTACCAGCAATACGTGATACCTCCAATAGACCATTTTCTGCAGAACGTAGAGCAGCCAATTGATCGGCTTTTTGTTTTTCAAGTTCCCATGTCGTTTGAACTTGCTCAATATCCTCCAATGCCACTTTATCCGTCACATCGCTCGATGTGGAATTAATTTTCGTTGGTATAGATTTGTCTTTACTTTCAGATCGTTCAGCTAAATTACTTGTAAATTGATTGGTTGCTGGAGCGGATTGGTTTGTCGGTTTTTCAACTTCAGTGAAACTCGAGCGTTTTTCAATCACCTCATCCTTGTTTCTTGCAAGTTTCTCTCTCATCGACACTTTGATTTGATCATTTTTTGCATTAGAAACAGTCTTTTGGCACTGTATATCGCTCAACGTCTGCTTTTCTTTTTCCAATGCATTTTTCACACTCATAACGCGTGATGTTTTACGTGTTTGTTCCTCTAAAACAGAGTTATTCATCACTTTGACATCCTGCGATTTGTGTTTATCCTTTTGTTCGGCAATAAGACGAACGCCGAGAACGACTTCCGACTTTGGTTGGGTTTGTGGTTTGCCCTCGTGTTGTTGTGACTGTTGCTGTTGCTGTTGCATTCGCTTGGCATACGGTGATGGCACAGGTATGTCTTTATGTTCCAGGGCGGGAATTTCCGCATCAGAACTAATTACCGAAGGAGGCCGATGTCCAAGTCCAACCGCTGGCATATCCATACGTACATGGGATCGTCGAACAACTGTCGCTCCGTCTGTCTCAACGAATTTCTCTGCATTGCCGACCTCCTCCTCTTCTTCTTCCTCGCACACGACCATCTCATCATTTGTGGCCGGTTTATCATTGCTCTCTGGCTCCAGGTCATAGCTGTTACGGCCTGGAAAATAAAAATATAATGAAAGAATGTTAAAGACAAACCTGAACTTTAACGTCTTGATTTCTTTTTATGTGTTGCAAATGCTTTCAAGAATTTATTCTACCTCGACAGTCAATGCAGAGTAGACGAAGACACATAGTTCTGCGAGAGCGCGAATAGTTATAACCTGGCTGCTCCGTTTTAATAGGAATAAAATGAACGAACACAGACGCGAGCACGAATCAACGCGGAATATATATATATATATATGCTACAAAAAAGATTTTACTATGGGATTGACACAAGACCGGCGCGAGTTTATGGTAAAGTTTATTGGGTGAGGGGCAGAAGAAATACAGTTGTGGGATATTACTTCTGCGGCAGACGTAGATGTTTTATGACTCGCATACCAAATGTTTTTACTTAGAAAATATTCACCCACACATAGATTCTGTGACAATAATAATAGTCAGGATGAATTGAGAATTTAAAATATTTTGAGGAAGCCATTTGTAAATATTTTATGTTGAAATTCACACAAGTCGGCAAGTGAATATTACTAATGCTTGGTGGAATGGCAAGACGAGTACAAGAAAATGAATAACATCGTTAAAAATAGGATAACACTCGCCGGGTCTGACATCACACAAAATCCAAAAAGTATATATGTTAATATATGTGCGCTATGTATGCGTTGAATTGTGTCGTTTTAAATTCTAAAGTACTTTTATCACCACTCAATTATCGCACACGATCGTTGAACGATATATTCACTCAAGTGTACTTGACTATAGCGGATAACAAACGCCAGTGTATATATCCCTTTGACGGTCAATGTGCGAACGTGCGTTAAACGTATAGTGAAAGCACAACGCGGGGAAAAGACAGACCATCGGATCCAATGCCGCCGAACGTGCGGTCACAAACACATACATACACATTTCTATAAATAATATTTCCCCTGGCGGATAGAAACGGTCCACGAGATGAGTTAGCAGGAGAGAAGGTGGGGGATTAAGAGAGGAGAGAGAAGAAGAGAGTGTTAGTTGAATGTGGCGAGTGCAGAAAAGGCGAGTATGTAGACAGTGTGATACTTCTTCTTAGGTAGGGGAAAGTGGAGAGATCGAATGAGTGCAAACAGAAGGAGGCGGAGGAGGCGGAGATGGAGGAGTGCATGGATTCGTTATCCGTACATTTTAACTTTTACCTTCGCTTCATTCTACGATTTTGGCGAGGCTCCAAATTTAGAGTCTCGCGGAGAAGAGGCGCGACGACAACGAAACAACCAGACGTAGTATTTTTAGAGATCGTCCATTGCCATTGAAACATACACGTGGGCGTCATTCATACATCCGCAAAATTTAATTGTCAATTAATCCCGTTGTGTTCCTCGATCATGATTGTATTGGTTATAAATTGCGATTTCAATTTAATTAATTTTCAATCCACAATAATTACCATATTGAAGTTTCTCAGGCAATTCTTTTTCTGCTTTTTCTTCTTTACTGTCTCTGGATGGTGAACTTGGCGAGCTCATACTTGACGACGCACTGTCCGTAGATACTGACGGCGGTCTCAATTCATTTTCCGGTGATTTTGTTCTCTCGGTCTGTTGAATTCTCTTTGAATCAATGCCAATTGTTGCTGTTATTGTTTCAGTATCCACGTGTGGTTTCGCCCAATCTGGTCGTGAACTAGTGCGCTCGATTACTTCATTACTTCCACTTGTTTTCAATTCCGATACATTCTTGAGAATCTCATCGTTTTTAGCAAGCCAAACATTGCGCCATTCTGAGGTTTTTGGTGGCGCCCGAACCGGACTCGTAGGGAATGTCACATAGTCATCGACATCCAACAATTCATTTTTTAATTCCACAATCTCTTCATAATCCGATTGTGATTCGCGTGTTCGATCAATTGAACTCGCTATGGGCACTTGAATATTTGGACTAGAATTCTTGACCTTCGGTGTTGGAGCAGACTCCACTGTCTTGGATTCCCTTGAACTGTTTGATTTCGACGCATCCACTGTAGTCTTCTTTGTCGTTGGTTTCTGCACAGTTGCATACTCCGGCATTGTTTCATCCAATTTGATAATTGGTTTTGCAGCATTCTTAGCATTTATACCTTTTTGAACCACTGCGTATTCAGGTATTGTCGGCGATGTATCAAATGATTTGTTAACTGTTGCATACTCAGGACTACCAGGTGATTCTGATCCAGTCGGACTAACGGCAACAAAACTCACTGGTCTCTCTTTCTTCACTGCTGATGAATTTCGTGTTGGTGGTAACGGCGGTGGCGGCGACATTGTCGGTGACGGCCGCGATGTACAAAAACTTGCTGATCGGGTGGCCGGACATGGCTCCGATGGTTTTTTAAATTCAATTTCTTGATAATCGGATTCATTTGATGGATCTATTGAACCACCATCACCAATCAGTCTCTTAGAATTTTGATTTTGTATTGATGTTTGAACAACAGAACGATTTGGATCAGAATTATAACGACTAGGACGTGTTTTAGAAAAATGACTTGTCCAATTTTTTTGCTTCTCAATTAATTCTTTTGAATTTAATCGTCGCTCGGGTTTCTCCGGGCGCTCTGGCCTCTCATCACGACGATTCTCCTTGCCATAATTATTTTTATCAAATTTAGTTTGTATGCCAACACGTGGCTTCAATCTATCTGTCACGTTGTCGGCAGCGTGATGGCCATTTTCAAAATGTCGTTCGGCATTGAGAGCCGGTACACTCGCGCTCCAATTGCTCAAGTGATCGCGACAACTTCCAGGCGGCGAGGGCGAACGTGGTCGTGGTGATCGAGCGGGTGATGTACAACCAGATCCGGAATTTGCTGAACTTGAACGCGACCTTAATCCGTGAAAATTTGTTGGCTTCGACACTCTAAATAAAGAAAGTATATACAAAATCGATTATAAATGACATTGGAAAATTTTATTATCCCATTTACAGATAACACTTACGGTCTATTAGTCTTGTTCTCTTCTCCCAATTTTTCAAAAAGTGCACGAGCATTGTTGAATCTTGCGACATGACTTTCAGTCCTGACAACAGTCACCTGAGTTGGTGAGTCCTTGAGCGGTGTTGGTGGCTCTTTAAATCCGCTCTCCGGATGAATTGTTGTTGGTCGATGTGGAATACTCTCATGTTGTGGCTTCGATTGAAAAATATTAGCGATAGCTGATACTTTGGAGCCAGCCACCACACGTTTTTTCTCCTCGACTGTTGCCATCATCACTTTCTCCACCTCCTTTTCGTCTCTCTGCTGATGATATGACCTTGTGATACTTCGGATGATACGCTGAATGCGAATTGCCGATACGAGCAATTTCCGTAATACGTTGGAGAGGGAGAATGAACGCAGGGTATCGACCATACCTGGAACCTCCTCAACTATCCAAAGGGTGCTTTCAAATTATTTATCACTTTATTCATCAAAATCTACGTGTATCTAACTCATACCGAGTATTCCGCAAATCAAAATTGCTAACTGGACATTTCAATGAAGCGCAATAATAAAAAATGCGAAAATACGAAAGAAAAATAATAACGAGTTTGCACTTATTAACAACCGTTCGCTTATTTTTATATTATGCGTTGGATAGTTCTCACATTGCGGTTTCATAATTGATTTATCGTAAAGTGCATACTTAGCACATGCTTGAACATTACACACGATTGTTCCTGTCGTGCACGTGCTCATTGCATTATTTATTGATCGACTGCCTGGCCGGCCGGTCTATTATTAATAATGATAAAAAAAACTCCGAAGTACAACAGTTTGAGCTCTTTTTCAACGAGAAAAAAAGAAAATAGCTACAGAAGCTCGAAAATAAAAACAAAGTAAAAAAAATAGTGCACGAATGATACTGTGGCGATGACTGATATGAGTGCAAAAAAAATAATGGGAAATTCGCTGTAGGGCATAAAGGATGCACATACACGTGATGCCGGCTGTCGTCTGGGTTTTTCCACACACTTCTCTCCTACTCCATCGCCACCATCACCAACCTTCACTTCTATACATTATACACTCCACCACAAGCGCAATCCCCACGGCCACGATACACTATGGGCTCTCCTGCAATCAATACTTGAATCCTGTCTTGTGTGTCTGAACTTGAGCCACTACTACCACTAGTACTATCAAAGAGGAACCTATTGCCATTTTCATTTTCCTTCCATTTTCTCCATTACCGGGAATTTTGCTATTTCCCATCTTCGTATCCATATATATACATACATGTGTACATATGCATGAATATTCACTTCTCTCTTGTGCTACTAATTCATCGGATGGATAGACAGGCCTGATAAAATGTAAATGAGCTGAATGAAATAGTTGAGATAGAGCAAGAGAATAATGAGTAATGAAGAAAAAAAAATAAAAAAAAAAAAGATAATGATAAAAGCTTCTAATTGAAAAGAATATCAGTTATGAATAATTATTCGGGTCGTTTATAAAGAGATGGATGAATATTGCAATTGAAGTGGAAATAGTTTCACGCAAGTCTTGGCACTGATATGAATGTTAAGTGGCCGCATTAAACTCAGCCTTAAACAGATGTCATTAGTCATAAAGTATTTCTTTTTTATTTTATTTTATGTTGACAATGATGATGATGATGATGATGATGATGATGATGATATTATAAAATCACGAGCAAAGTTTGATGACCGTTATCTGTGTGAACGTGATTCAAATAATAATATTAATAATATCTTTTCATCATATTATCGATATGAAGATATTACCGGTGTAGTTATCTGTATTTCGTGCTTCATCACGGAATTATTATCATTCACCCTCTTTTCCCCATTTATACGAATGTCTACTTATCATCACCCTATCAGAAAGAATTCCTTCCTGGCTGTCAGATTGGACGTAATGTAAATTTATGTAAGGAGTGCCTAATGGCATTTATTTTATGTGAAAAAAATTTATGAAATATTCTCAAAGAAAATGGAGAATTTTTCATTTTTCCTCGTATTCACTACGGCCAATATAAAAAATACTTCCGTGTGATTATCGATATGTAATGAAAGAAAATACAGCGATGAGAAAATTAAAATAAATAAATAAATAAAAGTAGCATATGTATTCATTTCGATAACAATCATGCCGCGAATTATCTATCAAGCTCGTGCAATAATTCAACGCATTTATTAAGACGTGATTTGTAATCGATTAAAATTCGACAAATTTCTAGATTAATTGTCAACATTTATTACAAACGTAAATTACATTCCAATCGGCGTGTTACGGCCATTGACCGTTGATTTCAAGGCCGTGCCAGGAAAGTTGAGAGGGGAAACGGGAAAAGAACTTATATACGTCGTCGTCTTGAGGGAAAACTCTTGGTACACATGAACCGGAGTACAAACATATATACATATATCTATCATTATTCTTTCGCATTTCGTTTTTCATTCTCTCGTTTACTACAGCCACAATTGACAATTGAGAAGGAACAAAGGATGGTCGTCTACACCTGTGTGCATTTAAGCATAAAAAAAAATGAAATGTATGTAAATATTACAAATAAAAACCAAATGACTGACTTACCAAAGATGTCACCATGTGCAAGTAACCATTTCTCCGGCGAGAACGGCGGTGACGAGCTGTCGCCGCTTCCGGAATGGAGCCAAATACAAGATCCTTATTATTCTCCAAACATTCTCTTGAGGGCAATTGTATTGCCAGAGAATTTCTTTGCCCTCGTGTAAACCAAGCCGGGTGAAACTCGTGCTCTGTATGTATATAATTCTTTCAAAGTAGAGAAAGACAAAAAAAAAACGACGGTTGTACGAATGAGAACTGAGAGAGGGAGAGAGCGAGAAAGAAAAACAGATTGAAAGAATGGGTGGCGAAGAAAAGAGAAGAAAGATCCCTGTCACAAGGCGGCAGCGAGATCAGTGCTTCTCTCTATCGCACTTTCTCTCTCACTAATACATATATACACTCGTCTTCTTCGTGTTTGAACCCCTTTCTTCTTTCTCTCTCTCTCTCACACACGCTAAACCGTGACAGACGCTTGTTTTTGCCGATTATTATTTTTCAGTGTAGGTATACCTATGACTAATTCACCATAGACGATTAATTATTTACTTGAATATATTTGGGTATGTTGTTAAGACACTAAGTACACCGGCCACCACGCCAATTACTTTCAATAATAATTGTTGAGCCTCTTGCGATTTCTCGTAATGCAAAAAACACACCTTCACGACCGGCTGGGGAGCTGCCCGTGTCAACAACCTATGAAATATTAATGGGACAAGATGATCATCATATTGGCAGAAAACGAACAAAGAAGATGGCGACAGTGTTGAGATGATGATGATAGAGAAAATGGCGGCACGAAAAGTAAAACCCGCGTTATTTTTGAAACATTAGGTATTCAATATTTATTGGTGATAATTTAAGTTTATTTATTCAATTGAATAATATTATTGAGAATTATTTTTTCATATCAGATTCATAGTGGTGCGTCATGTAGATTTATTACCTCAAATGTTACATAAATTTAAAAACTTGCAGCCAACTTCAGATCGAAGCGAAGTTAGCTTTTTTTTGAGGGAGAATATCGATACGAACAATATCGAAATTGATGCTGAGAATAAGATAATTAATTACACTGTACGAAGGACAATTTGTTTATTTATTAATGTTATATGTTGGTTGAATATATCTCATTTATATAATAACCTCAATTTCGAAAACATGCTTAAGAATTTGTTCAAATTATTGGAGAAACAAAGCAGGAGATTTGAATTTCGCGGGTTAAACAGCGCTCAACGACAAAATAAATATTTTGTGGTGATATGCAACTCTATAGAGTAATTATATTATCGAAGACGCAAATAGATGCTCTTGATTCTCCACTGATGACGAAGAACTCTCTTATCTGACTCCGTAACTTCTATTTATTTTTTTTTTTAATCATATATATACATGAAAAAAATAACGATTTGGAAGTTAATGGGGGAATAAATTTACGTGCAATTGTTTCAAAGATATTTATGCAATATTAGTACACAATTGAGGATAAGAATTTGAGTGTTTACACCGTTGGATTGAACACGGTGGATTGAATAGAACGCAAGTCGAAGTGAGGTGGAAAGTGGTGTTTTAAGTGAGGAAATATATATACAAGTGTAAACGTAAGTGTGAGGCAAGCTGCATCATAATCGGCTTCGTTCCCATCAGTCCATGGACTTATGTTGTTTGCAAACAATGCACGAACTATTATTGTCTGCTCCCAGAAACATACTCGGAAAGAGGCTGGGGAATGACACGGTGACGCGTTTTTTGGAAAAATTATGTACTCAGTGGTGTCAGGACATATGATAAATGATAGAAACATATCTGAGAAAATTTTGCCAAGAAAAAAAAAATAATCATAATGGATGAATAAATGCAAAGTAAAAAAAAAGAAAAAGAGAGGAATTCCTCCGGGTTAGCGCAATCACAAGGAACTTTGATAGGGCCAATTAAATTGTCAATCCTCTCTATCTTTGATATTTTTTTCCGTTTTTTTTTTCTAGTTTTTCGATTGTTTTTTCAAGCCTTCTTGGCTTGGGAATAAATTTGTCCATAAACCGATCGTTTTTTATTTTGAAGGACTACATTGTGTTTGTTTATTATGTCGTTCCTGATGAGAGAGTAAAAGAAAAATGAATAAAATGAAAAAAGAAATATATATACACACACTTACTGAATGCTATATAGTTCAATTTCAAACTGGACATCTCGACCAATAATCTTTGATGGTTTCGTGATTATAAAGGGAGAGAACAGTTTCAATCACTGTGGTTTGATGAAAAAAGAAAGAAAGAATGAAAAGAATAATAAATAAATCGTCTATAATAATGTCGAATCTTGTTGATCAGCAACAATGGTGGAATTATTTAGTGAATAGTATGGAACTATATGAGCGGTGTCGAAAGTATGGATCATCATTACTATTACTACTGATAAAAAATTTTTTTTGTTTAAAAAAGACAACAACGATCAAATTAAATTTTAATAATACAATTAACATATTTGATTCCAGCTACCACTAAATTAATGCATTTTTACAACAACCTTTATAGTCAAAAATATAACATATAATATTATTTTCTATTCGGTCAATCGTGTGTCATTTAATTAAATACATAAAGTTACATAATTAATATAATTGATTTGATCTTTTAATTTCAGAGTGCCTTTATCATCGACAGATTTACGGCCTGGATGATCAACACATCATAATTATAGATGACTCTATAATTGAACGTACGTGAAACAGAAGAATAGAATACAGTCATTGAAGTGTAAGAGCACACAGAAAGCCATGGACAATAATCTCGATGGTGATAACTTGAATCTGAGCTGTGGTGAAAATGATATGACTGACGAGTTGAAAATTGGCGCTGATGAAACGTATGATACACGCAGCGAAGTTTCGTCTAGTTCTTCGGACTCGGATTCAACTCAACCGAGTATCAGCTCCGTGTCTACGAAGTCATCACGCGGCGATAATAAACGTAATCGAAGCAGTCGTGGAAAACGTGCGCGTTCAAGAGATTCGAAATCATCGAGCCCAGAGAGCAAACGAGCACGATCGAAAGAGAGTAAAGGCACAACAAAGAATTATGACTACATAACGAAACTTAATTACTTATTTAGAGATGCAAGGTTGGATAGTTTTTATTGAATTTAATCAATTATTTATTTCACATTGGTTGTTTGAATCCATTTTTTTTTTCTCCACTCAGATTTTTCATCATAAAATCGAATAACGCTGAAAATATTACACTCTCCAAGGCAAAAGGAGTGTGGAGTACATTGCCGCAGAATGAATCAAATTTAAATCAAGCGTACAAAGAATCCAGAAATGTCTTGTTAATTTTTTCTGTTAAAGAATCAGGAAAATTTGCAGGTTTTGCAAGACTCAGCACGGAATCTAGGAGAGATACTCCAGCAATATCATGGGTAAGTGAATATCACTACGAAATATTTTTCGTTATGAGTAAAAAATAAGATCGCGAATTAATTTGATAAATTATTTCTTGCAGGTATTACCACCGGGTTTATCAGCGAAGGCTCTTGGCGGTGTATTCAAAGTTGACTGGATATGCCGGAAGGAATTACCATTTACATCAACATTACATTTATATAATCCGTGGAACGACGGGAAGCAAGTGAAAATCGGTCGCGATGGTCAAGAAATTGAGCCACGTGTTGCCGAAGAGCTTTGCCGATTATTTCCCGAAGATGATGGCATTGAAATGACCCCCATTTTACGAAAGTCCAAAGAGGCAGCGAAACATGTGACGAAACCAAGGCGAACTCGTGTTACACGACCAGTGGGTGCATCGAGGTTCGTACGGACTCGTGGTAGTGGTGGCCGAGGTGGACGTAGATTGTTTTTAACATCTCGTTCTCGCCTTGCGTCGCTCGCACGGAATGGACATTTACCACCTGATCAACGTGGATCTGGGGATTATAATCATCGCTATTCAAACTGGTTCAATCGTGGAGATGCTTCATATTCCAAGTAAGTTATCAGGAAGCAAATAAATTTTGAACAATTCTCATTCAATGGAGAAAAGTAACTCAATAATTTTCCGCAACCCGATCAATCATTATCATTTTCTTCTTTGCAGAGGATATGGATCATCAGGACTGGGTATAGCAGCAGCAGCAGAAGCTTACGTCGCGGATTACATGCGAACAATGCAACATCAATTGCCACCATTACCACCATACATGAATTCCCATCCTTATGATAATCTACCGCCGCCACCACCACCACCGCGTTACTATGATGGAATGCCCTTATACAATCCGCCGAGTTCGACTGTCGACAAGCGTAGCTATGAACGCAGTGTCGATGAATTTTTGTGGAGAACATCCAGTAGCAGACATAGTCGTCACAGTGATCATCGTTCATCGCGCGATCATCATCATCGACATCGCGATCGCAGATGAATGCGCTGAAAAAATTAATTAATGCATCAATCGTTAAATAGAATAATTTTTGAATTATCTATTCTGTGGTAGGAGTTGCCGAATGATAATTGGATATCATTGGACAAACGTAAAAATAGTCTTTTTACGTATCAATATATGGCTAAAAATTATTTAATGGTCGTGGGTTACAAACTAATTTGATTTAATTACAATTTTTTTTGTGACTATCCCACAACTGAATACATACAGAATTTAGATCCACATTATATTTGTAAACGCTGATTAAATGTTTCCTTCTATTTTTTAATTTAACGAGAATAGTAGATAGACCATAATTGAAGAGGTAATAGTTTCGCTTTTCTACGTATACTAGCGATGAAATTGAATGCGGTGATTTTCGTGGCAAGCACTGCCGTGTTTGAATGCATAAAATGAATTATCACTTTAATAATTAATTCGATGGAAAAGAATAATACAAACGTGGAATCATAAGTGTGCAAATAGTTATTTTCGTTTTTTTTTTTAAGGTCATAAATATTAGTGTGATGTCTGAAGAAATATGTACGCCTTGTGTGGAGTTATAAAATAGTACATAATACAGATCATACCCACTGGTATAAAATAAAAATAAATGATACCCGAATGAGGAACCCATGTGTGATAATTATTATCTATGAATTTACTCAGCCTATACGGAGAATACATCGCAATATAACATATTAATATCTAAATGAAAGAACGGAAGTCATCACTATCATTTCATAAAAGTGACACAAGCCTTCAACTGAAAGCTATTGTTAAATTATGCGATCGAAAAAATATCTGTCAAAATGCGGCGGGTGTATACTTTTGTATTTGTGTTTTTGTTTCGGATTGATAATTATTAAAATTTATTTCTCTTCCACCACATTGTTGAAATTGGATGTGGAGAATGGTAGTAGTGGAAGTCCCGCTTCTATTCGGAAGTTTAAATCTACCGTTGATGATAATTATAAAAATCATGTGCGGATCATATCGGAAAAGGTGGAAAGAATAACAGAAGGATCAGTTGATCTACAGGTAATTCATTTCATGTTCTTCTTGCTTTATATTTTCCAGACGAATCAATAATTTCTCTACCTCTCCAGGCAATCGAAATATCAATACAACGAGTTGCTGATATTTGCGAAAAATATAATAAAACTACTAGTTTAGAGCGAACTCATTTTTTATACAGTCCAAGGCATAATATTTTATATTGTTGGATACGAAAAGTGGCTTCAACGAGTTTCACAAAGCTCTTTGCTGATCTCAGAGGCTTGAGAGTGGCAGGAAATTATTACAAGTAACAAAAATAATAATTATTTTCGGCCGTTGGAATTTTTTCCATTATTTATATTTGAAATCCACATTGCAGACGAATAAACGTTTTAGCACCAGAAAGTGTCAATGAATTATTAAATGTCATTGATGATCCAGTTGTATTCAAATTTTTGGCAGTGAGACATCCTTTCGAGCGATTAGTTTCATTTTATCGCAGTCGTATTGAGGACAATTCAAAATACACAGATCAGTCATGGATAGTTGCGCAAAAAATATTTTATCACACACGACCAAAATTGTTTCATTTCAATGAATCAACGGGGAATGTTTTACAGCAAATTTTCTACAATGACCGGAGGTATTAAATTTAATGAATTGATGTGAATGCTCGGAAATTAATCAGTTCAACCTTTCTCCAGATTAAAACTCATTCCAACTTTCAAAGAATTTATTGTGTGGCTACTGCAAGAATCAGAAGAACATGACGATCCTCATTGGCGTCAATATTATTCACATTGCTCTGTATGCCAAATGCGACTGGATTATGTTTTGAGATTGGACAATTATTCAATAGATGATATAAATTATGTATTCTCATCAATGAATTCAAACAAAAAACAATGGAAGTTGCCTCGATTGGGAAACAACAACAATGGATACACAAACTTCGTCCGTACATGTTCATATTTATCACAATTATCTGAAAATATTCTCCATGAATTATTCGAGCGGTATAAAATCGATTTTGAGATGTTTGATTATAAATATGATACGTACAGGTCATGCGTAAAATAAAAATAAATATATGAATAGAAAAGAGTTTATTTTTGTATTTATTATATCATGTAGAACAAAATAATGGAAAAAAATTATACTTAGATGTAGATGTTTCAATGCAACTGAAACTATTATTTCTCTTTTAGTATATAACTGATACAGACGTCCTATTTAATTTAATTTTTCATAATACACTCACATTGACAGCCAGAAACGAAATTCACACTCACATGAAATTATTTATTTAAAATAATTTGGATTACTTTGAATTCTTTACACTTTCGCGATTCCTCTTGTATGGCGATTGTTTTTTTGGTATGTGTGGAACGCAAGTTGTGTCAGCATCATTCTCAATCACACATATATCATCATCATCATCATCATCATCATTGTCATCATCATAATGCGAAACATCTGCACGCGTTTCAGTTCTCCGTTTTTTCGGCGATGGGACTGCGACTGTTGGTGGATCGGTTTTCCGCTTCTTCGCAGCAACTTCTTCAACGATAGTAGGATATTCATCGACTTCCACTTCAACCACATCGTCTTCATCGACTTCTGTAACTAGACCATTAGACGTTGACGGTTTATCAATGTCCATTTTTGCCGTCGCCTCTTCTTCTTTTGGTTTCAAATCGTTCTCATCAGCTACCACTAGGAAGTCTGGGCTTTCACCCCGCACCGCAGGTTTATCACGATGAACAACATTAATAGTTAGTGAATAATTCTGTTGGAAATCATCAACTTTAAGAATTGTTTCATTCTTAACTCCCAATTCTTCCAAGATTTTGTCATTATTTTCTTCAGTTTCGCCTTCCTCACTGCTAATAATAATTTTTCCCAACCCGTCTATCATGACATCGGGTGCAATCATATTCAACCTTTCCTTAAGAACAATATCATTGAGCTCACCACCGGTCATTTTTGTTGTATCTACGGCGAGTGTGGCTGTTGGTGTTGGTGCACAAACGTAACACTTTGGATTTGGTGCGTTTACGTATTTTTCCGGTACTAATAATTGATTCCGATGATTCGGCCGTGGTCTAAGATAAACGGATTTACAAGCTTCTAAATTATCCCGTAGAATACGGAAACCGTGAAGTATTACAACACCAGCAATAATTGCATTTGTGGTTGCTATTGCAGGAATTATGTTTCCCGCCATTGATTTAATATCAAAACGTGATTTTTGCGGAATGCCAAAAATATGCGCTCTAATATTGGCGCAAGCTGCGACAAAATCCATCGCGTCCTGATCATCTTTATCCCAAACCAAATGATCATCAGTCGATTTTTCACGTAAACTTTCCAATTTTTTTTTTAAATTACTCAGAGCGACAGAAAAAATGCTTGCACATTTTTCTATACTCCATCGTTGTTGGTCTTTAAGTCCTACTTCATCAGTACTATCTTTGCTGCATCCTGCAACCTCATCTGGAAGCGATTTCCAATCCAGTGGCGTTGGTTGTCTCCTTTTTTTCCATAAATTATCCATACTGAGAAGATATTTAATATCACCGTGGAAGAGTTTGGTAAAGAGCTTTTCTGCATTGTATCCACATGATTGTGCCCACAGTCGAGTAGATACTCTCTCGACATTACCTTTATCGTTTGATTCTTTATTCATTGCTGTTTCACCAGCTTTATCACCAGCTGCTTCGGGATCAGCAGTATCTGGTGAGACATCCTGATCAGGATCTTCCTCACCGAATAATTGATTGAATAAATGTTTTGACCATACGATACAGTGAATGGGTTCACTCGGTGTATTACGAATCGTACAACCAGGGAATGTTTTTTGTGGTGGTTTTGGAAGACACTCGTAACACTGACTCAATCCTTTCTTGATTAATTCGACTTGTCCATCATATCCAGCTGTTCCTGATTCAATAAGTGGCACATCAGCAGCTAAACACATTCGATTTACATGGTTTCTAGCTGCACGATTATCCAATGCATTCATAACTAACGTAAATTTCTTGAAAAAATTCAACCCATAATCGGATCTGTGAAATGAATACATAATTTCATAGTGCTTAATTATTACGTTGCCAATCTGATTACTAACACTCGTTATTATATTAATAAGATACTCACGAGGTAATACTGTCGTGATATGAAATTATTTTCACATCAGGATTGAATGTTTGAGCAGTTTCACGTGCTACCGCCGATTTGGATTTGCCGACATGCTGTTTTTGAAATAAAAATTGACGATTGAGGTTACTTACGTCAATAGTATCAAGATCAATCTGAAAAATAAAAGAATGTATGTTAACAATTAAACATGTGGGAAGAATTATTCATCACAATATCATATATTTTATCGATCACATATTATGGATTGGAATAATAGTTTCAGCGTGAATAAAATATGCATGTGGGACGCGATCAAAACAAACATAACCAAACTGGCTTACAATTTCAATATCCTTAAATCCAGTCATAACAAGATTCTTGAGAATTTCACAGCCAATACCGCCAGCACCCACGACAAGTATTTTACTCTTTAATATTCCATCTTGCAATTCTTGATCAAAAACACCGCCGATGCTTGCAGCCATTTTTGTGAAGGATTATCAACAATATGCGATAAGCAACTTACTGTGTACCTGTATCTTGATGAAAGTAAAAAGGCATTCCGGCGTTTATTTATTCAAGCATTACGCCGAGTTTACACCAATGGCGTATCGATTTTACCAATTATTTCTGGCATTCCAGTCTTACCGACAGAGTAAAACAAAATGGCGAATAATAGCGGAGATAAGGAAAAAAAAATATTTGAATACACGCAGGACAATTTAAAGGCATATTTTAATTTTTTCGGCTGACTAGAGGTGAAAACTTGATGCGGCGATCCTTAAAGTAATAATATTACCCGAAAAAACGGTTTCAAAAGTTTAATTTCAATTTCTGTATATTATTTCAACCTCTCGTGTTGAAAGAACCGTTCCCGGCCGGTATTATATGCCCTTCCTTACCGGCTGTATATCAAGTACATCATGGTCGCAAGTGAATACTACTACGCTGTATAGTACCTCAGCGCCGGCTCCATCCGCCAGTATGCAGAGATCATTGGAAAAAGAGGAAGAAGAAATATGTATCTATGTGAAGAATGTTAAAGGTGTAAATGGAAATTATATTTAATCGTATAAATAAACAAGCGAGAGGAATTTATTAACGTTGTTGATTTTTTGTATGTTGGTAAGTTGAAGATACACATGAGTAATGTTTGTAGAAAATTTTGTTTTGTTTTATATTTTCACTGAACTTTACATGTTGCTTGATTGGTGTATTTTCAGAAATCATCCCAAACTATGGCTATGCTATGGAGATTAGGACAAACTAATATTGTCAAACGATTTTACGATGGGGTTACTGTGTTGTCTTGTAGGAATCCATCGTTACCTAATATTATTTCGAGGCTGGATTCAACAATACAAAAAACACCATTGGCACGGATGAAATTTAGAACAGAACAAAAGTTTAGGGCCATTGACAAAGTTTCTGATGATTTTTTTTTGATATACAGAAGTTCAATAACTAATTTTATTACATGGAGTTATTATTCTTCATATTGTTTTATAATAGTGAGTCTGATTGGATTGTTTACCGCCCTGAAAAACATGGATGATTTAACATCTGTGGATATGATGGCATCTTCGGATATGACTACACTTTCCTTTCCTCCGTTCAAGGCTGGACAGAACAAATATTCAGCGATCTATATGCTTGGCAGTGCAATGGTTATGAACCTCATTGTAGTAATCTTCTCTCGATTGCACGTGACTAGAATATGGTGTAATCGACAAACAAATCAATATGTATTGTGTCTAACTGGTGGTCTCCCTGGATTAAAAAAGAGCGTCGTATTTGGACCAGGAGATGCGAAACGAAAAATAAAAATTCCAAAATTTGCAATTGGCCGAATGGCTCATCTTGTAAACGGAAAAACGTATTATTTTACTGAATCGCAATTTAGAACCCCGATGGATTATCACAGGATGATTGGTTCTATACCAAAAGTATAAAACGTTGAAAACAAAATACCAAACTTATTCGTTCAGTTCCTTTTATTGTAAATCAATTAATATATATTAGTGTACAATTTTTTTACCTTTCATCTCAACATCAAATACGTATGTAAAATTTAACTGTCAATACATTTGCATATGTGTTCATAGGGAATTCTTTTGACATACTTTTTTCCCTTTACGAGTTCAATATCAACACAGTATTCTTCAATCCTAACTTTTTCCAATAATGCTCTACTTCCTCTATATTTCCCTTGTACAATCAAAACTTCTTTTCCTATAGCTGGAATAACAGTCTCTAAGTGTTCTTGATCAATTTTAATTACATGACCTTGAACATCTTCCGGTGAGGTAATTTTAACTTTGCCAACGAAACCAGATTCTAATACAGGATCTTGTACCACTCCTTTAGCTTTAAAATATTTTTGTCCAAGACTCTCAGTCACAATTTTTACAACTAATCCTTTTTGCAACCAGCCCTGAGTTGCATTCTCCAAATGTTTATCAGGGTCTCTTCGTTCATTTCTTCCGCTTCTCGAAGAAGATTCATCTCTATAATCATCACCTCGTCTTGAACCACAATGTGATCTACTCTCACTGGGTTCTCGTGAACGATTATTATCCTGTTCCATGATCAATGGTTCATCATCTGCATCTAAAGGCTCCTCTTTAATTTTTCTTTTGTTCGAATCCGATTTTGCTAGTGGTCTTAATGGCGGTCCCATTAAGATTGTTGGTTTAGGTTTCAATTTCATTTCGATAATTAACGGTCCATCCTCCTCTGAACGTGTAAACGGTGTTGCAGTATTTTCAGACGGATCCCTGCTTTCATTTTGTCCTTTGACTACTTGTTTTCCAATGAAATCCATCATACGCTCTTCATCATCTTTATCCATTCTTTGTTTTTTCGCTTTCTTTTCTTCTGCTGCTAATGTTTCTGGATCTCTATCAATATAGGTTACAAACCATCCTATAAAATAAAAATCAGATATTCAGTTAGATAAAATGAACAGGGTATTGTATAAATTATGATGTAGTAAATTTCAAACCTTTTTCTGTTTCATCAACGACACATTTTCCAGTGCGACCCAACCATTTAACATAAGCTGTTAGACTAAGCCACATTGTTGCATTCATGTGTATATGATTTCTATCAGCAATATAATCCTGATAAACTCTATTTGCAGGCACACGACGTGTTCCAAATTGGCGTTTCAATAAATTAAGATATTCCTGTGAGAATTCACGTGAAAATTGGTCCATATATTTGCTGGCATTGTCAGCAAATAGCAATAGCTGTCTGTGATGTGATTCTGACATTGTATGACACTTAAATCCATTTTCATCTCTACATTGTTTCTGACACATTTGACAATACCAACGTAATTTTTGTAAACCCTTTGCCTTGATTTTATTGGCGATATATTTTGGCGTTCCAACTTCATGTTTACCCATTTTTGTAGTTCTTTACAGCAGATATTACTCAGTTTACTCCTCGTTAGAGTATTATGTTGTGTTTTATTGCGTTTGCTGTATATATGTCGAATGTAGTGCGCCTGGTGACGGTTTTCCAAAGGAATATAATCAGAATTCTTTTCTCTAAGACTCGAAACGGAATACGGAATTAGCAATACAGCATCTGACCAATCTCGTCACTGCGCACTGCGCTTATTCCACTTTTGATTGGTCGGAAGCGCAATAATTATTTATTCCTCTCCCCCCATTCTGAAGTCCATATTCCATTGATTTGAAGACGCGAAACTCGTTCTGATGGCATTGCAACTTATCATTCAGGAGGCGCGTTGATCAAATAATAATAATGACAAATTAATTGTAATATGACCATCTGAGAATTTCTCTTCAGTTATTTCAGCAATAACTATGTACATAACCTACAATAAACACTTATTATGATCTTGATTAAACTACACATTTCCTAACCTCAAAATTACGTGCACTAATGAAAATATATTTCAGAATAAGAATCAGTGCATATGTATATGTATGATTAACATATGTGCATCAATACAGTGATGTCATATGTAGGGAATACAACCTAACCTGAAAAAAAAACATGGACGGCTGACAGCGACCTCCCTTCATTTACGGGTTATATTTGTCAAATTTCAGTAGTTCATATTGCAACCACATATATATCAGAAGTATTTCGTTACGTCAGCAAATCTGGATTTTTCGATATTAAATATTAAAATATTTGAGGATAATACATTTGATTGAAAAATGGAGTGGTATCCTGGTAGTATAAATGATGCAGTTAAAACGTCAAAGCTCAATAGGGCTGTCTTCGTTGTATTCGTTGCGGGTATGTTGGTACTGCAGGTTATAACAATATTTGATCGACACAACAATTTACGTTTTATCGCTTGATTCTTTAGTTATTTTATGTGTACATGATTTCGATTTAATACTTTGCTAATGTTTCTCATATTAAAATAGATACAATTGTCAGCATTATTTAAAACTTAGAAATATAAATTGTATTTCTTTCATTGATTTGTTTCCTTTTTTTTTTGCTTATTCATCCTTGTGCAATTGGCCTTGACCTGCACGCACTTTCTCAAAGTACCTCCACTTATGAGTCATGTCCAAAATAATTTTTGATTAACTTGCAGGAAACGATGAGGCTTCACTTGAAGTTACCAAAGTAATTGATACACCGGAAATTTCATCGTCATTGAAAAAAGATGATTTTGTTGCTATAAAATTGGAGAGTGGGACCGAGGATTATAATTTCTTCGCCCAAATTTGTAAGCTTAAATTCGGATTTTTGATAAATCACCGTGTAATAATGTAAAGTGGCTACAGTCGTTTCTCTTTCAATGTTCAGATCAATTGGTACCTGTTCCGTCACTATTTTTCATTGGTCACAGTGGACAGCCGCTAGAAGTTGTTGCTGGGAGTGTAACAGCATCAAACTTGAAAGAAAAAATTCATGCAGTTTTAGTTAAAGTTGGAAAAAGCAGTTCAAATGCTTCCAGTGCTTTTATTAATGCTGAACAAGGTGCTGCGTCCGCCCCGAATATTCCACAAAGCTCTGCAACTATTAGCAATGTAATTGATGATGCACCACTTAACAGAACAACTGAAAGTCCATCGGCAGATATTAAAGCGACATCAAGTGCGAATGTTGAGGTCAAATCTGAACAAACAGAAGTGGCCGCATCTAATTCCGCCGATGGCAATAAATCTGACCAGGAATTTACGGCTGAGGTCAGACTCCTAACTAGTTAATTTTATTCGTCCTGGTATTATTATTTATATAATATTGTGATGTATTTCAATTTCAATGAATAAAATTTATTCTCAGGAGAAAGTTGAACGCGCGCGAAAGCTGATAGAATTGCAAAAACAACAGCAGATGGAAAAGGAGAAAGAGGAAGAGAGGCGACGTGAATTGGAACGACGTGATATTGGTAGAAATGTGCAAAATGCTCGTCGTCGACAGCAAGATATGGAATTGGCGTTAGCTCACGAGGAGCGAATGAAAGAGAAGGCTTTGGAGCGTGAAGCTAGAGAACGGGTCATGCAACAGATTGCTCAAGACAAATTGGAGCGCAAACATCGCGAGCGGGCTCTTTTGGTTGGAATCATTATAATAATTTTTTATCGATTTAGTAAGGTAGAATCATGAGACTAAATCAATTCTCATATTTACAGCAACAAACGAGTAAAAGCCCACCGAGTCAAGAGCCGCTACAGCAAGCAGCAGCTTTTGTTGGCGATGGCTATGCGCGAATACAATTCAGATTACCATCAGGTAATCCACACATGGGAAAATTCGAAGAAAATACGACACTTCGTGAACTGCGAGCTTATGTATCTGGCAATATTGATCTGCCATTCCGACAATTTTCTATGTCAATGTCATTTCCACGACGAGACTTGGGAATTGAAGATGATGATAGAACACTTCTTGATCTCGAACTCGTACCTACTGCCGTTATTCTGATTCTACCCGATAAAAATGTATGTGATGTGGTGATGAGAAGAGAGAAAATGTTCCCAGTTTATTTTTCTTTTACTCTGGCACAATGATTTTCATTTAATTATTTTATACTTTCAGTCCGGTACTTCAGCGGTAGCAGCAGATCACTTTTTTGATAATTTTTTTTTCCGCTTCGCGTGGACGTTGTTGTGGCCTGTTCGTACAGTTTACAGTTATCTTGCTAGTTATTTTCCTGGCGGGTCGAATGGTGGCACAAATAGCCAGAGCAATGGCTCGAGTGCGGCAGGCGGATCCGAAAGGTCTGGTGCTGTCGGCGCTAACAATGTTGGCTCATCATCTGAGTAAAAAAATCATTCAACTATTGATACTCCACGCATATTGTGTGGATTATTATATAAATGTAATGAAACTTTTTTTTACTTGACAGTTTCATGGGACGTAATATGGGTGAGTCGAGCAGAACTGTGAGAGCACGCGGTAACGTTCACAGGCTTCATTCAGGCGGTGATGATAATGATGAGAATAATACGTGGAATGGAAATTCAACTCAACAAATGTGAATTAAAATATAAAAATCATTTCTAATCACTCATTTTTAATTTTAACAAAATATTCAATATATATAATTGAAATGAAGAAAAAATCACGCATTAGAATCAAATTCGTGCACTTCAACGATATTTTTTTTTATTTTCACAAAAACACATTTGCATATTTTTCAAATTGTGTTCTGGAACTTTATCCGAGAATTATTATCGCAATAATTGAATTAAGAAATTGAACTTGGCGCTATATCATAACTATAATATGAATATAAATTTACGATGTATTACAATTATAAATTAATTAATGTCATGCTAGGAAATTGGACCGGACACATGTTGTAAAGTGAATGAAGCAAAAGATAATTGCATCGTATCAAATAATAAATAATGACTTCAAAAATAAATCTGTATAATGTAGTTACAGAAAATAAATTATAATTGTTTGATAGGCAATAAATTATAAGCTGAAAAAGTTATTTGGGATTGAATCCAATAATTCATGACATTTTACGCACATACACAACTCGCATTTTCAATCAGGAAAAACGAAAATATCTTTGATAGTTTATTTTTATTATTATTATCATTATTATTATCACTGTCATAATTTTAATTTATGGACAGTCCTAGGCGAACGGTCGAGTCATATGCGTAAAATACAACCACAAAAACATGAATAAATATATTTTGTGTCGTTTGAAAGCATCAAAATAGATACACGCCTTCTTCACATGTGTTTAGCAAGCAAAACCTGATTTACGATGTTAAATCTGAAGATTCGTCGATGTGTGGACCAATTATACGACAAATAAGCCTTGATGAAGTGTGTAATTTTCTCCAATGGTTTCAAGGGAGGAATGAAAACAATCTTTGGCCTATCGTCAATGGTCTATGAAAACTACAAGAAATTATTGTCTTCAATTATCTTCACAGATTCAAAACAGTATTTTATACTCATGCATATACATATTTGTACGTTGATAGTTAGTTGGTGCGAGTTAACGGTGTTAAATCTTCTCTTAGACACAGCAAGTGAAAGCGTTTTATTAAATGACATGGCCACAGTTAACCAGCAGGGTGGGCAAATTTATCGGGACTGCATTATCTTTCATTTAGCCGTCGCGTTGCATATAATAATTTGAACTACTCCGTCCCCAAAATGCCCACGTGCTTGCCAAGTAACGCCCAATATTCAACATCATTGGTTCAAACATTTTCTACGTCACCAGCACGTGGGTATTTTAGTTGACGCCTATCCCTGTCGCGGTAAGAATTTGACTTTGGATGCCAAAATGAAAAAGAAAAAGAAACGAAAAAAAAAAATCATATTGAAGACCATGTTCTATCCTGACACAGTATCTATCTGCGACTAATACTACTGACAAGAGTATGTGCTTGTAGATTACTTTCATCTCTTGGCTCATTATAGTGTGTAAATTCATTAAATATATTTAAGAAATCGAAAAGTTGAATAATTTGTGATTCAAAGTGCAAAGTGATGTTACATTGAGTGATTATAAAGTATACTGTGAGAGTATACACTCTGTGTTGTAAACATTGATTAATAAAAACACGAATTACAATGTCGCAAAATAATACGATGGCTAATTCATCAGAGAGTCCAATTGCTAATTCAAAATTAACAACATTCAGTATTGAACGATTATTGAGCAAAGATCCGCCGGCGAATCAAACAATTGACTTTGAATCAATGCATCCACCGCGCTCCCCAACAGAACGTAAGAACATTCTCATCAGTTATTGAATATCGAAACAATCTATTTGTTTATACGGTTTTGAATATATAATGAATTTTATTTGTAATGAAAAATTGTAGCGTATGATCAGGATGGAAGATTGGTAGCTATGCCAGATTCCTCAATGTCTTCGACGGATGACATTGAAATATACGAGGATCGAGACATTGGTTCGACTTCTTCAGAACTGGGAATCAGTTACGGTGAGAATAAATTTCCCTATACAACATCAAACAATTTATAAATTCGCAATGAATCATAATTTTAATGTATGTACCGCACCTTTTTGTGCAATTTTACTCTTTCTTTTTTGTCCCTTTAATCTTTTGGTCTCGCCCTTTGCAGTGTACGGATGTACATATTGGTACGTATGCATCGCATTGAGTTGCGTGAACATATACACTATGGCCCTCATGAGTTTGATCCATTGCTTCCTGCAGGTTCCACGCCTACTCAATGTTCTCAGTTTCACGTCCACTATTTATCTGTCTCCTGCTAATTCTGCCATGGAAATACGGCAATATGTTCCACCGTATATTATTTATTCATAGTATTAAATAGCAACGATACCTGGAAATTAATTCCAACATGTTGAGATATATAGAATAGAGTTGATAGAATTATTGTTTAAGATTCATTGCTAATTGCCAGGATTTTAGAGGATTATGACTGCATTATTACCATGTATAAGTGAAAATACACTAATAGTTTTCAATGTTTAATACTAAGTCTCCTGATAGCTTTACGGCCAAATGATTTACACGGTGTACCAATGGTTGACTTGATGTCAAATCTAAGACCTGAAGGGATTAAAACAATCTCTTATACAACATTTGGCTCCTCTTGTCTTCTTGAGGTATATAAATGCGTGAATGTCGAGTTCAACTACAAAGCCTTTAATGTGAATGCGCCGCGTTAATCTTTCGAATTCCTAATGCCAACTGTCGGAGTGTTTCAAATTGGCTTCATACGAGAATGTCTTAATTAGTCAGGGCATTTAATGAATTCATTTATCTAATGTCAAACAATAATATTCCATAGCAGAAATAGTTTTCTGTACGATTATTTTTCGTTTTATTACTTCTCTTTAAATATATTTCGTTTCAATTAAATTCTTGATGATATATATTATAAAATTGAATTATATCGTTTGATTAAAATTAGCGATATTTTATAGTTTGTTTTCGCACAATTTACTTACAATCCGTAACGCGCAATTAATCACTGAATAATTAGGGGACAAGTTCAGCGTAGCCACCAGCAATTAGGTAAACTAGAAGGCGTGGTGTTCTATTCCTGAGCCACGTATAAACTGCATCGTCGCTCATTCTTCTTTACTTCCTTTTTCGTTTGTTTTCACTCTTACCCCGTTCCTTTTTTTCTTCTTCACGCATGTTGGCCCTTCTTCACTATAGGGTTCCTTTTTTTTATGTGCTCTCTTCAATCACTGTACAACTCTTTCCTTTTAACCCATAATGAATAATGGGTTTTAGTTCAGTTCATTTCAGTTCACACCTTCAAATGAGAGTCTTCCGGGAGTAATAACTGTAACCAATAGAACGATGATGGATTAATGTAATGGTTTATTAGAAAAAAAAAAAGGTCACTTTCAAAATGGACAAACACGACTATTTAACTCATTTTCTTGTATGTTTTTTTTCTTGCCTTCTTTTTTTTTACTTCAAAGTCGAGTTGTATAGAGACATAAATTCAAGTATATAAAAAGAATAAAATGGTACGATACGATTTTAGACACGGCGCGGTAACGCCCCGCATGTAGTAAACTGAGCAAAAAAAATGTTGAGAAATGCGACAATTACGTCGCCATCTGACAATTAGTAGCCGGTAAACGCTTCTTCGTGATCCACGCGCGGGACCCCGCTACTGCCACGAATAGTTTTTAGAGATATTTATTGCCCATGGCAAATAAGTGAGACTGAGAAGGGCATATAAACTACATGTACATTCGCGCTTGTACCTGATACTCCAACATTTTTCCCATCACAAATAAAAAATATGGACTTGAAGATATACATAAAGTCAAAGATCATAACGTAGCTGAATAAAAGACTGCGAAAAATAAATTGATGTGTGAAGAAAATAAGTTGTAACGAAATAAAGAAACAGAAAATAAACAAGTAAAAACAGAAAACAAACATAATGGAAAAAGGAAAATTGATTTACCACCAAAGGCTGTTGAAGTAAAACAGTCCAAGAGAGAAGTCATGACTTGGACCATGTGTCATCGCATGTTTCAAACCCAAAGACGAAGACTCTTTTACCCTCTCACTTTCTTTTTCAGCTAGCGATGATTAATGGGCGGATAATTAGAAGATGATACCCGTCGGTTAGATGCTCTCGTCGTCATTTTCGATGTACGAAAAAGGGGGCAACTGTAGAGACACGTCTCATTTATACCGCGTACGTTATTAACTCGTTCAAAATATGTAAATGTATACATACACACACTCTTATATATACATATAAATATAAACAACTCGTTCGTGTACGTAAAATTGTTAGAGATGCAATGGACATGAAAATTCCATTGGATAATTGACGAACTGCGAAAGTACATTTCTGTATCACGAATTAAAAATTCGTCTCTGTTCCCATCGACAAAATTCATTGCGAATATAATCGTCAGATTTATTGCATCCACTGTGAACGAAAATTATAATTGATAGATATAGATTAATGAACTATATTCATTGTTTGTTTTGTTGAATGATAAATATACTTACTGAATGTTGCATGAAATCCTTTCTAGAAGCATGTACCAGTAGCAGTGGCACAAATTGCAGTTCTGGAATGGATATAGATGGGGATAAAGATGTCCACGAGCGTAGTTCTAGTGCAACGAGCGATGAGGACAGGAAGAAACGACCACGAACTGCCTTTACTGCTGCACAAATAAAATCCCTTGAGTCGGAATTTGAGGGAAATAGATATCTCAGCGTAGCGAAGCGATTGCAGCTGAGCAAAAGTTTAAAGCTGACTGAGACACAGGTAAATAAATAATCAGTTTATTGTCATTTGAAATGTCTCACCTATTCTTTCATCAACCGAACATATCACTTGGATATATATTGTGTATATTATAAATATGAAAATAAAAGGGGTGATGAGATGAATAAAAAAAATGAGACAGTCAATGGCGACAGTCGCAAAGGAAAGTGTCTAGCCTGCACATGATGCGATTTCTTGTGATTCTCTCCCCTAATCAACAACTACCATCATGCGTCACATTGCTTTCTTTTACATATTCATATTCCATATATAAATATATATAAATTTGAGTCGTATGTTTCTTGACCAATGTTTAGTGTTTCCTCTTGTCTCCAAAATACGTAAAATTAAATATGGAAAACGTGTGTTTTTTAGAAAATTGTGTGGTTAAATTAGAGGCATGTTCACCATTAAATTTAACGACACTTTTGGATACAAACTTCTATTGAAGGAAATTTAAATGTTTCCTGGTAATGTGGAAAAATTTCAGACATTTTTTTTACATTTTTCAATATATTTCTTATGTAAACATAAAATATATTTTATAATAATCGTCGCGTGCTTCCGCACTCGGAGAATTTTCACCACCTGAAGTAGTGTTTTTTTCCTCTATATTTCTTACACCCTTACTAGGGTGTGTGGATATGGGGTCATGAGGTCAAGTCTGTTTGAATTATGGGGTCCACCGTTTATCATAAAATCAGTTGGGCCATATGTGCAGGCGCCATGCACTGGCGCCAATGGGGTTGTAGCGTTGTCCTCCACGGCCAATTAGCACCTAACTTCATTATATACTTTCATTCTCCAAACTGCAAATAAAAAAAAAAGGTTGAGCTGTGAGAATAAAAAAAAATTGGCATGTTTGAACATGATCCCTGGGAACAAGTGATAAAATCTGGAGTTCAACTGAATAGATTACATTAAATCTGAATTTTACCTCCACAGATCCAATTTTATTCTCATAAAGATCTCATTAGTACTAATGCAATCTAATTACATAAACTCAGATTAAACAAGAGAACTGTCAAGCCCATAAAATTATATTGATCCGATTTATTGCTTTGGAATTGTCAACATAATACAGGTATAATTGTTGTGAGAAACTATAATGACTCTTAATAAGACATATTAGTATGATAATTATATATCCTCATTATTTTCCATTCAATAATTGCAGCACTCATTGTCTAATGTATATTTAAACAGATATCGAAAATTGGTAGTTCTGGTGTGAATAATTCCTGCCTAGGGATAGTGAATCAAAAAATGCTACGGACGCCTATCCAATAGTATTTTAGATCAACGGTATTTGGCACGAACAGTATTCTTCGATGTGGAAATAAAACAATTGAATTAATGTAATGTAATAAATTATGTGGCAGTATATACTTCTGTCTTATAATGTATAAGAGAATAGGAAAACTGAAATAATAGAATTCCTATAGTCTCATGAGGATAATTATATGAAGATGCAATTGTTGCGACACGCGTGAAGTGGACAATTATCTTGAGAATGAATATGGTGGTAGCAAAGGGGTATCCGACGGAGCAATACTCTCCCGCGACAGATCAGAGGGATGGCAGGGAACTATTATATGTCGTACTGCAGACATTAATGTCACAATATTTCTCCGAGTTAACGAGCCGCGGTTGTCGTGCGCGACATCACACGAAGATATAGATATATACTTGTGCGCGTGTTTTTCTCTCTCACCCTCATATCTATATAAAATCTGGTGCTTTGCTTGTTCGTATTCGTTACAGCGAATCGTATGTTTTGAAAGCTTGATGTAAACGACAATTTATTTAATGAAGATTTACTGCTTTTATATATATGTATATCTATTTTCTGGGTTTTTTTTTCTTCATGAAAATTCAAATAAGGGGTTGAAAAATTGTGGGGGATGTGCCAGTAATATAAATAGGGGTTAAAAACACCCTAAGGCTTCGGTAGCGCAGATGGCAGCGCGTAAGTCTCATAATCTTAAGGTCGTGAGTTCGATCCTCACCCGGAGCATTATTTTTGATTTTTATTGTTAAAATTAATACAATTTGTGTTCACGTTTTTGCAGATTAAAATTTGGTTTCAAAATCGTCGTACAAAATGGAAAAGAAAGTATACGAATGATATGGAATTATTTGCACAACAATATTATTCGAGCCTGGGAATTCCAGCGCCACGTCCTATATTTGTTGGTGATCGATTATGGTAATTGGAAATTTTTATTCCTGATTCATATATTTATTGGGTATTAATTTTTTTTATCATTGTTGATCAGGTTTTTTAATTATCCCGGACAACCACAGCAAGTGACGACATCACTTTTACCTCCACATTTGAGTCCACTGGGAATGCCACCGGCGTTGCCAGTTGTTCAATCTCTACCAAGCAATATTTCAGTTGGAACACAAAATTCCATTTACCAAAATATTCAACCCACACAATCAATTAATTATCTTGCTCAACGATTGGATTATCGACAGCAAGATACGTGAATACAATCATAGAATAGTTCTAGATTTTATATTTTATTTGTATTTGCATTGGATATTTTAATTGCATTAATACACTGCCCAAGTAATTATGCCAAATATTTATATGTGTATTGAAAATATATCTCTGATTTTGTATACCAATCATATATTTGAAATACCCAATTGGAATTGTTTCGTAGAATTAATTCTACTCGAAATCTTATTTTTTTTCTTCAAACATTTATGGAAAATCCTCTTATGAATGAGAAAAAAAAAATAAATTATTAAGGTGCTGACATTGCTCTTGGAGCGCAGCTTTTATAAATTACTTACAAAAATTGAAGACAATAAATTTCATCTACAATTATACCGCAGATGGCGAACGAATTCTATTCACTCCCAATATTTTATCATCATGTGCAGCTTGATCTTGAATTATTTTCGCGTATTTTTCATTGTCATGCAGATCATCTTCGTCCAACATCTCCTGCATTCGCTTTTTATAACTGAAAAATTTCAATAATTTATATTATTAATTATTATCGATATTAAAAAAAATCTACCAACTTACATTTCACTATCGGGATTATTCTCTTGATTTCGGCATTTTTCTAATTTTTTCTCCAACGCTTTGACAATTTCTTTATTGGGTACATCGATGCTTTTAGCCATCGATCTAATTTCTGAAATAGATGATTAATTTGAATGAAAAAACGTTAGGTATTTTTGTCAATGATATAATGAAGTAAAATATTTTAATTACTTCTCACTGCTTCAATAATTCCTGCTAAATGATCGCGTGAGAATAAAATATCGGTGACATAATTATCTAAATTTGCAGATATTTTGGATGCTGCGTGTAAGATTGCTGCAAGGGCTATTTGACTAGGTGCATAGAGAAGAACACTGTCTGTGAGAAATACTTTCTCTAAAAAGTCATCTATATGCGGTCTTAATCGTTCAGGATTATCCAATGAACTGTATCGTGTCTGAAAAGATTTAGGAAACGAATTTTTACCGCACTTCATTTAAATAAACCAATGCCATAAACCAAAAAAAATTACCTTAATATCAATCATCAGACCTTCGACCGGTCTGAAGGGATTGTGAACGGTTAAATTATAATTTAATTGTTGCATAAGTAACAGTTCATTGTTTAGAACAATATCGGATGCCTTCTCCCTGTCTCCTTTTAAATTAGCAACAAACTGTGAAATGGAAACATTGAATTCTTCCACCTGAAATCAAATACTTTCAATTCAAATACATATTCGCATTTGTTCCATTACTTGACGATTGAATGAGACAATAATTACCTTGCTTGATAAATAAACACAAGTTACCAAAATTTCTTTTGGATGATAATCCATAACACTATTTCTCAAGTAGAATCTCTTGAAATAATGAAGTGCTGTAGCAATAGTTGCTCTTGGCATTGGCGGTGAAAAGCGTTTACAAAAATCGCGCAATTGCAATTCATAAAATTTCTGCAAAATTCTTTCTTCTATATCAGAAAGGAAATATTGCTCTCTTTGCTCAGCCTGCAAATGAAGAATAATGACAATTAATAAAAACAATCGCTTTCATTAGGGGTATTAATACATGGTACATCCGGAACATAACCTCAAAGCAAGCTTGGAAAATATTCAACTTCATAAGTCTATCAAAGTTGACTGTTGAATATTATTACAATTATTGTTGATGAAAGTTCATATCAAAATTATAATTTATCAAACAAAGAACATAAATGGGTAAATGAATAGAAAATACAATTTTCTTTACCGTCATATTTGCGCCATATTTTTCAATAAATGCCGCATTAGTTTTTTCACGTAAGGTTGTGAGATCACTCTCATCAGCGAACATCCAATACTTTTTTTGCGTGCTTGTTGGAAACATTTTTATTACATAGTTTGTAAATAAACAATGATTACAATAATTATGTTTTGTTTATGATTGTGAATCGACTGCCGGTGGCGCATGCAGTGGCGTGTATGTGTACTGCGCAGGCGTGCGGGAGAAGAATATACCATTGAAAAGTCTCAAATATAGAGTGCACTTCCGTTTCTGTTCCTTCTGGTCCATGAACTAACCAATAACATTCTCAATATTGCGCGCGATATTTGAAATTTTTTTGTATGTGACTCACTACATATATTAAGAAAGGGTTATTGTCTCCATAGGCTTCGGTAGCGCAGATGGCAGCGCGTAAGTCTCATAATCTTAAGGTCGTGAGTTCGATCCTCACCCGGAGCATTACTTTTTGCTCATTTTTCACAAATATTTGTCATATCTTTTTCGAATATTAGATGTCGAGGAAATAAAATACCTTTTATTTCCCCATATTATCACGTGAAGACAAAGAATGTGCGAACAAAATTTGAAATGATTCAATGTTTAAAGCGTTACTCATATTCGCATTCAATATATTATTTGCAATCGCACAACACTAATGCGTAAGAACTATACTACTAGCTGTATTTTTCGCGCTCGTGATTATCTACTAGGATTTTTTTTTATCCCTTATCTGTCTTGTTCTTTTCTATCATAGGGAATCTGTGAAAATCTTCAGTGGTTTGTTTCTGACAGCCAAGCGCTGCAAATCAGCATCGCTGTACAGCGGTTTTTAGTTAGTAGTACCCGGGGGTCTAAGAATCAGTTCGACTATGCTTAAACTTAACTTAAGTTTTTGCAACTAGTACAGTGGTTGGTGGTTTCCGATGTATTGACAGGCAGTGGCCAATCACTATGCGCCTTTCGTAAGACCCAAAAATTTAAGTTTAAGTATGGTAGAATCGGCCTTAAGTTAAGTTCAGTGTGTAATTGTACGCATCTTTACTGCTCAGGGATAATTTGATTGGTGGTTTGGAAAGTTACACACTGATTTGGTATTTGCTACTAATATAAATAAGGGTTAAAGTCACCTCGACGCTTCGGTAGCGCAGATGGCAGCGCGTAAGTCTCATAATCTTAAGGTCGTGAGTTCGATCCTCACCCGGAGCATTACTTTTGTTTTTTTTTTATTTATTTATACAGTCCAATCCAATAGGTGTACCATACTTCCAGATACACATTTCTCTTTTGTGATTGGCTAGAAAAGATAAAAATCCTTCATTATTTATACATCTAGTATTTATTTGCTCTCTACATTCACCCCGAAGATTTTAAATATTAGAACTTTGATTATTCAGTACACCCGTGCGCATTATCACCGCGCAGATATCATTCGATTGGTGGTCGTAAAACTGGCAAAAGTCGCACTCCATTACCGACAGGTGGCGCTAACTGCTTCATTTCCGCCCGCCAGATAGTCAGTTTTCGCGCGGATTTCTACTCGGAGTCACCTCGGACATTATGAGTCGGTAAAATCATCCTCACACCATGAAATGAAGTACCCAAACGGCAAAAATATTGTCACAATCCTTCTCCATGTCCTCTACTCTACATCAAGAGTCCATCAGAAGTAAGAAATTCATCATATTAATTATTAAAACATCAATTTTAGCAATAAAATAAATACTAATTATATCAATTAACGATGATTGCAAATGGCGGCTTCACGGGGACTCCAAAAAGAATTTTTCATCTCATTGCTCCGTATTTTCCTTATCTTCTTTTTTTTCCTTTTTTTGGCGTTAAACTTAAATACAACTGCAACAAATGCACAGAAAATACTATAGCGATAATAGAAACAATAATATGAACTTGGTGAATTGAAATAAAAAATTGAAACATCCGCTGAACCGCATTAAGGTGCTTGGTGTGCTCCTGGGTGATATAAATATATGCACACAGGGATAATAAACAAGTTTTGAGAGGGTAGAACCGGTGATTTGAATAATTCAATATGTATGCCTTACATCAGGTTCTCCTCTTGTCCCTCGCGTCTCTCTCGACCCACCTTATTCCAACCTCTCTACATAATCCCTGCTGCGATACAAAGCAAGTTCGCCAGCAGAAGGAACAAACAAAAAAAAAATTTATATATACATAAAAATCTGTCGAAGTATACAAGCAAAACAAAAGTAGTTGCAAAGAAAAAAAAAAATAAGATTCATAATGCTGATACTATAGGCGACATTATTATATGTATGCAGTCTACATGCTGCCTATTAGCTCTGTATCGACTTCAAGGTTCCTTGAGAATATTTTCATATTTTTTTTTCATGTATTTTTATTTTATAGTGAATTGTTGGATATTTTTTCAAAAACTTGTATAAACATTTCATTATAGATAATTTAATTTATGAGATTGAAATACTGGTTGAATGATAAAAGACATGAATTTGATATTCCAACTTTTTCTTCATACAATTAAATTGTTGATATAAAATAATTTTCGAATTTTTTGAACACCCAACTGATTTTCAATGTACATATATAAATGCATGAGAAACATTAAAATTATCACAAAGAATTTGAAATCACATTAACATAACATTCAGTAACATTATGTAGATCATTATGTTCAAAGTATATTTGATTGGAATTGACAAATAAAAAATCCCAGTAGTGTGCATCCGCGCGTGCGGAATATTAAAGCCTTCATGCAATATTTCTGCATAATACGTATTCTGGTGAGCGTTGGTATACGGGTAATAAACAAGATCCTCAGGCGATGAATGGCGGAATATGTATATGTATATATATATATATTTTGTATGTTATAGGAACGTTGAAATAAGAAGTAGTGGGTCCGTGTGGTGGAAGCAGGATCAAGGGATGTCCAAGTCAAAAGAGAAACGAAGAAAGAATGAAGGGGGTGGATTTTAATATGGACGCCCCCGCAAGCGGTTGCACGTCCGATCTGGAGGGGCGTTTCCACGGCCCTTTGTCAACCGACGCCGCGGTGTGCGTCTTATCATGATCGTATTCTCCTGGCACCAGGCAAGAATACATGTATTCATGTATAAAACCAAAAGAAAGAAAGAAAAAAAAAAATAAATAAATTAAAACTGTATGAAAGACACAGATGAAATTCCTGAGGTAAATTTATTTATATTATTTGTATATGATATGCAAAATGAGATTGAGATTTATTGACATTTCATGTTTTTTTTTTCTTCCCATTTTCACAGAGAGAATTCCATAACGATTTTCCTACCAGGAGACAAATTATTGGATATGATGTATTAGCTGATTTGATTTTATCAGTTGTATAGACAAAGACATAAATAAATATACGAAGAGACAGAGAGAAAGCGAGAATTCTCAAGTGTAAGGATACTAAAGAGGAGAAAGATGTTTTCATAGCCGTGGGCAATCGATCCCGTAGGTATGGGCCTTATAATTATTATATACTTACGGGCGTATTACATTAGCTTAAGACTACTGAATAGCTGGAGGAAGAGAGCGCGAGAGAGATATTGAATGTGAGATAGGAAGCAAGAATATAAAATTGATCATTGGAGATTGTTTATGATTCTTGTATGGTAAAACGTCGTCTGGTTTACTATTTTTCTTATAAAATTTATTCATTATTTTTTTTTCTTCTATTTTCAGTGCTGCCTTTTTATTGATGAGTGTTACATGATGTAAAAAAAATTCATGAAACATATGAAAACACAGAACGAGATGAAATTATTTCTCCATCAATCAGGCGCTCAATCATGAGGTATATAAATAAAACAATTTTATATTAACATAACTATTTCTATTTTTGTAGTGGGGTTTTTTTTTTTTTTTTTCCTTCCGTCAATTTATTCTTGATATATACATATCTCATAGCGAAGTATGCGTCGGCCATTAATCCAATATTGCGGTCGCATATATAGTGAGAGGGTATATATAGTGAGAGAGCCCTCTTGAGTTCGCGTGCTTGCACCCTTTCGCGCGATTTCTCGACCCCCATTTCTCGTTTTCGTGTAGAAATCATATGTATGCATATATTTATACGAACATATATATATATATATCTATATGCACAATACTTTCAGAGAATGGGGGAGGAAGCGAAGACAAACATCGAGCTAATGCGAAATCAATGTTTCGAGTGAGAGTAGGAAAAATAAAGTTAGAAAAGAAATAAAATAAAATTATTATTACATCACTTGGATTTAACATTGATAAAGAAAAACATTATTTACATGACAAACAAATTTCACATACATTTTTCATATCACCACCAATCGCGATAAAATTATTACAACGAATAATAAAAATAAAATATGTATATTCAAAATGATTTTCATCGGTATTTTATGTGTTGGTTATATATGATATATAATGTATTGAGTGAACAAGCAATATATAAATTCCATTGATTGTTATCAAATTAAGTTGTATCACTATAAAACAAGTTGACTTGGTATATCACTTGCATGCATGTTCATATCACGACACATATAAATCCAAGGGCTAATCTGGCCTTGTACAAATGTGTCTGTCACATCAATATATATGTAGTATATATTTTATATGGAGGTAGACAATACTAGGTAGATTGTGTCGAGTGAAAGAGACGGGTTAGTATATATGTAATGTATGTGGCGGCTCATTTTAACACTTCTCTTTTGATCGGTTGGGGAGAGAATCGGATAAACACGCGACGAGGAATGTCTTTTGACACGTCATACATACACCGCAACTAAATTCGCTTTGTTTATGCATCAACCACCATGTTTTCACGTATATCTCGAGTATATACAATCTCCATTCATTTCCTTATATTGTTGGATTTTTTATTTTTCTCTCAGTACATACTTTTTTTTTCGCCCTTTGTATATATACCTGGTGTGCACCTTTTTGGTGAAGGGGGCGGAGAGATATAGGCATGGCACAAAGACTTCTGGTCGAGAGCGTTACACGAAACACACGTGCAATGTTGATATATATATATATAATATATATAGGTAGGTTGGCGAGGGACACGCGAGGGCACACGATGCGCGTCGGTTTCCGCGAAACGTTTGGAAATGTGTTGCGCCGCTGTATATTATATTACTGTTTGAGTCAAAGTCACTTCTGGTATCGCGTTCCAGCTATCTTTCAGACTTGAGAATATACATTGGCTCTCATAGCATATAGATATGTGAAGGTATATTCTCCCGCAGGCTGATTCGTGGAAGAATTAACGTTTCTGTAGAGTTTGAAAATTAATGCAAAAGTTGCAATTATATGGTTGTAGGTATAAAATCAAAATAAAGCAGTGAGACATTCTTTTTTTCTTCATTGAGCTTTGTGGGGTTTTGAGTTTACTTTAGGTCAATTGACTGGTGAGAGACTGGGAATAGATTTTGATTTTTTAATGTAGTATTGATTTAATTCATTTTTAGTCAGGGGAAAAATTTGAGCGTGACTTATTAGAGATTTTCACGATGAAATTTAAATTGACAATGTGGGTTCTCAATATCGGAGTACTTCAAATGTTTTTCAGGGAAGAAAGATACTGTGAAATCTTGATATTCATAATCCCCTGACTCACATACAGCCAGTTTATAATCAAAAATCTTGAAACTTTTTCAAAGATGACTGAAAAAAAAAAAATATTAGTGGGCATTGTCGACCGAGTTCGGTGGAAAAAATTGATCTAAATCCGTTGACTCTTATAGCATCATTAATAAACTGAGCCCGTCAATTATACCCTGAATACTTGTAATTATCAAATTAGCAGGAGGATAATCATAAAAATGTTGAATATTTTCTGATTCATTACTACTTATTTCATATTTATTATAGGAGGAATATCTCTTCATGGTTAATTTAATCAGACTATTTTTATGGATGCAGACAATAGAATTCTGTATGATCGAACTATCTTCAATCTCAGTTGGTTTTTTCTTTCTAATTTCCATGAGAAATATATTTCGAACAATTGAATTATTTCTTTGTTATTTCCATTACGACAAATCTAATCCGTATACTTGTCGTGCTAGGTCGCAATATTTTACATCGACTTCAAGCTGTTATGCATATATGCACCTATACATAAATGTGTATATATCAACTTGTATATTTACTGCGCCTCTACTCGTATAGTGCTATCAGCCATATATATCGCAACCGTTGTGCGGTAGGCCCAGTTAACGTCGCGTTCATTAGCCTATAAAACGATTGTGTACATTATACAAAACTTTACGTCGCACGTTGTCGTTATGCAATGGAACATAAATTCCATGGGTATGACCTCTAGTCGCTACGCTTGTGGGTATACGCTGATAAAAAAAAACGAAAAAAAAAAAACGACATCAGTGTGAGCAGCAAAAAAAAAACAATATATGGTACAGACCAAGAGAGATGTATAAGTGTGTAAAGCTCATAACTTGGTTTTTTTTTTGTTTGTTTCATTTTTATAATCTCTCCATTCCATTTAGCAATATTTCCAACGCTACATAATCAAACTTTAACTATTTTACTTGGAATACATTTTTCCTTTCAGTATGTCATAAAATTTTCAATCATTTTGGCACACATTTGCATTATTGAAAGTGAAAGTTAATATTGTAAACGATTGGTGTTTTTTTCTTTTTTTTTTTCCCCCCCGCTATATTGTGTTGGCAATATTGAGATTTCTTGGTATAGAAAAGAATTCTATTGATCTATTTGGAATAACGTGGTGTTGTTTTCTTTTCTATTGGTAAATTGTGAAATTTTTGCAATAGGAATTTGGTAGGAAATGAAAGAAGATAGGAAGTGATGCGATGTTAATTAGGTATAATTAAAATGTAAATAATATTTGGATTTATTCTATATATCAAGAATTATTTTTTTTTTATTATAGGGGTTGGGATATATTCTCTCAGTATTCTCTTGCAGTTTCTCATATAAATATTTTCAGTTATGTGATTATTATGCTAACGACAAATTGAATGTAGTTAAAAAAGAAGAAAAGGAATTAATAATGTGGAAATAATTCAATTCATTTCTATAACGACTAAATTGTATAGAGTGTATATATACTCATACGAAGTTATACAATTTAATTGTAATTAAAATGATGGAACGTCATGCAATTTGTATATTAAAGCGTGGGTATGTAGGTATATGATAATAAATATATGACTGTACATCAGATAGTTATCAGAGTGCTTCGAAAAACGGGTTTAATAAACTGACTTGATGGCTATGCATTGCAGAAAATTCGAGTGTACAATCTATAAATTTGATATTGGAGTGAGGAATAATTTCTTTAATGAACCCAAGACAAAATGCATCTCAAAAAAAAAAGGGTAATTTTCAGCTACCTTCCAACGACAAAAATAATGAGAGAAATATTTTGTTGGTTTAAAAAATTTTGTAACTCAAGGGGTTAAAAATATGTTTCAACCTCAATTTGTATATATTTATAAATTTTTTTATACACATATTAAATAACTTTTCCAGGGAACTTGGTATTTATATCAAATTCTCACAGCGATTTGTAAAAAGAAGGAGAATAAGCAGAAAAAAGGTGAAAATATTTTTTGCGGTTGAAATCAACGAAACGTCGCATCTACTATGAAAGAGATGAGGAATAAAGCGGCCCTGGGCTCTCCTCCAGAGAGAGGAACACGATGAAGAGAACGCGGTAGAGCAGTGAGAGGGTTGTACAACTCGCCATATATAATTACAGAGGGCAGAGCAGTGGCTAGACCCAGTGCAGCAAGCGGTGCCTAAGGGCGCCAGCATACTCAAAATCGTCGTCTCCTCTTTCTCCTCTTTCACTTGGTATATATATGTATGTAGTATACCCAGTCGCTGGCCCACCTCATTCGTATTCGTGCCTCAGGATGAATATGCCTTTATAGATACTGGGGATATGCCCGCGTCTTTTACTTCGTTCATATACATTTTTATTTTATTTTATTTATTTACTTTTTTTCACGTCGTTTTTGTCTACCGTTCGAGAGATATCTCGAGGTCGAGTGATGTCTACAGAGATATATGAGCGTATTGGTTTGAAGTGGCGGTCCATAACGATGACGGTATGGAATTTGTGTGAGGACAAGGGGGTGAAATTGGGTCAAAAAAAAATTTTTTTTTCCCACTATAAATTATTATTTCACGAATTTATTTATCTATTTATTTTTTGGGGTTATTGTGCGAGTTATGATTTAATTGAGTCGTGATAGGGTCGATGCAGAATTAACGCTGATGACCTTGCAAGATTTTCCGTGAGAGTGTATATATATATATATATATGCAGAGCAAAAATAATATTCGTGAGATGTGTATGTATACAAATGTTTATTGTAAATATATACTCTGAATATTTATGATGTATATAAGGAATATCGCGTGCAAGCTTGCGAACGTCCTTTCTCTCGTACATATCCTGTCTTTGCTTTAGATATGGAAAAGGAAAAAAAAAAAAAAACAGAAGAAGAAAAAATATGTGTAACGTGTTTTATCTGGGTCTGATTTCACCACTGACGACACCACTTTTCTGCTTGCATATAGCCATATAATATATTTATATTGCTCACGCACTTCCGGAGAGAAAATGTTGTGTATTGAGTGTATGTACTCTTAATCTCAAGTCTAAAGTCGAAATATTTATGTGATATGTAGAATAGAATAAAATATGACATTGTTAAAGTAGTCAAGAAAGAGATAAACAGTTATTCATTATTTATTTGTGATAATTATTTGTCCATCATGAATTGACTGGACGAATGAAAATTGAAACAGTGCAATTCAATTGTATTAATATTAATTATTCTTTATGATTTCAGTTTCATCCATATAAGATTCGTTCATGAGACTATGAGGAGCCGTGTTGCATTCGCGCTCCGCCTCCTTAAGGCTCTGCCATTGCGCGATTCTGTGGTCCCGCGAGAATGCCCCTGATGTGCCTCCCTGAAGGCACCCATCACCGTGTTGTGCTTCAAGGTGGGGGCTCTAAATTACCACAATTTTGTACTTTTATCCTTACGAGTGAACGCAGAAGAGGAAACAAGATTTAACTGTGAGAGAACAAGTGAGACGGATAATAAGAGTGAGTAAGAAAAAATAAACGACAATTACGAGGGATAATTTTTGGTGGAAACGCAACAATTTTATCGGCCGTTGTTATGTGAGATCAGTTGGTGTCTACTGACGCCACGCGTTACACCTGTCGGACGTGAGCTCCCGTAACATATATATATATATATATGTAATACACATGTGTGTATATAAGTCAATACCTTTAACCCCTTCACAAACACCTATATTCTGATCTCCATATCCTCAACGTCATTTTGTATAGGTTAAAATTGTATTATTGAGAGTCGATGTGGTGGCTCTCTTGTGTCAGCCCTTTTCATCGTGATACAGCGGCCATTTTGTGTGACCTTGATGAATTTGTTGATGCCACGAAATGGTTCTACAATATGGGTGGGAAGAAAACGAAAAAATAATTAACAAAATAAGAATGCAAATGAAATTTATGGTGACGCTATTGGCGAATTAATTGCAGTTATTCAAACGAAATTAATTGTGTGAAATATTCTGTGAATGGATTTTCTATCTATACAGCGTGACTTCGCCATTTTAGATTATATTTCTTCGTATGCAAAACGTGATTCGACATTAAATCCAGTGGAAGTTTGTATTGAAGTTCGTTTGATATAAGAAGTTGCAGAAGCCGTCATTCAGCATCTGCTTTTTTTTTTTAATTCGTCTTTGTCTTCCATCCCCCTTCTTTGAAACTCGCCCCCTACTGATGTGCGTATCTTCGTCATCTTCCTGCGTTTCGGTGTCCACCCAGAAAATGCTCCGGGCGAAAGAGTGTGCAAGCATACGTCACCTTTCTGGCAAAGATTAATATATGCTCTGGCGCAGAGTTGCTTCTTCAGCTTCGTTTCTTTCAATTTTTTCATTCCTTTCTTGTTTTCATCGTATACAAATGTTGGTGCGTGGTACTTTCAGGTATACTTCTCGTCTTATTTTTTTTTTTCCCCCCATTTCCATTGCAATTGTATTATACTTCATTGCACTGGTGTGATTTCAATAATGGGCGGATCTGCAAGCTCGAAGAAATAATATTGTTTCATATTGGAGTACTTTCTAATTATTTATGAAAGTGGTGTTTTTTTACTGATGCACAATTTTCAATACATTATTCAATATTTTCCACGAAAAGTCTGTTGAAAATTGGTATTTCAATCTGATAAAATATCGCAACACGTACACAGAGATAATTAATTAACACAATTTCACTAGATTACCTTTTCTTTTGTCTCTTGCAGATATTATTTCATATAGAAACCAACGGAACTATTCAACAATTAATTCAGTTGAATTAACAATTTTTTTAATTTTTCGACACAATGTACTTCTCGTTACTTCGGACTTTCCTGAGAGACAGAACTGACGCCTGAGGAAAGGATAGCTTGTCTGTTTCAGTATAAGCCTATAAAAACGTCGAAATTTCGTCGAGAGTCTGGAGAAATAAAAGAGAAGTCAAAACGAGAAAAAGGATGAAAAAGTTGAAAAAAAATGAAGAGAAGAAAAAAAAAAGAGAGAAGAAGCAAGAGGGGCCTGGTCGATGGGCAACAGCAGCATTGGTTATTGATGCCAGAAGAATCTATCGCTCCCGGGCTTGGTTGAATCTGCACACGGCGTCTTGGCGTCGGGGATGTATATATGGCGTAAAAGGTATATAACATTTGAGAGAGAGAGTGAGACAAAGACAAAGCGGTCAAAGTAGTGAGCGTGCATATATATATATATATATACCATGGACTGATGTTCAAGAGTCCGAGAGTCCGAGCGAGCCACGCAATAAAAGTGTTCTCGCAAGGCCAGAAGAGGATAGAGGTAAATAACGGTGGAGTAGGCGTGGTTGGCGCGGATATGCGGCGCCCTCAAAAGCGCTTGATCTTCCCTGAAGGTATAAGACTCTTCGTGGTTTTGCACTTCGCCATGCAACAACGTTCAACATGCGTTCCTATCTTCAGTTCCCCCTACGCTTAAGGGAAAGAGATAATCCTCCTTTTGGCATCATGGACCCACGAAACTGGGAGCAAGAAAGATAAGATCCTCCTAGTTATCGCACGGACTCCCGTTTTATTTTCCAGTGCGTTACACACACACACTCGTTCATCATTTATTCTTTCTTATCCTTCTTCATTTTACTCTTCTACTCTTATATTCAATCTGATTAGCTGATTATTTGAATGTTAATTATTTTAATAAGACTGTTTTACTTTATCATTTATGATGATATGAAGATGAAAAGTCTTTAGATGATGTTCATCATTAGTTATATAACTTGTTCCATCTTCAGGAGCACGGCTTGTTCATACCGTCGGCAAAGATGCACTTGGATGCATCATGCCGTCGGATCCAAGTGAGTGAAGGAAAAAAAATTAACAACTCTGGTTATTAAACCTTCTATCAGAAATAAATCAAAATAATAGAAAGAGCTGATCAAAAAGTTTTGTTTTGTTGTAATAAATATATTTCTTAGAATTATTCCAAATGTTTGGTTTCCTTGATGTTGGATAACCAGGTTATTGGAAAGTCATAAACGCGGCGCGTGTTTGTCGCGTGTTCGTGAATGGATTTTAAATGTGTTTCTGAATACTGAATAAATTAAAGGTTTCTCATATTTATCAGATTAGAGAATAACAATGACGGGGACGCTAGACAGAACTTTTGACTTGGGGTTTCCAAGATTCTGTTTTTTTTTTCTTCCTTTTGAGTTAACGACGAAACGATTTGGATACCCGTAGGGCATACGACGGAAACAAAAGCGACTAACACGTATATCTATAAAAAGATGACGGAATATATCTGGATATATATATATATATATATATGTGTGGCCCGTTCCGATCAGTAATTACAGTCCCGACCTCAGGAGTCGGCAGATGTGGATAATGATAGCCCGGATGCGCGTGATGTGTCCGGCTTCTTCGTCGACTTCTAGGACGATATCGTATATATGGTTGATGGCGCCATGGATATCCTAGGATATTGTTTTTATATATTCGCAGTTCAATCGTAGTGGGATCAAATACCCTGTCGGATTGATGACACTTTGATTCGTTCAGCTGCTACGTAACAGTATTTAATGTTAAATTTGTTTTATTGATTTATGTCTTTGATTCCGTGAGTAGTAGGAATTAAAATTAGGATTCATTGAACTCTTGTCGACATTTTATACAGCTGTTTTTTATTCTAATAGGAATGTATTGGATTGTTCTTACTTCTATAGCTTTATCATATATCAATGATTTTTTATTTCTTTAATCTCTTCGTTTGTCTTGGAATACAGTGAGAAAATTATATAATATAAAAATGATTTCCGGGTGGATTGTGTTTTTGTATTTCCATCAAGTTTTTTTTAGAATTATCCTTGAAAATTATAGAGAACTGGCGGGATGTGTAGCAGCAGGCGTGATATCTTCAGCTGCCTGGTTCGATCATTTGACGTATATACAATACGTTCACCACCATGTATACACGTGCCTGATTTATTTCCCCTTTATTAAAATATATATTTTTATATTGGAATGCCATCAAATTTATTTCTCTCTTCCGGAATTCTCGTTTGGTTATGTTGTTTGGGGAGTGGCTGATGATTTTAAGTGTAGAAAAAAGAAAAAAAAAACAAAAGGATTAATAATATAATTTACAATTGTAATATAATTCAAGATATTCTTTATCTTTATAGAATAAATTTGATTGGAAATAGTTTTTCTTGAATTGGTATCACGATAAGTAGCGGGTTTATAAATACTCAACAGGAAACTTTTTCTCTCTAAAATAATGGACATTAAAATTCTAACGAGTACATTACATATATATAAAATATACACATTTCTACATCTCTATTATGGTGGAATTCTATCTATATGCAGATGATTGTCTACCGTCGCAGTTTATTCATTAACGCTTCAATATTTTTTTTATTATTGGTTCTTTTCGCTATTTCAAACCGGGTGAAATTAAAGCTCAAACTTAAACTACTTTTTTGTGAAGTCAAGCGGAAGAGTCAGTTTGGTCACACACCATAATATATATATATATATATATATATATTTCATTCTTCGTCTTCCTCCAACTGTCCTCTCGGTTTCACCCTGAAGCCCCACGCCCCCTTTCGGTCCCCATAGCGGCCTCTAATTACCAAAAATTTTACGAGCCCACTGGGTGCACTCGTTGTCATTTGTTTGTTCTACCACGCCGGAAGTTCTGAGCTAATTGATTATCTGCTAATTTGTAACGTTGCTTGCGCGCGGCAAATACACACATAGACATATACACCCTATATATATATATATATTACTCTTGGGACAAATATTTTGGCGTTCAGGGGAGGCTCATTAGGAAAGTAGGTGTATACAAAAAGCAATTGCCTCTTTTCTTCTTCTATTACTTTTTTTTTTCTTCAAACAAAAACTTTCACGTTTCCATGAATCCTTCTTCTTTCTATTTATTCTTTTCTGTTTCAGATTTATTTATGGTGCAAATGTTCTATACAGTATATATACCATGCACAAGGAAATTATTTTTAGTGAAATAATATATTTTCCTCGCCTTGTATTCGATGAGAATGTGGCGGCGCACGAGATGTGCACGATCGTAAATCTCCGCATTGCTTTTTTTTTTTATCCATTTGTCCAAACCATTAAATGTATAGGACTATCACTTTTAACTGCGTACATATATATATATATATATAAGTGTACATACACATATTATATATGTAGTGGTGAAGATGCAACAGCGGCAAAGAAGGCTATGTAGAAAGACTATCATATACTGAGGAAGAAGGTATTTTCTTTTTACTCGTAAAATCTCAAGCTATGATGTTGCGACTGGGCAGTAGCAAATCTGTATAGGACTTACAATTCTTCAACAAAATATATATATTTATATTGGTGGAGCTATTGGATGAATCCTCACGGGTGAACTGTATCTGCACATCTCTATTCAGGAAAAAAATGATTCAAACAAAGAAGGATAACATTTGAATCTATATCTTGATGATATTTAGACGACAAATCAATCTGGATTAAAAGTATATATATTTATCCTTGATTCAAAAGAAATATTCAGAGTTGAACATGAAATATATATGACTTGGATAAAAATTAATTCTTACTCCAATTGAAGAGCACGAATTGTCAAAATTTATTGGATTTGATTCAGACAATTTTCGTTTCTTGAATTATAAGAATGATGAAAGAGAAAAAAAAAATGACACCACAAAGGACTCTATTGACTCTGACATTTCTATATATCTACTGCATTTACTCCAACTTAAGAAATAACTACGGGTCACATGCGAGGGCTAAATATCCACGCAAGCGATACAGTATAGTATGCCTCAGGGATTGGTATTAGGAAGTTTTTGGCGTCACGCGAAAAGTAAGCGACCAAAGTTATTCGAAACCAAAAGCACGCGTTTGTCTTTCAGAAAGTATTCATAAATGTATTCTCTTTCTAGGGGGATATACATATATGAATATATATATATATGTATTGTTAAGTTGGCTCACACTCAATCTTTCTTTTTTTTTTTTGCTTTTACTCTTTCTCTGTTCTCGTCTGGCATACACACAGATACGTAATAACACGTCGGGGAGCCATCACGAAACAAACCGACGAATTAGGGTAGCATCTTTTGGGTTCCGCGAACGTGAACCGCTCGACAGAACGAAACCGCGTATTTATTGACGTTATTCTTTTATTTTAAAAGTCGCGAGAAAGAAACAGAAGAGAGTTACGTTGGGGGATAGAAAAGAAGACTCTGTAAAAATCTTCTTGCCATCCATTCTCTTTCTCACTTTTACCATCTCACTCATTCTCTTTTTCTTAACTTCGGTCTCTTCTTCACGGCCACACAGTCATCTCTCACTCTCTTTTTCTTGTGCAATTACGGGGGCCCAACGGCCGCGGCAAACCCAACATTATCCCCAATTATCCGCGTACGTCCGAGGTTAGGTTTTCGGGCCTCGGGGGCCCCGCGTGGCAAGCACGAGGCGAGAGTTGCCGCAATGCCCGCGCAATACCCGCAGGGCTTTATATATATATATATATAACACCACCCTTAGAAGTAAAACTTGAAGAAATGGAAGGTAAAAAAGTAAATGTCAGGGAAAAAACATTTTGTGTTAATTTTAAACGAGACAATAATTCGATTTTTTACTTACTGAGTTGGTGAAAAAAATTGTTCCACTTTGCTGGTCTCGATATAGGGATATATATATTTTTTTTTTTTTTCACAATATATTCTGTAATTTAATTTATGTTACCATTTTTCAATTTACATAAATAATATTCGAAGATTGAGACGTGAAATTCAAATGTTAGTGATGTTATTTGAAATCATATATATTTTATGATGAATTTTGAATATTAATGGAAGGTGAAATAAATTTAATATTTGGGAAAGTGGGTTCTTCCTTTTTCCTAAATTTGGGATGTTGGAACCTAACAATCTCACACATTTATACTGCGGGTGGCTATCCATCTCATGAACACCAGTTAATATTACAAGTAGTTGAAAAAAAACTGTGCTTTTTTTTTTCTTTGATTGAATTATTTTTACCTTGTTATTTGTGAGGTGATAAAAAAATTACATACATTCAGTAAATCATACAGTAAAGAAGTTACAATATGTATATGAATGAAGAATCCATCACTGAAATTAGCAGTATCAATGTCAAGCTTCTGTAAAATTGTTCAATTGTTATAAAAAAGAATAATTGTATATAATAAGTTGAAGAATTAATACGAAATTATTCTTTTTGTTCTGACAATGAATTTATTTTGAATTCTGGTGAAGAATATAGTTTGGATACTAAAGTTAATTACGCCACGCACATGACTTGAACAGAGTGCAGTGGTAATGGGGCCAGCATTGAGAAAGAAAAAGTATTATATTAGAAGTCCGGTTGGCGTGTTGGTGGAAGATTTACCGGGACTTTGGCTTCACCGGAAAGGGTATCAAGAGGGTGGTCGATAGAGAAATGGTTTCCGGCCGGCCTCTACACCACCGATTGTATATAAAATGAATACATATATATTTTACAAATTTATATATGTGTATCTTCTGCTTCTGCTCGTTCGATCGAGCCCACACTATCATCAACAGTTACTGCAAGCTTTATGTGGAAAATTTAAACGATTTAACATTCAGCTATGTGAACGATAATGAATCACACTAGTCTCGAACAATGTTGCATGACTGTGTAGTCTACGTGTTTATTCATACAATTGGCTGGCTTGCACGAATGTTTATTTTTTTATTGCGTATGTGGTTGAATTATTTGATGAATAATATGTGCGAAAAAAAATTTAGTATGAAGATTGGAATAGGGTTTATATTTTGTGAATTTGTATTTCCAAAATGTGGTAGGCTGAACGGTCCGTTGTGTGGCTCCACCTGGCGTTCACCGACGGACTGGAACACATCATTCCATCAAGAGTCTGTTTATTCTCACCGATTTATTATTATATTCGATCTAATTTATTGGAGATGATAGAATTATTTTTGTACATAATTTGATGGTTGTACACGGTAGATTAAATCTTTTAGGGTAAAATTTGATCCAATGTCTATGAATAGATGTCGAATAGTTGGTTTTGAATGAATTTTACTCCTACTTGATTGAATTAGATAATCATAGACGAGGAAAAAAATATTTAATTCTTGAAATTGGCAGATTTTATATGTTTTACGATTTGAATAAATCATTGGTGATTTTTGTTTTCCATTCAGAAGTGAAAAATGGAGCATGTAAGAATGGAAAAGTTTAATGGAGTGTTCATTTAGATTGTAATCTAACAAAAATTGTTCGGGTTATTACTTTGTATATATTTAATTGTAAAAAAATAATTTTAGACGACAAATTATTTAAATCTAAATTATTAACTTCAAATTAATATTATTTTTTTTTAATTAACTACTCATATTTATTAATGTTTCTATTTTACGTCAATTCAAATGATTTAAATTCGATGGACTCATTTCGTTTTCTCAGTGTACAAGTTTACATTTGGATATAGCAAATTGTTTGGTAGATATTTGGAATGATGTTTGAGGGTGATGTGTATAAGAGAAAAGGGTTGAAAATAGTGTGAGGTTTGGTATGTGTCTATCAATCACATGGAGTTCTTGTGGTCCGGGCAATAAGATTCCAAAGGTGGGCTATTATCCTGCCAGACTCGTGTGATGCACGACCTCCAATCCAGCCACACTATATGGACCCCTCTTGTCCATATACAGAGAGGGAGACGTCTTCTTGGTTCTTTTGAAATGTGCGCGCAAGCACTCTCGCGTCGTTCGTCCAATGCACGCAAAATACCAACACAATGTATATATATATATTCGTGCTAAAAAATTTTCAAGAGTTTATTTTGAAGCAATAGAAAAAAAGAAAATATATATAAAGTAAAAAATAAATGTTTTATCAATTTTTTTGTTTCAATTTCATGTAAAAAGACAAATTTTGTTCATTATTATTTTTTGTTTCTCAAATGTCTTTTATGATTTACGATATTTAAATCAGGGGCGGAATTTACTTTAACTTTTTTTCTCCTTTATTATTAATATTATCTCTGAACGATATCTTTTCTCCATGATTTGTGTCTGAATAAATCGATATAGGGTATATACTCTATAGGTTTATATATATGACTCAACGCAGGAGTTATAACGTATACTCGATGGTAAAATTATAAAGAGCGAGTTTATGTATATGGATTATATACATACAATATCATACATTATAAATGTTATAAACCCGAAAAGGATTTATTATTCTACGTCCCAGGGACAACGATAAGAATTATGAGGCGTGCGCCAAAGAAACACTCTGCGAGAAGGGAACTTTTGTGTTATTTTTTTTTTTTTTTCTGTTTGTTTGAGTGCGTCGTCGTGAAACATGTAAATATACATATGATTTCATGATTTCATGGGAGCTATATGGTACCATCGTCCCTTTTTACCATATCTCTCTCGTAGTTGTAAGGAGAAAAAAAAAAAAAAGGAAAAAAGAAGTATCTTTAATGCCTGTTTTGCGGCCTGCATCATCTCTTGAATATTCATCAAGTTCTATATGTAATACAATGTGGCTCATTACATTCATGACTGTATGGAAATGACAGGAATATTTTTTTTTCTTCATTTGTATATTCACGACGGAATATAAACCTACTAAAATTAATTTAGTGATGAAAAAATTGCTGCACTGAAATAAATATTGAGTGAATAATTTTTTTTCTATTCTGCTTTGATGAATTTCATCAAGAGAAACATTTTATATTTAATAATTGAACAATGTTGTGACAACAATACTTACGTTATTATTTGACTAATGTTAACATGCCAATTTTTATCAGAAAATTGTTTATAATTTATTTATTAACAGAATTTTCTATCATTATTATTATTTCAATTGTATCTGAAAAATTAAAAAAAACTTATTTTCTTTAATTTGAATAAATAATATCCCATTCTGCTGTTGACAATACCAATTAACATTGTTCAATAATAATCTATAAAAAATTTGTGTGAACAAAATCAATGAAAAGGAAATATTCTATAGAATGAGGTCAAACTCTTGAAGAAGTCTTGTCATTTAATTTTATAAAAATATATAATAAATGAAAGTATTTATTTAATGGAGTGTACTCAAGGGCGCTGGTCCGATGGAATAATGGAATTAGCGTAGGTGCGACGGGGTTAACCTCGAGCGCATATATATACATACATACAAATATAAATACATATCTTGTTCGCGTGATTTGGTAAACTTCGTGCGGTTTGGCATACTGGAACCCGAGCGTCGTAAGCCAAACCAAAGTATCTACATACATACAATTGAGAGCGAGAAGGAAGTAGTGCATGCATATAGAATTGTGGGTGAGAGAGTATATGGTCCGCCATCCCTTAAGGCCTGTATAATAGTTCGTGCAAATGTTTCTTGGGGGGTGAAGAGAAAAAGAGAAAGGAGTGCGAGTGCGTATGCGTGTTTACTTCGAACGTGGGATCTTCCGTGTGTGTTTTCAGTTGGAGTTGGTGTTAGACACACGCCATTACTCTGAGTTTTACCTTTTCCCCTCTTGCTCCTTCTACATCCATACCTTTTTCCAAACTATACATGTATGTATGTGCCCATTGTGAGCGGGGAATGAGGGAGGAGAAATGGGTAGATGCGAGGCTGGCACGCGATTCACTTGGATAGCGTGCACCCGCAAGTCCCATAGAGACTCATTCGATCATTTTCTTTTTTTTTTTTTTCATTTATTTTTATTTTTTGTTCCATTGAAAAAGAAGGAAATAAAAAAAAACAACAACGTCATTTTTCAATCCACTGCTGTTTACCTGACACAAAAGTCCATCAGTAAATTGTCCAACTTTTACAAACTTTAGTAACAAAATATTTCATATTAATTCATGCAATATAATTATTTTAATTATTTTTATTTATTTCTCTTATGTTATCCTGGAAATCATGAATTAATTCTGTTTGTTGTTGACACTTTTTTCTTATTTTTTATTGACTTATTGCATTTATTGATTTGTTGAGTGGGTAAAATAAATTTTTGGTGAAGTGTTTTTGAAATTTTATTTTTGATTGGAGATAATTGCTTGATATAATTTTGTATTGAGAATTGGAAAAATTTATTTTATGTGATAGTTATATTTGAAATGTTTATTGGTTAATGGAAATGTATAATATGCGATAGGGAAAAAAAATTGTGAATTAATTTGTGTTGACCATTATCAAGTTCGATAGAGTTTCTCTATTGTTACCATTGAATGAAAGAAAAAAAAAAAATAAATAACACATAATTTTGCAATTTACTGTCATTCACCAAACACAAAAGTCTATCAGTAAATTATCCCTTAACTTGTTGAAACTTTCATAAAGTAAACACATTCCCATTAAGTAAACTGTCCATAACACATAATTATTTAACCCGAAAAATTGACAAATTGCTTTTGTTGCTTTAATTTTCTTTCACAATTTATAATTCTATACCAGTTCAATTGGTTGAATGTTTGGGGGGTGGAAAGAAAAAAGTTCACTAAGGCATTTTCAAATGTTTATTTATAGTTGGTTTAATAATAATCAATAACTCAAGTACAAAAATAAACAATATAACGTACAAAAAAAAAAAAAAGAGAAGAAAGAAGACAATTGAACGTGTGCGAATAATATAGAAAATAAAACAAGCAATGAAAAATCATGAATCGATCGGTGAACGTTGACCACCCTCAAGTTCTTTATATATATATATATATGCCAATAGCTATACGCGATAACATGCAAATATTAAACCAGACAAATATAAATATACAACTCAAATATTTTAATTTAAGAATAAAAACTCAAGAATATATAGGAGACGTAAATTTAGAGAGAAAAAAAAAAAATAAAACCTCTCTTTGGGTTTCGATTTCGAGGGCGTCACCATGAAATATTCTACCCGGTTGGTTGGTCGAAAGCGCGATGCGAAGGCGGTGCATCTGTCGGCAGAAAGATTTATATTTCAACTGTGAGGGCCCCGCAATACTTTCTATATATATATATATATATACTCAAACGTAGCGCGAGACTGCTCTCTGCAAGAGTTAAATCTCGCTAAAAAATAAAAAGAATATAAATAAGAAAAACTAAAATCATTTAAATATTTCTATCAATTATTTTTTCACAATTTATTTATTTTTATTCATCTATCAATTTATTTTTATACAATTAATAATTTATCTCTGATATTAAATAACAAATCGATAATATTTCTGTTAATAAAATATTAAAGATAATGAAAATTGAAAAATTTTTCTTCAACACGAAAGGTGCGAGGTGATTTTGAATAATGGCTTCCTGATTCGCGGTAATAGAACGCAAATTGTTCACGGGTAATTCCTCTCTGGGTTAACCAGGGCTTTCAACGAGTCCTCGTCAAAGTATATATATATATACATACAATGCATACATATAAGATGAGCCACGGCGTGCGCTCAGAAATAACAACACGTGAGCAATTCAAAATGGAGTAGGTATATATGAGAATGAATTAGGTATGTATACGCGTAAATGTTGTTGGTGAATGTATATATAGAGTTTGAGGGGTTGTGAGGTGGAAGATGAAAGAGTAAAGAGAAGTGAGAGAGAAGAATGAGAGCTATCGTATAAGAGAAGCGATGAGCGTCAATTATAGTTGCCTGGAGGGCTCCTCTTGGCTCGATCAAAACGCGTTCAGCTATACATCAATGCCATGTATACGTATAATCTTGTGTGTCGACTGCCCTTTGCAACAGTTTTGTTGCACATTCACAACTATATGTTACATATATATAGGTATAATCTATAGAAAATATGTAATATGTATATATATAAATATATGTGTATGTATGGATGTATAGACATGATTTTTATTGTGAAAGAAAAATAAGAAAAATTGGTATAACGTATACCAATTTTATTTTGCAATTATTTCAATGCAAGCGTTTATGTAAGACGCTCTCGTTATTAATTTACGAAACGATTATTTTCAATATTCGAAAATAGCATTATTGCATTGGAGAGAATTGAGAGAGCGTGATATTATTTATAGCGAAGAGTGTTATGTGAAAATGTGAGAGAAAATGTGGTGGTAGTTTTGTTTTTGTTCTGTGTTTTTTTTTTTTTTCCTTCTGTTACTCTTATTCTTTGGTAATAGTTTGCTCAATTAAATCTTATTGATTTACTTTATATTATTACACGTAATTGATTATTCGTGGTTCAAAGTTTTTGATGTGCAATCTTGACAATGGAAATGTATATATAAGAGAAATGATATGTGTGTGGGGGGGGAGAAAAAAAATTGGCGAATGTTCTGTGTGAGAATAATTGAGGGAAAAATGCAGACATAGGTTTAGTTATATATGTTTATAAATATATGAGGATAATTTTATTTATTTCGTAGAATGATCAATATATACTCAGACATTAATTAATTTAAATGGAAAAAAAAAAAAACAACAAATTGTTATCTTGAATTAAACAGAATTTGTACACTTGATACAAAAATTTATAATTTTTATTTGATGGGAATTGGAAATGATTTTTTAATTATTAATTATTGAATTGAATTCAAATATTCTTTATAATTCGCATGTAGAATATAATTATGAAAATTAGGAGTGACGATAGCCACGAATTTGAATGTAAATTGAATAATTTAATTCACTATGATTTTTATAATCAAAAATAAAATTTATCACTTGAATTGAAATTATTTGTTATATCACTTCGAGTGTGTAATTCATTTCACGTACAATCCATTAAATTTGTACAATTCTTTTTCTCGTTTTTTTTTTTCAAGAGAACATATAATATACCACTGATACACACAAGCATCATTTATACAAACCCAACACAGGTTTTATCATGAAAAGGCAACAGGTTGTTCGATCTTCATCTTAAATTTATCTCTATTATTTTTTATTTTATGTATTTCATTTTCTTTTTTTCTCTTCCCTCTCAATTCTCGTCTCACACTTTCTCAGGCTGACACTCATGAATTAACAGATCGCCATACTTGGCAATTAAATCACCAAAAAAGTATTTTACATTGGATGAAAGAAGGGGAAACGTTGATGGTTCCCATGGTGCGTGCAATGCCGACGAATAAAAGCTGAGAAATAAAAGAAGAAGTAAAAAAATAAATAAATAAATAAAAAAAGAAATGCAAAGAGGTAATACAAAAGAAAGTAAACAGCACAAACAAAAACAATGATGGAGAAAATAAAAAAGCGTCAGGCAACCCTGGTTTGTGCAAGCCATATCTTTTTTTTTTTCTTCTCCTTCTTCTTCTCGTTTTTCATATCTTCGTTTCTCTCTGTCTTGTTGGTGTTGTTGTTGTTGTTGTTATGATTGTGTGCGGCACAGAGGGGTCGTGAGAGCACACCACAAAGAATGAAAAAGAGACGAAGATGGTGAGCGCTGTGTTTGGACGCGAACGAAACTCAGAGAGATGCTTTTACATGCCGGGCAAGCAATATTTACGAGAAGGGCTGGGTTTCTCCAGGGTTTCGCAGCGCCACGGCAACACGGTAATTGCACCAGCCAGGGTACTCTGATTTATTGGGTTATTACTGATCTCGCGCAAGAAGAATTCTGCACACGGTGGTGTATGGTTCCTCTTCATACATATATATATATATATTTATATTTATATATTTATTTGTTGAAGAATTGGAATAATAATTTTATCCAATACAACTCGTAGATTTCTTTTCATATCAACTTTTGATTCGCCAATTGAGTAAATTTTATTATTTGTTGTTATTTCGATGGTTAATTAATATATTTTCAGTATAGTTTATTACACAGTAAATTTTTTGGTATTGTGAAATGTTCTTTGGTTATTTTATATCTTTATAATAAATTTCACTATCAAATTTTCGGCGTGTACATGATAATTTATTATTGCATATTTGAATAAAATATTCATCACAATATAAGAAGGTAATCTATAAAAAGAGCATAAAAAAAAAAAAAATTCTACCGTGTTCTCTGCACTACAAAATCGATCGTACAAATAATACATTTCACTTTTATCAATTGCAGAATATCTCAATTATACTTTCCAAATCGTAGCGTCAGTAAAATTACCATGTACAAGTCGAACAAATTTACTCAATATACTCTACATATATATTATTTATATTATTATTACAATAATTTTCGTCACAATGGCAATATACTCTGCTACTAATATTCCATCGTAGTAATTTTATATATAAAAATTTCACTTTGTACATGGCGAAATAACGTTCAATATGATCGTGTCATATTACAATAAAATTTAACGAAATCATTTTCGACACTGTACAATTGATACAATAAATTTCATACGTGAATAGTGTCGGATACATTGTGCTTCTAGTTGTGAATAAATCATAGAAAGAAAAATAATAATAGAAATATGAATAAAATGATGAATAAAAAAATAATGTACACGTATGGGAGATATTTTTTTATTATTTTTTTTTTTCTACAGGAGAGCGTAGGCGATAGATTTACGACGCCATTTGTCTTCGTATGGCTATATGGTAGAACAGAATAGAGGCGACTGTTGCTGATGTGTGCACGAATCATAATCTACACACATACATATAAATATATTTATATACTGTATATGCATTTTGCGATAGCAAAGTCAACGTTACTTAGTTATTATATCCTTGCAGATAATTGTTTCCAAGGAAGCCTGACGTGCCTAGAGAGAACAAGAAAGTGGGAGAGATATGAAGAGAGAGAGAGAAAGAGAGAGACCTTGCCTGGGAACCTCGGAGGTGTTACAACCTTACAGGGCGTTCCGACGATATTACTAGCAGTCACGACTGGCACGTCTAATGTCGTGCCAGTTTGAGATACGAAGATGTTTTCGCTTAGAGAAATTCAACCAAGCAAACGTATTATATATTTATAAATAAATATAAGAATATATAATACAAAAATCGAAACTTCATGTTCAAAATCAATAATTAATGCACGAGATTACTGGGTGCAGACAATTTTAACATGAAAATATTAACCTGGTGTTGATGGAGAGGAATCTTGTCGTGACTGATGTTTGAATATAAAAAATATCAAACAATTCATTGAATAAAAATTGACTGGATGAATCTCTTGGAATGTTATTGGAGTCTCAATAAGAAGCAGACTAATTTGAAATAGATCAACTAAATGTGAATCGAAATATTCTACTGGTTGCTTATTAATTTATAATAACTACAGAGAGTGTGAAAGAAGAATTGAAAGACAAATTTTAAACTAGTTGAAGATTAATTTGCATAATTTCTTTATGGCGCCTATTCACCAATTAATTAATTTGAAACCCGGAAAAAATATGTAAACTTTCTGTGAACAGGAGTAAAAAAATGGGGCACATGGAATCCGGAATAAAACAAGTTTGATCATGTTAATGGCATCCACGCCCATCAATATCAAGCACACACTCGATCTGGTGTGTTATATCATGATGGTTGATTACTCATATATGTAAGATGTCGAGTCTATATTGCTCGCTATATACCAACAGATATACATTGAGCAAAAGATAAATTCCTTGGTTTGAACGAGAGCTGAGAGCAAGTGAACGAACGCAAGAGGCCCTGGCATATAAGCTGCTACCACGGCTACGCAAGATGCAATCAAAATTCAGGAAAAATATACTTTTACTATACGATGGAGAATATATAACCTGTTTTCTCTCGCTTGTACATCGAGCAAGGACGAACTAATATTTATCTACGGGGTGGTCATCAGTGCAAAGGGGTTTTACTATCCGTATGATCTTATTTTATAATTGCACATGAATGACTCGAGGAGAAAACTCAACTTGTTCGCCATCTATTCAACGACATTATGAGCTTTTGATCGTGAGTCAATGATATAGCAAGCAACCATCAAGGACCTTGTTTCAGGTCATGGTTTTTCATCGACAACGATCCAACATATATGTAATATAGTATTTGATTTGTTGATATCGATCGTAAAATGTGGTTTTACAATCACTAGGTAATTTCCAAGACTTGTGATTCTTTATCAGAGTTAATAGATTTTTCATTTCATTTATATAAATGATAAATATTTATCTTCTATTTCGTAATTAATATGAAATAATTAGAGGAAGATGATAGGATTTTTTTTTCGAGATAATTTTGTTGATGCTGAATGCGTCCACCATTTTGCTCAGACGTTGGATTCTGCGGGCCCCCCCGTCTGTGGATCAGTCGACACCCACACGGTGTGGTACAACAGTCAGAGAGAAATGAGTTAACCACCCACGTTCGAATCTCATTGGTTGAGGCGAGTCGTTTTGACTGTTGAGGGGCACCTCACACCAATCCGGATGAATATATATCAATATGCATATGTGCTCAGTTAAAAATATGTTCTCCATAGGATTTCAGAATAATTTTTAAATCAAATACAGAGTTGGTTTTAATTCATAGTTCAAGACATCATTAGTTATTGGATAGTGGTATTAAATATTTTGCTAGTTATTTTATTTTTATCAAGTCGATTGATGTATGAATATTAATTAGACGTGAATCTAAATGATATTCTGCAAATTATAATTACTTTTATTTTCTTAGTGTATTTTAATTGGTTCATAGTGGATGAATGAACCGTCATGGTTGTTTGGACTTATATATATATATAAATACGTTCGGTGAATCCGCTAGAAGTTGTTTCTACATTTTAGTTGGAATGTCTGACCGGCAATTAGGAGGTCCCTTGCGAATTCAGTCAGAGGTGATATTATGTTTCTGACCTGTTGAAAAAAATGTGGATTCGCAGTGTTGCTCTTTCTCTTAGCTCAGACATTGGAGTTCGCAGTTAAACTCTACAGCCTATAATTATTCTTTCCATCCATTTCGGCAGTATATAAATGCATTCCAAAGAATGTTCATTCACATCATCAATATTTGATTAACAATTTTTCAGGTGAAATTTAAAAAACATAAAAGAAAAATTTGAAACCATAGATATTCTTCAATTTGAATCCAAACTGGATACGTATATCGAATCATAAATATTCTCAATTTTGAATTGAATTGAAAATTTAACATTTGAATCAAAATTATTTTGCATTCTAGTGCAACTAGGACAAATCTTTTTGGATCCAATCGATCAAATTTCATTCGAATAATTTTTTTTTCACGGTGTGATTTAATTAGTGTCACTCTAACCACGCTCTAAAATTACACATGTATATGGGTACAATTATTTTCAGTGATTACATGGTATAAAAATTCATCGATTAATTTATTTCAGAACGTTTAGGCATTTTCTTTCGACAAAAATAATAGATTATTAGTTTCACAAATGGATTAGCTGCACGCAAGTGTCTTGGGAACAATGTATGATTTTTTTTTTCACTCTCTCTCTCTATATATATATATATAAAGGTGCATGAGGATGAACGAGGTGGAAAGATTGTATAGAGCGTCGCTTAAATGTGGATGATTACGCCTAAAGAGAGGCTAAGTGGTGTCGCGCGCCAAGTATCTCCCGCAGCGACATAATTTTTCCCCCGATTACGAGCTCGTGCGCGAGTAATATTTCAATTAGTTGTCAATTTAGTTGTCGGCGCCTGATGGACATAAATGGGACTGCACCAGAGGAATAATTAACAATAAATGATCCCGCGGAGGTATCATTACCCTCGGACTAATCGTGGCAAATTGACCGTTATGTTATTAAGCAGTTTGCGGACTTTAATTAACTGTTAGACACGTGATTCGTCACAACACCACAACTAAGTTCAATAACGTAACATTTCCACAGAATGTAATGCGTCCAGAATTACGCTAAATATATTTAAGGAATTAGAAAATAAATTCTACTACTGAAAAAGGGTTGAAAAAGTTTGCTGATACTTTTATATCAAAGACATGAGTTCCTTTTTTTTTTTTCTTGTCATGTTTGCGAATCTTTAACTTTGATTGTTGATGTGAAGATTAAATTATTATTATCGTTCGCCTCTCGTGACAAAAGTCATTTACAGATTTGTATAGAGACAATTATGTTCGCGCCTAAAGGCGAAAGAATTCTCCGCAAGATATACAGGTGATAAGGAAGAACGACCAGTAAATTATGTGCGGTCAACAAATTTTCATTTCGCACGACACAGTTGAGTTAGCATCATGCCAGATGGCGCCATGAATCTATTCGAGAAGGTGAAACTGCGCAGATGCACCACCGATGCCACTACTGGTTCCTCGATAAACTTGTGTTTCACAATCAATAAGATTATTATATGAATGAAATTCAAATTCCTGACAACTGAAGATTAATCGACAACGTTAATATCAATATTCAATATTATGCTCATTGATAACGATTAATGATACTTTGATGTCTTCATATATCTGTTTCAATCATTTCTCCGCAGTTCTTCATTCATGTATAAATTAAGAAACGATTCTTGGATTATTAATGCTATCATGCCATTCGATTATTTGATGCCACGATATTGAATGACGTGATCTAGTACAAAAATATTTATAACATGCAAGAAATGAGTTATTATGATAGAAATAAAATTGACCTTAGGATTCAGTCATAGTATGAGAACCTGATGTAAAATTTTGCACCATTTCTCATTAAGTTTGAATATTTTGATGTGATATCAGGTTCAAACTAATAAATGGCAGAATTTTTTATATCAATTCAAGTATCATTATTAATTTATTCAATGAAGTTTACCACATTATTTCAATATTGGACAATTTCGTCGTTGTGTCATTCTGAAATATTAAAAAGTAGTTCTCACGAATAAAATTATCTCTATTGTTTATTCTCTCTTGCAATTCTGATTGTCTCAATATTCACAGTTGGATAATTGTGAATGGGTCAGTCAAAGTAATAAATTATCAAACAGATAATGGGACAATTTTTATGAAACAATACATGCCAAATATATTTGTAATATTGACTATTTCATAAAACAGTTGTGTAAATTAATGAGACTTAGCTCAAGTATATAAAAAGATGTAGCACGTCAAATGCATACACTAGTAAGTAGTATTTAATAAGCGACAATTTTTTTGAGGATAAGCTTGAATAATGATTTTACTCAGTCAGTTTATTCTCCTTATAATATGTAACGCTGTTCTATGTAACAGTACAGTGGAACTAGATTCGTGCAATAGTGAACACGATGATTTTTATGCTTCACAAATAATTCTTTTTTTCTCACCGACCGGACAGTCGAGTGCTATAAGAAAACAAATTGCGATTTATTATTATAACCCAGGATTTGTCAAAGGGGACATGATAAAAATATATAGTGGCAATCATTTAACAAATGATTTACTCTTGCTTGATACATTTGGACCCACGAGTAAGACGGGTTTATGGAGAACACATATTAAACCGGAAAAAATACCATATGAAGTATATTCCAAGTATCAATCAGGATGTTTAGGTAAGAGGTTGAAAATTCCTACATATTCTACATACATAAACAAAAATTAAATATTATAAAGTAACAGACTAATCTGAGAAATCATGTGAAATATGCTAGCTATTATATTTAAGAGCTTTAAAAATTCAACGAACATTATATTCAATGTATAATACATTTATGTATAGGATATTATGCAACTTGGTCACGAAACAATACCATTAAAAAGATGAACTGTCTATCAACACATCCAGATTGGATGAGTGTGAGAAAAGTAACGCTAGAGAGTCAAAAATTGCAAGATATATTCATACCAGGAACTCATAATTCTGGTTCATATTCAACAGCCAGACGTCAATCAATCATTCAACATTTTACTGTTACACAAGACACTGATATTCATCGGCAATTAATATGTGGAGCACGTTACTTTGATCTTAGACCAGCTTTCAATAAAGAATATTGGATTAACCATGGATCCTATCGTATGAATCGAATGGAAGACATAGTGAGAGATGTGAAACGTTTTATGAATAATACTGATGAAATAGTTATTTTGAGTTTCAAAGAATTTCCAAAAGGTAAGTTTTAACATAACCAACGATAATCTACTTCATTTTAACTAATACGAATAATATTATTGATGTTGTATAAATGATTATCGAAAGCAATAGTATTGGATAGGTTTATTCTTAGCAAATAGTTCCATTATCATTACGTGCTCCAATCTTACAAAAACATATAATGTGAATAATATTTTTCAGGATTTGACAGTGGACAACAACATCTGAATTTCATAAATTATCTCAGTAATGCATTTGCTGATTATCTTTTGTTACGAGACGACAGATTAGGATGGGAGATTACTCTGGAACAAATTTGGAAAACTGGTAAACGATTAATTCTCAGTTATAATCATGCAACTTATATATACACAAGAAATATGTGGCCGCCGATCAACCAATACTGGGGAAATGTTCGTGAGATCAGTGATTTACAAAGATATCTCCAAACAATTGAAAACAAATATCCACCCCCGTAAGAGACATAATATTATTTCTGATATATTATGATGTGCGAATGAATTAATCCACAGAATTTGTATATTATTCAAGGAAAGCAGCAATGGCTGAGCTCACATTGAATTTACGGACTGTAATAGCATTTATACCAGCTCATATATCAGGTTTTGACCTAAAATCACTTCGGCGACTTGGTGCTATGATTGGACCTCGTGTTACCGCATGGTATAATGAATTATTTTATTCACTCGCAAACATTGTTGCAGTAGATTATATTGATGCTACAGGCATTGTTGATGTTGCTATTGAGTGGAATGAACGACGTTTTTCACCATGCTTTGATTATTACCGTCGACTAATGAAAATGAATAAGAAAAATCGTCGTTGCACCAAAACCAATTCATGAATCCAATTGAATCATGTAAATCATGATGGAGAAACTGGATTACCACACCTTTTGGAGCACTCCACATACCATTATCATTAATTATCAATTTTCATGATAGAAATAAGAATGTAAATATTCAAACACATTAACATAAAATCAAATAATGTGAATCGACTGATATATTCATCAAATTGAATTAAAAAGCAATACAATTATTCTCATTTATTTATCGAGTTGACAACCACTCTTTTAGAAATCTGAAAAGATGAACAGTAAAAATAACTGTTACACACATCTCTTCACACGTCGTGAATGATCAAAACCACCCCACCAGGTACAATTGATTATTTTTTATTCTGTATTAAAAAATGATAAAAATTTTAAAGAGCCAAATCAGTCGCAATGGCGTTGGAAATAATGATCGATAGTTTGCAACATTGTTCACGACAATGTTCGGAAGGATGTCTCGACATTATTTCTATCTGTCGTGTGATGCTCACACAGGAAAAAAAGAAGAAAAAATGGAGATCGAGGGAAAGAGGCAACGAGAGAGAGTGAGAGAGAAAGATAACGAGAAAGACTGCGTCGTCTCACCGGTTCGACCGGAATCGAACGGACACGCTCTCACGGCGGTAGCTGACGCGGCGAAGAGCGCGCGCAATATAATACAGAAACAGTGAGGCGCACGAGACTCTTCGAGAGCGCGCGAGAGGTAAAGTATATAGAGACGCGTGTGCGTGAAACGCGCTAAGGCCATGGAACAAGATAGTATATATATATATATATATACATAGTGAGAGAAGGGAAAGCCGATGCGCCAAAGCCCAGCAGTCGGTGGACGCTTTGATGTGGCCGCTTGCGCGCTGCTTTGGCATTGCCACCCTGGAATACCTTCGCGCTGCAGAGCATACGACGCCCGAGTATCATTCCACAATTTATCTCAGTGAGTGCACGCAACGACGACGACGACGACAACGACGATGATGTTAGAGAGGACAACGAGAACGATAAACGAAAGAGAAGAAGTGTATATATATGTACCGATAGAGTATGCAGTACATTTTAAAATAGTTACATAGATAGAGACTAAAATGATTGGCATCAAAATTGTATATATATATATATATACGATTCCGATTCAGGGAATAGTGAAAGCTGTTTTTACCAACGTTGCAAAAATGTATACCAGTACCGCAATTTTTTTTTTTCTCTTTCATTGACATATTAGGATGAAATTTTTGAAATATTCATTTACAGTATATTTTTATTTATTTTATGAAACAAGTTTTACCAGCAATATAAAAATTTCTTGAAATTTGACCTAATTTTAAGTCTGCCAGAAGTATGTAAACCCTGGAAAGGTGAAGTAGGGGGATGAATTTCTGTTTTTTAATTGAAGTCGAATTTTTCTACCTCACCTTTTGTTTTGTTTCTTCCACTTTTGACGACACAATATGACTCAACTTTTAATCTTCAACTTCGTACAGACATTATAATTTAAGAGTATGTAAAAGAAGTTGAAGAAGAAAATTGTGGCGTGGATGAACGAGTAAAGAGAGTCAGTGAGGAATGTTGGCACAGGGTAAAAACTTTATCCCACTGTTGCTCCCTTGAGTGGACCACGCGGCACGACGACGTTCCTGAGGGAGTATAGTGCGTCACGCAGAAGAGCAAGAGAATGATAAAGAAATGGGATGGTATATGGATCTGTATATTTGTATGTGTGTGTGTGTGTGTGTGTCTGTCTGTTTATATGTACATATAGTAAGAGGGCAATGATGGCAGCACCTGTAGCGCATTGCCGTGCGTCCATCTGTCCGTTTGTCCTGCGGTATCGGTGGGAAGGCACGAGACCTGGCTTTCTTGCAGTGCAATCAATCGAGCCGCCGTTCTCCCGACTGAGACTTCGACCTCTCTGTTTTTTCCCTCCGCTCGCCCTCTCCTTTCTCGCTCTCTTGTCATCCCTCACGTACCACCAAAGTCTTCTCTATATTCTTTTTGTATTGCCGACGTTATTTATCAGCCTGTGGGCATGCTCTGTGTCCGTGTGTCTGTGTGTCTGTATGTTTTCTTTTATATTTTTTATCTGCAGAATTCATTATGAGGTTGTATAATGCAAGCAAAATCTTATGTCTATTGTTAATATTGCATAGTAAATATTTCTTGGGGGTGAATTGACAGGGAAATTGGGTTCCTTGTTGAAAACTGGGTTAACTTTTGATCAGTGACCAAGTCTACAATTTTAAGTCATTTCATTTGAATGAATATTATGATGATGTCCAGTGAAAAATTTTATTCTCCAAGTATTTTATGTTATTAATAATAGAACTACAAACATAAATGATGTATTGATAAAAAGAATGTGATTGTGATGAAATTTACAACAGCTATCAATCTCAAGAATGTTCTGGGAGTTTTTTGGAGCCGCTGAAAGCGAATGTGAGATCAATATTGAGAGCAAAATGAATGCACATATAAAATTGGCCAGATTAAAATGATGAAATACATTTAAAAATTGAAAAATTTGGCATATTCAAAGTGAAAATTTTGAAATGTAATAAATTCGACCTCATTCTCATCATCCACAACTACTAAAATCTCTCGTTGATGAAGTTGGAACTAATTCTGTCGGAAGGAAAGAGGTATAGCTCAAAGGATTCTCATAATAACGTAAATATATGATTTGTTCACAAACGCAAAAGTCCTTGGAATATATATACGTGAATGATGGCGTTAAAGAAACCGGAAGACATGCTCGTTAGTTGTAGGCATTTATAGACAGCACATTTACGAGTTAGGACGAGAAAAATGACTCATTTGTGTTTGATGCGTATTACATAATATCCATTTGCAGTTTCTTATGCTCTTGGCGTGCTATAAAAAAATAAAAAATGAACATTAACACAAAATATTACGAAAAAATGAATGAAAAAAAAAAAAATTAAAAAAATGAAGAAATAATCTTGATATAACCTTGGATATGTCCACTTATACTTTGAAGTTACGACAAAAAAATAAAAAAGAACATTAAGTTTTTCGTGTGTCAACTGTTTCCATCGCAAGTCCATACATGCTCACATACACGCACAGGGCATCCATTTTATCGCCTTCCCTGTAATTTAAAAAGTTGGAAGAACGAAAGAAAGAGTGAACAAGATGCGTCTCATGTGTATGAGGTCTGGCGTGAAGAACGAATAAACGTTGAACGCGACTTGCCCGGGGGAATTACCAAACGTGGCCAGAGACTCGCACAGTGAAACGAGAGAGAATCTTTGAGATGGTGAAATTTTTCATGTCTCATTAATCTTGTCTGTCCTCTCGTCTACGGCAAATCGTCGGTTCAACGTCCTATACATTTCATCATTGCAGTCAATTTTTTGGAATGAATAATATATAATTATTAATAGAACATACTAATCAGGTTATTTGTATGTCAATAAATTATTAAACGTTACACAGATTTAACTAAAGAAATGTTATTGATATAATTTTTAATATTTCAGTTGCAAGGAGAACGTCAATGATTGAATCCAAAGATACTTGGACTATACTGGAATATACACTCGATCATGTGGAAGTGATCTAAACTTCGCCGAGTCGCTGGCAATAATTGATTGGCAATTCTATGAATTTTTGATTGAGAATAAATTGCAAGATATTCACATTTGTTTACTGTGGAATTTTATTGTGAAATATGTTTCTTATTTATGAGAAGTTGGGCAATGAAAATTCTTCATTGGAAGATTTAACGAACTACCAATTGTATATTTGACCTGAGGCGCACCATGAACGCCCTAGAAACCAATGAAGGAAATTTGTAACGCGGTGTGGCAGGTAAAAATCTGCATACCTCTTGCTGCTTTTTTTTCTGTCCTATTCTGAGACAGAGGTAAACCCACAATTGTGAATATATATATGCGTGGGTGTATGTGTGTAGTAAAAGACAATGTTTCAACGACAAACAAGCATTGACAGCTATACCATCTCCCAATTGGTGTGTCACGCTTTCGACTTTTTTTATTTTTTCTTCTTTTCATTTTTCTTTCTCATTCTCGTTCTCAGGAAATTTGATTTCCATCTTTACGCTGTCGTGACCTATTGTCATTGTTATTATTATCATTTGTCTCTCAACCATAGAAAGAATTAGGATGAAAAAGGAAAAAGAGAAAAAAAAAAATTGAATAATCTCTTCCATCAGTTGAGATCCAGTGAATTTTATTTAGAATAATATTCATTTACTAATTGAAAATACAGATTGAAATTTAATGAATGGAATGATTTTTTTCTTCTTCCATTCTTTCTTCTTGTATTGCGGAAATTGATGTGGAGTAAATGGAATACACGAATCAATTGATGATGCAGGAAATTCAAAGAATTATCTGTACAGTTGATGAACAATCAGAAGCAAATATCCTTCGTAGATATTCTCGTGAATAATTATCTTGAATGTCTGAATCAATCCTAAAGAATGTATACGTATATATGGTATAGCTGTATACAATCACCCGGTGAGCAACATCTACACAAGCAAGATGAGCGATTGATAGAGAGATACAAAATGAGCACAACATAATTAACAGTAGCTGATATATATGAGAATGGACAGACAAAATGCCACTGAATACAATGGCGGTCAATGCTTTGAGCATATAATATATATTCCACCACCCTAATATATATTTCGCTTTTTTTAATTTACAATATTTTTTTTCCTTTCACTCTACACTATTTCTTCATTTCTTTCTTTTTTTTTTTTTTTCCATTATCTCTTTGTCATCAATCACTTTGACGCCAAATTTCTCCACTCATTGTTACATCTAAATTGATAAATAATGTGCGACCATTTCACAATACACCAAAATAACAGAGGTAAATTAATAAAAATTGCAAGACAAAAAAAATTATTAATCTACAATAAAAAATAAAAACAAAACATATTTAAAATGAAATTTTTAGCGGTCAACTGACTAAAACAAATGGACACAATGAATTGCAAACGAAAAACACCGCTTGAAATGGTATAATAACAATAATATAAAGAAGAAAGGAAAAAAAAAACATGGAAGGGATGAAAGGAATTGGTGAAAAAGAATTGTACAAAAATCGCTTCCGTTCTCGTGTTCGTCGACGGCGGGCGATATTGCCCTTTACTCTATATTTGCATTTAAACGGCTCCACCTCGTTGACAAATGAGACCGATATTATCGTATACAATCGATCGCCGCTGCAAGAAATCGCCCAAGGGATTTTATTTGTGTATATAATATGTGTGAGAGTGGCTCAGTAACATTTCTTTATTGAACACATTGGAAAAGAAAAAACAAAAAACAAAAGAGAAAGAAAAATAAAAGAAATAAAATTACAAAACAAGAATGGACATTGGGAGCAAGGGAGAAAAAGAATGTATCATGTATATATTGAGGGTTTATATGGAAAGAGAAGATGAAACAATCGAGATGGTGGTATAAGGTACGACGAGAAAGGAGCACCTTATATGCAACCTCATGTAACGATACACAAACATATATATATATATTTATGTACGTGCCTTTGTTGTTTCCTTCTTCCTCTTTCTCGCTCTTTCTTTGCGCCTTTATGTCCTTTCTCCCACAGGATTCCCCGGCGTTTCAGCGCGCAATCGATTACCATTCTCGCTTGACGTCTCCATTCGCTGGAAAACATTCTCGTGGAACGAAAGACCGAGCGCAAACCAAGAGAATGCGAGTGAATCGCAATGGAATAAGAGGAAAAAGAAGAGAAAAAAATAATAAAAAAAAAAAACGAAATGAAAAATGAAAAATAATAAAAAATAAATAAGACAGTAGTATATATACGTGAGATAAAATATAGTTGTGGAGTAATAATTATCGTGATTATTCCTATCCGTGATTGGAATGTATTTTTTTTTTCTTTCAATTCAATCATATTGAGGAAAAATTACTTCTGCGAATATTATTTATCTGCTGATTGATTATTTTTCTTTTTCTCTATCAACCAGTTGGAGGTTTTGTTTCAATATATTTATGTGTATATATGTATATATTTGACACATGGTGGAAAAAAAAAAAAATAAATAAATAAAAATGGGAAGTGAAGGATTGAAATTGTATAATGCTCGGCCATGTATAACGAAGGAAACTCCAACGTTGGTGCGGAGCAATTAGAATATTTTCTACGTTGTGAAAGAGGATGGGCTTGGCTGACACTCTGACAGGCCACAGTCAAATGTTCCACGCTTCCCTGCGTTCTCTTCTCTTGTATATTGTCTGTGACATCTTTTTATTCTCTCTTCTCCTCTTTTTTTTTTTTCTTTTTCATATACCGAACTCTCTATCTCACTTTTAGTCTTCTTTGACTTTATGTATATATTTTATTTTATTTTTCTGTTCTGTTTTCTTCTTATTTATTTTTTTTTTTTTCGTTGCACGTTACGGATTTGCGTATGAGTACACGGAGCAAAGCAGCCGCGTACATTGCTGCTCCCATAACTGTAATTCCTTCCGTAGCTACTCCTGTTATAACTATTCCACGGTTATATACCTTTCATATATATATATATATATTACAGAACAAGTACTCACGAGGTTGAATTGTACGATGCACGTGGTTAAGGGTCGTTTCACACGGCAGTCGCTGCAAATTGATGCGCGAGCATATCCGCAACTAAACTAAACAATAAAAGTTACTAGTCATTTATCTTTATACAAAGTAAAACATGTTTTTGTTTTTGTTTTTTTTTTTTTTTTTCTATCTTGTCTTGTTGTTTTATGCACATTTTTTTTTTTTATATTTGACACACAGTTGTCATCGCATTCAATTCTGATTTCGATTGAGAATAATTAATAGGAGATATGAGTATGAAAGAGTTAATTTATTTGCACGGGGCAATTTGCGAAATTTAATATACATTTTTATTGTGGTATTATTTTAAAGTAGTTGGCTATTGTTGAATGTGATGTTTGGAGTGGATTCGAATTCTTAATACAATGTTTTGCAAAGGTGTATATTTATTTGGAGGATATGTGATTTTTAAATGATTTATTGAGGACTTTTTATGGGAAATATTTAATTAGAAATGTGGTTTCAAATGTTGGTGAATGGGGTGAAGAAAGATACTTTTTGAATCTTTGGTTAATCATCAATTTGTTCAGAGTTATATGATCTCGGTGAATTTAATCCAGGAATTTGATGCTCATACAATTCAATCCTGGGACCATTCGATCCGTATCCAATTATCATTCAATTTTTTTTTTTTTCCGTCAACTATTAATTAACTATTAACAAAGAACCGATTTATTGATCTTTTTTTGGTCGATATGATCTGCTTCATTATTATTAAATTATCACACAAATAATACTTAAAAATTTTATCCAATTCAAAGCACATCATTGTGTTATTAATTATCTAAATAATAAAATATTCCTTTCACCTAAATTCAATCAGACATATTTTTCACAATTAACAAATTACAATCTCACAGATAATATCTATAATACTTCAATATCTCCAAGTTCTATTAATTAATTGTTCATCTGTATTTTATTTTCATTGTAGATACATCTGTAATTGATGGCATTCAACACCTACCAAACAACACCAGTGAAATTTGATATGGATAAATTCAGCGAGAATTTCACGCATCAGGTGCTTCACATGGCAGAGTAATAATAATAATAATAATAGAAATCTACATTCATCGAAAAATCTCATTACATGAAGACAAAGGTAAGTCAATTAATCATAATCATTTGTCAGATCAATAACGCGTTACCATTCATAATTTGTTCTCGTTATTAAATATACACAATACAAATCATAATAACAACAACAATAAAAAAGAAAAAAATATAGCATTACTGATAATATATAATCCATGTATAAATTACATGAATTAATAAAACATAAAAATTATATACAGTTCTGTTTCCCATGGAGAAAAAGAAGAAGAATGGAATATAAACGATTTATATAGAATATCATATGATTTTTAAATCGTATATCTTTATGTTCGTTCAACAAATTAACACACATACGCCCATGAGACAGAATCATTGATGGTGAATTTGTTGGATGATACAAAGAAATCGAGAGGGAGGAAAATAATAGCGTTAATCTCATCAGCTATACGAATTGTGTATACGTCTATGTCTTCATGTGTGTATGTGACACCGGAGGTGGTCCACAATGATGGATGTTGAGTTCGCCTGGGGTGACCAAAGGTATTATATAGCGACAAGCTGAGAAGCCACATACATATTGCGCACTCACGTTCTAACATAAAATTGTCTATATATAGATGAAGGTAGCTCTCATATACACACTCAGGTAGCAAACAATACGCCGCAGGGATTCTTGCTATGTTCTATCATCGCACGCGTTTGCCTCTTGTCATGACCTGCATCGTGACACCAAACATGTTGACTGAAGTATCACCTTCGTGCTGATGAGAACGTTGGAAAAAAAAAAAATAGAAAAGAAAGGAAAAAAAGAAAATGAAATAAAATAAATGAGAATAAAATATTGAAAGAAGTTGCGACACATTGACTTTTAGGTCATTGGTAAAATAAAAAATAAATTGACATTGCCAAACGATGGAAATTATAGTGTCTCAGCAATATTTTTCAATTCTTTCTTTCTCAAGAAATATTCTACTTCATTTTGTTATTATTCATTTTTTTTATATTCATGTCTACATATCTGCATTCACTGAATTTACCAACTGCATTTGTGAGTGGATGTAGATAGATATATAAAGAATACAAAAATGAGAAAATAAAACCAACAGTCCAAACGTGCCTTGTTGCCAACTGTGTATAATGGTTTTCCTTTGAATGCTAATTTATATAAAGTGAAATAAAAAAATATGTACAACGAGGTGGAGTATAAAAGAGAGAATAAGATCAAGGAAGAGGAAGAAAGGGTGAAGAAATAAAAAGAAAAAAAAAGAATGAAACTGAGTATTGCTCGGATGTGGTTGCTAGTTGGCGTTATATATGCATTTGTATTGGTTTATATATACTGCAACAATTTAGATGCAATGAATTAGCATAAATTAAACCGCGTTATCGCCGTGTATGTAAATAATTGCCGGGCGTGACGCGGGTTTATTCTCCTTGCGCCTCTTCTCTTTGGCCGTGCCCGTAGTAAAATCTCCCACGATCGGCGCCCCACAGTATCGTCATTTAAACCATATATATATATATATATATATATATTTATTTATTAACACAAGCGGAGATAGAGAGACACAAGAGTAAAAGAGTGAAAGAGTCACCAGAGAGAGGAAGGACGGCGCCGGCGTTTGCTCGTGGGCGAGGCGACTTATTTCTTGCATATTAGTCTTATATAGTACTGTATGTATACAGCTTGATGAATTGTGTATCGTTGAAACAATTCATTTCATATATGTAAAAGAAGGGTGCGGAACAAAATGAATTTGTCTAATATTATTTTTATTATATTTCATAAATTTAAATTCAACCTTTACAATTTTCTTTTTTTTCTCCCTATCATTGTCCCGGTGGCTGTTAATGGATCCCATTGAGAAAAATAGATAGAGGAAAGAGAAAAAAAAATTACATTGACTGTACAACGGGAGCAAAATGGAATATGGTGGAAGAAAAAAAAAAGAAATTGAAGAGGAAAAAAAATAAAAATAGAGAACGCGAAGCAGAGACGAGCAATGCGCTTCGTGCGACTTCTATATGTATATATATCTACCTTCGTTCTCTTCGACGTTAATTAATTCCAATTAGGTTCTACGGGTCTTCCCGTCCGTGAAGTAATGAGGGAGAGCGAGACTCTCTTAAGGGAAAGAGGAAGAAACAAATGAGAATAAGAAAGAGAAAAATATATAAGAGGTTCTCTGTAAAATAATGACGAGTTGTTCGACCTTCTGTGACCCAGATTCAATATCTCTCGATATAGTAATTACTATATCTTATAACATCCTTTTTTTTTTTCTTTTTTTTTTTTTTTTCCTTTTTCTTCTTCTCTCTTTCATTTACGTTAATGCGTTGTGCGCCCGTTCGTGCATGCTATTATTCATTAACCTGACATTTTATTTTATTTCCATTACCATTCGCATAAAATATAAATGGAATATTTTAAATGAATTTTTTCTGTCTTTTATGTTGAAGTGTTCATTTTATCTTTGTTTTAAATTAATCTATTTTATTGGTTATTGGTTGGTTGGTTGGTTGGTCGGTTGGTTTAAGAGAGCAAAAATTAAGTATAGTTAGAAGAGACATTTAATTTATTGAATAGTGCAACTGGGTAAAAGTCATTTCCGTCCATCACCAGTTAAGTCGCATTGGATTTTAAAAATCCAAGCGCATCACTGAGTAGATTGTAATCATTGAATGTGTACTCTCGTGCGAACGAGATCTTATGTTAAGATATATAAGTGGATGAATGTAGTAAGGATGAAGACGAAGAATGGACCATGCGATGAAAGTCGCAGTTGTGGACCATTGCTTTAGTGATTCAGAGATTATTTTCTCTCTGAACGGGATCATTACGAGTGTTTAAATGCATCAGAGGGCGGAGGGATTATATGCATTTAAGTCTGTGTTACGGGGAAAATCACTACTATTTCCGACACATTTCTCTCGCTCTTACACACTATAATTCTATATTCCATTCAACTAGGTATATTCCCATGACTCGACGTATTTTCATTCAGTTATGTAGTTGTAAGATGTAAGAAAATAATAATTTCATTAATGAAAAAAAATGCGTGGAATAGAAATAATATTAAATTTGAATTTTTAATAATAGAGAAAGAGTTATATTTATTTATTAAACTGCTGTGAGTTTATTCTGATAGTTCACTGAAATTTTTATTAGAATGGATAACAATGTGAAAGAACAAATAATAACTTTAATAATTAATAACGGGGTAGGAAGAAATAGTTATAATAATAATTATTATAACAATAATTGTGAAAAAAAAAAATACCTGAAAGAATAGGAAAAATAAAATCGAATTGAAATTGAAATTTTAACGATTAAAAAAATAAAAGTTATGACGTGGAAAAATAATAATTCTATTGGAAGAATAAAAATAAAAAGTGTGGAATAAAATCTCACATAAGAAATAAATTATGAATAAACGAAATCGAAGTAACAATAAAATCATGGTTCCACTTGAATTGTTAATTCCAAAAGGAAAATTGAGGAAAAAAAATCATTTATATGATTGAGTGAGTATGAAAAATCGTCTGGAAAAATAATGACACACAAAATGTCAATAGTCTTTTCATATCTACACTTTTTATCCATCGATAGTAATGGTTGATGCGCTCAACATCATCCTCATCTCACAAACTCGATATAATGTGCGAATTTTTAAATGGAATAGTCAACTATTGTCGTGTCCTCTCGTGGATTAAAAGCTTGTGAAGGGTGATGAATAAATGGGAAGACAAGGGATGGGTTTGGGTATAAAATATATATGTGTGTGTATATATATATATATATATAAAATGAGATACGAGATGAGAGTGAGTGAGAAAGTAGAATATGCGCCCGCAGAGGGTGCGTGCGTTGAGTCGATGAAGGGGCGGATCGTGCGTGTTCCATCCCCATGACAACCATTACCCTCGTTGATGAACTGACTGTCTGTTATATATTCTCCGATTCTCCGAGAGTTCTCTTGATTCATCAACCGGAAGTTGCGTATGGAAAAAAGCTCCGTCGTCAGACAGGGTTCTCACTAATGACTGATACATATATATATATATATATACGAATTAATTTTCACAATAGCAAGATGAATAAAATTGTATCATCACTCAGATGTTAATATCAATAAGATGTTAAGAGAAAAAAATCCACAGCTGTATTAATTGTTTAATAGAAATAATTAATTATTGATATTGGTGTGAAAGAAAGAAAGAAGGATCAGATTATATCTAAAAAAAGAAAAACTAATATCAAATCCACTCCGAAAAATGTCTATTAAATTTTTTTTTTTTTTTCTATACTTATTTATCAAGTCAATTATTGTTTCCATTGAATAATGATTTGACCAGAGGATGCAACAGCAAAACTATCTCAATATAAATTACTATATATCTAATTCATATATTGGAAACAACTACAGGAAAATATTTCTGATGCAATTTTATATATGTTCCACCTCAACAAATCGTATTCACATCGTGCATATATATTTTTCACGTAAAGAAAAGGGTGGAGATTAGACTCTCATGCATGGTTGGGCGCTTATCTTTCCTGAATTTATCCCACCTCAGGCGTTGTGTAGCTCCTGCAAATGTATCGTAAATTGTCGGTTGGTAGAGTGCTTAATGCAGAAGGCGAGGCTCACGATGATGTTGGTAGGAGAAAAGCAAAATAGAGAGAGAGTGTGATAGTAAGTTATATAGAATGAGTGAGTGAACAAGAGGAAACACTCTTATAACTGTCAGTTGAAGTGCCATTTGTGTTGTGCGACCACGATCCTTCGTCATTTTCACGACACAAAATGCCGGCTTGGTGATATCTCCAACCGATGTTCACCGAGTTTAGTTGTATGTCTGCCAGACGATGACGCTTCTCATATATATATTTGTTCATGAATCGTCGTCGTCATATCGAGGCTCTAATGGTTTCGTAAACGTCGCTTCACAGATAATCGGGCCGCGAGACCTTCTATCTTTGCGGTTGGAAAATTTATCGTGAAAGCTCTCTTTCCCACTCTCTCTCTCTCTCTCTCTCTCTCTCAATCATCTTTACATATCTATATATTCATATATATTTCGTATAAAATTTTAGTGTATATATTTTCGAACGAGATGTATACGTACAATCCAAAGCACTTTCTTTTTCCCTCGGGATAAAACAAAATACATTTCAACCAACAATTTTCACGGATGAAAAATATATTTAAGAGTTTTTGAGATGGTGGAAGTTACATCTTCAGATTGTGGAGTGGAGAAATGAATTTATTTTAATTATGCGATATAATAATAGTTGAAATATTTTTGGTTGGAGTTGTTTGTTAAATTCAGATAATGTTCTTTTTTTTTTTTTTGTCTTTTTTATTTTTAATATTCAATACTTGAATCATTTTAAAAATATAATGGACGAATTTTATCAGCAATTTAAAGTGAGTTTAATTTCAATTTTCGTGGGATAAAAATTGTTCGAAAACTAATCTCACAACTTTTACAAATTTTATCAGATAAATTATCGTTTCAAGATGACACTATTATTAAAAATACATTTCTAAATTTTCGTCTAGTGCTGCAATAACCTTAAATATAATATTCAACATATCTACCAACTGTAACTCTTTCTCTCTCTGTCTTTAATAATTTTTTTTTCAATACTTCCTCCCAACTTTTACTATATATACATTTCTTCTATTCCCCATGTATATAAAGAGTAGTACTGAATTGCCAAGGGTTATGTGTGCAATATCAAGGGATATTCAATATACACACAAGTATACATATAGACACTTGATGAATGTAGAACAGACGCGCGCACGAGCGTTAGTATATAGTAGCTCGGTTGCCCTCAAATCATCGCGTGGTGTGAGGCAAATGACGCTCGGCCACGCGGTAGTAATGCGATAATGTTGGCCATGAAAGGCACTACCGTGATATCTGTTGGAAGCTTTGATGTTCGACCTCATAACTATATACATTCATTCCTCGAGGAAAAAAAAGAAATAAAAAAAAATTGATAGAGAGAAAAAAATATATATACATAGTAATAGTTATATATAAAGAACTGGTATGAAAAAAAGAAAAAAAAGAAAGTGTTCGTTTTATGATCATTAAAACTTGAATGACTTCCGTGAAAGAAGCGTAATTTTAGTTCTACATGTTGTGTAGTGATATATAAATATATACTGTATGTATGTGAGCTTTTTTTTTTTTTTTTCAATGTTCAGATGCTCGTGTATAATGTTCCATTGAAAAAATGCACTGAGGCATCTCAGGTTAATTCACATTCGCACTATATTTTTTCCAAAGGACATTCACGTGCGAATGTGGGGCGGCACACTCTTGCATGTATATAGTGTTAATAATGAATGGATACTCATCAGAGGACACGCTGTGCGACATGTTGCACTTTTTTTTTTTTTTTTACGTGCGAATTTTACACATACAATATAAAATTATATTTATTTAAGACACAGTGGATTTTAATTGTAGAAAAATGGTGAATTCGAGCGTTAGAAATAGTTTCACTTTTATATCAAGATTAATATAGAAGTGCGTGATTAAATTGAAGTTAAAACATGAGCAATCTTTTTAGTATATAAATGAAAAAAAAAAAAAAAATAGAAAGTATTTTAAACACTAGAAATATTTTTTTTTTTATCTGTACTAATAGTCTGTTTTACATTTGAAGTTTTTATAAACAAGATCAAATTGGTTTTAAAATTTATACAATTAATTTTTCATATTACTAAATAAAAGAATAAAAATTATTTCAATCATTACAAATATCTTTATCAAAACTATAGAACATAATTAATTCCGTCTGTTATAGAAGTAAAAAAAAAAATTACTACAGAGTATAAGAAATATTTTTCTAATAAAATAAAAAAACAATAAATTATTTCCATATCAATTTAAACATTTTCCTCTACATGCAACTGATTCACATTCACCACAACATCGAACTCTCACAAACCGCAACCAACTCCCATCAATGAATCCCCAACCAAGAGAAAAAAAAAAAAAAAAAAGAAACCTTCTAAAACATCATAAAATATTTTCTACATAAATTCTAAATTTATTTCACGACTCAACAACAATTAAATACTATATAAACAATTAATTTCACAACACAGAAACACATTGTGGTATTATAATTCATTGTCCATGAATATACTCACTCGTCCAATGAGACCAGGAAACGCAATCGCAATGCACAGGCCAATCCAGTGATGATCATATATCTCTCTCATCCTGAGTTTGTCTGCACCGTCGGGCAACGTCGTCGTTTCACCTCACTTCTATCTATATCTCACTCACTCATTCACTCATTCAACTTTAATATATCTATATTTATATATCCGTTATCTCTCTCAGATTCTCTCATTCGACGTATATTACATGTTAGCTCTCACTCATTCTGGTTGTGCTTGTGGCCCATTCGCCCTCCCGTTCTCAGTAATGACAATCATTACCGGAATGATTGCAGCGGCGGGTCTGCAGCGCCGGCCCCACTATTGGGGGATGGAACACCACCTTATAGAGTCTCCGGTCCTCGATGCGAGCGGATTGTCACATGCTGTCTGACATGGAGAGTCCGCGTGAATAAAAATATTTATTATTTATATTCTTTTATTGCCTAGCATTGTTCAACGCAATTTTTTTTTCTCTTTACCACGTGAATGAATAAAATTAATTCTTGTATATATATACACATATTTTTATTTGATATATGTTTATATATTTGAATTATCATTGTTTAGTTTTGTGATTATTTTACGAATTAATAAATGTGTATGTCATTGTTAATTGCACGGAATTTAATTTTAAAAATTATTTGTGAATGGTGTGTTGTGTCTCAAATTATCTCGTTTTGAGAAAGGAAAGAGAAATAATAATAATATTGATAATAATAATGATAATAATAATAATAATGATGATGTATAAATATAAGCGGGATTTAATGTGTGATTTTATTATTGTAAACGTGCAGGATATTATCTCTACTGCTTTTTATGGCGCGATGACATCATGTTATATATACATAATGTATACGGCGGGAAAATTGAACGAGTGTATGTGAGTGTGTGTGTGTGTGTATGTGTGTGGGAGAGAAAGAGAAAGGATTGCAAAGTCAATGAGGGTAGTGTTTATGATCAAGGTCAAAGGATTTATTTTTTCTACTTTGTATTTAAAAGAGAGAGAAATGTATAGGAGGTAATACGTTGGAGGATGTCGATTTATTGAGTTGTATTTTGTTGCACAAGTTTGAAAAATTCGTCAGTGAGATTTGTGGTTTTTTTTTTTTTTTTTTTCATTGGATACTTTTTGAAGTATTGGAAAATATATTTGTGGAATTTTATTGTGAATTGTGAAAATTGGAGTTATATTGGATAGTTGAGTTTGGAATAATTTTAAAGGGAGAATAATGTTTGTTTATCATAAAGTTATCTGGGTTTCAATTTTTATTTCAATTCTGAACTATTTTATTATTTTTTATTGTTTGTGTATTATTAAAATCTGTTTGCGTGGACAGTGAGCAATTGTTTGCTGTATTTTGCGATTGACAAAGAGAAAATAAATAATTCATCGCTATTTCTACTTGTGATATTTGTATGAAATAATTAATGAGATAATTAATGTGAAAAATATTTATTTCATCAAACTGAATTTAATCTTCATGTTGATTTTTTTTGTATGAATAAATTTTTTTTTCCCCCCTCAGTTACTTCGATTAGCACAAATATCTTCTATTGCCATCTGCTCGACAGCTGAATTACTCTCTTGACTATTTCAATACTGAACAATACGAAAAAAAAAAAAGAAGGGCAAAGAAAAAAAATTAAATAGATTTACCTGATATTAAAACTCAAACAACACACATAAATTTTCTGTTGATGTTTAATCAGAGTTATCAGAATAATTAATCCCGTCGGATCGTGTGCTCAATAATTACATACACGACTATAACATGATTGTTCAGATTCATAATAAAAAATAAATAAATATATAATTGAGGTAAAAGAACAAAATAAAAAAATAATCCCTGCATAAATTTATCATTAACGAAGTAAATATCATATCGTAATACTATTTGTATATATGATCTTTAAGCATACTATATTTTTATTTTTTTGTTCATTCTCATTATTGATTCTTCAAGCAACTATGTTGCATTATTACAGTATCCTTTTTTCGTGTCTCTGTGGAATTTATATATAACCACTGTCCCGGATATATCGACAATAGAACATACTTGCAATTTGTATGAATGCAAATTACATCGTTATAAATTGTATACATAAGTATGTGCTCGTAAAATGGGAATATATATGTATTGGTGTAGTATATTTATATATATATATATTCCTGAATATGCGATGGAGTATACACATTTATGTGGCTTGTTCTACTGCAATGTGTATTCTAATGGTGGCTGACTTGAGAATTTAACGCCCCGCACAAACTTTGTTCCGCGATAGTACCACGAGCTTTATCGACCTCTCTTTATGTATGTATAATGTTGTACAATAAGTATGTATATGTATATGTATGCAGATTCGCTCTGTAAATACGTACCAATGCACGTTCTGCCAGTGGAACGTTTTATTTTTTCTTTTTCAATTTTTCTTGTCCAATTTTTATTTTTTTTTCCTCTTTTTCCTTTCTCTTAATTGTCAGCTTCACTTACTCATTGACTAGCAATTGGAATTATTATATACTTTGCTGTAAATATACAAAGAGTTTATTATATTGTCATAAAACACTTACACTTGTACAAAGTGGAAAATGAGAAGAAAGAAAAAAAAAAATGTAATAGATCAATTGCATGTGTTGTGGATGAGTTTGCATCAGCCATTGGAATTATAACCAATTGGTTAGTCCAGCTTTATTACATTTGCAGGGTCAACAAATTATCTTTTTTCTTTTTCCAATATATATATATATATATATATATATGTATGTATGGAGAAACACTGAAGATTTTTTTTTTATTTGTAAAGACACTCTTTGTATATTTACAACGGAATTGAATGGAAAATTAAATAACAAGCATATATGGAAATACTGACAATGCAAATTGTATGTGCACCAAGTAAGACACTTTTATTAACTCCTTTTTCTTTTTTATATAAATTTCTTATACGTTGCGCCACTAAATGATCTCTATTTTCTTGCAATATTATTCCAACAGCCATTTTAGGTCTTTGGTAATATTCTCCAAGTGTCTATATACTAAATAAATTATTCTTCTTTCATATCTTTCATTATCTGTCTGACAGAACAAATTTAAACATTCCCTCTTTTCAAGTCACTATTAATTCCCCTTTCAAATGTATAAAAAATACTTATATCCACAAAAATATTGTCTGCATTCTCCCAACGCCCCCCCTAAAAATTAATAATAAAAAAACACATTATCAAAAATTTGACAAATCAACAAAAATTTATGATAAAAAAAAAAAACGCTAGAAAAAATTTCTTCCTGTTTCATTTTATCATTAACATTATTAGAAAGGACTATTACATGCAGGAGGTAACGGAGTCACGGGATTGGTTCTCCATGATCGAGATACGTGTGTTCCTATATATATATATTTGTTAGAGGGACGCAGGAGAAACACCGATGGCCATATATATCCATATATAAATATACTATGGTGAAAGAGTGAAAGAGAGAAGGCCAAAAGGGTGTAGCCCTCGTGTGTGTTGCACTGTCTCTGAGTTGCCGCGGAAAATAATAATGATGGCGAGCGTATATGCAGGTTCGAGACTCGCGTTGGAAACCAGCGATAAGGAGGGAGTGTCTACAGCCGCCATAATGATAGCCCTCTGCTTGTAGGCTCTGACTCCGCTCGTCGGTTCTCCGTACGTATATATATATACAGACACTTTTACCTTTGCTACGTACATAAATATATTTATATATATATACATATATATTCCACGCGTATATAGATGCAAACGTGACCATGGATACGCGCGTATACGGGCGTCTGTCACGTGAGCATTATGCCTTTATATGCGCACATATAACTCGTCTACATATCGACAGGAAGGAATAAGAAGTAAGACCTTCGTGCGCTAACGCTCGAGGACGCGCTATACAATATCAAAGTCGTTGAATGAATAAATAATAAAGAAAAAGAAAAAGGAAAAATAAATGGAAGAAGTATAAGAAGAAGAGGAAGGAGATAAAAAAATATTATTTTATATATTTATAGAATATATAGAATGAGGATACTTTTTTTTTAATGTTTATTTAATATACATGGGAATATATTTGGGGAGGATTTTATTTGTTTTCATATGTGATCTTGTGGTTTGATGATTTTAATTTGAATTGTGTCGATGATGATCTTGATGATGGAATGATAAATATCATCAGTAAAATGTTTTCATTCTCACTGTTGTATTAAAATAGGTCTATGGATATTTGTATGTGGTTTATTTTTTCTCTTTCTTTCTTCTTTTTTTTTTTTTTTTTCATGTTTAAATGGATGTGTGCAATGCAGAAATATAAATGTGTTTCTATCAGCGTTCATCAGCGCACGTCGAAACACTCGCACACTGATAATCTCGTGCGAGTATATGAATAAAGATATATAAGTCACAGTATATATATTTATAGGTTCGTTGGTTTATAAAAGTGTAATTATTTTTTAACTCATCGTGATCGTGTAATTTATGCATTTTTTATAATATTTTTATCAATGCATATTCATGTGTTTCCGAAAAAAATAAAAAAACGAAAGTTAAAAAATTTTTTAAAATATTTTCATTCAGATTTAAATTAATAATATTTAATTGTGGTGAATAAAAATTTGTAACAAAATGGTGGATCAATTATAACACTGCTAAAATAAAAATATACATATTTAATGTAAGAGCAACATAAAATATGTATCATGTTTAAACACAATTTGTTATCGATTGAATTTAACAGCAAATTTTTACACGACACTAAATAATATTTTTTCTATATGCATTCAAAGAAAAATATTTAACCCAATAATTTACACACTGTCTGAATGACAAAGGCGTAAATAATTTTACATTGAAATAAAAATTAACTCGTTAAAATGAGTATGAAAGAAAGAGATGAAAAAAAAAAAAAAAAGAAAAAATGAACGGAGAAAAGTTTTTCGATCAAGTCCTCGTACCTTGTACGCTCTCATTCTTTCTTCTTCACTTCTTCCTCCTCTTATCATTATTATTATTATTATTCTGAAATACTTTCTACTCACTCTTATCTCTCACTCTTTCTCTCATATTATACAACTGTGTGTATGTGTGTGTGTGTGTGTTCAAACGCATCAGTTGGCAAGAGAGTAAAGGCTATGATAATCGTATATAAATTTGTACAAGAGAAAACGAGAAAGAGAGTCGTCGACTATATACCTCATACAAACTGTGTTTTCACCGATTGGCCAAGCCAGTTCGGATTCATTAGCGCGGTGAATTCTATTGGCTGGCACACTCAGCTACAGCTACACTTCTCTTTTTGCTTTCCGGGCGCGCGTATAATGACGTGCCGCTCTCGTCTCGGCCTATATGCAACCGCTGAGCGATCGTGCATGGTAGATAGAACCATATGCGAGTCCATATATATATTTTTTTAACAAAACTCCTCAGGTTTATGCACGCACATACCAAGGCTATATATATATATATATATATATGTATGTATAGGGGATGTTGGGGTGGGGTAATGGATCTTTTACACTTGGAGAAAAGTTTATTTGTATTTAATAAAATATTATTTTATATGAAATTAATTTCATGTATTCAAATATTCGAGATTTATTTTTCACAAACTTATTATTTTTATTTAATACATATAAACTTTTTGTATTAGTGTATGTAGTGTGTTAATAGTTTGACTAATAGCTTAAATGTTTTTTCCAACCATTTGCCACTGAGAGAAGAGTTTGTTAAATATAAATAAAATATTTATTGGTAATTTTTTTGAAGATATATAAGTTTAGAATTATTATATCGAAATTGTTTTATGAAGTGATTTATTGAATCCATTGCTGTTAGTTAATTGTTAAATAGTGTTAAATAGTGATTGCTCTCATGAACAATATATAATTGCAGCAACACTACAACTATTAAAAAAAATCACAGACTCTTTTACAAAGGTTTTTGTAATCGCTGATTCTGAATGTGAACTGAAAATTCTAATATTCGTAATGGTGAATTTAAATTGCTAACAATATTAGCATTTATCATTTATCCAAAACCGTGAATTCCACATTTCACATTTTTGAATTTAAAGTTCAGTTTTAAAATCAGAAGCCCCAGAAACCCTCTACTAAAAATCACATTGAAGTTGAATCAATAAAAAGATGTATGCTCCAAAGAATACAATTGAAAAAAAAAAAAGCAGTTTTATTTTAGATCAACATTTTAATTCTCAAGATTTTTAATTCAATGTAATTACTCAATTTTATTCATCAGTATTTTTTATTTTTTTTTTTTTCATCAAAGACATTTATCGTTCTCACGTGATGGCTCTGTTACTTGAACAATTAAATTTAATTGATCCTTACATGAAGATATATATTCATTGAGTTATAAATTGAATTGTTACAGAATGTTTTTGCATTTGATATTTGACTCATTGGTATTATTTTCATGCTTTGTAAATATGGATAATAAAATTATTATCGTGATTGACATTTGATCAAATGTATATTTCTATCTGTGTGTGTATATGTATGTATGAAGTATACATACAGGTTGTTATCCACGAGTGAATGAATTTTTTACATTGTATATGCGGTGCAGTTTAGTACCACTGTGTATAGTAATGAACGATAGCAAGAAAACAATTGTTTCCAGCGCATTAGTCTTGATATAGGGGAGAATTTCACTTTGCGTTATATGTTCAAGTACTGTCGACGCTATGTATAAAATTCAACGAAAGAGGACTTATGCATTTTGATTATTCTCTCTCTGTCTGATTCTCCTTATTTTACGTTTACTCTCGTTCTCTTTACTGGTTTCAACGTCATCCACCCAAAAGCACTTCAACCTTGTCCGGATAGGGGTGCTCTGTTGGGCGACACTTGCGCATTGGTACTTGAGTTTATACCAGTGATTGAGCATATAGAGTTGTCGTACATATATATATAATTTCTATACGTGTATGTTATATAGTGGAAATAATTGTTAACAATAAATGTATGATAGTTAAAGATAGACGATGGCGAATTGATTAATTTTTCAATATAACTTTCGGATTGGAAAAAAATTGAAAGGAATAAAAATAAAGACACTTTGATGAAAAAAATGAATAAAAAAAATGACATTGATGATGTCTTTTTAATTGGAAAAAAATAAAAATGTTAACAATTGTAGCGATATAAATAATTATTTTAGAGTGTAACTAGAAGTATTTATTTTTATTTCAAATTATTATTTTATTCCTGGATGGATTTGTGAAAATGATAATTAATTATTTCTACCATTTGTTTCTATTTTCATTGATACAACGAGACTTGGAATAATTGAACAAATTATTAATTATATAAATAGATTGTGTCAATAAATATCGTGAAAAAAAATAATATACTCAGTATAAAATGATTTTAATTCAAATAATAAATTGTAGATTTTATATAGCCATGGAAATATATCAAATTCAATTTATATATTTGTAATTCATACTTTATCTTAACTGTGTATGAAATATATATTGAATATGAATAAAAAATTTATTCTACAATTTTATATATTGTTCTTAATGATAAAAATCACTTTTAACAATAATTCAAAATAATCGTGATTTTATTTTAGGTCACAAAATAACATTAAAGCCAAATAAATAATTTTTATTTTAAATCTCAAACATATACCTTAATTCAAATTTAATGATTACACTTTCAAGTAACTTGCCATCAAAATATTATTAACCTTGACTGAAACATGTATTATCCTGATTTAAATCATATTTTTTTTTTTTCCCCGGGTGTAAAATTATTGTTTGTATATATAATTTTTTTTTTTCCTTTTTCTTTATTCAAGTAACAATGTATCGTGACAAATGGCTATTTCAATGTGTTTCTACGAGTTATAGATCGTATTCCGGAGGGGTAGAAACAAATGTAAAGGGAGAGTGAGAGAGAGAGAGTGAGTGAGACGTTGATCGAAAGAGCAAGAGTGAGCGAGAATGAGTAAATGTTCGCTGGGAGGACTGGCTTTGGAGTCACCATGGCAACAACGATCCCTCAGTAGCTGAACCCACCCCCATACATCCTTCATTTCAACCCTCTGCAAAACGTCGATTATTCTTTTACATCGTCATGATTTTCATTCAACTCATGTATATACACTCTCCATATATAAATATATATATATATAGAAACTAAAATAAAATAATTTCAATTCAATTTCAATTTATTCCACATCCATAAAATAACGATAAAAAAATATTCCAACAAATATTAATAATTAAAAGAAATAAATTTACTCCATAATAATTACCAATATTTCACAGCATCCATTTAATAATTATATTAAATATTCTCACCTCAGTTGGAGGTGTAATAAAAAATAATCACAGAAAAAAAAAACCAAACTCACAAAATTGTCTTTCAATAATTGGCAACTTGGAAAAAAAAAGAAATACTTGACTCTAATAAATATATTCTATCAATTTTTTTTGTCCTCATCGTCTTCCTCTCTCACTCCACGCACACACTCTCACACTCTCTCTCTCTCTCTATATATATATATAAGCAAATAGCAGGAACGTGTTGTAAACATGCGTCCACTAAATGAATTATTCCCCCCTTGTTCATCTTTCACATTATTTCCCGCATAAACAATTTACCCACTGTGACTCTGCATATAAATTGCATCGTTTGTCCATTTTATTTAATCTATTTATTATATATAAACATATAAATATACAGATATACTTTTCTTTTTTTTTAATACTGTATATTATGCATGGAAATGAAACAGCCGACAACCGATGGCTCATCATCTGCTCTTCTCTCTTTTCTTTTATACTTTCTAATTTGTTATTTTTTATTTTTGTGTGTTGGATTTATTTATTCATTTTTATTTTTTTCACTATATTCTCTTTTTTTCTCTTCTTGTTTGCTTCAGGGTTGTGAAAAGTGAGGGCTGCATTTGTGTGAAAAGACTCGAGACAAATATTGTCTCACTCACTCTGCAAAATTTCTCAACTCTATATTAATATATATATATATATATATTTCTCTCTCATTCTGTCTCCATCATTTATATACCTATTGTAATATGATCGGCAACGGACATTAACATAATATCCCGCGTCCAACTCCTTTAGCATTCAAAGCGGCTCCACGAAGAGGCGAAACCAAAGATCCAGTCATCTTTTGCTGCTCTTCATCCTCATCTATTCTATACATTATAATACATCTTTATCTCACTCGCACTGAACTGTCTCCCCACGATTTCATATCATAATGTTACTCTCGATCTCGCGTTTACCATTAATGCCAGGTTAGAGAATGTAACCCACCCTCCTTCTCTTCATCTCTTTGTTGAGACGCAGTAGAGACGAGTGAGAGAGAGAGGGAGAGAGAGATAAAAGTGTGTCTTGTGAGATTATAATGAGGCTACGAGAATCGAAATTAGGCGGTGGTTGATTCACTGCGGTGAAGAATTTTCAAATTCCACAATCTTGAAATAGAATTGAAGGAGGGTGAGAAGAATGAACGAGAGTCGTTTGCCAAATTGCATTGTTAGAAAGAGAAGGGAAATAATATTCAATCGATTTATTATTGTTATTTATAATATGGTCATTTGTGGAATATTAATAGAGAAATCTTTGGATTTAATTCAAGGGTTGTTTTTTTTTTTTTTTTTTTTGGTAGTAACATTTTAATACTATTAAAACGATTTTTATTCTATATCTTTATACAATTGTAGATATTGTATTATCTTTTAAAATACTTATAAACATTTTAAAAGTGAGTACAGTGTTAAAGTTAGGGAATAAATATGAAAAATATTTATTGTGTGAGAAAGTAGAGAATCATATTAGCTTTAATATATTTATTCATTAATTCTCCTCTGCATTGAAGTTCAATATATTTATTACTATTCCTCATCGCAATTTAATTATTGTCCATAGAATTATTGACGATGAAAAATAGTTTGAGGAGTTTAATAATAATCTTGGCCATGAAAATAAATTTTCATATTGCATTATAAAAAAAGAAATGATATTGAATACAATTGATTTATATATTAAATTTTTTTTCTTTATTCATTTGTCTTAGTTTATCAAGTTTTTATTGTCGTTGATAGAAAAATTGCTGAATAAAAGAAAAATCTTTGAATTTAAATTTGAAAGTATTGAAGTTGTTCAATGAAAAGTTTATATAGTCACTAAAAGCTTCTTGAGACATAGCTGTTGGATTAAATAATGGATTGATGAAAAAAGAAAAAAAGAAAAACATGGATAAAAGAAAGACTGATGAAAATATATATTTATATATATTTATTATTTTCGTCGGAACGGAAAGTCAACAATTCTTTTACCAAACAAGCTTTTCAAATATCTTTCTTTCTTTGTTGTTGTTCTGATCGTGGTGCGGTGATAATGATGCTTGTAAATAGTAGTAGTAGTAGTAGTAGTAGTAGTACAAGTGCCATTAGCATCAGGCGCTATATTTTAGAAAGCTTTAGGAAGCTTTTACACAGTGAGATGGTTAATAATAGTGACTTTGTGTTACAAGAAATCTTCTGTCAAATTTTTCCATCTGCAATAAGAATTAGTCATTGTATTAATTGAATACAATGAAAAATTAATATACAGTTGCCAATCCATCTATTATTCACTTCAAGGAATTTAACTTTCAATTTTATTTAAACATATTTTTCCATCCTCTTCTTTAAACTAACTCCATTATACAAAAGACACTAAATAAATTAATTCTTCCACTATAATATTTCTCCAATTAATATTTAATTAAATTTATCAATTGACAATAATTGTTACTGCATTATTAAATGTCATTGAATATCCTTTTCTTCATCAGTAATAAATATCAAAATAAAAAAATATAATTCTGAGCTGATACAATAAAATTCGTCTGAAACAATTCTCAAATAATTTTTCATTTTAAATTCTCCATGTCCACTTTCATTCGAATTTGATATAATCCACTTCAATTACATTCTCTATCTCGCCACCAATATTTTTTAAAAATGGCTGATTATCCCATGGTAATAATAATAATAATAATATAAAATGAAAAAGAATTTTAAACAGTACAGGAGAAATATTTTGGCATTAAAATGAGTAAGACGATGAGTGGGCCAACTAAAATGGCTGCGGGTTGTATCTGATGAAGCATAATGCAAAACTTAACCCTAAAATTTTGCACGTTATAAAACAGTATTTTTCGCAGTAATGGATTGCTACGGTATGATTATTGACATTAGCGTGACCGCGCGCGCGCGCGCGGTCTATCTAATTTTAATTCCTCGAATCATTGTGATTCTTATATTGTTTATATATATTTTTATTTTATCCAATAAAACAAACAAGTATAACCAAAATAATGAATAAATAAATAAATAAATAAATAAATCTAATCACAAAATGTTGAATTAAATTATATCGAAGTAAATGTTTATGGGCGAAATTTGCACACACAATAAAGTATATATTTCTTTTTTTCTCTTTCACTTTTATTCTCCCATACTATATATCTTTGCCTCTTTTTTTTTTTCCTCTCTCTCTCTCTCTCTCTCTCTCTCTCACCCTCTCTGTTTACGTCCCCTGCGATTGGTGATAAAAAATAAATTGCAATTCCTCGAGCGAGTTCTACTACACCAGGACAGGAGGAAAGAGGGTGAAGGTGGATGATGCGCGCAAGAGGACGAAGGCGGAGAGAAGACGACGTATAGTTGCGCGCGTGTGCGAACGGTTCCGAGCGCTTTGTAATAACAATGATTAAACGCGACGAACGGTCCATTTCGTCGTACCGTATACGCGTCCAATAAAAATAAAATGAAAAATAATATTTTTTATCTTTCATTTTTATTTCAATTTTTTTTTTCTTTTTTTTTTATTTTCTTTTCTCGTTTCTTCATATACTATCGCTCGTTTTCTCTTTCGCTTGGATGGTGAACACATTTCTCCTTCATCTGCAGCTCCCACCGCGTCTGTTATATGTATTCTCTATATACCCTTGGCTCGCCCTCTTTTTCCAATATCTTCGTTCATCTTCTTTCCCCTTGAAACCCCGCACACACGACCCAGGCCGCAAAATGGCGCACTACAGAGAGAGCTGCACGTTTCTCTCCCCCTTTTTTCCTTTTTTTTTGTTTCCTTCATTCCTGTTTTATTTTTTTTTTTTCTCTCTCTTTTTATTCATCTCTCCGGAAGACTGATAAAACGCATTGGGGGGGGGGATTCCACGCTCTCCATCATTCATTTTTTGTTTTTTTCATATCCAACTTTTTACTGCAACTTTATATATTTAAATTCGAAGAGTGAAAATACGTCATTTGTATTTTTTATTGATATTTTTGCAGTATTAAAATGGTGGTACTGTATAGTTTAATTTTTATGGTTGAATTGTGAATGTGAGAAAAAATTTTATCTGAATTTTTGAAATTTATTAAAATTTATTTACATGAATTTTTTGAGTTGACGTAAATTTAAAAATGATTTTTATTCTTGTCAGACAATAATACTAATTCAAAATATTTATCTACATTTAATTCAAGTATAAATTAAATTATTATTGTAACAATAATTAATTATAATAAAATATGACAACATATTTTTCAACCAAACACTCTATTAATAAATTTTGGAAGTAAAGAAATAAAAATAATATAAAGATGAGTAAGTCAAAGGGTTGTTGAATTTATATAAAGATAACATAGACGGGGGGAGGTTAATCGAGTCGTGTAACATTTATAACGTAATGGGAGGGATCGCGTTGTAATAATATCAATTACTAAAAGGGGAATAGGCGGCTCTATATAGTCTTGCTTGCGCGCGGGCAGAGGGCAACTTGACGACGCAGATTCACGGATCTGTCGGCCAGAAAATTGCTCTCTCTCTCTCTCGTTCTTTCTTCATTCACTTTCTCTCTCTCTCTCTCGAGCTTGTTTTCTCATTTCTTCTACTCATATATATATATAAGGTCGACCAGCTGACACGAGAGAGGACAAAAGAGCGTGCCGCACAAATCTCTTGTTGATCCATGTGACTCTCGACCTTAAAGGTATTAAATTTTTTTTTTTTTCCATCGTTTCTCAGAGAGAGAGAAAAAAAAAATAATCGTCACGATATAGATGAGATAAAAATATTTGTTATCAAATTTTATATAATAAATAAATAAATACACAACTAATAATTATTAGTTAATATTTGAAATTACAATAACTTAAGTTATTGTAATTTCAAATATAATTCAATATTAAATCAAATAAAATATCAAATTAATCATTGATAAATTGATATAGATGAATTAAATTAAATTATACCAGAATAAATATCAATAATTAATTGTACTAATAATTTTTTGTTTATTAATACAATTAATAAGGGTATGAATTAAATAAAATTAGTAATGACTTTTGTATATGATGAATAAAGCAATAATAATAAAGAATTTATTTCAATATTGAAATGTTAAAAAAATAAAATAAAATAAAATAGAATACTTGGTTGATTTATAAAATGAATTATTTAATTTTTGCGATTACAGTTAACTACAGCGGTTGTATTGAATAAACATTTTACAAAACAAATAGAGCGATTAATAATAATAATGACAAAATGTATAAGAGTGAATCCATTCTCATAGTAAATAAAATAGATAGCAATGAGCAATTTAATTATAATAACAGACACAATATGCATGAGAGAAAATTCCTAACCACATTCATATATATAATATAAATAAAATAATAAAAACAAATAAATTATTCCAATTCTCTTACAATTTATAACGAAATTAAATAGAATATCTATTTAATAAGAATGATAAGGCTATATTTCATCATACTAACAATTACAATAGAGACAATAAAACAAATTCACGAATTAATAATCAATTTAAATTACATATATTTATAAATTTCCAACATCTCATCCCTATTCATATCACAAATTTTCCATAAAATTATCAAAATAAAATCCCAATTAAAAATATAAAGTTATCATAATTTAAAATCTAAATATAAAAATTTTAACTTAAATTAACACATGAAAAAAAATGAACAAATCTACCAAATAAATTCTCACCATTAATTCATCAATTTACAATTAAAAATCAACATATACCTATTTAATATAAACATTGATTATTATTTTAAATTTGAATACAACAGTAATAATTGTGTGCAACGTTTATCTTGCATCCAATTCACTCCATTCCAAATACGTCAATTAATTATTTCTTGATTAATATATCCACATTTATATATTCATCAATCGTATATATATATATATATATATTTGTTTTTTAATTTTATTTATAAGCAGTCACGAATGAGGCGGGTGAGAGAGATGCGAGAGCAGGCGGGCGTACCTGTTCGACCAATGGCTGCGTTGCTTGAAATCATACGCAGGCATCGCCAGGCCTCGCGGCCTCCGGGAGTGGAGGTTAGGTGAGGTTAGTCGAGGTTACGTGCTGAGAATCCACCTTACCCCGCTGCCGTCGCTGTCGTCTCGTTAACATTCGACGGGCCTGTCCTGGCGCGCTCTTACTACTCGCGAAGGTGGGGCTCCCTCTCTCTTATTCCATCGGCGTTTTTTCTATCTATATACATTTATTTATAGATTATATATATGTATATATGTATGTTGTACATGAATATATAAAAGTGAATGAGAGAATACTTACTATCATTGTTAATAATATTTCTTTTCTTTTCCTCAAAACATTTATCATACACTCAATAAGTTGATAATGTTTTTTTTTTTTTTTTTTTTTCGTTTGTCATTTTAAATATTCAATATTTCATTATTTTTTTTTTTATCATGAATGTAATTTTCACGTTGACAACTTCTGTCGTGCTATTTTAATATTTGAAAAATATAATTGCGAGTATAGATAAGTATTTAATGGGTATGAATATGATATAGGCGGTTTATCGTGTTGGAGTTGATAAATGTTGACATGAAATGTGGAACTTGGGAAATGACTCGGTTTGATAATAAATTTTCTTCAAATGCTTATCAAATGGTATTGCATGTAATAATTGTGTTGGTTGTATTTTAAAAGAGACAGTTATATGGGAAAATTTATGTGGTGTCGGTTTTTTTTTCTTTATTTATTTTTTTTTCTTTTAGATTATTTTCATTGCAGTTTTTAATAGAGTAGTGATTAGAATTTTTTTTTTTTTTCAACTGTGAAATTTATTTTTTGGAGCAATATTGTGTAAAATAATTGTGAGAATTTTGTTGAAGATTTTTGTACTGTGATGTTTTTTTTTATTTTTGTTTTTTTTTTTTTTTGGGGGAAAATTATTGTAATAACTGTTTGAATGTTTTTTTTTTTTATGGTGATCGTTTGATTAAAATAAGAGATCATTTTTATCTGTATAATACTCGTTCAGCTCCAATTCATGTTGCAAAGTCATATATGTTTACGTATATATATAAAATGTATGCAATCATGTTCATGTATACTTACTTCCGCCTTTCTTTCCTTATATCTCTGATTCTTAAATATCATACTTAACCATTTATTTTTTATTATTGCTATTTCTCTTCCTCTTTTCTTCCCACATTTATTTTTATTTCAACTTCACTTGGTCACTGTGTTATACGTAGAGATAAATAAAAGAAAAGAAATTGAGAGCAATGATGAGAATCGTAAATACGATGCCAGAGAAAGCGCTTCGTGGTCGTCGCGTTCATCAGTTTTCTCAGAACTTCACAAGCATCTCTATATTTGTACACTTGAACGAAAAAAAAAAAAAAAAAAACCGTTGCTCAAAACCACTGGAAAAAATCCTGAGAAAAGAAATTTTATATCCGTATATTAAAGATAGAAAAAAAATGTTTTACACTTCAAAAAAAATTTTTGTAATAAATTTTTTTTTACAGTGAAAACTCGAACACGATATAGCGCAACTTTTTAACAATTATCATTTTGTCTAATACTTCACATCAATGCAAAGAAAAAAAATAATCAAACTCAACAAATAATATCCAAATATCATAGTTTAAAATACCAAACAAATAATAAACTAAAAATATATAAACAATAATTTATTTCCATATATCAAACAATTAAAAACAAATATCACAAAATCATCTAAAAAATATCCATCATCATCAAAACTCCCAACAAACAATTTCACCATCACAAATCTCCTGAAATATAATTTTTCCCACCACAACAATTGTAAAAAAAAAATAAAAATAATAAATAATATAAACCCAGTATAATATAGTAATTTTAAAAAAACATACCAACCATGCCAAAAAAATTATTCGGTATATCTCTCCATATATAATAAGGGAGAATATTTGTATTTCATCGTCGTTGCAAGCGAACAAATTTGTCGAACACGCGTCGCTGCTTCGTTCAAATAATCGTCGGACGTCTGGTAAAGACGATCATCATCATCATTATTGTTATTATTATCATCCACCACTACCACTATCATTATTATTATTATTATTATCATCATCATCATCACAACGGCGCCTACGTAGTTGTACAGTTAATCGTAAACATGCCTTGTGATTGAGTCATCGAGTCATTAGATTTGTGATACGTTCCAATAAGACAGGACACTCCTTGTTTGTATTTAAATGCGAAACCCTTTATGTATAACATGTTAACACTTGTGTATATATATATATATATATATATATAATAATGTAAAAAGAAAATTTATGTAGTGAATATTAAAAAGCAATCTATGTATACAATATGTGTATACATAAATACCCATAGCGACGCCTAATTTTCGTCGGCTCAATAAACGTTTTGATATATAAAATTGCTCTTGATCGAATATATGATTGACATAATGGATGAAAGAATGAGCAAGAGTGGTAGAGATAAAAAAAAAAATTAAAAAAGGGACAAGCAGGTGAAAGAATTATAATGTGATATTTCATGAGGAATAATATTGTCGAAAGAATGCGGCGGTAAATTGTTGAATGATAATAATTAAGGTTGTTACCTCAATGGTGAATTGACGTGGACACGATGGATGATAAATTGATGGGGATTATCAGTGTTGAAAGGGAGATTGTATATTGGTATGTGTAAATAAATGTATATATAAAATGATAAGTTTTGTATATGATAATATCACAAGTGTTGTTGATCCCATCATTTTGTCACGCTTGAAATAATTTTCAAGAGTTATATGATCAATTTGTTGGCAATCAATGTCCATTATTCTATATTTCTATATAATTTATTTTCAAAAGTTATTGCAATTCAGTATCGATTTATTGTTGAAAGTAATACTGATGAATTCATCAATTCTATTTGTATATTTATTTATTTATATACGAAGATAAATTTTATTATTCAATTATATAACTAGGAATATTTATGTAGCTAATAAATTGATAGATATATTAATTTTTTAATGTACATATTCATTTTCATTAAACGCAAAATTTATTTACAATTAGCAGAAATGTATTTTCAATTTTTTATTTAGGATATTTTAATTAATGAGTGAATGATAAATTAATTTGAATTAATGTTTAAAACTGGTTTTTGTTACTCCGTTAGAGAATAATGGGACAAGTAGGAAAAAATGTTCTTCAATCAACTTTAACTGTTTGTCATCATAATGAACAGAAAACATTCTTGGTATTTCGACTATTTATCCATGTTTATTTTTTATCTCGTTTGTAATTAGTTTTAAACACTCGTTGTATAGGAATGCGAAAAGATTCATATCTGTTTAAATTTTTACCTTCAATTGTATATTATATATTTAATTGTGTTAGTATTGAAAAAAAAAAAACAAAAATTAATTCTCTTGGCAATTACATAGAAAAAATAAATCACATTATGTAATTAATTATTTTTAAATATATAAATATGAATATACATTCCCATATATTTATATATATATATATATATCATTATTTATCAATTGTCATTTTTCTTTCAATTCAAATAACTTGTGTAAAAAGATTTTTCGTATCGCATGAGTGACCACGTTTGTAAGAAAATTCATATACACAACCGCAAAGAGCTATCAATAAGTACTACTCTGTATTTTAAGTATGATAAAACCACTGTTTTTTAGTTTTCTATTTTAGTTCACCAAATAATAGTCAACGTAATATAATTATTGTCTTATATATCTACAGATTTGATCGCATTGATCAATTGTAAATTAAATAAACTTGTGTATATATAAGTTAAACTCATTTCCCTCTTTCTCTTTCTTCGTCACTATATCAAACACAGGAACTCAATAAATTCGTATAGGTGACATAATATACTCCATTAATATACACATCGAACAAGAACTAAGAAAAAAAAAAAACAGCCAATTGTTATGCAACTTCAATTGTGTTATTAAAAAGATACATGAAAAAAAAAAAATGTTATTGGTTCAATTCTTGTTAATTGTGAACATAAAAAAAAAAAAATATTCCTGCAGAGTTTTGAGGATGAAATAATTTTATTTTACTATTTTTTCAATCCACATATTTTTGGAGACAGTAAAAAATGATATAACTTGAAAGAATATTGTTCATTACAATCGTTCACTACAAATAAATTTCTAAATTATCAAAATTACTACACGTTACATTTTTCACAATTTCCAACAATTAATTATACCCCGAATTAAATCCTTTCAATAATAATTAAATAATAAAATAATTCTCCTTCATCTCTACATCAACATTAAACACAAAATTAAAATACTCCCCCCCACTTTCAATCACATCATCACAAATCAAGTAAAGAAAATAAATATCAACATGAACACAAAATAAAAATGGAAAAAATACAATTTCGCCATTTATATTTTTATTAAAATTTATCTAAACATCCTACATATGGTGAACATAATGATGCTATACCTATAATCCCTCATCAAATATATATACACATACACAGTAGTACATATAAACTTTGATTAAAAGTCGATTAATCGTTGGTAGGAACGTGGTTAGTTAGCGCTGTCTCATGATACTCATAATTGCGGTTTATTGTCCCAATAAATATATACGACTCGCACCAATGAGCCAAAACCATTTCACACACACACACACGAACATACAAAGCCCAACATCCAATCCCCCCATCACAATTTGAAAGTAGTAGAGAAAATTAGCAACATATAAACATACATCCACACACATATATAACCCTCAAGATTCACAAAGTTTGTGTGTCTTCTTGGGATTTGAAATCAAGCACGTTTGGCGCATCCACAACCAAAAGGGAATCTTGTTACAGGCGTGCATTTAACGACGGTGCTTGATATAATTTTATGATATTTTAGTCCTTATTCATCTTCTCATATACAACAAAGAAAAACATATACCTAAATATATATACATATACAAAAATATAAATGTCTATTCCCGGAACCGGAACACATCTCCTAATGATCTACTACGTTGACCGCTTGGATATAAATATAAATATATATAAAAAAAAAATAAAAAATACATATACATCTCCATACCACATACATACACACTTTAATATATATATGGTTGCGCTTCTTCAGGATGTAATTACAATTAGCTCCAATGTTAAGCCACTTATATGTTATTCTCTTCACATATGAATATGTGGTATAGATGTGAATATATAATTTAAATATTCAGTGCAAAGGAAATCCATCTTTTTGACTTACATCCATGTATATATATATATATATATATACTGTATTTTGTAAGGTGTGGTGTTTAAAAAATGACTCGAGAGTCCGAGTTTTATGTGAAGGGAGAATAATATTCGTTATACTGTGTATTATTACGATTGTTATTTAAAATTTTTCTTGCCAACAAAAAGAAGTGAAACTTCCCATTGGCAATGTTGGCATATATAGATATGAGCATATATATATACATACAATTTTATATACCGTAGTGAAGTTGGCAACAGTAAAGTTTTATTGCTCATCATTTCCATACGCAAATGGAGATAATATTCCCATAGTAGTAGGTACTCTTCAAAGTAATTCTTGGAACCTCTCGTCTCATCTTTCAAAGATATATTTGCGGCAGTGAGAATGAGAAAAAAAAATTTTTGTAAATGAGAGAGATGAAGGGGATTGTACAGGGAAACTGACAAAAAAATTAAAATGTAGTTTTTGAAGTAATTTAAAAATAAATTGTTAGGTAAAATAGAATGAATGGAGTAAAGTAAAAAAAATAAAAATAAAGATGTTGAGTATTTGAGATTATAATATATAAAGTTAAGTGATGATGTGAATGGAGAAAAAGAAAAATTGTATTGCACATATATCCACGTGTCAAGTGTAGTTTAACGTGTTGTATATGTATTAACTGTTGTATAATACTTTGCAATTAGTTGATAGAACGCGTAAGTGCTCTAATTTCCTAATCATCCCTGTTCGAATACAAACATGGCAACCTGTACAAGTTTGTAACACTTGTGTATACGTGTTGTTTAATTTATATAGTGTGGTTTGTTTATATGTATGTGTTCATGCCTTTATAGGGTATATACATATGGAATGACTTTACGCTTATCTACAAACCCACGAGCTTTCATTAGTTGTATGCAATAGTGTCAGAGAGAACTGGAAACGATGAGAAACAAACACGCAATACCACAATATAAATATATATATACCAATTTTATTATTACCTTTTTAGTTTTGTTATCAGCAAAAGTATGACAATAAAATATTGGCAATATATATGTATATATTAAAGATTAGTTAGAACAATAATATATATATATATTAATATATAAATGTATATATGTAACTATTATTTATTACGCAATGATAATTTTTTTTCCACCATTTTTATTCTACTTATTTTTCTTGTGATAATTACTTGTGGTTACAGATATCGCGGCCCCGACGGCTCACGTTACATGTATCTGTTATTATTTTTTATCACAAACTTTGAGTCGATAAAAGTTCAATGGTTCGGAAAAAAAAAATTGTTATGATAATAATAATAATGATAATAATAATGTGGATGACGATGATAATAAAAATAATTGTACTTGTTCCAATATGACCTGACACAAACAAGTGAACATTGTAGCTTAATTTGTAGACATGAAATTATGGAGGTTAAAAAAAAATATATCACCAAATGGCAGTGTTGGAAATATTTCCAATCACCTGCTTCAGACGTTTATAATACGCGGAAGAGAAATAGGAAGGGAAAAAAAAAAAATAAATGAAGGACCGCACACGCGTTTGTATATCTTCTGAGTGTTGTATATGCTTGGGGAAATTTTTTTAAATTGTTGTAAGGTTGAAACTGACATTATAAACACCGGACCTTGTTTCCCGTATTGTATATGTGTATAATGACAGAGTACGCGCGAAGAGGAGTGACATTTGTGCCGAAGGGTGAAACACGGTGTCTCAAAGATGAAGAAAGAAATAATAATAATAATATTATATATGAAGATATGGTGTGTTTAAAAATAAAAATAGAGGGAAAAATGCTTTATTAGATTTAACCACAAACAACATTGTGCTGTCATACAAGGTATCGTTTACACCGTTAGTTCAACCAATAGAAAAGAATGTATAGAATAAAATTGTTGGGGTGTTTTTTTTATGTTTCTTTCTCGTATTTATTAACAGCTGCATGTGACAAATGTATTTTTACTTTGGCAGCTATTCTAATTGTAGGTTGAAGATTGTGGAGAAATTTTATTAGGAGAGAAAATGTCATTTAAATTCTACGGAATTTTTATATTTGATTGGAAATTTTCTTATTTTCATCAATGTATTCATACAGAGGCGAAGGTTTTTGAATAAATTTCATATTTTCAGTCAATGAGAAAAATTGGTTTTAGTTAAAACCAATTGAAAATGGGTTTTGATTAAAAAAAAACAAATGATTCTTTTTATTTATTAGTGTAATTTATATTTATTCAGACATATATGATGAAAATGCATACATCAAAATAATTTGAAATAAAATTATATTTTATTTGATTTAAAATTGCCAAAGTCAAATGAAATTTTATTAAATTGTCTCCGTTTTTCTGTGTATACTTAAAAAAAATGTCGAAATAAATTGAACAAATAAATAAATGCGAATAAAATAACATGTGTTAGTAAAATATCTAGTATTATATATCATGGGATAAATAAAAGTGTAATAAAATTAATCATTGAGAACTTTTACCAAGTTCTCAATATATGAAAGAGAACAAAAATACAGCAAAATTTCTATCTTACTGTCACTCTCTCTCTCTCTCTTCGTTATTTTCTGCGAAACTGTTTGGTTTCTAGGATTCAAAGACACAAGATACTCTCGCGAGTGTTACTATATAGTGACAGGTGTGTCTTGAAACGTGTCGTTATCCCGTGTCGTTTCTCATAGACTTTTACGTTCTCTAATGAGCGGTGACCAGACAGACAAACCCATGATAGAAAATTGCACCGATTCCATTTAACACAAATAACAACTAACACACATTTATATTTCGTTCGTATAGTTCTGCGGTTTTATCTCATGAGAAAAAAATACCCAAGTTAAATAAAAGAAGAAAAAAAGAAAGAAAATAAACATAAAGAATAAAAAAATAAAAACAATAAATACTTTACCCACAAAATTTTATCCACCATCGTGTTTTGAGTAGAGTCAAAAGTTTGAAACATTGACGTGCATCATTCAAGGACAGTTGAAGGTTTACCGTGAATATGCGGTCGATGTACACCGCACGACTACGACGATGATGAGAGCGAGTTGTCGGTAGAGATAAAGCGAGAGACGAAGTCGAAGACTCTCTCGATTGTTTGTTTGAGAAACTGAGATAAATATAGTGAGTAAAAGAAAGACAGAGCAGAAGCGCGCGCGCGGCGGCGGCGGGGCGGCATCGTTTGATGGTTTTTATTCTCGTGCGACGCGGGATACCAAGCGTGCCACACAGCAAACTCATCATCTGACAGATTCGACAATTCTTCTCATTCTGACAATCCCATTGGCACTTTCTCGTGTATATATAAACTCAGGGGAAAAATTCTTCTTTTTCTTTTTTTTTTTTTCATTTCGATAATGTGGGAAAACATTTTATGAAATGAAAACGATGAATTCTTTTTTTTTTCTATTTTTTCTTATTGTGATGCAATGTAATTAAAAATGTTGAATTTGTTGGTGTGTATGTGAACAATGTTGTGCATTGATAAGTCAAGTACAATATATTTGGATGTATTGGTAAATTAAATGGCTATTGAAATTATTATTTGAGATTTTTGAAACATATTCGATTGAATATAACAATAAATAAGTCACGAATTTTGTTAGTATCAAATTATATAATAATTGGGATAAAAAAATTCATCTATAAATTTCCCAAATAATAAATAATATTCAAGATAGATAAAAAAATATATTGAGCATATTAAACTCTCTATCAAATGTTAATTTATCCAAATTCACTATATATCAATGATAAATATTTCAAATCTATCCATTTATCTTGTTTAAAAAAAAAAAAGAAATAGATATTTATTTTCTCCAACTCCTACACTTTCAATCTTCAATAAACTATGAATAGAAAAAAAATATCAGTGTAGCGAAAAATATCAACTACTTTCAATTCCTTGTCATCAAGACTGAACTAATGAATCAAATTTTATTTTCATATATATATATATATATACAATTATGTGTATTTGATGATGAAAAAAAAAATTCGATACACCTGATTACGTTTATATGAGAAGATTAAATGAGATGAAGAATAAAAAAGGAAAAAATTACAGTAAATTAATACACTTGAGTTTGATTCGTATAGAACCCCTCTCACTGATTCGCTTCTGATTCAGTCTTTTTAGTAGAGATGGCGCCACCCGTTGTGTTATTCATGCAATCGCGCGTAGTTTCATCATTCACTCAATTGCCTCTTCACGCGACACTGTCAAATATATATTACAACCCCTCAAACAAATAAGAAAAAAAAATAATTGAAACCGGGAGAATTCATCATCAATAACACCAACGTCGTGCAATCATAATTAACCATGTTACTATTAATTAATGACTTAACAATTATTATTATTATTTTTTCTTATTGTCATTATTATTATTATTATTTATGTGTCCATTTGAATACGATTTTAGCGTGTGCAATTAATGAATGTAAGGTGTCTTTAATTTAAATTGTAATAAAAGGAGTGTAGAATATTTAATTGATTGGTATAAAAAGTAATGAAGAATGAAAATATGTGATGGGACATTTTCAGGTGCAAGCCAGGTGTGTCATCCAAAAATATAAATTTCATTTGTTGAATTTGTCATTTTGTTTTTCCTTATAATAAAAATGATGGCCCAGATATGTCGAAAAATTAGAGCCATAAGTCATTATTAATGACTATATGTTATGTAATCGTAAAAATCGCTTTGGAAAATATCAAATTTTTAATTGTTGTGTAATAGGATAATTATTATTTATTCAATATTAGGTCAATTGTGTGGAATTATTTCGAAGTGTTTTCATTGATATTGAATTTGTTACGATTGTTCTCTGTAGTATTAATTGAAAAATAAAAAATATATTAATAGTTTGTGCTTGAAAAATTTCATACTTATTTGTTAATAAGTGAATGAAACTACGGATTTTTATTATTATCTCAAAAATATCTCAACGAAATAATTGTTTTTAAAAATATTTACTAACTAAATATTAATAGTTTGTGCTGAAAAAAATAAAAAAATGTTATTTCATCATTTGTATTTAATAAATAATCAAAAACGAAAAAGAAACGGGGGGTTTTTTTTTTTTTTTTTATTTTATTATTCCCTGAAAGATCCTCGAATAAAATAATTTTTCTCCATACTTATTACACCTAATTGATACAGTACAGTTATGTCTGTAAGTCGGTCGGTATCCGACCGGTTTTTTATACCGTAAAAATTACTGTCTCAATACCGTCAATGACGCAATTAATTTTTTATGGTTAAAAAAAAAAAAAGAATCTCCAACCTCAAATAGAAAAAATAAAATCCCTAACTTTTCTCATTAATTAAATTCACTCCTCAAAATTTTCACGAATAAAAAAAAAATCTTTCTTCATCCATGTTCCCACCAATTTTCTCTCCATACCCAAATTCAAATGAACAAAATAAAACGTGTGCACACACGTCAAATGACTCAGTAAATAATATATAAATGTATATACACATGAGCTTCTTTGCGACGCGTTGATGACTTCAACCATGCGACGGATAAAAAAAATTCATACTCACACCATCGTCACTTTTCCCCTAACAATTTTCCATCCAATTTTCATTTACCTCTTCCCCGCCATTCTCATAAATAATTGTAAATCATGAATCAATAGAAAGCAAATGAGTGAAAAAAAAAAAAAAAAAGAAATACCATCAAAAAAAATAAGAACAATTTGATAATGAAAATTAATGTGACAATGAATTTTATTTCACGTGCAATAATCTAACAATGTACATGTGCAATAAAATTTTAATCTGTACACGATCAACATTAAATTATCAACATGCTATCGCCATTTATACAGGTATAATAGTTACCACTATATTAATGGTATATGAGCGCATCAAAACACGATATACATCCTCGACAAAATTGTGGCAATATAAATTATGTAATTGATGTATATAAATATACTTATATATCTAACGTGATATATACAGTTATTTATATACAAGCGTGTGCTTGAAATTATTTAAAGTGTTGAACATCAATTGTTAATTGTTTACATAAAACAGTTATATATAAACATTTTTCTTTTTCCCCACTATCACTCTTTTATTTTTATATTATTTTATTTTCAATTAACAATACACCATGATTTAACGATCACATAATGAAATTGTCACTGTTGAGATTTTTTTTGTTTTTTTGTTATTTTTTTGTTTTCTTGTTGAGCGGTCAGTTGTAAATGTAACTCAATGACAAAGCAGTCATCACGATGACTGTGTAGAGAAATAGAAAGAGTAATGAGAGTGAAAATATATAGCGAGAGAGCGAGTGGAAGAGAGAGGAATAGTGCGCCTCCCCTCGGCGTTTCTTCAATTCAATTGAATTCTATTCCAGCGTGCAGTTGATATCATTGAGGTCGCCACTTAAATCCTCATTGTCGTTCGTCGCTTATTGTTTCACCCTTCGTATATACGTGAGTGGGTACCCGACGAATGTACGTTTCCCTTTTATATATGTATATATATTTTATGTATATATATACATGTGTGGTTATATAGACCAACGACGAACTAAAAACCATAACTATTTAAAGACACGTGTATGTATGCCTCGCCTTAAATTGTGTCTCGTCTATTTTGACTAAATTGATGATACAGACAAAATATCTGCAGAAAAAAATATTTTATTTATTGTCCATGAATTAAAATATATGAACTATTGTTAAAGAAAATTTGTAATGGGAGGGGGGGAAACAATGATTCAAATTCAATTGTATGAATTTTATTTAAAGCGATTATTGGAATTGATGATGAGGAATAATAATGAATTTATTTGATACATTTTTGAAAACTAATTTCTATGATTAAAAAAAAAATATTCATCTACATGATTTTATTTCAAAATAATTATTGATTTATTTTCAAGTCAAAGTACTATTCTAAATTAATAATAAATATACTCTTTAATAAAAATTATTTTGTTATTAAAAATGATTAATTATATAATTTGTATCATGAATAAAAATTCTTTATTTTCTATTTTAAATAATTCTCTGTCAACATTGTATTAAATTCTAAATAAATATAAAATTATTTCAATTCAACTCAACTTTTATCCTCATTCTCTATCATAAAATTAATTTAACTGCAACAATTCCCATTCTCTTTTATCATCAACAATTATTAAAATTAAAATTAATGATTATATCAAAAGTAATTGTCCTTTGACTTTCAACATTGTACAGGTATAGCTTTATGACTCGTTCATGTACAACGATTGAAATTTTTGTCTAGTGGTACTCTCTTGTATATCCAAGAGGTCTTTGGTAGAGAGAGCATTTTTTTTTCTTCTTCTTCTTCTTTTTATTTTTTACCGTATAGTTTTGAAGCATCCTTCTTTATTTTTCAATTTTTTTTTTCTTTTCTACATACATGTATAACATGCGTTGAAGCACACATGAGTGTACAACTATACGTATATACAAACCCTATACACATTGAATAAGTACGACTTGGTCGACGTCATCGACATCATCATGGTCGTGGGCAATCGCGAAAGCTGGTGTGTTGCAACTAAAACCCAACGCCCTAAGGATATATATATATATATATATATACAACTCACAACAGTGGCATGACAGAGAATAAGAGAGAGAGAGAGAGAGAGAGAAAGAGTGGAAAATAGTGAGTGAACCACTGGCCACATGGAAACGTGGATGGAATATAATGGATGTAGTGAAGTGCGTCGTGGTTGCTACCGAAGTGGGCATTGTTGGCCCACATGCTTGCTCGAATAAACCAGGCTGATCGACTTCGCGGTAACACGTATGGGAACGCGAGAGACTCTCAACTCAATTCTTCTTATATATAGAGTTCACTTGATAAAAAGCCAACAAATATCTGTGATTTATTTTTTATTGTCATCTTTTTATTTTGACATGAAAAATAATAATTTTATTGATACAACTGATGGATTGAAATAATGCTGAGGGTATTATTTTTATTCGTTGTCAATATATATTTTTAGTTGTCATATTGAGTGAAGATATTTTTTTTTTCATTGGCTAGAATTAAATTGCGATATTTTATTGTGAACTTGTTTATGTGAGTGGAAATTTTTGTAGGGGATTTATCAGTGAATATTATATTTGTGGTTTGATTTTCTTATTTTTTTTTGGTTTGGCTATTTTGATGATTTTATTTTTGTTAGTGTTGGTATGAAATGATAAAATTTTTAGTTGAGAACAAAATATAGAGTAATTAGAAATATCTACAACAGAATGTCAATGACTCAATGTTCATTAGTTGATTGATTCGTATCACTGTACAAAAATCACAAATACTTTACTTCGAAATTGTTTTTTCTCTCATTTTATAGTTTTTAGTTTTCCTTATCAATTTGGGACATGAGCGTTTGGTAACATTAAAAGTGTCATTGCATTGGAACACAAAAAGTCTCTCTTGAGAAATAAAAATATCCAGAATTTTATGTAGACTTTAATGAAAAAATAAAACCATCACACCTCCAAGAAATATAAAACATTTATTTCAAATCTTTTTTATATCTATTAAAAAAAAAAAGTCAAACAATTAACTATTCTTATCAAGATAATTCTAAGTATTAAAGCATATAAAAACTAGGTCAGTAGCGCGAGTGCGCGATTTGTTCATATACAATATGAAATACACAGTATGAAATGCCAACCAACATGTCTCAATTATATTCACTTGAATAAAAAAATAAATAAATCCAGACACAATTTCACCAAAATATCTTCACCATAACTATCAACATCTCAATATAACTCTATTCATAATTTTTCTACCCCCTCAATTGAGACATAACTGAGAATAAAATCAAGCCACTGTTCACCAACCAAAACCTCAATCACTTCCATAAAAAAAAAAAAAAAAAAGAGATTCTATTACTCTATTGAGAAAATAAAAAAATTGTCAAGTTCATATTCCCAACTAACTATTCAACAATTGCCTCAGCTAAATTAAAAAGAAAAAAAAAACCTATCTATCTATCCATCTCTCTATTTATTTATCTATTTTATTCCCCACGAAAGGAACAATAAATAGAAAGTCATAATGAGATGACAATACGTGAGACTACTCATAAGAGCACTTTATTCTATCAAGAGAATAATATTAGACATATAATTTCCATCACGATTGCCACGTGTCTCTTGAATCTTCTTCAACATTAATACTCATACTAATCTTAATCCTAATCCATACCTTCATACACTTACACATGATAAATAATATAAAATGAAGATATTCAACAACTGTATATATATAAATTAATCAAAGTATACATGAAACATTAGATTCTCTTTTGATATGATATGTTGTAGTTACATCTTCTCATTTCTCTTCATATCTATATCTATCTATCTATCTATCTATCTATCTATGTATAAAGATATAACACACTGCGTAACGTGCGACAACGAACCACTAACAATCCCACTTGATTCCGTCAGTGGGGCGACGACGAGTTGAGTTACTGAATGAGTTCGTAACGAGATTCACAGCCAGAGGGGGTTGATCGCCATCACTCAGGGTGGTGGATATACTCTGTTCTCCCTTTCACTTTCATTCATTTGTTTTGTCTCTCTGTTTCTCTCCGCACGTGTCTATCTCAATGGACCAATCAAAGCTCACTTCTCTCACCCAACACCGTTGCGTGATCTTCCTCTATACATATAAACATTAACCAAATACGATTTTACATCATTGCTTTTATTACTAAAAAATATTATTGTTTTGTTTCAATAATTTAATCATTTTCTATACAACCATTAGTAATTAAATTTTTAAGAATAAATATCCTTCACAAATACTCGTCAACTATGACATAAGAACAACATTAATTCAATACTCACTATTATTTATAATATATATATATATATATATTTATTGACAGGTTCATGATGAACGAACAATATTTATTTATTCAGCATTAACATAGCAGAAAATGTTTACTTTTATTTTTTTTTTTATATCACACTGAGGGTTGAATATCAGGCAATAATATAGGTAAATGAATTTTGAATGAAGCGTGTCGTAAAGTCAAATATTGTGGGTCCAAAGCATATACACAATCTATATGTATATACATTTATACATAGTGTTAGAGCCTCATTGAATGCGCATATCCGATTAGGCTCGAATACACCCATCGGTGCGTCATGTGGAAATTTGCCCTGTAATCTCTATGCCTTCTTTTTTTCTACTTATACTATTTAACTCCCTCTCTCTCTCTCTTTTACCCTTAGTTTCTCACACAGGCACCCTCTTGACGACACGCGGCATCGTGTGTTCACTATACTGAGGGTGAATGCGCACACTCCTCCACCGAAATATAAAGAATTAACCATGTAAGTAAAGATGGGGAACTCCATCATTCTGAAAAATAAATTCAATGAATAATTAATGTTGAATTTTGTTACAAATGAGTGTTAATTGAATTCGGTGAAATGCAAGTAATAGCAAGATGAAAAAAAAAAAAAAAATTAAAAGAAGAGAAAAGAAAAATTACTGAATTAGTGTGAGGGAAAAAATTTATTTTTACTTGTTCCACTTTTGAATATTGTTCATGACTATTGCATTCATTATTTTTAGATTTTTCTTTTTTTTTTTTTCTCCTTCTTTTTCCTCTTGTCCTAGTAGTAGTCATTGTACATTTTTTTTTTGTATTATCTGTCACTGCGTCACGCTATAAAATTCTGAGGAAAAGACAGAGGACAAAGATAAGGATTATATGGATAAGAACAACGTTGTGCAATAACAGTTTTGTATATGTATGTAATTGTGTGGTATTTGTGTGGTGGTGAACATGTTGCGACAGATACAATTGCAATTTAGCAAAGCGAATGTGTGTGTGTGTGTGTGGTATGTATTACAAGTTGTAGCAGAGACCCACGCGGTTTTATATGCAGAATGTTTTGAAAATATTTAAAAAAATTTTTTAACTACTGGTGTTTCATTGAAAATTTATTTCAATTAAATATTTATAACGCACTCGCACACTTTGTTTCATGGGTGAATAAGAGAAAAAAAAAAAAAAAATACATAGTAATAATTGTTGGGTGAAATAAAAAAAAATTATTCAAATTTCATTCCCAACTTTTGCATTAAAAAAAAGTTGGTAAATAGAAAAAAAATAAAAATACAGTGGAGTAATAAAGCTCGTCGTGTAATTTCCTTTTGTCCCTTCATCAAATAAAAAGAATAACAAACGTGAAAAATAAACTTTTTTTACGACGATTAAAAAAAGTAAGAGCGATGAGGGTTGGTTGTAAAAGTTACCCTCATGAATGTGTATTTTTGCATTCGACATTGTCTCTGCAAAGGCAAATTAATTCTTCATATTTAGCATACGTATATATATATGGTTCTGTGTTTCAATGTACATTTGGTTTTATCGATTTTAATATATCGCGCGCCGTCAAGTCTACGTAAAACGAATTCCAAATCAATTCAATCAAGCGCAAGAGATGAAGAAAAAAAAAAATAAATATTCGATTAAAATTAAATGGGGAAAATTGATAAATTTATGTTTATGGAATTAAATATTGTTGTTAGAGAGATCAGTGTTACAATTTAGTCACTATTTAGTCACGTGACCTCGACTCTTATCAAATACGTTGATACAATAAAAGTAATGGATGTTGATTTGTTGTGAGCCGAATCTCTTTCATTTATTATTACTCTCTTTTTCTTTTTTCTTTCTCCATGTATCCTCCCACGCGTTGCGCAATAATCAGACACGGGACTCAATCTAATGACCACTATATATATATATATGAATACACGTCATAAATGTCCAGAGAGATGAGATAACATTTACCATACCCGATTGTATTATAAATTTCCATTGAAATAACCCCTAAACATCCTTTAATACCGAAATTAGTTTCGTAACTTTGTTCGTGCATATCTTCGAATCTAATTTATCAAATTTTACTCACAACCAGTGAATTCTGATGGAAAAGCGGTGAGTAATTGATCGATAATAACAGTAACTCTGAATAAAAATAGTAAGTCATCAAAAAATGCGATTGAACAAGCTCTTGAAACATTGATAATTTCAAATACATGAGGAATAGGTCAAGTAAAACTAGCCAATGTTATATTAAATATTTAATTATACCGTGATTCGTAATTATTCATGAATTTTTATTAATAATATCTGATATACAGAGATTATAAATCATAATTGAGAATAAAAAAAAAAAAAAATTGCTCTACATATCTTTCTCAATCTTTATTCTTGTCATTTTTCCACCTCTCCCACCATCTTCTCATCTACTAATTCTTCATTTCCGGCTTACATACATCTATATAGGGCGTGTTCCTCGTCCGGTCTAAACGTGCAAGCAACACTGATGCGCGAGATATTGTTCATCTTCGTGTCCGCACTGAATCAATTGGAAGGTCACTGAGAGAATATATAAAACTGACACTTCAACTCTTCTTAAATACTCTCATATACATGTATATCTATTCCAAGTAGTTCGTGCACGTTTGTCGTGCACCACCTACGCGTCCTTTGTCACGATGAAGAAGTTGGCGGTAAGGTAAAGTTGAAGTGACACACGCAGACATGACAGTACAATATACACAACTAAACTAGAAATAACAGAGACCGGAAGAAAAAAATTGAAATGAAAATAAATTAACCAAAATTATAAATAAGAAAATTTACTTGATTTCACTTTGGTATAAAAGGCCAAAGTGTAATATATATATATATATCAGGCGGATATATATACAGATAAATATATATTTATATATATATATATATATATGTTTATATGTGCATGAGCATGTGGTCCATGTACAAAGTGTGTGCATACGCGTCGTCGTGAAGTTAATTGAATCAACCGGCACGCAACCAGCTCTCTGTATACACACTCGGGTCAGTCGAGGTCAAATCGGTAAATGGCTCGAGACCCCTTAATTCATGTCGTGTGGCTTGTGTGACAGAAGTTCCAACAGTGGCGGGTGGACCAAAGTCCACCCCCTTCATTGTCCTAGTTAAAACATCTTGATTTATCTTGAATTCGTATGTTTCTCTTGAGGTAGTTCAAGCATGTTGCTTTTCTTTTTATTTACTTGGTATAAGAAAGTTCTAATTATTCAGCATGAAACAATTGTACTGTTTATTGTAATTAATTAAAAATTAATGTCTGTGAATCGGAGAATAAAAAAATATGAATTTTTGTTAATTCTTTTTCAAGAAAATCATTGCTCAAAACTTTTCAATTTTATTTCACATGTAATTTTCTAACTGTTGGTGAAATACATTTAATTTACGTAATTGTTTTTATTATAAATTTCCTGTGTGTTAACTAAAGTTGTTTATATCAAAATTGACAAAATTGATTGATGTATCATCATAAAAGTATTGATGACATGAGAATAGAGAATAAGCGGCCGCAATATTATTCTCTATATTAATATTTATTTGTCCATGATCAAGATTAATTTACTGGTGGCATCAACGACTAAAGCTAAGAGTCTCCAAGTACGAGATCCACAAAACATCATCAAAAGCGCGTTTGGCAAGCGAATCAAAATAAAAGACATTGTTGTGGTGTATATTATGCTCGTAAACACAAATGAAAAGAAATACAACCATATACATGTATTCCATCTGGTTCAATCCACAAGCACCAACCACTGCTGCGCGCGTGAACAAACGTTGAACGCACATATGTAGCCAAAGACCTCTTGCACAATGTTCTCTTACTCTCTTGTAAACACAACACACAAGAGGATCCATCAATCACGAATGTCCAGCGGCACCTCCGAGAGTGCCGCTTCGCCAGTAGCAAGAACAAGAACAAGTTGTGGCCGTGCGCGGCGTCACACACAGCAAATCGTCTCTCTGTTCGCGTTCACTTTACTCTTCATCCCAACCTTCAACAGAAAAAAAACAAAAAAAATAGTAAATAAATAAGTACAAAAAATTAAAAGAATCGCACAACAGCGAAAAGAAAACAAAAAAAAAAAAAAGGACAAAGAATGAAACAAAAAAATACGTCACACAATAATCTCAACAACCATGTTCGTTAAACCAAAAATCTTATTCTCTCAACGATGAAAAGAGTGAAATAAAAAAGAAAAAAAAAAAGTTATACATTGTAATAGCACTCAGTTTGCAGAGAGTGGTAGAATGCAAAAGAGAAAGAGTAATATGTCATAATACAAAAGTCTCGTGGTAAAAATACTCACTCGTTGTATAAAAGCAAACAAATATATAAATGTACTGTGTGATATTCACATAGTGTATAATATTACGTCCTTGAGATTGTCAAAAGGGGGTTGAAATTTAGTCAAGTGTTTTATAAACATACTGTATATCCATTTTAAAAGTTGAAAAAAAAAGAGAACTAAATCAAAAGGTGGAGTGAAAATATTTTTTTTTGTCCAAGTAACAATGTCATTTAACTGTTAAACTATTATTTTTTAATATTCGAAATTTCCATTGACCAAAAACTACACAACAATGGTGACAGTTATTTAAAAGAATGCTACAGTATGTATATATAGCTTCAATCATTATCCAAATAATTTTACAATAAAATTAAAAATAATATCTCAATTTAATATCCCTAATTCAATAAAATATTTTATTGTTTCAACTGCTGAGATATAGATTTTTTATTCAACTGTTCTCATGCAAGAAATAATATCAATGTGATGTATCCCTATTGCACTTGGCTTGCTACATTGAAGTACTTATTAACGAAAAAGAGGGGAGAAATCACATGAAGAGTTCATTATTAAAAAAAAAAAAACAAAACAAAGGGAGAATGAAAAATACATACGACGTAACATCGGTCGTGGTAAGATTCTCTTTACATTGGGACGCGAGAGATTGTGTGTTAATGTATGGCTGGCATTCGGACGACAAGCGTGACAAATTGCTTTATTAGGTTGGCAGACCCGGGAGCCTTTCCACTCGATCTGTATATACATATACAATAAGTGTGTGTATATATGCGCTCGCGTTAGCTTGTTTCGTTTGCTCTTGCCACCTTGCATACACACTATATCTTCTCTCTATTTTTCTCTTATTTATTGCCGACAACCAAAAGACAACAAAACAATTGGATTTGGATAGAATAAAAGAACTGCGTGCGATTTTTAAGATGGGAGGCCAAGTATAGATTTATATAGAATAATAACCAATGAATTATACTCAAGATCATTAATTTTTCTATTCTATTTTGAAGCACACGGATATCCATCAATATCCTGTGGTGTTGAAACTTTATACAACTACAGAGAAATAGTTCTTCTTTTTTATTTCTAGCTATTTTATTATTTTTTTTTTATCTTTTCTCTCGTCTTATACGCTCTTGTAGAGAACCCCGCCTTTAATCATGTGGTGAAATTTAATTATTTAATTTAACGCCACGTCAAAGTGTTCGATTGATAAGACGAGTTGAAATAAGAATATTTTTATTTGTTATTCGTACAGGGAAAATAGAACAGAAGAGCTTGGGAAAATTATATTTTTGAGTGGATGATTTTAAAATGGGTACAATTTGGGAATATCACAATTGAATGTATTTAAACGGTGTATTAATAGTAGTGGTAGTAGTGGAATAGTGAGGGTGATAAATTAATATTTTTCATAGAAAAAAAAAAAAAAGAAAAGAAAATTACAAATAAATAAAAATAAAAAATTGATAAATAAGAAAATTGATGAAGCACATTTTTCTTTACTTTCTTTTTATCATAATCAAGAATGTGTGCAATATTTTATCCAAGGATTTGCAATTCGAGTGGCTTGAATTGGTTTCATCCATGTGTATACAAATGATATAAATATATATATATATATATTCGAGTTGGTATTGGTGCGTTATTATTAATGTCATGAAGTCTGTTAATGGAGACCAAGACGAACGGTAGCTTATACATAGTGCGGCTGTACGCGCATATAGATACATAAACATATATATATATTTGAGTTTGCCAGCTGTGTGAACGCGTGGTGTATACAAGGAGAAATTTTTTGCCCATGTCCTTTCGATGTCCTGGCAACTCCCGGATGCGCGGCATCATTAAAGTCACAACTCTTCATGTTTCATATATTCTTTTTTTTTTTTTTTTCTACTCTTTCTTCTTTAATATTTCTCTTTTTATTTTTATTTTCATTAATTCTTATTCTTCAATTTACGTTTCTCTTCTTGCTTGTGCGTGTCATATAATATATATATATATATATACATATATGTGTATAGCTTAGGGTGAAGCTACGTCGAAATTTTTCAGTGACAAAAAAAATATATTAAGTTAAAATAGTTAATTACTTGTGATGATTATCAGTCGATTTGTTATTCATATATTTGAAGCTTTTTATATATTGGGAAAGAAAGTGTTGTTGATGTGAAGAATATTATTGCACTGTAATATTAATAAGTAATTTGATTATTTATTCAAATGCAAATTGACATTTTTTATTAGATTAAAATATTCACGCTAAATTAACTGATATAATATACAAGAATATTATAATACTCAATTTGCAAATACCTTTTATTGCCATAATAATTTTCCATCTTAGATAAATAAAAAAAATAAATAAGAAACATAAATACATCCATACATATTGGTTTGCTTGTGTTTTCGCCTCAGGCTTTTGTAAGAGTACGAAGAGAAATATATT